>OY997382.1:4771176-5409759 GCA_963921505.1 Phakellia ventilabrum
ACCACAGAAAGAATGGAAATCCATAAAGACGTGGAGTTATTTGTTGGGACATCCAGTGATGAAAATATTGTGACAGCTAAACTACAGTCATGTTTCGATGGTTCAACATCCACAGTTAGTGCAATAAAGGAAACAAGTGCACCCATACACCACCTCTCATTCCAACTACCACGAGTCCGAGGATTCCATGAACTACAAGTCAAGGTCAACGATACCGATATTAGTGGTAGTCCTTTGAAACTTTTTGTCCATCCTCCTCCTGTTACTCAACTGGGCCAGCCAGTGAAGACCATTCTTGGTGTAAAAAATCCCTTGGGAGTCGCTGTTAACAAGCATGGTGAAGTGCATGTTACGGAATATGATAGCTCAATTAAGAAGATTTCAGTGTTCAATTTCAAGGGGGAAAAACTTCGTACTATTGATCAGTCTTATTCTTATATTGATGTTACTTCTATTGACAATGATGACAACATATATGTTACTACTGAGTTTAATTTGCAAAAATTTAACAGAGATGGGAAACAGATCAAATGTGTGGGAGGTAGGGGAAGCAAGGAGGGACAGTTTGAAGAAGCTTGGGGTGTCGCAATCTGTGACAAACAACTTTATGTCTGTGATCGGAATAATGAGAGAATCCAGGTGTTTGACTTAGACCTTGCTTTCGTCAGATCATTCGGTGGAAAAGGTGCTGGTGAGAAGCAGTTCAATCAGCCATATGACATATCATGTGATGAATCAGGAAATATGTATATTGCCGAGTCTGGAAACAACAGAGTTCAAGTGTTAGATCCAAAGGGACAGTTTCTGAGACAGTTTACTAATGGAGAAGCGAGACTAAGTGGTCCACAAGGAGTTCATGTTGCTAATAACCATGTTTTTGTGTCTGACACTGGCAATAATCGTATAGTTGTGTTTCATTCTGTGTCTGGTGAGTTTGTAACCTCATTTGGTGGATCAGGGAGCCTTGGTGGACAGTTCAACGCCCCTCGTGGTATCACCACTGATCATCATGGCTTTTTGTATGTCTGTGATAGCGGTAATGGACGTGTACAGATATTTTAACTCCGATAATAGTTCAATATAGGTATTATAATAATTTTGTCAGTGACTGTGTTTGTATTGATTCCTGTCTAGAGAGTTTGTAAAGCTATTTGTTAGGTCTTGGAAAGTTAGACAGTGCTCTGATGCCACCATTGATTATAATAGTATGTAAACATGTCTACTTTCTCTCATCACTATACTTTAATATCTATTTTGGCTTGCTTTTCATACAATATGCACAAATTGATGTATTAATTTTGTGAAAATTTGTGCAATTTCTGTTGTACATGTGTTACTGTATGTAATTGCATGCTACACCTGACTATAACCATAGATAAAAAAAAGTCCCCCTTTAACTATTATATGCTGTAACACATTGTGCATCAATGTAAACATCAAAGTAACCAGTAATGAATGTGTTTATGTGGCCAAACATATAAATGTAGAAGTTTAAGGAGATTATTGTGTACTATGTTTGATAATCACATCAACAGGTGGGCATATTAGTTTGGTAGATGCTCTATTGTGTGTGTGTTTTTTTTTCCTTCGGATCATGGGACATGGAGCCATGCCTTCCAGTTTTCCTGTTCATGATCAGTTGCTCTGGGTACTAAAATAGAAAATTTCTGCTTGCTATCCTTCCAGAGCCAGTCAATATGTAGACGGTATATACCTTGTGCACTTGGCTGGTTACAATTGTACAGCTTGTTAACCTATTGAGGTTCAGTTTCTCAGCTAGTGGTGTGGGCAAATTCCTTTATGTGGCTGTCAGCTGGTTACTGCTAATTCAGCATGGCACACCCATGCATACATAAAGTAACTACTGTAAAGCAGCAGAGGCTGATAGCCATATCTTTACACTTCAATGTTGTTGGTTAGTGCCTCCATGTAATTACCCATCATGAGGCAAGCTGCAATTGTGTATCTCCAGTGTCATACTGTTAATGAAAATGGTACAAACACGTTCTAAACTGATTTAGTAACAGTCTGCCTATATTATAGTAGGTTCAACAGTCAAATTGATACATAATTTTAAAAGGTTTTCAAAAGAAAATCACTCTGAACTCACTGAATAAAGTGGCACTGAGGCGGACTCATTCTTTGTGAGCTTGACAAGTACTTGTGAATCATTTGTGCATCGGAAGTTGAAAATGTGTACTGATTATCAGGTCATACTAAAATAAGAAAATTTGCTGTAAGGAGTTTCCTACCAAATCCTCCCAAAAGTTCATCGAAATTAATAAGACATAGACAAAATCAACACAATGCTGGGTTATCTTTCAATGGGTCAGCTATAATAATTAGCTAGCTATACACAAAAAAGAAACTGCATCTATACCTCTGACTCATCTCTCGTTTTGAGAATTTCATGAAATTTAAGTCCAAGTATATCCACATCAACTCAAAGCAATGCATTTATTTCTCCTTCCCTATGCATTTACCCAACTGTACATGTGTAGCTGTAATAAAGTAGTTGCTCTTGTGTGCTGAGAAGTTTAATAACAGAAATAAAGCATAGCCTAGCTTTCTATGATGTGTCAAAGTCCATGGCAAAATGTTTTTTTTATCAAAACAATTGCTGAGTCCAGATCCTTGACTTGAATGGGTTTGATTCCCAGGCTCTCCCCTCAAGCCATTTTTTTTTCCGCATGGAGGGGGGGAGACCTGGAAACAAGGCTGATTTGACTAGCCATGTGACACATCACTGGATGAATGGGTGGTGTGGAAACCACCAAACTGCAGTAGTTTAAAGCTACAGCTTGACAGAAGCAGTGTGAAAACGTACGGCCAGATGGACTGCCAGGATTCGAGTGTCTGCCCCCTTGTATGGGCTGGAAGGAGCACTATATAATCCAGCTGCAGCCATATGTAGTCTTGTGTGATATGAATACAAAGCCTTCTATTCAGCAGCAGTTAGCTAGGTTAAAGTTGGTTGAGGCTAGGATAAACCAAGTCAGTAATCAAGAAACTGTATGGTTGTAGCTAACATATATAAGTCAGAACGCTAATAGCTAAACACACTGCTGAGTGTCGTCAACATTAGCTAAGCTTAATTATTACCACTGAAGTGAAACTGTCAGTGGGAGCTTTCCATTGCATGACTATAGTTAGTATTAACTTGAATATAGCTACACTTATCAATGCAATTGAACAGATGCTGATTAGTACCTATAGCATTCTCTATAACTCCTTCATCTATGCTCTCACCATTAATTTACAATTGACATTGTGTATTTTGCTGAAATAGAATGAAAATTTTGCTCAAGTGTGTAGCTAGCTAGCTAGCTATATAGCTAATAGGAGTAGCTATCGCTATAATCAGATGTAATGGGGTTATATAGAGCAGAAGGGGAGGGGTAGAACATATATTTCCTCCCTAGCTCATTTCCCTCCTAAATTTCAGCTAAGAAAGTTTCTCATTTCCATAATTTTCTGGAAGAGGGGGTGTCCCCCCTAAACTTTCTTTGATGCATATGTAGCTACACCTTACTTGGTATACAGTGTTTGGCTACATGCATGAAGTTGAATTTTGTTTCTTCCCCTAGGAATTCAATTCACCTCATGTGAAGCAGTGGAAGCTACTCCACGAACTTCTTCTCAGTGCCAGGAAACAGATTATTGAAAGTAGCCTGAAGACTGTCACGATGTAGCCATTGTGTAAAACGTGGGAATTATTAATGAGCATTGGAGTCTTCTGAATGCTACCGTAGTCTATGAACTGTATGCAGAGCACATATAGTCTCGTACCCTGACCCTCCCCCCGCGCGGGGGGAGGGTCTGGGTACGAGACTAGAGCACATAATCCATGGAATTTTACAGAATGGTGCCATAGATATTACGTCTCGCGAGCCAGACCACGTTCCGCGGCCGCACAGAACGTGGTCTGGCTCGTGAGGTACGGTCACATGACTAAATCAGGGATCTCGTGAGTAGGCCTGCTGCATGCTGTACGTACGTACTAGTACAGTATGCGTGTAGTTAAATGAGTTGTCGTAATCAGACTTGAAGAATTCTGGCAGCTACGTGCAGTACGCATCCGCCGCTACCAGTCAAACTATCGGACAATGGCTACTGCTCCAAGCAAATCGACAACACCGGATGAGTAAGTTGACTCAGTGTGCTATAAATTTTTATGAGGGGAGGCGGCTACTCTCATTAGGTCCGGTGGGCATCTATGAATTCAGGCTCAGGCAAAAGTTCATAATAAGGAGTGCGGGGGAGAGTGTCGCATTACCGTATAGAGATGGGGTAACGCCATTTGCAAAATACTTAAATAGGCGTTAATTAGAACTAAATTTGTGGTGAGCTACTCAAAGATGAATTTATGCTTGAAGCAAGCCAAGATGGTTTATTGTTGAACCAGTTACTGGTACGTAACCATCTCCTGTGAGGACAGACCCCGTGCCTAGACAATCTTCTCTGGTTGTAGTACCCCCCCCCCCCCCCCCTCTCCCACAGAAAGCAAGGGGGAAAACAGGGAAAGGAAGGCCCGATGAAGTTGCTACAAAAAGGGATGTAGCATATCTATGGCTTAACTGCCAAGGATAATTGATTGTGTAAAATTCTAAATGGGAAAACTATTAAGTGCATGGCCCAATATTCAGTGTAGCAGTATGTGCATGGCTATAGCAAACGACGGCCTTGAAGCTGATATTAGCTCTAGCACTGCAAGATGACAATAGAAACTGCTGTAGCTTGTGTATTTGTTTTTCATGGTATTCCTGGTAGACTACACCCCCAGCAAGAAAATTCCTCGATCCAGCACCAGGGTATTTACCAACAACAAACAATGGACTTGCTACTACTGGAACTGCTGCACAAGCAGTCGTACAACAAGAGGCAGGCATCCATAGCAGTAGAGTAACTTTCCAATGCAAGTCGAGATTGAAGCAACTGAATACTCTCTCGCTTCGAGTGGAGAGGTCCGCTTATGCTGTTTGGTCTCTTACACTGTTAATTTTAGCATTCCAGCAATTTCTTTGGACCCAGCTCAGGTCTGTGAAAAGCCGACGGTCAGCTACAAGTCTGCTGTTACATGTACATAATTTTTACCAGCAGCCACTCAAACATTGGTCCAGTAGTCGCCGGGTCTGCCAGACCTGTTCCACTGCCACTGATGCATGGCTAATACACCCCTTTTTCAATTACAGTCTCTTTTATATTCTCTCATTGCCTAACATAAAGGGAAGTCATTGCTTACTATATCTTATAACCCCATACAGTGCTGTGATGGAAAGTCTGAAAGAGCTTGACAGGTTGATTGAGTGTGCCATATGCCACGATCACTATACTAATCCAAAAGCGCTATCCTGCCAGCACGTTTATTGCAAACAATGCCTTCAAAATTTGATACTTATGCAGTGTACACCCAAAACTATCGAGTGTCCCCAGTGTCGTGCCATAACACAACTCGATGAAGATGATGCAAGCATGCTCCCGACCGATTTCTTTGTGAACAGTCTGATGGATACTTATGTCCGGATCAAAGAGGCATGCGTCCAGGGAGAACGTGACTATCACAAAAGTAAGTTTGCCGATGTAGTAGCCCCTGAAGCAAAGGAGGATATTCAAGGCAATCTTGCTCCGCTCCAAGAGATGTGTGATGGTCTCTCTGAAGCTGTTACAAAAGTGAGTGAATGTATAGCAGGGCTTAGAACTGAAGAAGCTTGTGTCACTAGAAACATCGAGTGCTCCTTTGAACAACTCAAGGCCATTATTGCGAAACACCAAGAAAGCCTTCTGACGCAAACACGGCAGCTCGTGCAAACGAAACTCGTCAAGCTTTCTAAGCAGGAGGAGCGTCTCAAGCTTGCTCTAGCTACCACAAGGAGCTTCATAAGCTGTGTAGATGCAACCGGTAAAGACCGTAGCGATGAAGAGTTCCTTTCCATGAAGAAGCAGATCTCTACTAGAATACAGCAGCTGGGCAAACAGTTCAAAGAAATGGAGGTACAACCATCTGAAGCTTTTGATATTGCTGTCCAACTGCCAAGTCGTGCAAAAATTGAAGAGATATGTCACAAGAGCGCTGTCATATTCACACGTTCACCTAACACCACAAAAACCGTGGAAATGGATAAAGACATGGAGTTATTTGTTGGGACATCGGGTGATGAAGGTATCGTGACGGCGAAACTGAAGTCACATTTTGATGGTTCAACAGCCACGGTTCTTGTAAGAAAAGAAGCAGCAGAACCAATACACCACCTCTCATTCCAACCACCACAAGTCCGGGGATTCCATGAACTGGTGTATGAAAAGGACAACGATTCTGATGTCAGTGGCAGCCCATTGAGGCTTTTCGTTCGTCCTCCCCCCGTCACTCAACTGGGCCAGCCGGTGAAAACCGTCATAAGTAAGAAATTCCCCCATGGAGTTGCTGTTAACAAGTACGGTGAAGTGCATGTTATGGAATATAATGGTGCAATTAAAAAGATTTCAGTATGTAATTATAAGGGGGGAGTTCGTACCATTGATCAGTCGTATGGTAATTCTTACGGTGTTGCTATCGACGGTGATGACAATGTGTACGTGACTACTGGTTCTACTAATTACCTGCAAAAATTTAACAGATATGGGAAGCAGATCAAGTGTGTGGGGGGTCAGGGAAGCAAGGAGGGAGAGTTTAAGTATGTGAAAGGTGTCACGATCCACGGCAAACAGCTTTATGTCTGTGATGAGTATAATCACAGAATCCAGGTTTTTGACTTAGACCTAGCTTTTGTCAGATCATTTGGTGGACAAGGTGCTGGTGAGAAGCAGTTTAATCGGCCGTATGACATCTCATGTGATGAATCAGGAAATATGTATATTGCAGATCACGCAAACAACAGAGTTCAAGTGTTAGATCCAAAGGGACAATTTCTGAGACAGTTTACTGCATATAGTAATGGAGAAGTGAGACTAAGTCGTCCACTTGGAGTTCATGTTGCTAATAACCATGTTTTTGTGTCTGACTTTGGTAATCATCGTATAGTTGTGTTTCATTCCGTGTCTGGTGAGTTTGTAACCTCATTTGGTGGATCAGGGAGCCTTGGTGGACATTTCAAACACCCTACTGGTATCACCACTGATCACCATGGCTTTTTGTATGTCTGTGATAGAGATAATGATCGTGTACAGATATTTTAAGTGTTAGTATTCATACTCACATCGTATTATTGTACAGTGACCATATTTGTATCAGTTCCCTGTCTAGTGAGTTTGTATAAGTAAATTTTATTATAGGTGAGATTTCTGATGATACCACTGATTATTGCCATGCAATAGATGTGTCATTGTATTTTTGTGCTGGCTTTCATGTTTTATAGTATCACCACAAGTATACACAATGCAAATTGTTTTATTACTGATCATTATGTAATTATCATGAGTCACTGTTAGGATTGGAGTGATTGTGCTCGAAAATTACCTACCCTATTATTCCCGAGATACTGCCTATTGTTCTCACATTATTCCAGAGTTAGAATCACCACAGGTAAGAAATGAACAATATTTGTTCATGTATCTGCATTCACCATAACAGTAAAACATTAATGACAGTGGGTGTTTCAGTCTTGGTACTCTTGGTGTCTAGTTCCCTGTCAGGATCTCTACTAGATGCCATCGGGGCGAAGCCTAGCCTCGTTCCCAGTCTCCACTCCCAGGTGTTTCTCTTTGTTTATAACATGCAGGGGGAAAAAGCTGGGAACAAGGCTAGGCAAGGCCTGCTCACAAATGCTACAGGTATTGATTACTCATCACAGAAACAAAACCTGAAAAATACCTCTTGTGACGTGGCTACTTAGCTATTGGGCTTGCATAATTAAACTAGTAGAGCAGCTCACCTTGATGTAGTTTGCTGTCTCTACGTTGCTATCCAGAGGTGGTGTTAACAGTAATGTTCCAGATGATCGGTAGACTGCTAGAGTGAAGATGATGAGATACTACCCATATCCACCTATGGAGGTTCAGAATGTAGAATAATATACCCGGAGTACACGAGCGCACGCACTCGAGGGCAACACCAACCCTAGCTACAGTGTTGCATGACAATTTTGACACATCAATCAATGCTGTGGAGATCAACTACTACTGAGACTTACTGTAGGCAAAAAAAGTATAATATAACTTTCAAAAAGAAAAAAATGGGCAACCCTCTTCTCCCAACGCCATGTGACACTGCCACGTTTAGGTAGGTCGTTCCGGCTGACCGAGCCTTCAGCCTTTCGGGCGCCTGTCCGCTATGGTACAGGGATCGTCATCGGGTCTGTTTAGTGTGCCAGGCTTTGGGAATCAAGGGAGGAAAACGGACGGATCCGAGGCCGTACTGTCCGAGACCACCGTGGCAGTTGCCAAACCACGTTACCCTCTACCTGAACACACATGGTCACAGCCCGGAGCTAACGGCAATTGAGTGTCCCCAGTATCATGCTCACTAGCTATAGACAAAGAAAAATTAATGATCTCTTCCAACTGGTTTCCTCATTGATGTCAACAGCCTGAAAAGGATATCTGTAAAGAGCCCTAAAAGAGAGTTTTATTTTATGTACGCTGGCTGTTTGTGCAGATTATCACCGATAAATAAATTTTGTACAAAATAACATCTGAAACAAACAGTCCATACTATTTCCCGCCTGCATGTAAGGGAAATTAAAGTGTGTGGGATGAGGAAACAGCATGTACGTGTAATAGCCACTACTAACATAGCCACGTTCCCAGTCCACGAAGAGTGTGGCCTGGGTACGAGGCTACTACTAACAATATAATAGTAAATTAGTCTTCAGTATCTCGATTGAGAAACTACCAGTGTGCAGTCGCCCACTGTTCGACTTTCTTGACTCTCCAGAACTCTCCACTGGGGCTTCCAGGAGGAAGCAGGGCCAGATGGACGGGGGTCTCTGCACCCTCGTCTGGGCTGAGAGGGGCACCACTCCCGGCCATGTCTGTCTTCACCCATCCAGGGCAGCAGGCGTTTACTAGCACGTCTTCCTTGCCTGACTTGGCGATCTCTCTTGCGTGAACCATTGTTAGTGCAGTGACACCGACTTTGGAAACTCCATACGCACTGTTGGACCATCCTTTCTCAGTGTGGTTACCACTGGCAACGTCTTTTACAAACTGATCCATTAAATCCACTAGCTCCGCTTCCGTCAAACTGGGGCTTGAAAATTTCTCTTGCAAGTGTTTCTGTAGCCTACTAAGGCTACCAGCACTGGATGAGACATTCACAATTCTGCCGTGTGGCCGAACAATGGGAATAAACACTCGCGTGATGTTCAGCGTTCCAGTAAAGTTTACTTTAAGAGTGTTGGTAGCCTGCTCCAGGAAAGGTGCGGTGGACTTCATTTTGTACGCAAAGCCTGCATTATTAACAAGCACATCTACGCCCCCATAGTTGTCCACAACGTGCTGCTTTAGACTTTCGATTGATTCAGTTGAGGTGATGTCGAGCTGATGGAACTTGGGCTTCAACCCTTCTGCTTCAAGTTTCGCCACTGCTGCTCGTCCAAGCTCTTCATTTCTCGCCGTAAGATAAACATCACCCTCAAAGCCCTTGCATAGCTGGCGGACAATTGCAAACCCGATGCCTTTGTTGGCTCCCGTAACAATTGCAACTTTTTTCAAGCTGGCCATAACCACAGGCAAACTATAAAATAGAAATATTGATACTTTGTGTAAATTAAGCAATATATGTAAAAATAGTAATGATAAGAGGTGTACCCCATAATTACATGTTATTGTAACATCCTAATCACGCCATACTCTGATTCGTAGGCTATAGCCGTGTAGAATCTTTAATAAAAGAAATGTCTTGAATGGTTCATAGTAACACCTGTGATATTTGTAAGTTTTAGCCTCTATTCATTAGTAATAGTGTAATAATGCCATGATAGTTTTGTAACTATGTTTGAATTACATGGTTCCATCTCATTGGTTGTCAATGGGCATAATTTACATGTTCCATTGTGCAACGGAAGCCTGTCCATAGTGGCCAGACTCACTCTTCCGTTCAAGTGAGGCTGGCCTGCAAGACTAGTCAAGGGGTAGTCACTTACATACTGCCTGTATAAGCATCTGCGAACGGGATCAAAATGGAATCAAACGATCAAGGTAACTTTTGAAGGACGATCAAAGGATCAAGATGGATTCTGAGTGACAACATTCACGATCAAAGAGACAAAGACTCAAATATTTGACCTGCGGTACAGCATATACGGCTAGCAACGTCATGCAAGTCTCGTGCCTCGACCAGCTCCCCCCCAGGCCCTCGCCGAACGAGGGGGCGGAGCTGGTCGGGGCACGAGATTACGTTTACGCCCCCTCGATAGATAATCTTGCAGCTGCAACTGACAGGAAATAGAACGTGTAGTCGTCATACTGCATGTCGGTTCAGCAGATGTAAAGAAAGTGTGGCGATTTGACACCAAGTACCAATTCAATCCAGCAATATGTTCGTGCAAGCGTAGAGGCTGAGCTCGTACCAAGTACACGTTAAGGAATCTACCGCTGGCTATTAATCAGTGTGACCTGGATAAAACGTAATGCCACGTACATCAGCTGTAAATAACACTAGCTCCTTGACATTCATCACTTCACGTGGACTGCTCGCGTGGGTACTACGAAGGCGTGGCTACAATATGGACCTTTGACCCCGCATACATCACGGGATCATGAACTGCAGAACGGACGATCAAGCGATCAAGGTACCATTTTGGGCAAGATCAAACGATCAAGGATGTCCATAGTGGCCAGACTCACTCTTCCGTTCAAGTGAGGCTGGCCTGCAAGACTAGTGAGACTATTGGCATCAGTGGTGTATGCTGGCAATACAGTTAGGCGGATATGTCTTTTATCATGGTTACAAATACTACGTTGACGAAAGGGTTAAATTTATTCACTATAACGTAGCATTGTTGAACATTGGTTGAGGCAAGAAATCACGTGACTTCCGGGTTACGGCTACTGTGACATATTCACCAAACTGAATAGACCTTTATCCACTGGGGAGGGGAAGTAGGCACTAAATGGAGAAAATACAAGAAAACGTGTTTTTTTTATAAGAACATGCTTTTGCAACACTTCCCCCCCCCCCCCCCCATTACATCATAACGCATAAAGGTCTATTAAGCATTGGCAGAATTATATCGAGGACTGAGCTACACCAGAGTATTTACCTAGGCTCACCTCAGGGTATAATTTGAGCTGGAAATGCGTCTGGTTCGCGAGAATAGCTGGAAGAGCTGCTGCTTTCTGCGCTGACCTCTGGATTATTGACCAACAGCTAGCCGCGCATGCGTAGTTACCAAGTACAAGCGGCTTTCTGTGCTGACGTACCTCTGGCCGGCCGGCCAGATTGACAACAGTGGGCGTGGCTAATAGTACTGCCGCGCATGCATAGTTACCTAGTGCACGGAAAAAGGCTCCCTCCGCTAGAGCCTGGGAACGAGGCTATATTTTCGCGAGACTAGACTTGTCTTCCCACAGAAAAAACAAAAACATTATGCGTCATAATTACATCTTACTGTGCTGGTGGCATGGCAGCAGTGTCCAGCTATGTCGCCACCATGGATAATACACACTAACGTTAGTGTGTATTATCCATGGTCGCCACTTAGTCTCGCGGGTCAGCCTCACTCGTGTGCGAGTGAGGCTGGCCCGCGAGACTAGTCGCCACTGAGCTACTCTTCATCGAGGCTTGATCAAAAAAATTTTTACTTAGCTAGTGTGTGTCAGGGCTTGTATTTGCGAACGTATGCTTGAGAGTCCAGGCTTGTACAGAGACATACATGCACAGACAACATAAAATGCAAATGCAAACGCTAATAATAATAAACAATCATACACTATAGCTAGCAGAGCTTATGCAGTGAGCTTACCATTATTAGCATCCCGCGCGGGCCGCGTAGTGCTGCAGTCCAAGTTCGAGATGACGATTTGTGAACAAACCCAAGCATGTGTACTTGTACTGATATTATAGAGGCTATATAATTGTTCCTCCATAATAATTCAGATATGAATGTTTACAGAACATTCAAGCTGATGTTTGCTTAGCTAGCGAGATCGAGAGTCCATGCTTGTACACAGAGACACACATACACAACACAGAGACACACGTGCACGTACACAGACAACAGAACACGCAGTACAAAAACACATACAAATACTAATAATAACAGAAATTATTTACAATCATGCACTACAGCTATATAGTAGCAGTGAGCTCACCATCTTGTGTAGTGCTGCAGTCCATCTTGTGTAGTGCTTGTGTGCACGCACCATCTTGTGTAATGCTGCAGTCCATCAGTTGAACCTACATTTGAAGACGCCGATTCTTTCTTTTTTTTCTCAGCAAAGCAAAGGCAATAGTTTACACATACAAATTCTGCAAAATAAAGAATCAGGAATAAGGAAGAAAGAATGTCAGGTCATTGAAACTACAATCTTAGTGAGGAACGTGTCCTTCACTGATAGCAAGGTCGAGTAGTCCGTTGTGCACAGCACGTCCAGATGAGGAGCGTGCTCCACGAAGGCAAGTGATGACAGACCTCAGGAGTGAAAAACTCAGGTGACAGCGTAGCCAAGCTATAACGAGGCTGTATGGCTGATCACGCTTTGTTGAGAGCAGGGATGTGAGCTGTTTGTAGGTCACAGAGACACACTTGGCCATGCCACCAGATGTTGAAAACACGAGGAGTGAATGTGCTGAGTTTGATTTCACGGATTCTCTGTTTGTAATTTCTCTGCTTCTCTCTCTCCTGTTTCCAGTAGACTGAGGCAAGCTGGAGCGTCTGGTGTGATTGAGCGTTGGGGTTAAAGACCTGTACATCAAAAAATGCTCTCTGATACCGGTTGTCCCAGAAGCATTGGGCACTGATGTCCAGTTGGGCACCATCTTCAGTATTGACTGTGGCATATGTGAGTGCTTCACCCATGAAGGGCTGTAGTGGTGGCTCCAGGCACACATTATGGCATACCTCCATCATGAAATTTGCTGTGAAGTCTCTCAGCTCGTTACGTCTGATGGTTGGGAAGCCACCTGTGGAGCATGGTCAACCGAGAAGGAATGACCACAAACACAGTTGTTTGGTAGGTTGGAGGACTGCCAGTTGTAGCGCAGGCACAAGACGTCTCGGAATGCTCCTTTATGGAGTGCCAACCCATGTTCCTCAATGGGCAGGGCAGACAACCAGGAGGAGGCACCTTTCTCACTCCCAAGTTCCATTGCCCGCTGCAGGTGCCTTGGTAACCTGGCCCGCTGCATTGCAGTGGCAGCCTGTCGTTGCTCCTTAAGTCTTCTGACCTCTGCCTTTGCACATTGCTGTTCATGGTAGTGACTAGTTCATGGGTGGTGTCAAATGTGAGCTCGTGCTGTTGTAAGAGAATGCGGGCAGCAAGAGGTGCAGTGACTTTTTGTGAAGTAGTACGCATATATATATATACGTAGTAGTACGCAGCAGCCAGTTCTAATTTCGCCTACAGGACATATGATCTTCATAGTTGTTTTTGTTACTTGCCTGAATATTGTTTTTATACGTTATATTTTGTCCTTCATGCCTGGTCAGTACGCATGGTAGTATGCATCCAGTACGCACGTGTAACGCTCTGGTTTGCAACAAGTAATGTATTTTAGTGTTGTACATGACGTAATACCAACTTTGTGCCGCTTTACAGCGCTCATGGACTCCTGGTGATACCCGAACCTGAATTTGAACACACAATTCTAGCGCATTAAGCGCTCTGGTTTGCAATAAGTAATGATAGAATTTAGTGTAAGGATTACTTGTACATGTGTGATACACAATAATTGAACCAGAATTTGAACACATGATTCTAGTACGTGTAATTAACAATTACTTGCGTGGTACCCCAGTAATTGAACCTGAATTTGAACATAGTAAATTATAGTGTGACGATTTACTTGCGTGGTACCCAGTAATTGAACCTGAATTTGAACATAATTATGATCCCTGCATACGTAAACACTCTGAGTTTGCAACCAGTACTGGTGTAATTTTGTGTAATGAGTACTATAGTGTGGTACCCCAGGAATTGAAACTGAATCAGAATACATGATTCCTTGTTTGCAACCAGTAATTGAACCTGAATTTGAACATACAATTCCTGTATGTGTAAACACTCTGCGTTTGCGCCCAGTAATGATTACTCGTATGGTACCCAAGGAATTGAATCTGAATCTGAATACATAATTCCTGTTTGCGACTAGTAATGAAACCTGAATTTGAAAACCGCCAAAATCACCGAAAACACGAAAACCACGAAAAACACCAAAATCACCAAAACTGTTTTTCAGCAATTCTATTTACAAGTAGCGTTGTCTATAATTCGCCATAGATGAATTTAAAACACATGATTCTAGTTTGCGTATAATTACCACTCTGAGTTTGCAACCAGTAATGATGTAATTTAGTGTAACAATTACTTGTATGGCACACCAGGAATTCAACCTGAATTTGAACTCAATGTTCTAGTATAGCTACCGCTCTGAGACTTTAAGTTTGCAGCAAGTAATGTTGTAGTATAGTAAACGATTATAATGCTTGTGTGGTACATTTTGTGACCACTAGTTTTTGAATACGCTGTTTACTCACACTTGCTACACTGTCACGCACATGCACTTATTTACGCACGCAGTATAGTCATACATGTACACATGCACTTAGCTCGGAGTAGGTGCTTGGTAGGGCAGAGTTGAGATGTCGGAGTAGGTGCTTGGTAGGGCGGAGTTGAGATGTCGGAGTAGGTGCTTGGTAGGGCGGAGTTGAGATGTCGGAGTAGGTGCTTGGTAGGGCGGAGTTGAGATGTCAGAGTAGGGCTTGATAGGACGGTGGCGGTTGCTGTGGGAACTCTCGCAGTCTTGCGATGGCTGGAAGGGGGCAGGAGAAGTAACTACATCAGCCGCTTAGAAATCCAAGTGAAGAAGCGAACAATTGCAGCCCGTTTTTGTCCGTACGAGTTTTGCGCGTAAAACTCGGCTCAATTTGCAACTCTGTCCAATGAACAGTGAAAGTATTTTAAGCGCCGCCAAGAAAAATAACCGCCAATGCTTATGGGTGGGCCTGCCGGCGGTAGCCCAGCTGCCTCAGGCAAGCACAAAAGCCTGCATTTAATTCGATCCCACGAAAGCCTGTATTTAATTCGATCCCGAACAGCTTGCGTGGACTAGTCTCGTGCCCAGACTCTTGCCAGTCTCGTGCCCAGACGTCCACGGCCACGCCCTCCAGGCGATCGCGTAGTCTCGTGCCCAGACGCCACGTCTGGGCTATAGCGCTAGTGGACGTCTGGGCACGAGACTACGCCAACTATGTCCGAGTAGGCGTGACCAGGAAGTCATGTGATTTCTTGACCCAACAATGTAATGATGCTACGTTATCACATGAATAAATTTTGCCCTTTCGCCGAGCCTTTCGCAAAGATATTTTGTACCTGTAACAGTACCATCACAAGACATATATGATATCCGCCTAACTGCGATTGACTCAGTGCTTTGAAGTATCGCCAAGGTACCCAATTATTTCAAACGGTATGCACAGGTTTTTTGTTTCGGAAAATCATGGTCATGAATAATATTACAACCAGTTTAGTATGAGATTCCCAGCCCAGTCTCTCATGTAGGACCTGCTACTGTATCTATATCCCAGTATTCCTACCTTTCTACCGATACTTGTTAGGTATTGATAATATTTATCTGCATGCTCCTATTCTTCCTTTAATTTGCAGGTCGCTATCATGGCCAGTTTGAAAAAGGTCGCTGTAATTACTGGAGCAAACAAGGGCCTCGGCTTTGCAATAGTCCAAAAGCTATGCAAGGAATTCGGTGGTGATGTGTACTTGACAACAAGGAATGAAGAACTTGGGCAGAAAGCTGTAGCAAAACTAAAAGCCGAGGGCCTGAAGCCAAAGTTTCATCAGCTTGATATCACCTCAGCTGAATCAATTGCGGCTCTGAAACAGCACATTGTGGACAACTACGGGGGCTTAGATGTGCTTGTTAATAATGCAGGTATGGCCTACAAAGTCAAAACCACTGCACCTTTTCTGGAACAAGCCATGAACACGCTGCAGACAAATTTCACTGGAACACTCAATGTGTCGAAGGCCCTCATCCCAATAATTCGTCCGCATGGAAGAGTCGTAAATGTGTCTGCCACGAATGGTCGCCTCAGTATCCTACAAAAGCACTTGCAAGAGAGGTTCTTGAATCCTAATTTGACAGAAGTAGAGCTGGTGGAACTGATGGATCAATTCATCCAAGACATTGCTAGTGGCAACCACATTGAGAAAGGATGGCCGAATACTGCGTACGGAGTTTCTTATGTCGGCGTAACTGCACTAACTAGAATTCTTGCTAGAGAGGTTGCCAAATTAGGAAAGGAGGATCTGCTAGTAAATTGCTCCTGTCCTGGCAAAGTACAGACTGAAATGTCTGGCGGCAAGGGTACCCGTACCCCAGAGCAGGCAGCAGAGATGTTGGTGTTCCTGGCTCTGCTGCCACCAGGTAGCCCAAGTGGAGAACTCTGGAGGGATAAGGAAATCAAACAGTGGGACACAATAGAGTGGTAGTAGAATGTTAGTCCTGTGCCCTAATGTACTGCCCCCCTAGCAAGAGGCACGATTATTATAGCTACCAGAACTTGGAAATTGTACGTAACCCAAATGTGTGGTATGAGTAGCTGCATAAAGTTTTACATTACCTGCCTATTTATTGTGTGTACAGTGTCTTTCCTTTGGTGATACCTTTGACCTTTTAATAGCTAGCCCAAACCGAAGTTTATTATAACTAGGCCCTTAGCCTGTATGCAACAACAGTGTCTTTATATAAAGCCGAAGATGCATGTTCACCTACAAGAAAATAAAACATGCCCGAAGATAACCATAATCCATTTTCACTAGAGGTAGTTGTTTTTTTAGAGAATAACAGTGAAATGCAAGTACACATGTACAGAAACAAGGCAAGGCAAAATAAAGGCTAGGGGATAAATGTGGATATATATACCCCGGTACAAACATTGTGCTAAACTATAAAGGCATAAAGGCTTATGCATTATGCATACATATGTTCACGACAGTATCAGAACTACTGGTTACGTAACAACATGTGTATCATCACTGTGGTGGCACACGTGGCAAGAAGGCATGGGCTGTGGAAGCAATGTCTTTGTCCTTTCCACGCAGTGTAAATCCTGCGGTAAGAAAAACATAGTCACACGCATGTTATAATACATGGGATGTATGAACATTTTATTGATAAATCACAATCCCAACAAGTAATAATGCATGTGTAGACTCTTGATATGAAGTACAGAGCACTGCATGGGGCTGATCTGAGAAGATCACAGACCTTTTCAATGCTGTATATGCTCTCAGATATGTTTTTTACAAAGTGGTTTGTCAATTTAGCTTGCAGTCTTAGCGTAAGTCATCAATTGTTGACTACCTAATTTCGTACACGTATCTACTCCGATACCGTACTAGCTATAAACTACGGACAATGTCCAGTTCTAAGAACACTGATCCAGCTACCAAACGATAATTTTTCCAATGAGTAGCTGTAATGGCAGGGTCTTACCGAAGCGCAGCAGTGATTGGCTCTCTTCATGTATTGTCGGCCAGCTCTAGCTCTACCTGTTGCCGACCGCTCGATTGTGGTAGTTCACGCAATGTCGGCCATTTCGCATTTCCGTTCGTTGATGTCACAGCATTTGAACCACACCCACCAATTATATAACTTTCGAATTTACAGCATGCACAGACTCCAAGATTAAAATTTCATTTAAATAGAACTTACAACGTCGCTACAATGCATCTTCAACACTGAGCCAGCTATAGCAATTTTCCCGGGAACGTCACGGGATCCGTAATCTATCGTTACTGCGTATTTTTCTGCCGTAATTTTCACAATAGATAGCCGACAATAGATGGTGGTCGACATTCGATGACTTACGCTATGTACCTCTGCAGTATATACTCTCCGTACTTAACTCTTTGCAAGCCATGGGCACATTTATGTGCCTATATAAAATAGAGAAAACCATGTACTTTATATTAACACCTAATATAAAAAGCTCATATAAGTTCACATAAGCCTTATGGATGTATTAAGACTTGGCTGGGAAAGAGTTAATATGGTATAGTAGCAGTCATCCATATACTATGTCAAATCTGATTATCTCAATACTTATTACCCACATCATAGGCTCTAATTATTGTTCATTTCATTATTTCAACTGCATTGTCACTAGCTGGAAATTACCAGGTTTACTTACCTGAGTGTGACCTGTGTGCACTCTTTGCGAAGTCAAACTGCCTCTTGGGAGTGCTAGGATGTTGGTCACAAAGAGTGTCATCCTCTGGAGGCCAGAATGTCATGGGTTGGCCATTCTCGCCATCCTCTTCCTGCCAAGCATCCAGACTGACAGCCACAACTAGGTCAATGGAAGCCTGAAATAAGTGTGTGTGTGTGTGTGTGTGTGTGTGTGTGTGTGTGTGTGTGTGTGTGTGTGTGTGTGTGTGTGTATGTGTATGTGTGTGTGTGTGTGTGTGTATGTGTATGTGTATGTGTGTGTGTGTGTGTGTGTGTGTTTGTGTGTGTGTAGGCCAGGATAATGAATGGAGATCTATAGATCGAAGTGTGCATAATAATGTATGCCAACATGTGCCAAATATAGGTACTACACTGCCTTGCATGCAGACAACTCTGTTCCATGCATAGTCCACAGTAATGCTGCATGTTAACATGCTCCTTTCCATCATTGGCATGCTTATAATAGCTGTGTACTAGAAAACATGCCATTCCAGGCTGTAATACAGCTATGTGATTCCATGCATGGCTGAAATATTATAAAGGCCTAGGGGCTGGCCTGATTGAGCCACACTCACAGATTCCATGTCCATGGCTCTCTTGAGAGCCTGAGCTGCCTCATCGTGAGTGACTTCAATCAGGCTCACTCCATCACACACCAGGATTTGGTCCCCAACATTCAGCCTGCCTATAATGGTATGTAGAATAATGAGTACCCATATAACCAGAAGATCACTAGCAGATGGTAGTGGGTAGCTATTTGTACATGTACACCTTAGTAAGCTTATAATAATTATCCAGTATCTTGCTTTTAAGTTCCTATCTATAGATACATGCTTGTATTTTAGGGATCCCCTCTTTCTATTATTGTGCATGCAATGGAGTGAGCTTCAATGAGGCTCCATCGTTGTAATAGTGGGATGTAGAGTAGTCTGAGTGGACAGTAAGAGTATGAACTACTTTACCGTATCGGTCTGCAGCTCCACCCTCCAAGATCCGTGAAATGATAATCTGCCCACCCAGTGGAGTGTCGGTGCCTCCACGAATGGCAATCTTGATAGGACCGTCCTGTAATTGTCATAAAGTTTAATGATATTGCAGTACCCCCAAAATAGACCACTGTTCTTTAGAACAGGCTTCTTATCACGATTAGTACAATGCCAGTACAATGTTCTTTAATACTGTACATGTATACTCATATTGCTGCCGTAGTGTTTATGCCATTGACTAGGCACCCACAGACAGACGCAAGCGGAGCTTGTAAGACCTCCGGTCAGAGGACAAGAGCAAGAGCAACACCATCCTGATCACCATATATTCTTTCTAGTATTCCAGATTAATAATAGAAAATTCTTAACTAGTTTTAAAACATACCTGCCCCACACCCTAAAATTAAGTTTACATATTCACGCATCACACACATCCTGTATATGAGCTGCAGAGACTCAGCCTCATATCACAGGCTGCTGTTTCATGCATGTCAGCCCACAACCAGGTACAAGTGTGAGTTTGCTATCTACCACCCAAAATAAACTTCTGAATGCCAATAATATTATATCAGTGTTTATATAGTACAAGCATACCTTGGGAACGGTGTGAAAAGCCACTTGCCTTCCCTGCAGTACTTCCTCGCTGAACTGTACACAGAAACACAAATATGTACATTGCATAGTACATACGCTTAACGATACAATTGAAAATCCCCTTTCCAGATGATTTAGCCATGCAATGAACCTACATGTGTACATTGAGCACATAATAAGATGTACAAATTATAATAGCTACTCCTTATTATTTTATGCATATACCTCCATATTGCTGGGATGTACTTCACTCAAAGTATCATTGCTTGAGCTAGCCATCGCCTGCTCATGTACGTTGATGATCTCGACACTGCAAAATTGTTTATCAAATTATTGTACATGGTTTTTGTCATTAGGAAACTGAAACTTAAACTGGTATACATATGCAGCTACCTTCAGTGAGAGTATGAGCTGTCAAAAACTTAGATTTATTTTGCTGTAACATAATGCTATGTACGTATGTGGCTGGAATGCACATATTCTCTAGACTCGTTCCAGTCTCCAATGCAAAAAAAGCTGAGAGTGCATGGAGACTGGGAACAAGGCTACATATTCTCTTAAACATTCACCTCTCTCGAAATGCTGGTGTCTTTTTCGGTTTTCCACCCTTTGCTCCTTTCAACTGCATGGAGTGAAACAACTAAAGCTCACACAGAGTTGTTGACTGCAAAGAACTTAATGTGAAGTAATTTAAGCTATTATGGGTGTACGTAGACTTCGACACAAGTTGTTACAGATGATGTGGATGCTATTAATTAATCACAGTTCATAGTATTACAGTCCAGGGATCATTGCATTTCCAAACTCTTTTCGCACTTGATTTTGGCATGGCTACTGGTCCGGCAAGAAGTGCATACATTTACATGTTTGGGGGACATCCTGGGAACAACTCTAGAATAATTATGCATCTGTATCGATACTTACACTGTGGTCGCTTGGAGACTTCTTCATGGCAGACGTTGATGGCTGTCTGTTCAGGCTGGGCTCATGCCGAGTGGGCTCGCCCTCGGCATCCAGAGATTCCTCCTCTTCTTCATCCACTGGGAACTGGTAGGAGGCTAGGTCTGCTCCACTGATGTTATGAGACGGCTGCTGTGGCTCTGTGTGTATGCATGTAAGTGTTGGGAGTGAAAGTGTGCTCTTGTTGAAAGGTGCAATTAATGATTTGTATGACAACTGTTCATGACCAGTATGTACTAGCCTCGTACCCAGTCTCTCCCTCCAGCTTTTCCGACGCTTGCAGTTCTGCAAGCGACAGAAAAGTGGCAGAAAAGCTGCATATAGGCTCACATACTACACTTTATATCACTCGTACCTTATGCAACCGATCCAAAATACGTGCACTTGTAATTTTCTTAGGGAAAGAATTGTGTAATAAATAATCATGTATCTTATATTGTTATGTACTGTATACAAAAAATGCCTCTTGGATGCTTGAATTAAATGTGATGGCATATGTTATCCAATAAGATAGCATGCACTTCCAGTGCTTACCATTTGGCTCTTCCTTAATAGCAGACTTTCGCTCTACCGATTCTCGCTTAGGTTTGGGAGCTATAGGGGAGAAGTGGAACGGGAGTGTGTGAAATACTGAAGGAAATCTTTTGCAAAATCTATTGACTCATCACTTATACAACTGCAGCCGTTGATCAACTTCTACCATTATTACATTGCCATTTCTTAGGGTGTGACGGATGACATACTTCCCGGTTTTTTTCATGACTGAACTAACATGCATACGGGTGCAGGCTGTATGTAATTACGTAGCTGCTTTTGAACAGGAATGGCATTTTACTGTGGTACTTGCTGCCTTAGAGGATGTAAACAATAAAAGCAAAGTAATGGAGAGAGGCAGAAATTAGACCGTAGGTGTATATCTCTTCTAGCAATGCGGCTATATTAGCTATATCAGGCTGATGGTGTATCCGTCAACTTTCACCTGTGTTAATGCTCAACCAACTGACCTGTTGGAGGGGGCTGTTGCACGACAGCAGGTCGTATCTGCTCCTGACCCTCCTCCCTGCCGTGGCTCTGGAAGATGTTAGCAATCGATGCTGGCATCTCACCACTGAAGTTACTCATGTCCAATGCCACCGACTGCCGGGCTTCACCCTGAACAGAAGCACCAGACAGATGGAACTGGGGGAGTTTTCCGTCGGGAGAAAAACTCGGTGCCGATATGAGCGAAGTGTCCTGTTCTGCTCCATCTTCCATATTTGGCATTTCTGGCATCATTCCCATTAGGGTTGGCATTGCCATGGTTGGCCCAAATCCCACTGCAGCGGGAGATGCCAGGAGAGGGGTGTTCCTGGATAGGGTATGAGCAGAACAGAGACTATGAATACCAATGGAGTCAGTCGCCTTTTTAAGTCCTATAATTATGTGCATGGATGTACATATATGTATATACCCATAGTATGATTTAACTAATATTAGGCTTTTGAATGTAATTATTACACACACACACACACACACACACACACACACACACACACACACACAGACACACACATCTACTAATTACCGATGCCAGCTTCACTACTAGATGCACCTAATAGGAAACGCTACGCATTCCAATATTCTTATTCAACTAATGTTCATAGAGTAGCCTTGTCTCCCAGTTCTACTACATATAGCAAAGGTCAGGAGGTTAAGGTTAGCTGTTAGCACATTTTATGTATTACTAGATTCCCCGTGCACTTACTTGGAACGACTTATTTCCATGTCGAGCAAGGAGAGTCGGTCTGTTTCATGTCTGAGTTGGCCCTTTCTCTGCCTCCGTAAGTCTGCACCCTTCTCAGCAGCTGAAGAGTAGAGTACAAATCTAGCTATAAACAGCAGGATCATGTTGATGAAGGGGATTAGCTACAATACTAGCTGTATCCAATGATTATGTCAGCACTCCTACGCTTTTATCACATACGTAAGAGTCTAAATAATTGAGCCCTCCTATTTATTCATATACACCCACGTCACGTTTTTCAGTATCCCAAGAAATTCGAATAGCCAATCTGAAATCATTTTTCTATTACTTAAACACTTCTACAGCTTCAGTGCTATTACGTACATTCTAAGTGCTGCCCACTAAGAAATGCTGCATTTATAAGTCATCTCTCAAAGTGTGTATACCGTCATGTACTCAGCACTACGCATAATCTGCACCATGTTCTGATTGCTTTTCGGCTGCAGAAACTCTGTATATATGATAAAAGCTGGGGAGTGGAGCCTGTGAACAAAGCTAGTCAGCACTACTGAATGTACATTTCTACAGGGTATGCCTTGAATAATAGCATACCGGGCGTCTATTCAAGGTAATACATTTCGGCAGCTGCTGAATACAGCCACTAGTTGCCTGTTGAACCTTTTACCTTGCCTATGTATATCCAGTTTTGGCTTGAGGACAAAACCAGTGGACTGATCCAGGTCTGTGGGAATTAGCTCGGCATCGATGTCAAAGTCGTGGGGGTTGAGCTCAAAATCTTCTGGGGGGTTCGACAAGGGGTCATAGTGGCCAGGGTTGGAAGAAGCAGAGCCGCTTGGCTGTGTGGATGGCTGTATGAATGAGGGATGAAATAGAAGTTACATTGGCAAAGCAGCAATAAGAAATTAGTACTTGTTTGTTCTTTATTTTATGAACATGAAAGTTGCACACTTACGTATAGTCGTATACTATAGCTAGCTTGTCAACAGTGACACGCATGCTTCGTATACTTATCACTCACTTCTTCCACGCGGATTGTGAGCATCAGAGACTCACTGGACTTCAACAGACTGATAGCCTTACAGTGGAATCAAATAATAACATCGCTGATTACAACAATAACCTTACTGATGAAACATACAATATTGGGGCAGGTCATCTAGCCTCGTTCCCAGGCTCCACTACCCAACTTTTTCTCGCACCGTGTATAGAAGTGTTTTAGTTTTAGAATAATAACTTCAGATTGGCTGTTCGAACTGTAGACGGTGCAAGAGAAGCTAGGGGAGTGGAGCCTGGGAACGAGGCTGGGGGAGTGGAGCCTGGGAACGAGGCTGGGGGAGTGGAGCCTGGGAACGAGGCTGGGGGAGTGGAGCCTGGGAACGAGGCTGGGGGAGTGGAGCCTGGGAACGAGGCTGGGGGAGTGGAGCCTGGGAACGAGGCTAGGGGAGTGGAGCCTGGGAACGAGGCTAGGGGAGTGGAGCCTGGGAACGAGGCTGGGGGAGTGGAGCCTGGGAACGAGGCTAGGGGAGTGGAGCCTGGGAACGAGGCTAGGGGAGTGGAGCCTGGGAACGAGGCTAGGGGAGTGGAGCCTGGGAACGAGGCTGGGGAGTGGAGCCTGGGAACGAGGCTGGGGGAGTGGAGCCTGGGAACGAGGCTGGGGGAGTGGAGCCTGGGAACGAGGCTAGGGGAGTGGAGCCTGGGAACGAGGCTAGGGGAGTGGAGCCTGGGAACGAGGCTAGGGGAGTGGAGCCTGGGAACGAGGCTGGGGAGTGGAGCCTGGGAACGAGGCTGGGGGAGTGGAGCCTGGGAACGAGGCTGGGGGAGTGGAGCCTGGGAACGAGGCTAGGGGAGTGGAGCCTGGGAACGAGGCTAGGGGAGTGGAGCCTGGGAACGAGGCTAGGGGAGTGGAGCCTGGGAACGAGGCTACATATCATCCCCATAGGCTTTAGAATCTATAATTTTTTAAACTATGAAATCATGTATGTATAGTTCAAACATTCTTGTGGTATGGTTAATTCAAACACCACTTTCTGCTCCTAGTACTGCTAGTAGTCCGTTTTCTCAAATCCTATCACATACATTCCAAGCATATAATATACATGATTTCAGTGCCTGGATTATCAGTATCACTGTTTCAATGGTTCAAATTACCTCACTGTGTTGCTTGTAGATGAGGCTTTGTCCATTGACTTCAATGAGCTCATCTCCAACCTAAGTCAACAATGCAATGCACAATAAAGCTATGTAGCAATTACAAGGATCCCCACAAAGAACTACCCCAGTTGCAGTGCTGTGTGCACCTAGTGACACAAAGGACCTACAGATTGATGCATGAACTAATTAGTGTATGGCAGCTACGTACCCTCAGTCCAGCATTGTGGCCCACGGAATTTGGGACGACGTCCACAATGAAGACACCACAATCTGGGTCATTGCTGGACTTGATACTGCAGGATGCAGGGGTAAAAGCATTGTACTACTACATACTAAAGCATTTTAGGCACTTAGTGCTGTGCATAATACGTACATACATATTATACAATTGCAGCCTGATGCAGCAATGCTTTGAATGCTCTGCAGGTATTATAAATAGCATTAAAGTTCCAGATTTGGTAGAATACAGCCTCTATAGTATAATATGACCTTCAGAGAGCATACAAGTGTATGGCTATAATACCACGTTGAGATACCAGGTATAGACTCGAGTCAGACCTTGCTCCCAAGAGATTGTTGCCCTCCAAGGTGACCTGAATCCTCTTTGTACTCTTCAGCATAGGCCCTTGAGCAGCCTGGGTGATAACATACGTAGCAACAGATAGCTACCAGGTAGTGGGCAGAACATTACAACAACATAGTAGTACTGATCGAGTGAAGGCAATTGTTCATTTGCCATCTACTCTTCCCCATGCTGGAACTGAAATTTTTTACACCTAGCTTTATCCTGGAATTTGATGCATGCAGAATTGGGGAGGGGGGGAGAAAAAATTACACACTCTGAGAAATACTTTGGACCATTAATAATCAAAGTGACATATCATTATAACAGCAGCAGCTAAAAGTACATAGCCATAGTTTGAAAGAAGGGATTTGGTTTGGTGGTGGTCTTTTATTAGCAATGCATGCATTTACTACTTTTCTTGTTTTACGAATAGCTAATTTTTATGAAGGCACAACTAGCCTTTTGACAAAAACTGACCCCTGTTTTGCCCCTGCTGTTCACAGATTATTTTTTATGGCAATTCATACAAAGGCTTGCAAAATCTCTGCAAGTGTTGTGGGCAATGCTACATGTCACATCCTCTGAAGTATGCCCTAATGTGAAGTCATGAGATATTATGAGATTCTCACGAGATAGTTATTTGCACATAGAAAGATATTTCTCAAGAGATTAGTTGTGAGATTGCGTGAGAAAACGTTTTCTCAGGAGATACGCACTTAACCAATCAGAAACCAGCCAAGAGAAAGGAAGTACACACACTGTAGGTGCATGTACTGTATTATGCTGTGTAGTACTGGTGTTTCTAAATCGCTGCAATTAATTATAAAGATTGTGAAATGGCAATAGCAGTAGCTGACCAGCCTAGATGAAGGGGTCTTTCGGATTTTATCTTCTGCGACAGTCTTCCAGGTAATGTTGTCGGAGCCAGACCTGGTGACGGAAAATAAGCACTAGCAATCAGTGTGTAGAGAGGTATGAATGTATGTACATATGTATGTATGTATGTCTGTATGTACGTACGTAGTATGTATGTATGTATGTACAAGCACACACACATATTATGTATGTAGGTATATACATGCACGTATGCATGCATGCATGCACGTATGCATGCATGCATGTATGTATGTACATATGTATGTATACACATGTATGTATGTACACATGTGTATGTATGTACGTATATGAATGCATGTAAACATGTGGGTGTATATATGTGTACATGTAAGCATGTGTGCATACATAAGTATGTATGTACGTATGTATGTGTGTGTGTATGTGTGTGTGTGTGTGTGTGTGTGTGTGTGTGTGCATGTGTGTGTGCATATGTAAGTGTATGCGGATGTACACGTATGTACAATGAATGAGATTGCATGTACGTTAAACTCACTTATTCTCTGGAACCATCCCGACCTCTGCATAGGAAAGAACAGAACACAGAGCAGGTAGCTACATGCACCTATGTACTTAGCCTCGTTCCCAGGCTCTAGTGGAGGGGAGAGTTTACTCCGCCCACGCAAGAGCCTGGGAACGAGGCTACTATACACTCTAAGTTAAGCAACTATTGAAACACATGCAATTTGTTATTGCATGGCATATGCAACAGTATTTTGTTTTAAATTTTGCATGTACATATTTCCAAGATAACCATGTATAGATTTCATGCCCATAATTGCAAGTCTCATTCTCAGACCATACGAAACAGAGAAGGAGGTAGTTTGAGTGCTTTGAGAACTTTGCACTGGCTATCACGGGCACTTGCATATTAATAGCTATATATGGCAATGATGCTCCTGGTATTTCATGCTCAACAGGCATGGAAAGTTCCTTTCAAGTTTGAAGTAAACTGAATGTTTGATTACCTCACAAACTTATATACATTTTACGTGAACTCATATGGAGTTTGGTCTGGAGGCGGCTCCAGTGCAAATCTCGTATAAGCCTATATAAAATGTGTATAGGTTTATGAGATCATATCTAGTACATTTAATGGCCAATTTGCTTCAAAATTGAATAAAATCTTCCATGCCTAGTAGACATGAAATACAGTTTATAAGATCATATCTAGTCCATTTAATGTCCAATTTGCTTCAAAGTTGAATAAAATCTTCCATGCCTAGTAGACATGAAATACAGTTTATGAGATCATATCTAGTCCATTTAATGTCCAATTTGCTTCAAAGTCTTCCATGCCTAGTAGACATGAAATACAGGGAGTATCATTGCCATAGCTAGAGAAATCTTTCTTGTAGTCCTATGGCAATCATAATGGAACAGTCTATTTCATTTGATTGCACAGTTTTTCACTCAGCAATTCCTAAGTCTATTTCCTGTCACCATCACGTTTTGTATTTTGCATAATGTCACTGTAATGATCAATGTATTCCCGTGGAGAATCATCCCCTACTTCCAATGAGAATGGGGAAAGCAGCTAGCATGTCCTCAGCTAGCCCTTCCTTGTGAAGTGCGGGGAAGGACTGGGATCGAGGCTAAGAAGAAAAGCGGTCAAGGAGCTATACATAGACAATTGGTACTTATTTTACATTACACATTATGCGCAACTCTTACAGAGCTATACGTAGGCAATCTTGGTACTTATATTGCAATACACATACTCTGACGTACCCCTGAGGGTGAGCATGAGTGTCCTCTTCAGCTTGATGAGGTTGACCACCTCCTCGTGGGTGGTCGCAGACAGAGTCAGCCCGTTCACCCGCAGCAGCTCGTCCCCTGGCTACAGCAGAGGTAGATAGGTACACAGGTAAGTGGATGGCGTAAGGGACAGTAATTATAGCTTGCTAATAAAGGGGCTGCCACATTATTATACTCTATATGAAGGTAATTTGGATTTAGGTGCCCTAGCTAGCTGCATAATCGTCAAGATGGAAGAAACAGTACTTAGAAAAGTAAAAAAAAACTCTAAAAAGAAGTGAAGAAAAATTGGAGCCCAGCTGAGGATTGAACCCAGGACCTTCTAATTACTAGTCAAATTTTCTTACCCACCCAGCTAAGCAGAGGAGCAGTAGGCAAGCTTTATACAGGTACTAAACCTGCAAGTGGCAGCCAATTCCAACTATAACTACTCTCCGGAGCTCAGAAGGTGCTTGGTTAAATCCCCAACTGGACTCTGATTTTTTTAGGGTTTCTTTACTCTTCTGAATGCTAGTAGCACTTGTTAGCACTTGTCAGTAGGACTTAGCCAATTACAACTGTAATTACTAATGGGTTCAGACTATAATCTCCTACTCAGACAAAGTTTGGGCATGATCGAGACAGGACAGAATGAAATCTTGAGGTTATCAGAGTACCAGAGACACACCTAGTCAGGCTAATTTCATTACGCAAAACTCAGATTTCCTAGCAACCAACACACCCCTAGCTGCAGTAGCATCCAGAAAGCCAGGGAGAGGCAGTGATTCATGTCTGAGAATTCCCACTAAATGGTATCACCCTTACATACCATGCAGACAACGCTGATCTTATCTCCATACATTTTCCCCTGTGGTAGCTACATGGAGTACTCACAGGATGCTATATTGTGTTAGCCTTTGTACCCAGAGCTATACTTGGGCACTGGGGGAACCTTAGCAGCTGTTTGTACCTTTAGTCCGCACTGGTCGGCCTTGGAGGAAGTGAGGACCGAAGTGACGTATATACCACAGTCAAACTCCTTGCCTGTAATGTTTGGAAAAAATGCAGAACATCATTTTTACGTGTATACGTAAAAAGCACTGGCTTTGAGATTGAGAGTGTCTTTAAATCGACATTAATACTGGGGTGGTTAGACAGGGTGCATTATATAATACTACCTCAGTAGTACCTCTGCTACATTAGTGTCATGGCTATGTACCTACACTGGAACCACTGCAAACCCCCATCATTAAGCAAACATCACATCCATTGTCAAGGGTTAAATCCCTAGCACCTCAGGGCATTATCAATTAACCCTATTTTTGTACATATACTGAGGCTACCTGCACGAGATAAGTACAAAAAGTACCTCAAAAATTTATCAACAGAGCTATAGAGTTGCTGTGGTCCTGCAGACAGGCATCATAAATGAAATGACGAAGTTTCGAGCATACCGTCGTTTTAGTAATCTTTGCAACAGTGAGTGAAAAACGAAGTGAAAAGCAAAAAGCGTGCAGGCATGAACCATTTATATAGGATGTGTTCGATCTCAGATTGCCTTAGTACATAAACACTTCCTGAGGTAATTAAATAACATTCAGGAGATAAATAAATTATAACCACCGTTAATTAGCCCCAGTGGTTCAATCTCAGATTGCCTTAGTACATAAACACTTCCTGAGGTAATTGAATAACATCCAGGAGATAAATAAATTATCCACCTTAGCCCTAGTGGGGTCCAGATCAAGGAGTTCCAAAGTGAGCCACACTTTTGCTGTTCACTGTTGGCGTTGCAAAGATTACTAAATCGACAGTAAGCTATAAATGCACAAGAAACGTTGCATTGTGGCATTCTCGCTCCCAGACTCCGCCCCATGGCTTTTTTCGCATCATGGGAAAAAATCGTGCAAAGTGACAAAAGCTTAGCCTCGTTCCCAGTCTCCACTCCCAGCTTTTTTTCGCACGTTTTACAACACGCGAAAAAAAGCTGGGAGTGGAGACTGGGAACGAGGCTAACAAAAGCTGAGGTGGATGGAGGTCTGCACGGGAATGAGGCTAACATTAAGAGTGTAATCATATTAATTAATTAGTTTAACCTAAAACGCCATGGTGATTTCACATGAAGCTCACGGATTCTTTTGTAGTAGAGCGGAACCCTTACACCTTTGGCCAGTGTCCAAATGACATAAGGTCACGTTGCACTGATGTCAGCTTCGACCTATGCTAACTATAGGCCACCTATATCTGTCTGATACAGTAACCTTTGTCCACTGGGCTGGCCTCAAAGCACTAACAGGCATGTTTTGTGTTTTTTCATACAAGAAAACTACATGAACTTCACAGTTCTTGTAATTCCTGCTTTTATCCTCACATGTGATATACCCACGTACAAGTAGTTTTCTTGTATGATTAACATAACAAACAAGCTGCACCCATTGCATCATGACAACTGATAAAGATCTAATGGTACTATTCTTGTGAGGGTTTTCTCAAGTTTTAGGGTTGCTGCTTAGTCCAAGAGAGATCCAGTTTCACTGAAGCTCCTAAAACGTTGGGAGGGGGTTTTCTAGCTTTAAACGCTAGCTACAGGCTCTGAAAAAGTGTGCACCATGATACTGCCGTTCTTACCTCCCCGAATGGTGAAGCCATGGCTGCGACTTCCTGGTTGCTTCAGGTGAATCACTTTTTTATTGAAACTGCAGGGGTGAGTTGTACCCATAAAATATGAATGTCTCTAATTTTCCAAATTGATGCATACTGTATATGGCTATAAGGTAAAAAGTGGATGGACTTATATTATGTACATGTATATATATAAACAGCACTAGAAGTATTATTAGGCATGCTAACTTCATGCTCATGCATGACAGGTACATGCATGCAGTATTCCATGTGCAGATAAAATCAAAAGCCAGACTACACGTAGTTACCGGGGAAATGGAACCATTGGTGGCTAGCACTGACAGCTGACATACTGGACACAATTAATTACGTAGGGTGTTTAAAGCAGCTATACAGGACACAATTATTATGAGGAGTTCAAAGCAGCTACCATCCTGCACCGTAATTTTTTTAGCTACTTCGCAACAAAGAGTTGCCTAGCATAATAACTTCACTTTCAGCCGAAAATAGGTGTAGGCATGTTACAGCATAAATAAATCCTTCTTCCAATTATACACGCATATCAGTATTATGTACGAGATTACGAAAATCTGAAACCCTGAGTGGCGATGTTACTGCCACTGAAAACGGCAGCTGCTTTGCACACGGCATTGTGGGGTGAGCCTGTTATGAGCACTAGTGTGGCAGCTACATCTAATTCAGAAGCTACAGTGATGTCCGGACTGCGAACACATGGTTTCAGTATCAATGGGCAAACTATATGCCAATTGGCATACTCCTAATTCACACAATTTTGAATTTTGCTTTCAACTCGTTAAGGTTTCTGTAGTTGACAAAGTTTGAAATTAATGTAGCTAAACGTTGACCTAGCTGTTTTCTAGCAGTTTTCTTGGAGGCACAGTATCTGAGAGACATGAACCTGGCTTCTTCACATTTGCCATGTCACGATCAACTTTTTAAGTGCTTTCGGAATTCAAAGGAACATAAGCAATTCTTTCTTACCGGAGCAATGTCTATTGAGAGAGAGCCCTTCTGATCAAGCCACTATTTTGCTTACTTCCTGAAGCCATATCTATAGCAACCCAGATAAGGTAGCTACCAGTATTATGACGACTTTAGATGACAAGGGGTTTTGTTCCTGGAAGTGGAACAGGTATCTAGCTGTCAACTGGATCTACGTGACCTAGGGCACAGTTAGGAGCTCAAAGCAGCTGCCATCCTACGAGAGATTGTAATTATTTTTCCCAGCTAATTCACAACATGAAATTGCCTAACATCAAATTAACTCCGTTTCCAATAATATTCCCCAGTAAACAGGTGTGGGTATGTTACAGTATAAATTCTATTTCCAATTAAGTTTATGAAAATCTGAAACCCTACAATTCAATGGACCCTATAATGTAATGGGGGGTAAACATGAGCACTAAATGGAGAAAATACATGAAAATATGTGTAAACAAGCATGTTATTATGTTTTCATACAAGAAAACTACATCACAGCACATGTTCTCTTGTATTTTTCCAGTTAGTGCTCACTTTCCCCCCCCCATTACATCATAATGGTAAAGGGTCCATTAGGGGCAGGCTTTAATTATCCTTATCCGAGTGACTACAGTTTCTCCACAGCTGTGTAAAGAGCCGTGGAGTGTAGCTTAGGTATATGTATACCGGGGTATAGGCGGGGCTTATATTGTTGTCACGACAACGGTTCAGCTCACCTTGGGATGTGTGGGATGAGGGAGTTGTACTCGGGCCTCTGGCGGCTCGGAATGAGGGGACTGAGAAAAGATCAAGATATGAAGATATGGTACATGTGCATACATGTGGATACAAATGTGCATATGCATGCAACACCTGTGGAACAGGAGGCATGCAGCAAATTAATGATGGCTAACGTATTGCAGGATGCATGAATTTAAAGCATGTGTGCTGCCAAACATAATACTTTAATGGTGCTATACACAAACAGTAGTATATTTCGTATATGACTACATAACTGAACACTAAATACTGCAATCTCATTGGATACATTTCCATGGCTGTTCAGCTTTTAAAAGTCCACTTGTTAGGTCAGGCAGTATAATTAAGAGAAAATGCTCTGCAATGGCTCTCCCCCTTGAACCGAATATCCTCCTGCACTGCCCTCCCACTCATGCAATAAAGTACGTACGTATGTATACATGCATCGCGTCTGGATTTCGTTCCTTGAATGCCGGTAGTTAAGACACTAACTTTGTTCTATGGTAGATTCATAATCACCACACAAATAATCGTGCTGTGCATCTCATAGTCCTTAATAATTATTGCCACTTCACATATTATATGAAGGGCTCAGAACCACAGTGGGCTGACACATAATCAATTCAAGTACTGGAAATTGCATGAATGGCACAAAAATGAAGTAAAAAATTATGCAGTAACCTAATTTTGTGCCTATGCACCTCCTGGAATGACCTTGATTTTGTCTTGCACTATGGAGAAGAGTGGCAGTTCTCTCATTAGCCAAAAGACCATGGCAGAAAATATCAGTCAGTGTAGGCAACTCGTCACCATGCAGGCCCTCCCAGGGTGTTTTCCAAATTTTCAAGGGGAGAGCCTCCCATGGGGACGAGGCTAGGCATCATGATACAGCATCGGGTATTGTAACATCACAGTGTGTTTGTGTACGTAATTTATTCATGGCAATGGCTGTAGGTACTTGGTATGTAATTTTCAACACATGATAAATTATTGTATCCACAAGTGCGATACATTTCCCCATTCCTCAAAAATGCCCAGACACTAAAAGCACTTGACCAGACAGTGAAAAAATGCTGTATTAATCATTTCCTCCACGGTATAAGTGCATGGAATGTACTGAAATACACGGTAACTAGCTGGGTAAGAGTGTCTGACTAGTAATCAGAAGGTCCTGGGTTCAATCCCCAGCTGGGCTCAGATTTTTTTCAGAACTTGTTTAATATGCATAGGGTTCAGGTACACTATTTTGAGTAGGGATAACTCTCCATGTGGTGCTATTGTAGGCTCTCTTGACTCAATGGAATGTGAGAAGGTTGGAAAAGAAGCTGAACAGGGTGCTATTACACATCACTAGATACTTCCACTTCCAATATTTTTGGTTATAGCCACTGGAAATAGGGGTTGAAACCATGGCAACACTTGTCGGTTTCCAACAACCTCAGCACGTTTGACGTTGACCTTGATGCTTAGTACATACCTCAGTCAATATCAGAAACACCCTTTGATTTTAGCACACTAATAATCATTACGTATTACATATTTCCTGTTTCCTCAGGCATGGGAAAACTATGCCTGGTTATCAGTGCCTTAGTGTTTCCTCCTCGAGGGGAAACGACCTACTAACGTGGACACAATGGCAAGACCAGATGAAGTGGTGACATACTGGCCGGACTGGAGATAAGACTACGGTAACCCAACTTTCCCCCATTCATCACATGATAGATTAGTATACTTCTAGCTACACCCCTTCTAGTGTGTGTAGCGCTAGCGTGCATATTCCACTGTTTCATAACGTCAGGAGAGTGGTATTAGGTCCTACCCAATTATGCAGCATAATGTTGAGTATACAATGGCATAAGGAACTGTGCTAGTATATTTAATAGGAAGAGTATTGGGTACAATTTGCACAGCTCCAGACTTTAATATTCAGCTGACATTGGCAAGCTAAAAAAGTAATGATAAACACAGTGATTAGTGTGCATCATTAAGACTTCCTACCTTGTTGTACAAACGACTACTACTGAGGTCTTAGTAGAGAATCTGAGACCTGCCATTCAAGGCTGAGACTGATGCAACGACTGCTAGCAGCTCTAATTTGCTGTACTATTGAATGAAACTTCCTACCTTGTTGTACAAATGGCTACTACTGAGGTCTTAGTAGAGAGTGGCTCAGAATCTGAGAGTCCCACAAGTTACCGCTGAGACTAAGACTGATGCAACAACTGCTAGCAGCTCTAATTTGCTCTACCATTGAATGAAACTCTGACCACCACGCAAAACTGAGCATTATCTGAGCACACTGGGCACTGGCTGAGAGCATGATAGGGGCAAAGCTGGCGAATTATGGAATAACACAATCGGCAGGAAAAACAACAACATAATTGGGCAAGGCCTAGGTGCAACCTGGCTAAAGTATTATAAATGCTATGGAGTTTCTGCACAATTAATTATCTATAAAGAGACGTCCCGGCTGCATTATACTACACACATCCGCAGTAATGACTGACGAATTGATCAGTTAATGCAGTGCGGTCCCTAATATTATGTTTATCATCTCCTAGCTTGTATGCATGTTTTTATTGAATCATATCAATGAAACTTTCAACGACTAATATCCAGGTGATAAAGAAATTCCCATGCGGGAACTACCTGACTCTGAGATCAAAGAGATTCTGAGTGGTTTGTTTATGCGTGCACACTTTACGCTTTCATTTTTTGTGTTTCAAAGTTTACTAAAACTGCAGTACTACGTACTAATTCACTCTCTGCATACCACTATAGGTTACTTGGCAGATGTACTCATACTAAGAGATCCCTCCAGGGCTTCATACAGAGGTTTTCGTGGGGGGTGGGAAAATAATGCGTGCGGAGCCATGCCCCGGTCCCTAGGGGGTGCGGGTTGTAATGCTCCCACTGGAAATTATTGTTCTGAAGTTGCTTCTGGGGGACTAAAAATCAACCTCAAAATTCGGGGGGGGGGGCTGCCTCCTCCCCCTGTGTATAAAACCGTGTCCCTGCCCTATCTTACCGTATGGCAAGGTAGAGCTGTCTTCTTCGTGGATGGTTGAGGAGTCCCTTGAGGCTGTCCATCAGGTCCTCCACCAGGAAAGTACTGATCAGAAGAGGGCAAAGGGTTCAAGTAAGATGACGCTTTCACACTGTCAGAAGGACATTGATTTATGAATCTTTCTGTCCTATGGCCATTAAGGTAATATAATGTATGAGTGATCGTAGTTTTGATTATGATTTGGGAATAATAGTGTGAGAAATAGGCAGGTAATTGCACGAGCAATTACAAAGCGAGTGTAATTCCTATAGCTATTACCAGCGCAAGTATTCCCAAATCGTACTCAAATGGTGTGTAATTACAAAAGTGTGCAATTACCACACTCCGCCACTCACTGTATTATTAATGGATGCTAAATTTTCCTTATAGCTATGCCACATATGGTGAGGGAAAAGAATTTTGATTTCTGCGAAGCCACCAGACATACCGATGGAATTCCTTCAGTGCCTTCTGCAGAGCCGCTCTGTCTTCAGCTGTGTCCAGGACCATTTGCACCTGAAGAATGCAACAAACATTGATATATGTGTAGGTGGGTGTATCGTAATGCAGTGACATACTTCCAGGTAAGCAAGCATGGCTCGCTCGTATTTAGGTTACACTTCTAATATTCACAAAAAGTATGTCAAAACTGTCACGCCTCGCTCTGCTCCACCTTCACACTTTCTGTCTGAATAGCTAGCTACTGTGTTCTTCTCTTTTTGTTCAAAAAAACTGTGTTATTTAGTGAAACTCGGAGTTCAGGTTTGTCCTAGCAGTCATGGAGTGACCCTAATTAATGAGAGCACTTCAGCTTCTAATTCCTAGGGTAGGCCCATGTCGACCAATCACGTTGCTGTTCAACTGCACATGCGTGTTTTGCCCGTGCAATACGGGAGAATATTGCATGGTAGCTACCTCTATGGAACAATAATGTTATGCACAGCTAGAGTATAGAATGATAGACCTTCGTGAGGCCGAACATGTGCTTTGACGTGCGTAGTTTTCTACATTAACAGCATGCTTTGTTTGCTTGTAATTTGTTGCGCTTCCTGCAGTGCTTTACCCTCCATTATAAAGGTCTAAATATGGACATGTTATGTCTTCAGGAAATTTTTTCTAAATGCTTCAGGAACAACTCTTCTGACACTGGATGCAACACTTCTATGGTGTTGGCTTAAAGGCATCATTTCAAATACTGGGGGCAATTCCATCACACTGAGGCTAAATTGGGTTTCGGCAGACGCTACTGTGTATAGCAGGCCTTCGACTATAAATAACTCTATTAGCAGCCACTTAGCTTGTTTGTTTACATAAGCGGCTACGAGCCCCACCCATCCTTGTTTGCTTATTTAATTTACTTCAGGTGCTGTACGTAGCTGGTGTTTAGTCTGTCTCTAATAGAGTTTTGTGGGCAATCGGCGTTGCTTACCATGCGCTTATAGGCTGCCACCACCGAGCGTTTGTCGGGGTAGTTGGAAGGAGAAAATGGCGCATCTAGCCTGGTTGGCGTCAGGCTCTGGTTCATTGCAAGTGTCATGGCGGCTCTCTTTAGAACTGTCTTTTCAACTTGTGGCAAGGCGTAGAAACGTCTACTTCAGATGATTTCAAATCCAACAATTTTTCTTGACTGATCACGCCCCCTAATATAAAATAATTAAGCGGAAGCCACCAAAACTAATTTCCGTTCGGGATAACGATTGCATGCTGTTTTGATATCATCATATCAGTATAATAATGCGCCTACACGAGCAAAGTTTAAGAGAGAGCTATATGAAAGCAAGAGCAAGAATCGAACGGCGGTAATGAAAGCCGATCTCTCATAAAGATGGTACATGTAAGGTGAGTGCGCGGGTAGCTAGATTGTGCAGCTCTGGGTCCTGGAAATTTGAGCTCGTGGCCATTGGCATTGTTTCTGTGTTGTATTTTTGTATCTGCAGTCTTGCGCATCAGACGTTTAGAGTGTTTTTAGCTGGCGAGACTGCAGCTGATTAATAGGGGGTAGCGGTCCTAGCCTTTTAAAAGTGTCTACCTGGAGACAGCGGCATGACTACAGAACCCTCCGTCCAGTATTAAATGGCGAATGCTGGAAGCCTACGGCATGAGCCTACGAGCCACACAAAACACACCCCTTTGCCGTGGTAGGTAGGTTTTTCTTAGCCCACTCCTCTAAAGCAAATAAGTAGATTGAAGCACTTTGACTATGTTTCCATGATGCTCTGCAAGCTGTACCCAACACTGTACCTTGGCAGCTAGGGAGCTAATTGAGGATAATTTGTGAAAGTGTACCAGTATTATTAAACTGTGGAATAATAAGTGTACTGGAATCAACCTCACATTCAGGCCTTTCGTGGTTGTACAGCAACCAATTATGAATGCTGGCGGAGTTCTGTGATCAAAGCTATTATAATTTTTTCTCCCTGGTGCAAGGCTGCAGCCCTAGACCTAGCTATATACACTTGCAAGCAATTGTTGCTCAAAAAGGAGAGAGATTTATAGTCTCTGACTGCATGGCTAATGGTGTAGTAAGTGAACTAGTGTGACTGGCGCTAGTCTCTAGGAGTTATATTGATATGTATGTACAATTAGAGCATCTTTTCCCAAGCATGCCTGCCCATGTGTGTTACATGCATGTAAATTATGCAAGCAACAAAGTAAGACTTTGCTTATGTCACTGAAGTATGCAATCAGTATGTGTGGGGAAGGCCTGGGTATGAGGTGCTGGCGTGAGCATGCGTGAGTGGGAGACAAGGCTTGGAATTTTCTATGAATATTAAGTCAACGAGTCGTTGAAAAGATTTTTTGGGGTGTTTGCGTGCTAGCTAGGCTGTTTGGACACTGGGACTACAGGCTAATTCCCAAATGGCTACAAACTGACGTCTTGTTTCATGGCTCATTGGGAGCCAGTACTAAAAAGTCAAGAAGGTTTAAAATTTGGGTAAACAAAACTATGTATGCAATGTGTGTCATGCAGCTGCCCCCCCCCCCCCCCCCAAAGAAAAAGCAGCAACAACTCAATAGTGAATGTACATCTCTCACAATATTATTTCTAGATGAGAACTTTAATACTATAGTATTTGTTTACCGTACTACACACTTATGCAATAAGTAGTAGAAGATGAAATATTCTGTACAGAGAAAATACAAAATGTGTGGAAGCCTCGTTTCACGGCTCCTGATCGACATTCTTTTCTAATGACTTTGTAAAAAAAAAAAACTTGGGTTTTGCCCTAGTGAGCCATTTAGTCTTTAACACAAAACTTCCCCATGCACTTATCCACCCAAATAATATAATCTTGCGATTTGTTCCAGCTTTCTGTAATCAACCCATCAGGGAACCAGCACTGTCCAGCAGACGTTTTTGCCTCTTGTCATTATCATGTCACGAAAATTCCTCTAGACACCTATTATTCTCAAATTCATTAGCACACCTCTACTTGTGTGGTGGAGATGGATACTGTAACTGGTCCTGCCTAAGTACACCCCCTTACACCCCTTTTCTGTTTGGGCCATGCTTGTGGCTGTTTTGAGGGCCAAAGCAGCTGTGTTTCAGCCCGCTTTACATAGTGCATGGTGCAGCTATGGGTTAATGATCAATTAGTTGCTAATTACCAGGTGCCAGCAGAGATCGCTTCCATGCAGAATGTAGATACTGTAAGACCTCTACGACCCCCCTACGAAATCCCCTAGCCACCCTACAAAACCCCCTAGCCCTATTTGAATCCTAACTAGCACTTTAACCTTATACCGTACTAGTGGAGCCCCTATAGTGTGGTCCCCCTCGGCCAACGTTTTATGGGTGCAATATAAGAGGTGGCTGTATTACAGAAGTCAATTATGCATTAGTATGTACGTTGGGACCCATCAAAGTGGCCTTTACAGGAGGTGACTGCCACAGAGAGGGATATGATTATAGAGGTTCTACTGTAGCGCTAATCTTTGCTGTAGCTTCGTCTTAGCCTCATTCCCAGGTTCCACTCCCCAGCTTTTCACACGCTGTGTAGAAATAATGGGGTGCAAGAAAAGCTGGGGAGTGGAGCCTGGGAATGAGGCTAGCGTCTCTCACACAGTAGTACTATTCATTGTAGCCTTGTTCCAAAGGTGGTTGGGACTGCGAATATTTGTGAAGTAGTGCAAGTATGTGTATACTGTGCACAGCCTCCAGCACAACTTTACTGGTGATAATTGTTTTGGGAAAACAAAATTATTGTACTTTGGCTCGTTTTTCAGTTTTGGGGTTGTAAAGTCTGCGGGATGGAGGGAGTGATGTGATAATTAGTGCCTATCTTAGTAATTATATTTCTGATTTTATTTAGCACCCATAGAGAAAACCATGGCTGCAAGATTTTCTCCGTCAGTTTTTCTCCACAGCTGTGAGAAATCTGGGCAAAGGAGACCTGGGAATGCAGATATGCCATCTTGTTTGCTTGGCAGCTATGCAGTTAATCAGCTCTGCAAATACTGTGTATATACAGAGAGAGTACAGTGAGCCTTCAGGGTTAACTATACCTAGTTTTATGAGGTTAGATATATTAACAACAACAAGGTTAGCTACAAGGTTGGAGGACGAGGGATTAGGCCATGGCTATGATTAGGTTTAGTTGTTTTTTTGTAGGTCTCGGTTAGCCTAAAGTGAATTGGGTGTTTGCAAAGTCAGAGTGTGTGACCTGTTGTTCATTCAGTATACGAAAACCCAACTCCCTGGTGACAGCTGCCGGCGATTGTTAGCTGCTATACAGTGTGGCCTTCTGTCTAAACTATACCAAAAGCCAGCCTAACAGTACATCTGGATGCAGCCATTCATCTCCTGAAGAGCGCCGGTCTTCAGTTTTGCCTATCAATGGCGAGATATCGACTTTTTGAGCCAAATCTCCCCTGTACATAGGTGAAGTAACAGTCTAGCTATACTGCAGTTGTCTGTAGTAGGTTGGCTGCTTTGTCTATTGACTGCTATGCCCTAATTTGGTAGGAAGCTTTTGGGAAGCTGTTTTAGTGTGTGCCACACAGAAGTCTTCGTCATGAATGTCTGACCAGCTGAAGCCCTTTGTGTGTATCATTCACTGACCGCCAGTGACCGGATGTATCTTGTTCAAAAAAAAAAGCCTTTACAAAAAAAAAAAATCAGGCATGCCCCAGGATTGCCGATTTTTAGACCAGGTTTGTATCAGGCTTGCATTGGGAAGGTTTGTACAAGCTTTGACAAAGGATTATGCAGAGCCTATTGTTTGAGTGAGAAGCTCATGTGACCTCCACAGCTTTGCACAGATTTGGTGGAGGCCTGTGAAAAAGACATGTCTGTGGCAAGTCTGTGCAGCCAATCTACAGGGCTTGCTACTGTGTATTCCTTTCACAAGGGATTACAGTGGTGCATTTTCTGTCCACTTAGCCCACTTAGTGCATGGCAAACTCAAAACCAAATTTGTATCAAATTCAATTTTTTGCATCACCAATTGTAGCCTGTCTTGGGCTCTCTCTGTGTGGGGGATTGGGGCTACAGTAATTGTTTACCATCAGTTTGAAGGCCCTGCAAGGGCTGAATTATGTAATTTCCTCCTAAGGGATTGACCCTTGATTGCAGGTATTATTTTAGTAATTGGTAAAGTCCATAGTTGATGGGTCGGTATGCAATATACTGCAGCTGCATGTGTGTATACACACTCACGCATGCACACACACATGCACACAGACACACACACACACACACACACACACACACACACACACACACACACACACATGCACATGCACATGCACACTATTTGGATAACCCATCAGCCATCAGTTTACAAAGTCTCTGCGACGGCTCTAGTCCCTTTTTCTCTTGTACGTATGTAATAAGCACAACAGTCTCTCGCAGTGGTCTCAGAGAAAGAGAAAGGGTTGGGGAGAAGACCTGGGTACAAGGTAGAGCAGTAGGTTTAACTTGCAGGATTAAAATTTCTCAAGCCTGTAGACAGCTTGCTTAGCTCAATCAGGGGCTGGCTGCAAAGACTATAGCCTGAGAACCAGGCTACAAATTAATACGAGCTGAAGACTGTAGTGTGTGTGGGTAGTTCTTGTACATTAATTGTTACACCAGTTGGTTCTGTAATTCAGTTACTGCAGTACATAGGTTGTACAGGTGCAATGGTGGTACATGCACCATAAATCCCTCAGACCATAAATCCTTGAGAAACTGGCTCGTTAACTCACTCAGCCATAGCACTTGTGTCCTTGCCAGCTATATAGAGCCATACTTGTAGGTGCTGGCAGCCGATGGCATTGTTATGGCTTTCTACTTTGAAATAAGTGGTTGGGATATCCCCTTTACGTAAACACTTCATAGAATGTTTATATCAGGGTTCCCTCTGAGATTTTCCAAGGAGTTCAGAACCCCCCCCTGGAATTCTGGTGCATCCAAATGAGGGAAGGAGGGGGGGTGGGGGGGCTCTGACCCAGCCAATTATTTACTCTCTTAAGATAAACTGCTACACACAAACTTGAAAGTATAGCACCACTCATGCTGCATTCACTTTCAGCTCACACTATACAATGTGTGCAAGTGTGCCAACAATGATGAATTCAAAACTGGCTGACTTTGGGGAGGGGGGGGGGAGACCAGCAGCAGTTACCAAGGCTACAGTAATACCCTTACCAACTGCTTGGCAACCAGTCTAGGGCAGAGCACCTACAGAAATATATAGGTGAAGTGGTAGTCATGGTTATGTCACACTGCCAGTGAGCACTGGCTAAGTACTGGGACTGGGAGGGTTCAACTAAGATGTCCTGTGGCTTTGCTGCTATCTATCTTCTGAGGAACACATCTCCATGAACACTAAAACACCTTACTTTGATCCCACCACACTAGAGAGCCCACTACATATCATTTGTGCATACACCAGAACACCTGCATTTTTTTGTCACATACGTATATATTTAGCTCCCTACACACTTTATCAGAGGCCAAGAAGGCAAGAAACTAGTTGAGGGATCAGATGATTTAGGCTTTTCACCATGAATCACTTCCCCCCCCCAGCTGTTGGGGCGTCATTTAGAAAGTGTGCATTATACCGGGTATGATTTAAAGCGCTGTTATGTGATCGATCGCGAGGCTTCTGATTCGTTGAGGGTCATGTAAGTAGCACCAGTATCGTTCAGAACGCCCAATCTGGAATTGCAAATTGAATGGATCATAGCTGAATTTTATCATAAGACAGCTAGATACCACAGTCCTAGCCCACAGGGGTTTATGGTGCATGTACATGTACCACCATTGCACCTGTACAACCTATGTACTGCAGTAACTGAATTACAGAACCAACTGGTGTAACAATTAATGTACAAGAACTACCCTTTACTGTTCCTGGCTGATTTTAAAGCCATTTCAGTTGTAACAAGTTTGGTATTTCACTGAACCCAGTGCAGTGCTCACCCTCACCTGTTACACTACCAAGGGTGACACCAAGCCTGTGATCTACTACTGTACATTACTTATAAGGATGAGGTCAGCGTAGTGCTCAACATATTTGACATTCAAGACTTAATTAGCTTTAACGCTTTATTTTGTAACACCAACTAATGCGGCGGCGACGTAGTGAGTGTCTGTTGCAGTGTCATATTCTCCAGATTGAGGTGAATTATTTTTGGTGACGTACAAAACAAAGATGGTGGTACTTGTTCCCAGGCTCCACTCCCCAGCTTTTCTCGCTAGCACACGATGCGAGAAAAGCTGGGGAGTGGAGCCTGGGAGCGAGGTTATAATGTTTGTAGGAAGCGAGTGAAATGTATGTTCTCAACTTCTTAGCTGTACCATCTAGGGCATGTTTGCATGATGAGTGTGAGTGGTAATTATATATAACATGAGCAGTAGCTTTCGTATCTGCGTACCTCTGATGGCTGGACCTCTCCTGTAGTGCTGTGCTGGCCTCATTTATATTCCTGCAAGCCACGAAAATATCAGTCTAATTCCTAGTAGGTCTACTTCATCCCCTGTCCCATTCTAAACTTACACCACAACCTAACATTATAAACCTATTACCTGTCATTTTACCCACATTATATACACTGTACAAAGGTCAAAAAAAGGGACCAGAGGTCTTCCTCATTAAAAACTGTATTGTGTACTGGGAGGAGCAGTCCTGGCCGATTCAAGCAGCCCCCAGCCCACCAAGGTCCAGGCCCTAATGGACACAGCTCCAATTGAAATACTGAAAAGTAAAATTAAAAAGTACCAAATGCCTGATCTTAAAATCCTCATATAATAGGATATTGGCATGCACCTGTTCATGGCAGTACCCCACCCACTGGAAGTATATTTGCAGTAATTGTACACACATGTAGCATTACTTACACATGTGCGTATCGATCTACATACGTGGGATTTCCATGCTACACGATTGCCTGCTTTGCCTTTGCTAGTTCCTGCCTTCGTCTGGTACTGAAGTGTGTTGTAGTACATGTGTCTGCCTGTACCCGAACGTGTGTTTGCTAGTCTTCTCAGAAGGGACGTCCTGCGGGAAGCCCTGTACTTGATTATCAGAGCCCCTACGCCATGAGATCAGGGAATAGCTCTCTCAAGTAGCTAGGCGGGGCCTTAGGAGAAAGTTTTACACTGTTACACCGTAGCTCTTCTGTCAGTCGCTTCAATTGTTTTGTCATGTGGGTGAAGCATTTTTAACAATTCAGTAATACTGGGTCCTTCCCAAATTCAAGTATGTCATATGACATCATCCTATGAGGCCCTTTGACCATATATGGGAGACAATAGGGAGCTTTTATTTGGCTAATTATCAACAGGAACTGGAAGTGCGTTAGGTGGCTATGCTGTACAAGGGAGATGGTTTAGGATTCCTGTTTTGGTTCTGGAGCAATGTAATGATATTCATCAAGGTTTAGGCTTGTGGAAGCCATGTGTATTGCAGCAATTACTACAGCTGTTTTGGCCTGTTAATTGAGTCCTGCTCCATTCCCCCACACATACACACTTGTGCACACACACCCATACACACACACACACGCACACACACACACAGGTCGACAATGCTGACATTGCATTGTAACTGAACCCTCTTCACCAGAGCTATGTCCACAGTTGGCTGTGACTCACTCAGTAGAGGTAGCAGTAGTAGTCGTAGTAACTCTAGTTCCCTTAGCGACCTTAGGCGTCAAGTAGAAAGTGGAGGTAGTAGCAGACGGGAGTGCTCTGCTCCACCGAGGAGAATAAGTGTGCCCCCTCGTATCAACTTCGTCAGTGCTTCGCCTCCATTGGAGACGAGTCGGATCCACTTGAAGGATATCGCCGGTGTGTATCACAACCGCTGTCGATCGCTCTCACCTGCAGGTAGGCTACTGTTAATATTGGATGTATCATTATAGGTACTGGCTGATTTACATGTACATATGAGAGAGTAGATGGAATATCCTATTTTCTTACTAAAATTTGTTTTGGACTGGCCTGATTCCCCCCCCCCCCTAAACCTTACTTCTGCTGAGCTTGAATCATGTCTCAAATTGGATTTCAGTAGTGTATTCAATCTCTGAGATACACACCACTGAAATTCACCCCTATTCCATAGAGAATGTGCAATGGAGGGTAACGTCTGCCCTCCTCTAACTAGTGGGTATATTTTACTGATGTCATCAGCAGAAAATGATCCAATATTCAATGGTATACACTAGTTCGTTGACTGCTCTCCAGTAGCTCAGTGGGTAAGAGTATATCGGACTGGTATGTATTTAGAAGATCCCGAGTTGAGTTATTTGACTCTAGTCGCTTGTTTACTTTCAGTGTTTATTGTACATGTGTTGGGTCTGATACTTTTGAATTTTGAAGGAGATTTTTATTTACTAATCTTATCCTGTGATCGAGTATCAATGTTGATATCTCTGAAGCAAAACACAACATTAACATTGCACATCGCTTGTTCTGTATGTCGCCTATGCGATTATGCCACATCTAGCAAATCTGACCATTCTGCAAGAAGCTATATATAGCTTTTTGTTACTGCTTACAGTGCCGTATATATACCTTTTCTACGGGCTATATATATAAAGCTGAGGCATGGAGAAACTGGGAGCAATGCTGTGGTTCTTGTACGTACAATGAGCCGTGTCCCAGAAAGTTGTTGCAGAAGCGGAGTCTGATCATTTCTGTTCTTATCTCTCCAGGTGCAATCAGGAAGCCGAGGTCAAGGAGTGTGGGCTCCATTGTCGTGCCGTTGGGACTCAGTCACGTCGCACAGTCGAGCGAGTTTGGCTCCTGCTTTTCTACAGCCAGCGAAAGTCGAAGGTCTTCACTGGAGAGTGTCGAGAGCTCATCAGGTGTGTGTCTGTGAATTTTCTGTAAGGCTTGCTCGTAGGTATGTGAGAGAAAGTAGCGTGTGAGTACTTACTAAAAGCATAGTGTACGGTCTTCACACCAGCTCTACATTTGCACACATCTAATGCACAGCATAAAAAGTAAAAATAGTATCCTAAAAAAGGTAGTAAAAGTGAAAAGTTTAAAGCCTACGGTTAAACAAGGATTGCCAATTCGGAGGGAGGATGCTTTTCTTTCTTTCGTAAACACATGCCAAATTAGTTATTCCTTTTATGCGGCCACTGAAGGGTTAGGACTCACCGCGTCTACACCAAGCTGCGTCTCACTGCTATCAAGGGAGCATGTAGCTGCGTGTGCATGTGCAGTACATAAACATGGCGGCCATATTTTAAATATAGTAGTCCCTATACCTTCTCTGAAGTCCGTACGTGATTCGTTCATCCATCATGTACACACACGTACACATACACACACACACTCACACTTTCACACACACATACACATACACAAACACACACACACACACACATGCACACACACTAACAGGTATCGTAGCAATGCGTGGCAAGGAAGGGTCGCAAGAAAGGGTGAGGGAGGGAGAAGAGAAGATGAACGGTGAGGGGAGAGTGGACGAAGGACTGGGGGAGAATGGCACAGTCCCCGACAGATCGTATGATGGGACACCCGTTGACCAGGATGCCCTGAGGCAGGAACTGGTGAAGTCGAAGGAGCAACTAAAGGTAGGAATGACTACTTGTGCCATTTTCTTATATGACATCATTATGACATCACCCTCTTGTAATAGTAATTTTCAGCACCAGTGTCTGAATATTCTCTCCCTCCCTCCCTCCCTCCCTCCCTCCCTCCCTCCCTTAGGTGTGCCATCAGTCCTGCAAGGACTATGAGAGGGAGATAGCGGCACTGCAAGTCCAACTGAAAGAGGCCAATGCAAGTAGGACGTCAGGAAAGGTGGGTGTGGTCTGTTACCATGACGCCAGTCTTGCTCATGTTTCGAAGCCTGTTGGGTATGAAGTTACCAGTGCTTGCGCCAGGGTTAGCAGGCCGGGGTTAAAAGGTCGATAAAGGCGTGCATGCCATTAATTGTTTACACTTCTGCTATAATGATTCACTGATGTAAACTGGCCCTCTTGAAACCCAAAGCTCCAATACATGAAGCCTTGTCTCTATAGGCTATCATGCTATTCACTAATGTAAACGGTGGTCACTATTTTACGGAACGGACCATAATGAAAGGAACGATTCCGTCACATATTTATTATACGGAATGGACCATATATGTATTATTTTCATCAAACACAAGTGTGGGGCATGGCTCCGACAATTTTAAAACATTCAATTTAATGACAGTGGTCGTAAATGCGTGAGATTTCCCTGGGGCAAAGTGGTTCTGTTTCCTTAGCTGCTTCTCAACCACGACTCCCAGTTGAAACTGAAGCCCTATCGTGGTGCGTCGGCAGTTGTATAGGTCGCTTGACCGGCTCTAACAACTCCACTGCTATGAATGATACAATGATAGTCCGTTCCGTGAAATAATGTGATGGACTATTTTATTCCTCTCCAGTCCATTCCATTAAAAGTAATGACTGCCAGTGTAAACTGCCCTTAATTATGCGTGGGTAGATACAGATCGAAAGACGGCTACATCCATTTCTCTACCTTTTGCTGAAGACGTTGTTTCAGCACTCGATCTAGTCTGCAGTAGAAACAGGTACTTAATAGGCGAAGTGTATGGGTTTCCAGCCTTCCTTTGTTACCTGTCAGTGAGAACTGCAACTGTTCTTGCCTACACAAACTTTCACGCATCTACCACCCTTCTACTGTATGTGTTACGCATGTGAAAATACTTACCAGGCCCACAGCCACGTACATGTAACTACGTTCATGTGAGCCTGGGAAGATGGCTAAGGAATATCTTGTTGTGATTCTTGAGCAATGAGGGGGAAATTAAGTTACATACGTAGTACTACACATGCATGTCCAGTGTCATTCGATCCCACGGAGGCCTGAGCAGGGCTGAAAGTGCACAATTTGTTTTGTTTGTAAAGATCATGTCCAGGTAGTTGATAGGAATTCTTTCCAAGAAGCCTGTAGCTATGTGAACTCTGATACTTTTGCCAGTAAACTTTTTGAAACATTAAGTAGCAAATTTACGACTCTTTTGACCAATCAAAACTGTCCTCTCAGTTTTCTTGAGATGTACAGGTATAACCTCGTCTCCAAGCTCTCGAGTATGTTTCACTTTTGCTACTGGAGAGCCTAGTTACCCGATGTAATCACTTAATTATGTCTAGGTAGATACCGATTTAAAGATGGCTGCATGCACTTTTTCTATCTTTTGCTGGAAACTTTGTTTCTCAGTCTAGCATGCTTCTTCAGTCACCTGAGAACTGCAACTATTCTCACCCACACAAATTTTTACGCTTTTACCACCCTTCTGCTCTGTGTGTTGCGCACGCTTTAAAAAATGCGCCCGGCCCACAGCTGAAACATTCATATGGACTGGGAGTGCAAGAGAGAAGCTAAGGTAATGACGCAACGAAAGGAATGGTTATACAGTACAGACCTTTGATCCCATGGTGATCTGTGCTGAGATTTATGTAGTACCATACTACGTATAGTTCAACACAGAATGTTTGTTTACTGTTCCAGCTGAAAGTGCACAATTTGTTTGACTTGTAAAGGTCATGTTGGGGATACTTTCCAAGAGGACTGTAAATAGTCAGACTGCTTTTTGAAATATTAAGCAGCAGATTTACGACACTTCTGACCAATCGAAACACGTCATCTCAGTTGGCTTGAGATATACAGGTGCAATCTCATTCCCAAGGTTTGCGCGTGTTTCACTTTTGCTGCTGGAGAGCCCGGTACGTTTTCTTACATGATGTCATCACTTAAGTATCCGTGGGTAGATACCGATCGAAAGACAGCTACACGCAGTTTTCTACCTTTTGCTGGAGAAATTGTTTCAGCACCCGATCATGTCTGCAGTACAAACAGGACTTGTAAGAAGTGTAGGTCTTGAAGCCCTCCTCAAGCTTGGTTATAGTGAGTAAATGTACCAGGCCCGCAGCTGAAACAATCCTGTGAGTCTGGGAGAAGCTAAGGTAATGAAGCAACGAAGGGGGAAAGTTTTACGTGTACACCATAACATGTGCGGTGGCCTTCACTGACCTTTGATCCCCGTGGTGAAATTCATGTAGTGGTTTAACATAAGAATGCTTGCCTCACAACCGATCATGAAAGTGCACAATTCCCTTTTGCTTTGACTTTACTTTTTAAATTTATGTCCAGGCAGTAATAGGGGATTGTTTTCCAACAGGTCTGAATGTGAACCTTGATGCTTTTACAACAAATAGACGGCTAGCTTTTCAAAATATTAAGCAGCAGATTTACGATACTTCTGACCAATCAAAACACTACAATAAAATTAATGTCGCTACCTATGCTTGGATTTGCATAGCTGTAAAGTCAACAAAATATCCAAAGGCTAGTAGTGTATGGCAGTAAATAATTTTTAAGGTAGCATTCTGGGTAGAAAGGATTTAGTTGTGCACAGTTGTAACATCCTTTTTCACTTTGATGTCACTGGGGGGATACGTAGGCACTAAATAGAGAAAATACATGTAAACATGCATGTTTTTGTGCTTTCGTGCATAAAATTACATTAAAGCACAAAAACACATTTAGTGCCTAGCGCCTACTTCCCCCCCCATTACATCATAGTGGAAAAGGGTCTATTCATAACATGTACATAGCCAATAGATTACATGGTACAGCCAGCCCATTTGTGGTCGCTATTCACCTTGCAGGGGTTCATTTAGGAAAAATCCCCAAGGGGGGGGCAAAAGCATGTCGAAAGACGTTTTGGGGGGCGTGCGTATAGTGAGCAGTTCTCAATTTTGAAGGGTTGCAACCCCCAAGCCCCCCCCAAATGAAGCCCTGCCTTGTACGCTTCTAAAAGACCCTGAGACTAAAGGTTCCTCCTGTTTGAAAAGGTCACTACCTATAATAGCTAATTGCTTGATTAGATTACCCAATGGCGTATGCCACTCTCCAATGATCTGGCCAATCTCAGGTGGCCCGTTTGTGACACATATTTCACAGTTTTAGGACACCTGTTCTTGGGATGCTTCGAGGAGGAGTGAGTCAACAAGACTCGTCAAAACAAGCTGCTTACATTTCCATTTTGTTGTTTGTTGTGCTACATCTGAAAACAGTCACCTTGACGTGCTGGGCTGATTGCAAACATCTTTTGGGGGCGATGAAACGATTCTTTGCATACACAGCTCTCTTGTGAAGTGCACACAACCACCCACTGCTTGCTAGAATACGCTAGAAGGAGCTAAGCAGGAAACTGTTCCCACTGATGAAATATATTTGTACTGTTGCTGTGATATAATCGCTGCTGGACTAGCTCAGTAAGACTCGCACTTGTGATTGGTCACTTGACGATAGTAGTACATGGCAGTCCCGTGTAGAAATTGAATATTATTCCATTGCGTATTTCGATCATCTCACTGCGTTCAAAGCGCTATATCTTGGAACTTCTGTTAAGGGTGGGTGGGGCTCATACATGCTGTGTACATGCGTAATATCTGATGTGTGTATGCTGCACGCAAGAGCCCCAGTTCAGAGATGCAGCGTTTTGAATACAGTGACATGATTGAAATACGTGATGGAATAAAACCAATTTGTACACAGGACTGTCACAAATACCCGAGGAGGGTGTCAGATGGAGACAGCCTATAGCATTGCCCTAAGGCCACTTGGATATCATGTTTCCCTCTCTGCAGAAGGTTTTCACTTGTGTACAGATAAGGGGCCCAGTTTATGCGGATAAGATCAGTGGGGGCAAAGTAGCCATTTGACCATGGCTTGGGTAATGAAGCTAGGTATGTGACCTAGTGAATGTGGTTAGAGGTGCATAGAAAGTTCATATCCAGAGTGTAGATAAGGCTCATACTTCAATCTTCCGGCTTCACTTGGAGCCTTTTCGTGATAACTTATGTAGGTGGAGAGTGGAACCCGGATGCTAGGCTAATTACATTCTTCACTCTTTCTTGCACTACAAAGTGTGCTATTTACAAAGCACAACTGCAAGACAGAGAGACTAGCTGGGAACACGATTTAATTGGCTTGAAGTTGGAGGCACGTGAAGAGCTTTTATCCGAGTGACAATGATTAACTATCGACTAGGAGCCCAATGTCGTACAAACTAGAGATGGAAAGATCTTAACTGCCAGAGACACCATTTTGAGCATGTGAGCTGACTAATAAATATACCCATAATTCTCAGCTCATGTCGCGATTATTGGCCTCGCTGTGCTTGGCAATCAGTCATAGATAATACCGTCTTGGTTCCTAAATACATCAATGAGCCAGCTGCTTGTGGGTCATCTTTTACTGAAGATCAAAGCTACAAGAAGATAATGCAAGTACATATACACATGGGTGCCCTGTACCTATGGGATGCTGAGTTTTTGTAAGGCCTAGGGTGTTCCTCCTTATATAGTGCCTCTATCCTGTGTAGTGTGAGTGTTTAGAGTGGCAAATTGGTCTACAGTCATGAATTTGGTGCTGGCAGGTGCCAAGTGCATTGTGTCAAAGAAAGATAAAAAATACTGTCACAATTTTCTGGTTTTGCTAAGATAACAGTGCGTGCCTGAGTACATTGGATGGCTCTAGGAAGGGTCTGATCAAGTGTGCATGCAGCTAGTGTTGTTATGCTGGCAGACAGGAACATGAGAGCGTATTCATTGTGGAGGGGGTCTTGGCTAGTTAGTAATTCTCAGTCACCATGATAACCACTGAAATTGCTCGAACTTGGAGCCACAGACATTACCCCCTGCTTTTAGCAGTTTGAGCCCGCTATAATGGTGCTGTCCTGCCGTATATATTCTCTAGCAGATACAAGAGCCACATGGGCTAGCTAGGCTTTTGAGTAAAGGCTGCCTTTGATCACTCCAGCCAGTTGCCAGGAAGAAGAGTAGCTAGAAACACACGTGTGGGCACTGTAAAATATTCAAGTGTGGAAACTGCTTTTTGTTTCCATAGCAGCTGTTGGTTACTTTGAAACATCTCCTATATGGTGTACTAGAAGCCCTTAAATTTAAATTTTAGCCTGTTTACAAAGTGCAGTGCAGCAAGTAGGTATAATAATGTACCAGTCCCCCCAAAGGGGTAGCTACCTAGAAGCCTACACTAAAAGGATTTCAAAAATACCCTGCATGTTTTGCTGACTGCAGATCCCAGCCAGACTACATACTGCAGCTATACGCACATGATTACATGTACAGGGCCAGTGTACATTTGTTTGGTCTGCCGTTCAGGCAATTTTGCCAAGTCCCCAGTTGGAAATATTCACCCAAAACTTCAGGAGCTGCGGTCAAAGTTGTTATCACTATCGGCCAGTGTGTGGGCAGAACACCGGTATAGCCTTGCATAAGGTTGATGTAATACGTGACACTGGGTCTTGGTAGTCACGTGACTGGTAGGATACTTGGACTTGGTAGTCACGTGACTGGGTCTTAGTAGTCATGTGACTTGTAAGACACTGGATCTCAGTCTGTCATGTGACTGATAGGACATTGAGTCTTATATAGTAGTCACACATCTACAAAACAGGCAGATCAAGTGGGAAACGTTTGTGCTAATAAAGTCATACACACTGTTGGCCGAAATGGGATGGCTTTAGGTAACAGGTAAGGTTGATGTAGCGGTACCGGTATTGTATATACACTTTGTACTTGCTATACAATGTGATGTGGACAGGGCTCACCTGTTTTCCACCTGGGAATACAGCTCACTTGTGATGTTGCCCATGTCTGGTAGGAAAAGGTGGTTGTTGGTCAGTACTCCATACCTACATGTCCAGTCACTCTTCGCCTCAGACATTGACCTTTACTTAGCAACGAGACTTGCTCATAACATATGCAGGCCTTCAAATCAGTGGAATCCAGCTGAAAAGCAGGGCTGACTGGTACTTTTTCTTGTGTTGGGTTTCACTCTGTTTAAGGAATCGATGTGAAATCCTAATCCACCACAAGTCAGTAAAATCCCCAACAGAACACTGCCAACCTGATTAAACCTTTGAGGGTCTTCAGTTTTTGAAATTATTCCGAGACTGCATGACCAATTACGTGAGTCTTCGTTTTTTTTTGGATTCGGACATCCCTTTAGCTGATAGTTTAATTGCATCACCGTTAAATATTGGCACTTGAGCAGTTCTTTGTATGTAATCCCTCAGTTTCTGATGTCGCTGTTTCTATATAGTGCTTTGCAGATGTACTACTTATTGTCAACTTGTAATTGCAATATTTATAGTCTGGTTTCTCTGATATAAACCTGCTTTCTGATGTTAGTTACTGTAGTGGTAGAAGCAGGGGTTCCAACCTTGTAGCTCCATGACAACGCTGATAGTGTAGATGGCATCTCACTCCAACTTCCTCTCACTCCAGCATTCACTTCACTGATCTCAGGATCAAACTAGATACAACAGGAAGAAAGCTCTTTGAAACTGCTTCAAACCACATTAGAGCAGGAATGAACTCACTCATCTGGCTATAGTAATCTGGTAGACAGGGGATGATGCAATTACCACTGCTTCATTTGGGGCAGAGCGCCCCCTTTGAAATTTTGTGCCCTCCTTGGGGATTTCAACCCTTCATAATGAATACTGCTCCCCCCCCCCCCCCCCCCCCCCCCCCCGTGTGTGTGGGATTTTCCTAAATGAACCCCTGATTCCTATAATACCTGATGGTGACAGAGCTACCGAGCGTATAATACCAATATGGACTAGAACACCTTGCCTAAACCACATAAGTCAGTAACACAGTAAACATTCAGCGATGGTAGAAGCTATTGCAGTTGGGAGTTAGGAGCTCAAGGCAGCCGTTGCCAGGTGACTCCAGTTCATGCACAAGCCATGTGCAGTACTCGCCTTTGCTGTACACCTAGTGAGCAAAGTAATTGCCTGAAAATCACAATGTGCAGGCCTCCTTGAACACAACAAAGGGAGTCGGTGCTTGCGTCGATCAGCACTCATCTCTGACTGTGAAACGAGTCCTTAATGGAGCTCGGCTTAATTATGCAGTGTGCACCTCAGTGCTGGAGGATGCTGGAGTAATCAGCCAACAATGTCTGCCCGTAGACTTCCTCAAATGTGTGGAAGGGTGGGAGTAATTTGTCGTGATCGATACATACAAAAATATGTTCACAACCAATAAACGATTCTTAGAACAGCTTAGAACAGGGTTGCAATGTGAAGGGAGGCTGGGGAAGGAGACTGTGTCAGACTGTCTTCTGGACATAGTCTAGTGGCTCAGCAGTAGAGCTCCTGGCAGTAGTGAGCCAGTTTCTTGTTTGTGGTCGCCATGGCATTGTTTAGGGTACTATATTGGGTATGAATTATGTCTAAATTTCATCATTTTGCGTATCATACATAATTGCCTACACATGTCTGTCCATTGGTGATAAACCAACATTATGATAAGGAAGCCGCCAGTGTTCCCAACCTGCTGTCCCTGAACAAACTCTGACACACACCACCTTGTTGTTCAGAAATATGGATGACTAGGAAGGCATTAGGATACATGTTGGAAAATAGGGTGGATAATGCATGATGGTTGCAGGGTTTCATACAGAATTTTTTGGTGGGGGTGGGGAAAAAAACATGTGCATAGATAGAGCCATGCCCTCTAGGGAGTTTGGGGTGATGCTCCCCCAGGAAATTTTAGAAATTTACATGCTCTGAGGTTGTTTCTGGGGCTCCAAAATGGCCGGAAATTAGCTACTAATGAACTACTGAGTATCAAAAAAATGTCAACTTCTAAATTCTGGCGGGGGGGGGGGGGATCCCAGTGCGCCCCCCTCTGTATGACACCCTGGGTTGTCTCAGTAATAGCTGGAGACTCAGATGCCTACACGCTAAAAGTACTCAGCAGTCTTTGCCAAGGTCACTGTTTCACTTATGTATTTGCATAGGAAGAGGTAGTCTGTATGTTTAGAGAGCTCAGTGAAATGAGAGGCAATCCTTGCTGCAGCTCCCAGTCTGCACTTCTAAATTTTTTCCCCCTTGTAGTAGCTTTTTTTATCACGTGTGGTCAAAAAAAGATTGCTTTTTTTTTTACTACTTGCGGAAAAAAATCTGGGAATGGAGCTGCAACTTTAGAGATGGATAACTGCTAGCAAATACTCAAAAATTCAAGACTTCTCGACAATGTTATCCCTGAGGCTACATCATTCTTCATGTGGATGCTCCTCATCTCCCATACAGCCCCTGCTTTTTTGGATACACCCTTCGTGCAAACGAATATAGTGGGGGCCTGGGAACGAGGCTGTGTCTAGGCCTCTTGCCATAGGAATTTATTCACCTTGACTACACCATCTGTTGCAAGGTAGCACTGTGGTCTGGGTACAGGGGTAGTTTGCAGATGTTATTTTCCCTACCAGTTTGCCAACATATTTTTGCTGTTACTACAACATGTCTGCACAAAGGTTGCGCTAATTGGCTAGTAGATTATCACTCCTTTCATAAAAATTAGTGCTTTATGAACTGGTTGATTAAAATGTGTACTGATTTTTATCAGCCGAGTGGACTAGTTGTGAACTTTGTAGTGTGTAAGCTAGAGAAAGCAGTTCTTTGAAGCAGTCTCCATTCTATAGTATTGTGGTAGTATATCTGTGCACTCAGTACTACTGTGGTTGGGCCTATAAGGAGAGTACTCTGAGACAGGCTGTAGTCCAAATGTCTGTGTGTTGAGTCAGTAACTGTCACAGGGCTGCTAATCCATGAGCTAATATCCTGCCCAAACTGACCTGTGTCTGACAGGGATGACCTTCACTCCTAACCCAAGCCTGTATTTGACAGTCCCAGGTAGAAAATGAACATTATTCTGTTGTGTGTTTTGATGGCGTTACTGTGTTCAAAGCGATGTATTTCTGAAATCCAGTTAAGGGCGGGGCTCATATATATGAGACTCTAACTTAGTGCTGTATCTCGATCTGAACTTCCGTTAAGGACGGAGCTCATGTGCTGCGTAGCAGCCTTATATATATGTGGCTTCTATGGCAGCACATATGAGCTCGTCCATATATGTAAGGCTTCTACGTATACGTAGCACATATGAGCTCGTTCTTAACGAAGTTCAGAGACACAGCACTGAGTGAGAGTGAAATGCATGATGGAATGTTCCTTTTCTACCCAGGACTGCCACCCATATAACCTTACCCCAGTCCTAAATTTCACCCTAGCCTAAACCCTAAGTGTACCCTATCCATAGTCCTACTCCTGCACGCCCCCCCCTGGTGTACTTGAGCTAACTGTGGCCCTAATTTTAACCCCACCCCAGGGTCTTATTCATCACCCACTCTGTAGCAAACTGTAGCAGCAGAGGCAATTGAACCTGTGGGGTAAAGGGATGGGACAAGTGAGTGAGGTGCAATTGCAAGGAGGCAGCAAGTGTCCCCCAGGAATGGACTCTTACTGTACACACACACACACACACACACACATACACCTACACAGCATGGCCTGAAGCGCTGGCTGCGAAGACAGCCCACCGTGTCTGAGCTCTTCAAGACGCCCAACCTCGATGAAGTAATGGAGGACCCCTTGGAGGTGGGTGGAGTTGTGATATCACATGATAATCATGTGGTAGTCAGTGACCTGGATAAAGCCAAGCATAAGTACTACAGTGTGTACACTTGCTGGTGTGGTAGAGCAGTGTAACCCCTTGCTAGAGCTCAAAATTTTGTAGCATTTATATTTAACATTGCAAGCAGATAGAGCCATGGCCACTGGACAGCCAGCAGGATTAATGGCAGTGTAGGATTAATGGCAGCGTGAGCTACAAGCCGTAGTTCCTTGGTGAGTGTAGCTCATTCTTGGAGGTAACAGTTTTCATGCGTGTGGCTTTTCTGATTGCGGATACGAATTTGAAACCAGTATACGGCTGCGCTATCACCTGCTGTAGCTGCGTGAGGCATCTTGAGTTGGATTAAGCTACCGCTGAGTGCACATGTGTGTTTGTGTGTGAAATGCACTGTTTATCTTTTGGGTGTTATTGCACCATGAAAGGAAGAAAAAAGAAAACTGTTTTTGCCAGAAAATGATCAGCTCTCCAGAAACAACTGAAAACAGTTTGCATGAGGGAGGAGGGGATATAACCCCCAGATAGCTTGTTTACTCACTTAGTGACTGACATATGGAGGAAACTGATTCTTGATGTCCTTGATAGCAGCTGCCTTGGTGATCTCAGAGCCCCCTCTTATTATCATGGAGCTCTATCCACACTTAGGTGAACTTTAGAATGGAAAGTGTATTGCCTATCAGATGGCCTTTTAAAAGGATCGAATGCTAAATTTAATTATTGTTAATGGATGTTTTGCTTTTTAAATTCTTTGTTGTCTTATAGCTGTATTATCAGTGCATGTTTTAAGCACCAATCAACCCTTCCCACACACACATATATACACACACACACATGTACACACGCACACACACACACACACACACGCACACACACACACATGTACACACACACACATGTACACACACACACACACACACATGTACACGCACACACACACACACACACACATGTACACACACACACATACACACACACATACACACACAATATACACAGATCATGCAAACCTTCATAGAGTCAGAGCGGCTCTACCTGAACAGCCTTCGCGTCCTCAGCTTTCGATTCGAACGACCCATGAAAATCCTGGCTGCTTTCAATCCCAAGATCCTCTCCATGCAACAGTTGGAGCATCTCTTCCTCAACTGGTGAGTGTATTGTCACTTAACAAAGTACACGTGTGGCGGTACCCGTTCAGAGCTCTGAACTCTGAACTCTGAACTTTGGTTAAGAGTGGGGCTCATGCACGCTGTGTAGAAGCCTAACCTGTTTAAAGCGCTGTATCTCTGAACTTCCGTTAGGGTGGAGTTCATATGCGCTACGTAGAAGCATCACTATTGAGGCTTCTATGCAGTGCGTATAAGCCCCGCCCCAAAAGTTTAGAGATACAATGCTTTAAACAAAGTGACATGATTGAAATACGTGACAAAATAATATTTGCTTTTTACCCAGGTCTGCCACTTGTATATATGGTTGCATTATGTCCTTTTTTTAGGCTAAAATGCGTATTCCACTTTGCTCCTCTGCTGGCAGTGCCAAGAGTATTAATCTCTAGCTTTATGACCTCAGCACTATGATGTCACAATAAGGTGACATCACCTTTTTGTTAGTACCGTAGTTGCCATGCATGGGGAATGTACTTTGTGTAATGGTGCAGTTGTCGTCACTTGGTTGATTATTGATTTTATTAGCCATTCAATTAATATGTGTGTAGTATTACATTCAACTCTGTATGACTGCATGTATACATTTTTGTCTCGGCACCGGAGTGCCAAGACACAGTGTTACGTTGGTACGGCATTTAGGCTTACATCAGTAAAAATTATGTCATAAACAACGTGGATATCACATGCACATGCATGCGAGGGGGGAGGAGCCAAGATCTGGGCACAATCGATTATACTATGACAGTGCGTACATGCATGCTACTGTAAAGATGGACAGTGATTCGAGTCCTGTAAGCATAGATACAGAAGAGATCGAACAAAGCACGCAGTCAGCCAAGGCAGGAGGCAGAGCGAGAGATTGTTGAGGCGAAGAGAGAGGAAGCAACAACTGAGACATCCGACAACGACGACTCCAGACTAGGCGAGAGAGGTATCGACTCACAGTGCAACATGAAAGGCTTGAACAGCGACAGTAGTGTCTGCAGACTAGACGAGATAGTGAGCGGCTGAGAAGGCAACAGGAAAACAAGGAACAGCGTCAGCAACGTCTAGACACTCCCGTGGACGAGATACGGGAAGCCTGGCAAAGTTTAAGTCAGATCTCCGGATCTCACTTGATTACTGCCGCATATGCAACTGCGTAATGTTTACGGACAAGGCAAAGACTGTGAGTTGTACCAGTTTGATTGAAGCCTGCCCCTCAGAGATTCCAAATGAGCCAGGTAAATTCATACTCTGCACACAAGAATGAAAAAAACAGTGGCCGTCCTGTGCACCTGACAATGGTTTGGCACCAGATCATATTCCAGATCATTTTCCTTGCTTCATTGCCATCTGATGAAGTACGAACAATTTCCCCACATATGGCAATCAAACTGACTGACCATTACCTCCTTCACTTGACAGTAGATATATATTACATCATACAATGTCGTGCCGAGACATATCAAGTCTTTTTAGAGACTAATTGTTAAGTTTCATACATGTTTCAATGTTATGTACCACGCACATGCACACACACGCACACACACATGCACACACACATGAATGCACACATGCACATGCACACACGCATGCATGCACACACACATGAATGCACACATGCACACGCACACACATGCACACACACGCACAGCTCCGAACTCCTCATCTTACATCGGCTCCTCTACGACCAGCTCAGCGTCGTCCCGTCCCTACCCAGTTGCACCCAGTTGGACGAGTTCTTCACCATCCTGGAGAAGACGTTCCCCTCTCTGTCCCTCTACTCCTCCTTCACCAGCCTCACAAGACAGGAGCACCTACGAGTAAGGCATAGGTCCAGCTTGCAAGGCTTTAAGCACACACTTCACAGGCTGTGTAGCTATGGGTACACTAGCTGCTGGGCTGACACTACCAGTTCCAGAGCCTATGTTTCTCATTCTGTATTGTTTCATGGGTAGTAATCACTTGATAGCGCTGCAGTTCTGCCACTCCTGAGTTGTTTCAAGTATTGCCTAGTTGGGTGCACAGCTTACATGCAGCTGTTGTTGTGCAAACATCGACAGTGTTAGCTCCTGTGAAATGTTATCTTATAGTGGGCCAGTCCAGAAATGAGTGCCTATACCGTCTCTAAGAGAACAATGTGTCCAGCTTTCTAAAGGGAATGCCTGGAACATAAATAGACACTGTAATAGCAATACTGCCATAGCAACAGGCTAGGTAGGCAATGTACTACAGAGCACAGACCTAAATTACTGCTTAGAGGCATGCACCAAAAAACAACAACAAAAAAAGTCTATTTTCCAGGTGATGTACTGGGTGGCAACTTCCAACTTGTGCCCCCAATATTCTCTAGAGAAAAGAGGCGTACACACTTTGCTGATGTATATCTGCAAGTCTGATCAAGTTAATCTTTTTGGTTGTAGTACTTTTGTAATATTTCGCATGAATGCTGGCCAAAGTAAAAAAAAATTGAAAAATTAGCATATGCTGATGACATCAGTGAAAAATGGTCCCTTGAATTCAGACACACAGGAGCATTAAGCATTATGTTCAGGTTGTCTAAAGGAGGCGAGTGACATTCACATGCTACCAATGATAGGGTTGTCTTTGCTTCTTTTGTGCCTGCAGAAAGAGCTACGGCTGCTCTCACAGAGGCAGGAGTTTGTGCAGCTGCTGGTCCACTGTGAGGAGAAGTGTGGGGGGAGGACCCTGCCGGACCTGCTGGCCTTGCCCGCCGAAAGGGTAAGTGAAAAGTGGTTGGGGTTCATGGGTATATGTGACCATTGCCGGGCATTTTACTGTAAAATTAAAGCTTTACTGCTGTTCAGTTTGCAGGTTAAATAAAGTGTACATTAATTCATTGTTAAGACGAGGGTTGAATCAGAGCTGCCACTTCAGCTCCTAGCATTCATACAGCATCTGGTTACCTAAGCACCAACAGTGTCGACTAATCAAACTAGTTGAAATTGGCTCACGCTGTTGATGCTTTGTAATTTGGTCTTGTTCCCAGTCTCCACTTCCCATCTCTTCTCATATGGTGTGAGACAAGCTGGGGAGGGGAGCTTGGCAACCAGGCTACTTCAAATCAGATGTCAGAAGAATGCTACAAGCTATTATCAATCTGCAATGGAATGATAGATATACTGTATTGTTTGTTTTTTTTGTTCAGTTAACGGACTACTCGTCCCTCTTGACCCGCTTCCTGGATGCGAGGGTGCGTGGTCTCGCTGAAGACACTACTCGCCGGGTCGACTCGCTCATTCGCTTTGTCAGGAACGTCAAATTTGTGAGTAACAACCATTGTGATGACTAGTCATAGTGACAGCATAGAACGTAGCTTCTTATAAGGCATCTCATGTTTCTGTTTCCTATCCCATCCCTCCCTCCCTCTCTCCTTCCCTCCCTCCCTCCCTCCCTCTCTCCCTCTCTCCCTCTCTCCCTCTCTCCCTCTCTCCCTCCTCCCTCCTTCCCTCCCTCTTTCCTTCCCTCTCTCCCTCCCTCCTTCCCTCCCTCTCCCTACAGGAACTTGGTGAGGAGAAGACAGAGTGGGACCTCACACAAGAGAAATTCAAACTGCTTCAGAAGCTGGCCCCAGACCGGCCGATTCCACTCGAGATATTCGATTCCGATTCCAAGCTCATCAAGCAAGGTAAGTGTATGTATATCAAGTGGCAACTGAAAGTTGAAAGTGTGGCTGAAAGTAAACAGTAGATAGCCTATTATGATTCATTCTGTTTAACAGTCTCTTTTCTCTCACCACCTATCCTTCTCTCCCTCTCCCTCCCCGTCTCCCCTCCCCTCCCCTTCCCTCCCCTCCCCTCCCCTCCCCTCCCCCTCTCCCTCTCCCACTCCCTCTCCCCTTCTCCCTCCCTCCCCCCCCTCTCCCTCTCCCTTCCCCTCCCCCTTGAAGGACCCCTCAACCATGTGGTGGGGGGTAAGGAGTTTCCTCGCCACTGCTTCCTCTTCTCCAAGTACGTTGCTTTGGCACAGAGGGGCAGCGATGCAAACTTCAGTATACTCGAGGTATGCAAGATATGTCACCTGTAATTACATATAGGTCAGTTGATACACTAAATATTGCCACAGTGATATGCCATTGGGTTGGTATAGTTGCAGGCATATTTCATGAACGTGCGTGAAGAACTACATATATGCCTGTAAGCAGCATGTTACATTCTATATAATATGTATGGAATTTCATGAGCTATGAAATTTATGCTATGTAAAATTCCATGTATGTAACTATCCGAGGCCTGATTTCTATATGAATGAAGCAGCCTCAGGGTAGTAATTGTGAGAAGAAAATAGCCAAGTCATGTGATCCCCTCCCTCTCTCTCTCTCTCTCTCTCTCTCTCTCTCCAGCATGGCATGATCCCTCTGTCTGGGGCACAGCTACACAAGTGTGTGGACATCGAGGGACAGGCCATCTCGGCAGACCTCCAGTCAGGTGAGCATCCTCACCCCACTCTCTCCTCTCCTCGTTCCTCCCTCAACTTCCCCCGTCAGACACCCACACACATACACACACATACACATACGCCCATACACACACACATACGTACACATACACACACATCAGAACATGACATGTGCATACATACACATGCACACATGTATACATACTTATGTACACACATGTACACACATACGCACACACATGTACATACACACATACACAACCATGCACACTCACACACGTATTCTCATTACTAATAATGCCTACACATCCACCCCACCACACGCGACACATACATACTCACGGCATACAGGCCGAAAAGAAGATCGCCTAGCCTTCCGCGTCAGTTTCGTCAACAACGAGAGCCTGTTCTTCCGAGTGGCCAGACCCAACGAGTGGAAGGCGTGGGTGGAGACCTTGGAGAAGGTTGGGACTAGGACCTAGCAACTCTGGTTTCTACCAAAATGTCTGAACTTGCATGTACATATCACAGTTCTTTTAGTTTACATAACGTATTACATACACTCTTTCATCTAATTTGACATTCAAGCAGCCGAAAGTTGGCACAGCCATTCCCCTGTTTATTAATTATTTGTGTAGCGCTAGGCCTCAGTGTATATATTATAGATGTAACTTGTATGTGCTATTTGATCAATTTCATTGGCCTAGCATAATATTATATATCAGTGTTTTCCCCCGGCCCAAAGGCCTCCCTTAACAGCTTGCATTTTTTTGATGTGGTCACTGGAATGTTTGATCTTGTGGCAAATTTGCATTTGTTCTCCCGTATGTATCTTTATAGCTTGGGGAAAACCCTGGTATGCCAGCCTGATTAACCAGTGTGATGGCACAAGTCGTTATTGATTTAGTGGTAGGATAGACTCATTACCAAGGTCTCCCCACACGCGTGGGAACTGCCTGGGAATGAGGCTACGGTATTGTGGTTTGGTCGTCTTCGATTACCTAATGCTGTAGAGTCTAGCATACTCATTGTAATAGTATAATGTGCTTTTTCAAAAGTCCGACGTTTCACATTTCCGCAATATTTGATAGTGTGGGCCGGGACAGACTTTGCTATCGGATTTCCCAAATCTAATTGTGTGCATTTTAGGCTAGGAATTCTGCTGGTGAGAATGGACTGCGGAGCATGTGCTCACGGAAAGTCTTGCCGAAAACGACTGGAAGTTGCTTATGGGTTTAATAAGTTTGTTATGCAAGCGATAACTTTGTAGAGCTGGGAAGTCTGTGGCATGAAAGAGATGATTGATTAATTTGTAGTCAACATTCTGTTACTGTAGGTATGTGAAGATTGTGTCATCTAGCTATAGTTCCATATATTGCTGTATTATATTACCGTTTGTAGCCATGATACGTAACATTTACATTCACTGGCCCTTGTATATGCACACACACACACACACACACACACACACACACACACACACACACACACACACACACACCACAGAGCATCCAGGACTGCCATGCATTCTTCCAACCAGAGCCTGAAGAGATTCAGCTCTACCCAGACGTGGGACCCAAGGTCTGTACGCCTAATATTTCACAGGCTACACATGTACTGCTTCCATCTAGCAAGCTAATCATTCTTCTTTGTAAGGTAGTAGCCGATATTTATCACATTTTAAGTCTGGGGTTTGCCTACAAGAAGAAAATTTAAAGGGGACTGCTGATTAGAGCTTACTGTAACATGCTCTCTTGTCACCATATCACGCTTGCATACACACATGCACACACACACACACACACACACACACACACACACAGATTGCAGCTGCTTCGCTGGAAAAACTCTTCCAACAGCTGACGAGTCCAACGATGTTCCGTGATAACTTCATCGAAGTGTTCCTGATGACCCACTCCTGCTTCACCACAGGCAAGTAGCTAGCTTACTGAACTTGACAGAAGAGTCAAACGCCTACCATAGTATATTGTATAGCCTCGTCCCTGGGCGCACATGCGCGTTGCACTTGTGAGCCAGCATGTTCTCGTGTTTGTGATGCGTAGGGTAGCAGGGTGAAGCTGTGTGCAGGTGAGGGCAGTTGCAGTTCGCTCTCATGTAATGGAGGAAGGCCACCTATCCACAGTGCTTTTAGCTAACTATTAGGAGCCTGATATAGTACACATGGATTTAATACTGTGTATTTGCCCACAGGCAAGGACGTGTTGACTGCCCTGATGAACTGCCTCAAGTCATTTGACGATGGACAGTCCGATACCAGTAGCCAGGTGGGTTACATCATTCCTATATACACTCGTGCAGACAGACTAACACACGTGCACCGTATGCAAGCAAATTGGCACTTATAATTAACACACATTGCACAATGTACCCATACTCTACACATACTTGTATACCCACATGCTCGTACGGGAGTATAGGTGTACATACATGCAGTCAGTGGTTGGGAAACTGCTATTTTTTTTCTAAGAAACTCCTCTTTCCGATAACCAATCTTAAGCAAAGCAGAAGTCCTGTTCCTTGCTCATTCCGATTTCAAATTTGAATTTCAAGAATTCAGAAACCACAAGACAGATAAACAGCTGCTGAATTAGCAGAGGCTTGCCAGGGCCATGTGACCAGGGTCTATAGAAAGCCTTCCACACACTACTCACAGGAGATGAGCAGATAACTTTGTCCTTCTTTCTCCAAAGAGAACATCAAAGCATCGCTTCCTAGCTGCACCTATATAGCTGCTTCCTACGTACAACACTATAGCTACCACAAACTGCATGTGTGTGTACATGTACATCAGTTGCACCTGTCCACAGCTGGATAGTTACCATGGAAACTAGGTAGTCAGCAAGCAATATTAAGGGGTTAATAGGTACTTATCAGGGTTTCATTTAGGGGAGGGTGGCATCCATTTTCCCATTTTAGGCCCCTTCAAAAGTGAATGCTGCTCATTATATCTATACTCCCCCCAAAATGTCTTCTGATCTGCTTTTGCCCCCCCTCCTCCCCCCCCCCCCCACCCACCCCCCATCCTGGGGATTTACCTTAATGAAACACTGCTTATGATATAGTGTTATTATTTTTATTTTCACAGGGCAATGAAGTGTTCTCATTCAACATGGATGGTGAGAGCTTTTGTGTGTTTACTGATTCTCCTATCGGCCTGACCTCCCTCGAGAAAAGCCTTGTCCCCAGGCGCTTCTCTTGAAAAATTGGAAATGGGGGGCGAACCTGGTATCTTTTCTCACGTGATTCAACTTACTTAATTATGCGTAGGAGGGATTGCTCAAAACACAGCTGCATTTCTCTACCCCTTGGCGGTGACGCTATTTCAGCACTCAGTCTGGTCACCAACAGGCCCTAAAGTTTAGCTACAAGAAGTGTTGCCTTTCAATAATTGGTGTCTGAGAACTACAGCTGTGTTCACCTACGCTCAATTAAGTCCTTTGTACCCTCAACGTTACTCGCTCGAGAAAAGTGACCAGGGCTCTCCCCCTGTTTTGGGGAGGGCCTGGAGACGAGGCTACCTCCGGAGATTGCTCCAGAGCCTCTAAAAGTACAATATTAGAACCCTTTGTACTGTATTTGGGGGGGGGGGCATTATGAAATATAATGCTTTGGTCCCCAGAAGGCTTGAATACTCCATTTCGAAAGACCAATTACGTTTTTGGCTCCAGAATTGTTGCTAGTTACCCAAATTACGTAGGATGAGCATTCAGAATTCTTCCTTTTATTTTTCGTGGAATTTTAATAACCACCCTGTACCAGCAGGAACATCCTCATTGTCGGGAAGTGGGTTCAGTCGGTAAACATTTGTATGGCTTGCAGACTACAGGATATTCAGGGAGTTAAGTTGTCTATTCTTTCCTCTTCCGTCTTCAGAGACAATCGACTCGGACCAGCTGTCCAGTGGAGGGGTGTCAGCTTCGACCTCCATCTACAACATGGGCTCTGATATGGAATCTGAGTCAGGTACGTGTTCTAGTGGTGTGCACACAGCGTGCCTGTAGTGTGCAGATAGTGTAGTTATAGTATACATCTAGTTTGCAAAGTAGTCTGCATATAGTGTATAATTAGTTAATACGTATGAAATGTAACATTATTCAGGTACGTAGTGTTTTGCTGGAGTAGGACTGATGTGTATTTTTGGGGGAAGCGATGATAGTAGCAATTTGTCAGTGACAGGATTTGTATGTATTTTGGCTTGCATTAATTCATACATGCATACACGCACATATATACACACACACACACACACACACACACAGGATCCCCTGCTCCCTCCAGCCCTGCTGCTATCCACCGCTCCCACTCCCTGACGCCAGCGAATGCTCCCTCACCCACCTCACTCCACCGCTCTCACTCCCTCACGCCAGCAACTGCTCCCTCACCCACGTCACTCCAACGTTCCCACTCCCTCACGCCAGCGACCACTGTTTCACCGACGCTAGCAATCACTCACAGGACACGCCGACTGGAGCTTAAAAGGTCTTGAGTTTTAACAAGAAAATGACCAGCATGTAACTAACATATGACCAGCATGTGACTAACATATGACCAGCATGTGATAGTCATTCAGCTGCAGTCATAGACTAGTGATCGTCTTTTTCCTAAACATAATCCCTTCTCAGCAATACGATTTTAAGTTAACCCTTTCCATACCTTGCCTACTCATAACTGATAACGGTTCCACAATACTAACTTAACCCCTTCCCTCCTAGGGGTGATGCCGTTGACCCCGATGTGATGAGGAAGAAGAGCCCTAATGGCAGTCCTCCCAACCCCAGTGACTCAGACGGGTCTTCTCAGATCTCTCCCCACACATCGGCAGTGGTGGTGGACAACAGTGAGGGGGCCAGTTCCGGTGCCAAGAACGGCTGGCCACTGGATCCAGAAATGGGACCGAAACTTTCAGTAGCTGTTATCCTCAGAGAGAAAGGTAAATTAATTCGAATCCGTGTGTGACACAATTGAAGGTCTCAGAATTATAGTGGCTGAACCAGTTAAGTACTTGAAATTGCATGAATTGTACACAGAATGAAGTAAAAAAAACCTGCTTACCCTGTGTGCATATGAATTAAAATTTCAGCAGCTTCTGAAACAAATGGAGTGTTCTGATCTTTAGGGAGGCAAGTTTCACTATTCAAGAAAGAATATTGCATTTTTATTTCCCATTGACATTATGGTAACTGCAATATTTGTAAATATACACTTGGAGATCATAGCTAGAACTGTATGAAACTCGGACATTGTCATTGCAGTGTTACAGTAAACAATTTGAAAGTGCATTCTGCACATCAATCATGTGACTTAGTTGACGTACATCTTGCCTGGGTTAAAGAAATTAATGGCATTCACTCTCACCTCTTCTGCTAACACCTTACAGTGAGCCTAGGTAACTGCAGCTGCCGGCGATCCCAGGACAGTGGGCGGGGTTCCCACGGTTCAGAGCTGGAGTGGGGAGACAACGAAATGAGCGATACGGGCGAGGACGCCTCTGAAAGAAATCTAGAGTTTCAGTCTCCTTTGGCGACTTCCGAATGTACGCTGACTCCAAAGCTGGGAGATATACAGCCGCTGCGAAAGAGGAGCATCAGTGACAGCTGCATTGCTGAATTTGAGGAAGATTATGGTGAAGAGCAGGATACCCTGAAGGCTATTAATGGTATCGAGCACTCAGAAAGGCTTCAGCGAGCTCTGGACGACTCTCAGCGGACGATGCAGAGTCTGATTGACTCTCTCAATGAGTTTCAGACCGCTAGTGCGACTAATCGCCCCTCTGAGGAAGACGATGTCATATCGGAGGAACAGGATGCTGAAATGCTGGCGGCATATCAGGATGACGGTGTAGTGAGACGTCGATCCAGAACAACACTCTCTGCTAGTCTTGCCGAGCGACATAAAGTCGCCTCTACCATCTCCCTCTCAGAGCCCGATTTGACTGCTATAGGCGTTAACCCACGTTCACCCCCTCCAATGCGTCCTCGTACCAGCGGATCTCCTGCACATCGGCAGGGTTCCGGGTTTGCCTCCGGAATCTCCTCATCCGAATCCTCTCCCTTTCACCACGGTAGCGCCATGACCAGCGTCCCGGCAAGTCACAAGTATCTCTCCATAACGCGAAGTGCTCCGGGAGAAGACAAGTTCGCCACTTCCCTACAACTTCCCAAGTCACCGTCGGCGACTTTGGAACGCAAGATCGGTCGTTTTGTAAAACGAAAAGGAAGGAAGTCGGAAACACTCCCGAGCAGACATTCCCCTCTGCCTCCTCTTGGCAAGAGTTCCTCCATGTTTTTCCCTGCCGATACTCCAAAATCAAAGGGAATCTTCAAAGGTCTGAAGAGCAGATTCGCTAAGAGGCAGAGCAACGTGAACTTCGATGAACCGGATTGCCCTCAGAAACCCTCTCGCTCGCCGGGCCCCACGAAATCCCCTGGCCCGACCGTTCGGAGAAGCCTCACCTTCATACGCAACAACTCCATCTCAAGTGACTCCCCCATCGGTCTCGGAGCTCCTCTTCCTTCTGTTGATGAGGCTGGTCGAAGCCCAGTCTCTCGCCGGCGCAACAACGTGAGTTCCTCCCAGGGGAGTGCCCTACCCCTCATCACCAAGATTTTCAGCGTGCTGAATGTCTGGCAGGAGCACCACTTTGAGGTGGGTTGGGAAGGAGACGTGTAAGGCATAGCTAGAGCTAAGGGGGTAAGACTCAGGAGACATGTAGTTTGGTGTTGCTAGTAATGAGTGCATGTTCTCATGTAATGAATGCTCAAGGGTGTGCAAAAATCGACTATTGAGCGTAAATAGGATATTGACCATATTATATTCGGGAGATATGGGGTTGATACAGAGAGCCCCATTCACATCACTAGCAGGGGTTGATACAGGAGACATTTTTAAACGGAAAAATAGAGGTATTTCGCTTTAATTTAGTTAGTTACTGCTGTTGCTGTTATGTTTTACTGTTGAAATTTGGTTGTGAAAATTCTTGGGGGGGGGGGGGGTATCCCAGGTCTTCCCCCCCCCCCCCCTGTATGAACCCCTGACTAGTGTGGGGCTTTTGCACACTTGCCCATATAGTGCATCCCGTGAGAAATAAAACTGTTCAATGTTTCGAGCCACATGCTTTGCATGCTGTATGTGTACAAAGGGTATATTCACCACTTACTGTATAACAGTGGTCTTTATTCAAGGTACATGTATCTTACACTCAACTCCTCTCATGCCTGCTATTTTCCCGCAGGACTTTGACTCAGATGAAGAGCTACACTCCATGCTGATAGATTTTCTCCACACTCTGCTGGCCAGGACTCCCAGTGACACACTGGAATACGTCACTGGAAAACAGCTGTTCCAGTGAGTGAGGAGTTAGTGTATTGAATGCAGATTTGTTTTGGAGTGTGCCAGTGACCACAGAACTTGCTTTCTCTTCTTCAGTGTGGTTCAAACAAGGGAGAATGTCACTCCCCAGGACCGCTCCTTCCCCACCTTGCTGGCTAGGATCACCAACATCGATGTGAGTTGCTATTACTACCATTTTCATTCAAACCGCTTTAAATGCGAAATTGTAGTCTTGTTCGTGTGCTCTATAATGTCATCAAACCAGTTTATCCAAAAATTATATGACTGCTACCCAAGTTTTGAAGAAACCTAGCTCTACGGCCTAGCCTTTTCACAGCTGCATGGGGAGTGGGGCCTGGGAATGAGGCTACATGGGGAGTGGGGCCTGGGAATGAGGCTGCGTGGGGAGTGGGGCCTGGGAATGAGACTACATGGGAAGTGGGACCTGGGAATGAGGCTATGTGAGGAGTGGGGCCTGGGAATGAGGCTATGTGGGGAGTGGGGCCAGGGAATGAGGCTATGTGGGGAGTGGGGCTACAAGAAACACGCTCTTCTTTTTATTTGTAGTAACAATGATGCTAGAAGTAAACCTCTTCCTCTCCCCCTCTCCCCCATTCCCTGTCCCTCCTCCGTCCCTCTGTCCTTCCCTCCCTCAGCCTCACATCCTCTACCTCCATGACTGGGAGCACGCTGACAAGCTGATTGTAGGTAAAGAGCTGGATCTGAGCCGAAGCTATCCGAAAGACTCGCCCTTCATCAAGAATGTAGCAGAGCAGCTCACCTTGATGGAATTTGCTGTCTACGCTGCTGTCCAGAGGCGGTAAGTATATTGTATTATGTGCAGACTAGAATGTCTAGAAGTTTCTATAGCACATTTCTGCAAAATTAAGATATGGTATAATACGGTGTGTAAAAAGTTGTACTTGAGGGATACTCACAAACTGAGTAGGAAGTTCTACATATGTGAATAAAATCTCTGATTATTCTAGTCCAGAGAAGTTGGATAGGGGTTTAAAAACTCTTTGAGTGTTGGTCTGTCCTAACTAGTTTCCTGTTCATGCAGAGAGCTACTGAACTGCAATTGGAAGAAACGGGACAAAGAGAAGGTTGCTCCCAACGTGTGCAAGCTCATCAGGAGGACAAATGAGGTACGAAATCTGCAAAGCAAAATAATGTAATCTGGTGTCTACACATATTGATACCGACTTGCTTCCCACGGCTAGACTTTAGCTAATGAATGGGATACCAAGCAATTATGCGATCATGCCCTTTACCCTCCCCTCCCCTTGTGCCCCTCCCCTCCCCTCCCCTCCCCTCCCCTCCCATCTCCTCCCCTCCCCTCCCCTCCCCTCCCATCTCCTCCCCTCCCCTCCCCTCCCCTCCCCTCCCCTCCCCTCCCCCACTCAACCCTAGATGACCTCCTGGGTGAGCACAGAGATCCTCTCAAGAGAAACTCCCTCCACCCGAGCGGTAGTGATCGACACCTTCATCCAGATCGCCTGGGTGTGCTACCACCACAACGACATGCACTGTGCCCTCAACATCACCATCGCTCTGTCCTGCTCGGCCATCAGGAGCCTCACAAAGACTTGGGATGAGGTGGACAAGAAGGTATGTGGGGGTGTGGTTAGTGGGTGGAGCCTCGGATGAGGCTACCCTTTTATCCTAGAGACTGATATTAGAATACAGAGGACAAGTAAATACACGAAGTAATGCCCAATGTGACTTTCCTCCCTGCATCCTCCCTGCCCCGTGCAGTGCCGGCACAAGTTTGAGAAGCTGAGAGAGTACACCGACTACCAGGGAAGATGCAAGAAGATGAGGGAGAAGCTGGAACGGTGAGTCTGGTTCCCATTCTCCACAAATTCTAATAGCTACCTTTGCAGTGCTTAATATTAGCTTCTATGGGCTAATATTAAGCTTTGTGTTATGGGATCCTGGAAGTGTACACCAAATGTTAACGGCATGAAAAGAGTAATAAATTTTACGTCTGAAACCAAACAAGACATAAAAATGCTTGCATAGAGAATGCCTGTATCATGTGTTATGCTATTTCTCCTCCTTACAGGATCACTAGTGACGCAGTACAGAAAACAGGGTGAGTGCTATCATACTTTAATTCAACTTCATGAGCCGAGTTATAGCCTGTACATTGAACCTGGTAAATACTGCACCAACTCTAAGGTCTGTTCCTTTTAATAAAATAATTATGAGCAGTATTACTAGCCGATTGACATATGCAAGTTTGCTGAAAGACCTCACCACATTTGACCCTAGTGGTCATGCCAGGTTAGGAGTCTGAAAAACCTTGTAGTTTCTCTTTGGAGCCTGTTTCTACCATAGCCTGAGTGCTGAAATACTGTGAGCCTGAGGATGAGACTAAATTGCTAGCAAGCATGAAACTGTAGTAAGTGGGATCCCACGAGCCTGAAGATGAGGCTAAATGGCTAGCAAGTGAGACATCATAGTGGGGTCCACTCCAGCAGGTCTGAGTGTAGTAAAGTAGCCATTTGCATAGCAAACCTTAGTCAGTGCAGAAAGGGCTGAAACTGAAACTGATATGCCATGTAGTGGTATGATTTCACTGCATCCTCTCCCTCCCTCCACATACAGTCAAGTGCCCACTGCTCTGCCGTACATGGGGGCCTACTTGGACCAGATCTACACTCTGGAAATGGGCTCTCCAACTTACAACGCTAATGGGCTGGTCAACTTTGCTAAAATGACTAAGGTCAGCTACAGCCTGGTAATGAGGCTAATTTAAATACAAGCATGCAACAAACCCTAGCTGGCAGTACATGTACATTACCAGTATTACAGTGTTTGCCATAATATTACCACGAGCGGATTTGAGAAAAGGAACCCCATTGTGCATTTTGTTCAGTTTTTGTCAATTTTTAAGCTATCATATCTCCACGTCCGTTATTGCGACACAAATGATTCATGGTACAGTACAAGTAGCAACCTTCAACTAAAGGAATCCCACGCTAGAAGTCTGCAGCTCTCTTCATTTCTATGATACGTGCCTTGGTAGCACCACCATTGTCAGAAAATCGCCGCGCAATCGAAAATCCCGCAAACTAGTGTTACGGCTGAAAGGCTGGGTTATAGCTGCAGCAATGCCTCCTGTATACACCACCCACGGTTCATTTGGATAGCACATAGCATTCTGGAGATACACGTCTTTGAAGTACATGCATTTGAAAATGCGCGAAGTGGTCCCTTTTCTCCCTATGCTTACAATTATTATCCTAACTGATCAATTATTATCCTTTGTTCTTTGTTCCCCTGACTCACAGTTGTCAGAACTGATAGGAACGTTCCTGCAGTACCAGAGCTCACATTACAGTTTTGAGCCCCGACTGGACGTAAGTTTGTAACCATAGAAACCTATGTACCAAGTAGTTCTTGTTCTATAAAAATTAATGCTAAAGTGGCATACCTAAAGCGAATATTGGTATTTATCAGTGTCTTCATCAATCTCTGTTGTTTTGTTCTTCCATTAGATTATTGCTTATGTAACAGCAGCCAAAAGGCTTTCAGAAAACGAACTGTATGAATTGTCTACCAGAAGAGAATCACGATGAGACTCATGTTGAGTTCTTCAAATCAAAAGGCACAAGTATTAATTTATGCATCACCATTTTCCCACCTACATTTTAGTGTTTGTTGTGTATAATTTTATGTGAGCTTTTTTTTGGTGTATAACGCCATCTGTTTTGAACCAAAAATTATCAAGCTCACAAGTGTGTGCTTATTTGGAGTGTTATGAGATACTGTGCACATTTTTTGTATTCGCATATGCACGTCTGAAAGTTTATTATTGCGTCTACGTTAATTGATGTGTGACGTCACGTAATTAATTTTAGTCGTCACGGGAAGCAAACCCATAAGCAAATTGTATGTTTTTTTCAAAGCTAATTGGGGCGAGCGTGAGCGAGCCCCACACTAGTGATGTGAATCGAGATTTTTCTCTGTCTCTCTGTCTAGTCTGTCTGTCCCGTACGTCGTGCCGAATCTATGCCCATTATTCCATTTTTGCGTACTTTGAACACGTGCGTGCGCTTATCGAAATATTTGCGTACAAGATACTAGCTATGGATATTTCGTCCGCTCAGCTACCGCTCGACACAGACGAGAGATCTCAACTCCCACCCTCAGTTACCGATGCAGCGAGAGAGGAGAGACTTCGAAGACGGCGAGAACGCGAGAGAGCTCGCCGTGCTTCGAGAGACCAGAAGAAAAGGAGGCAAGGTATGTAAAAAAAAAAGCACCATTCTGAGGTTTTAATGGACACTTGCTAAATGTAGGATGTGTTTATCTATAAAGGTTGAGAAGACGGAGGGAGAGAGACAGGGCTAGACGCCGTACTCAGAGTGTGGAGCATAGGGAGCCTAGGCTGCAATACGACAGAGAGCGCCATAGGGAGGCACGATCTGATGAGAGACTGGAGCATAGGGAGGCTAGGCTGCAACGTGACAGAGAGAGCCATAGAGAAGCATGATCTGATGAGAGTCTGGAGCACAGGGAGGCTAGGCTGCAATGTGACAGAGAGAGCTACAGGGAGCAGCGAATGCAGGGAGTACCGCTGTTTCAGCAACATTCAGTTCAAACAAAGATGTTGAAATTTCATGCACATTTTGCTACTATGGAGTTGCTGAGATGTAGCACATGCTCAGAAGCATTTCCTGATTTGCACCTTCACCCTGGATCAAGTGCGTGTGTACGCTGTGGGCGGGACAAGCGTACACCCAAGCTGTACTCCACTGGCAATAACATGGACCCTGGCCCCATTCCAACACAACTGCAGGTAATTAGTTGAAATGTCAACTATCAATTTAAACTTAATGTACATGTATATAAATATCTCTTCCAGGGTTTAACTCAAGTGGAAGAGATGCTGATTTCAGCAGTTCTGCCCATCATGTCACTCTACCGTTTACCACATGGGTAGTACGGCTACAGAGTCATCGATCTACCCCAAGATATTGCCTCATTTGCCAACAGCTTACCACGACTAACCAGTCAGCTCGATGTAATAATCGTCCGCATTGTTACTGTTTGTACACACACACTACTTTCTGCTTTCGTACAATGCTGTATTTTTGGATGTGGAAACATTGCATGACATTGCATTATTCAAAATTTGGTTAACACCATTCGCAGGTATTTAATATTGATAGCGCTCTTCCTCGCTCACGCTCGCCCCCACAATGCCCTGCATTCCCCTAGTAAGTACGCTAGCATAGGATTAGTGGGTGGAGCAGTCAGCTCCGGGCTGTGACCATGTGTGTTCAGGTAGAGGGTAACGTGGTTTGGCAACTGCCACGGTGGTCTCGGACAGTACGGCCTAGGATCCGTCCGTGTTCCTCCCTTGATTCCCAAAGCCTGACACACTAAACAGACCCGATGACGATCCCTGTACCATAGCGGACAGGCGCCCGAAATGCTGAAGGCTTGGTCAGCCGGAACGACCTGCCCGTTCACCCCTTAACGTGGCAGTGTCACATGGCCTAGGGTTCCGTTGGGAGAAGAGGGTTGCCATTTTTTTTCCTTTTTTGAAGGGGAGATTTATAATACATGCCTACAGTAAGTCTCTGTAGGAGTTTTTTTTTAACCGATCTCAAGTTGTCATAGAGTAGTACTGAGACTCGAGTGCATGCGCTCTTGTGAGACTCGCGTTTTCACATTCTGAACCTCCATAGGTGCTGGTATAGCATCACTCAGGCTACGGTACAAATAGTGTCCACCCACCACATCACCTTCACTCTAGCTGCCTACCGATCCTCTGGAACATTCCACCTCTAAACAGCAACATAGTGACAGCAGACTCTTTCAAGGTGAGCTGCTCTACTATATGCAAGTCCAATAGCTACATAGCTAATAGCCATAAATATATATTTTTTCAGGTACATGTAGGGTGAAGAAATGAAGGCTACAGCTTCAGGCTCACTTGACAGAGCAACTACTGGCAGATCAGCATTATGATGAAAAGGGCAGGCTCCGAGTTGTCGAGGTGATTTCTTGAACTTCTGTTGTACAAATGTTTTCGACCCTAACTGGGTCTTCATCGGCCGGTAGCTACACAGAATCATACAAAGCTTTTAGCTATACTCCATGTATGCAGACGTTAACTGTCTGTGCAAGCTAACAAGCAAATTACATTTTAACATGCGATCTTGAAAGCTAGGCCTTGTCATGGTTTCGATGGCAGCACCTAATGTGTCTTGGTCTCATGCTAAGCGACATAAAGTCACCTCTACCATCTCCCTGTCAGAGCCTGATTTGACTGATATAGGGGTGAATGTGCATTCACCACTTCCAGTCGAAGCCCAGTCTCTCACTGACGCAACAACACAAGTTCCTCCCAGGGGAGCGCCCTACCCCTCGTCACCAAGGGCAGGAGCAGGAGCGCCGCTTTGAGGTGGGTTGGGAAGGAGATGTGTATGGCATGGAGCTACGGGAGTAAGACTCAGGAGCCATGTAGCACTAATACGCAGTTTGGAGTTGCTATGGCCTGTTTTCTGTGTTTCGGTGGTAGTGCCTATTTACAGCCACAGTGGTCTCGGAAAGTACGGCCTAGGATCCGTCCGTGTTCCTCCCTTGATTCCCAAAGCCTGGCACACTAAACGGACCCGATGATAGACGATCCCTGTACCATAGTGGACAGGTGCCTGAAAGGCTGAAGGATCGGTCAGCCGGAACAACCTATAGGTGTACATGGACTGATCCAGGATTTTTACACATGTACAAGTGGGGTGGCTACACACTAGGGGGATGTAGACCCTCACCCCTACAGAAATTTTGATGCTCCCAGGCTAGTCTGGAACCCTAACAGAATTTTATTAATTGGAAGCTGTGACCCAGTAACGGATGCTTCCACTCACAATACTGTCTTAGCTACTGCCACTGTCGGTATCCTCTACAAAAGTTCTGTGAAACATGCTTTGGTGTTTAGCTAGCTACGTAGCTCCAATGCCAATGCAGTGGAGTCTGGGCTCAAATATGTTACGTATGGTAGCTAACTAGCGCATTCACAGAGTTCATTATTCTCATACCCTAGCCTTCTTCCCAGGCTCTCACCTTTCTCAGTTTTTTCTACTTCTGCTTCCTGTTTGTGGGCAGGGCAGAGAGAGCCTGGGAACAAGGCTACTCATACCCAGGCCACCTAATTGTATGAGGCCATCAGAGAGCGGCCTAGATGAAGTCAATAGGCGGTGCTAATAATTATGATAAGGCCTAAGGACAGGTTTTTTTTAATCAAAGTAGCACTTTTCCTCATCTTGATAGTCTGATAACAGCACACATAACTACACTAATTACAGGTGTAGTGTAAGTAGCTACATTAGTAGTTACTCATTTGGGAAGGCCAAAAGGGTGGGTGTAGTGTAATTATTTCAATATGTACTGTCATAATCAGGCAGCTAGAATTTTAATCAAATTGAAGGCATAGCTACATGAATGTTCAAGTGCAGCTAGCTGTCCCAATTATGAAAAGTAATATATAGTCAAATATACAAATTGTTTCACTACAATGTCTCCATGGCCAACTATAGTTATGGTACTATTAAAATTAGCTATGCATGAATGTACAGAGGTCTCGTCGAATGCTTTACTGCAGAAATTCAACCAAGAGGTAGTAGAACTTGTACTGCTCTCCAGGTTCATCATCCCTTCGGACTACAAGACTCAGGGGCTTGGTTGTATCAATTTGTGCCTCAAATTTTCCAACATTCACATAGCCTCCATTCTGTGCAGTGTAGCAAGCTCCATATTTGAAAAACGGCCTAAAGATCATTGAAAATTGTGCTGGATACTGCACATTTCTACTGACAAGGTTGTTAGTGTGAGTCCCAGCGAGGAGCCTACATGGGGAGAGATCTATATAGTTGGTTGGGTCAACAGTCTGGATCTGATTCTCGTTAGTCCCATCCGATATGGCAAAGATAGGATCGTGATCAGTTGGCACATTAGCAGCAGTAGAATCGAGCCCAACTGTCAGTCGAATAGAAGCATGTGTCTCAATGAATCCAAGTGGCACCTCAAGGATTTTTTCAATTTGTACGTTTTGAAATGGCCCAAACTGCATAACACCATTTGGCATGAGTCTGGCAGTTGAGTGAGTGATGGAGGCGAGGAACTGAACATTGTCTGCAGTTATGAGAAGTCCTTCAGATGGAGTGATCGGCTATAATAGGGAGAGAAAGAATTATGCATGAACATAATTATCATTCTGCTATTAAATACTGTAACATTCCTTGTAGTACAGTGAGTATTATGTTAGTGAACTCACTAAACAATTTGCTGGAAGGGAGGTAGGAAACAGAAAAATTGCCACAACGATCATGAATCGATCCATCCTGTTGTCACAACTAGAGTCCATGTAATAACTTGCGATTCTTTACTGCAAACTATACATTCAGACAACAACAATTTATAAGATCGGTACTAGCACACTATTAAATTTATACAAAAACAGGTCTGCCTACAGAAAGTTCTAGAAGTACTGACAGTTTTACCAAATAAGCCTAACCGCTTCCCTCCTCTTTTATCGTTTTTACTTAGCTATTACTTAGAGAGTTTTGTATAGAAAGTACACCTAAGAGACAGTGAATGCCAATGAATACGTGCTGTACTTTCGCATATAATGACGTGTAGAAACTATTCGTAAGCAATAGCATTATCTTGACGCGTAAACCTGTGAAGTGTGCGAAAGAACTTTTTGCCTACAGAAAGTTCTAGAAGTACTGACTAAGTAATAGCTAAGCAAAAACGATCGCTTTTGCTTAGCTATTACTTAGAGAGTTTCACAGTGAATGCCAATGAATACGTGCTGTACTTTCGCATTATAATGACGTGTAGAAACTATTCGTAAGCGATAGCATTATCTTGACGCGTAAACATGTGAAGTGTGCGAAGTACAGTACAAATATAAAATGCATGCAAGGACAGTGTTTACGCTTGAGCACACGCCCCATGCATGTACCAGATCTCATCTCGTACATCTAAAGCCGTGGGGGAGGGCTTTGGGGTTGGGTCTCACTCATCTGCACACCAATCTCACTCATTTTGAAATGACTTGTCACTTTTACCATAGATGGGTATATATTATCTATAGTAAAAATAATTTTTAATTTCGTTGCTATACGAGAGCCCTTCCTTGGTGACTAAAAATCATGCAAAAAAAAGTTTAGACTAAGCAGATTTGTTTCAGACCACATGGCCTAGGGTTCCGTTGGGAGAAGAGGGTTGCTACAGACAGTACAAGCGCTTTTTAGTCAATCACCAAAAGCGAGTGATGTGTCAAAGTTGTCATGGAATACATGTAGCTAGGGTTGGTGGACCCGTGTGACATGCCACATCAGTCTGAACCTCCATAGGTGATAATAATTGTGTCCTAATATTATCTAGGTAGCTATTGATCTTGCATGCATACTTATAGTGCAGCTCATCTTGATGGAATTTGCGGTCTCTAAGTTGCTGTCCAGAGGTGATACTAAACTAATGCTCCAGTAGACAGCTAGTAAGAGTGAAGTTGATGCCGAGTAGCAGAACTAGCTCACACAGGAGGCCTCACAACCCATCCCCTTCCTCCCTCGATAAAAATTCTGCCGATACATATCCCTGGCTCTTACCTCCTTCTTCTTGAAGTAGTGCCGGATATGCCCCTACACAAAGCATCTAGAATTAACCTAGACCAGTAAACAGTCGATCCTGCATGCCCATGCAGTGCCGGCACAAGTTTGAGAAGCTGAGAGAGTACACTGACTACCAGGGAAGTTGCAAGAAGATGAGGGAGAAACTGGAACGGTGAGTCTGGTTCCCATTCTCCACAAATTCTAATACCTTTGCAGTGCTTGCCCATAGAAGCTCCTGACGCTTCTATGGGCTAATATTAAGCTTTATGTTATGGGCTCCTGGAAGTGTACACCACATGTTAATGGCATGAAAAGAGTAGTAAATTTTACGTCTGAAACCAAACATGACATAAAAATGCTTGCATAGAGGATGCCTGTATTATGTGTTTCTCCCTTGATTCCCAAAGCCTGGCACACTAAACAGACCCGATGACGATCCCTGTACCATAGCGGACAGGCACCCGAAAGGTTGAAGGCTTGGTCAGCCGGAACGACCTGCCCTTAACGTGGCAGTATCACATGGCCTAGGGTTCCTTTTGAAAGGGAGAGTTATAATACACACCTACAGTAAGTCTCAAGAGTGTTTTTAACTGCTCTGAAGTTGTCATGGAGTAGTACTGAGATTCGAGTGCATGCGCTCTTGTGAGATCAACGTTCACATTCTGAACCTCCATAGGTGCTGGTATATTGTCACTCGGGCTAGGGTACAAATTGATAGTGTCCACCCATCATTATAGCTGTCTCTACTGATCCTCTGGAACATTCCTCCTTTAGACAGCAACATAGTAACAGCAGACTATCAAGGTGAGCTGCTCTACTATACGCAAGCTAAATACCTAGTAGACATTAATGAAGGTGATCAGCTGCTCTACTATACGCCAGCCCAATGACTAAGTAGCTAACAGACATTAATATATATTTTGTGAAGAAATGAATATCGAAGGCAGTCCTTGCTGCAGCTCCAGGCTCACTTGACAGAGCATCTACTGGCAGATCAGCATTGCGATGAAAAGGATAGGCTCCGAGTTGACGAGATGATTTCTTGAACTTCTGTTGTACCAAACCTAGCTAACTGGGTCTTCATCTGGTAGCTACACAGAACCATACTCAATGTGTGGTATTGGGTATGGCTTCTGGTATTGCAATTAAATCAGTGACATAATTGATAATTTTTATCGGGTAGTGTGTTTTATTGAGTATAGCATTTTTGGACTAAAATAAGAAAATGTGGCCTTCCTCGCTCAGATTTTATCTTGCAGCCGTGGAGGAATTACTGTGAGATAAAATCTGGGCGAGGCATGGAAGGCCTGCATGGGTGAGGAAGGCCTGGGTTGAGGCTACATTTGTACTGACGAGGTTGTTAGTGTGAGTTGCCGCGAGGGGCCACAGGTCTGTATAGTTGATTGGGTCAACAGTCTGGATCTGATTCTCACTAGTCCCATCTGATATGGCAAAGATAAGATTATGTTCAGTTGAATTGTCACATTAGCAGCAGTAGAATCGAGCCCAATGCCCCCAGTAATCAGTTGAATGGAAGCATGTGTCTCGATGAATCCAAGTGGCACCTCAAGGATTATGTCATGTTGTGAGTTTTGAAATGGCCCAAACTGCATTTGGCATGGATCTGGCAGTTGACGGAATGGTGGTGGTGAATAACCTTTCCTTTTTTAGCAGTGATAGCTATGCATTTGAAATCATTACTACAACCACTCCTACTATCCCTTACTATACAATAAACCCCAGTTACTGCTGGATGCCTGAACTTGAGGATCAGGAATGGTGAGTTAAAAAGGTTTAATATTTACATGCATGTGTACGGTTGTCACTGATACTTAAAACTTGTGACAGGCATGTTCCGATAGTCCATTCCAGTGTTCCAGTAGTCCATTCCAGTAGTCCAGTGATCCATACGAATAAAGACTCGCTACTCAGAAAACAAGGTTGATATTTCATATCTAAAAACCAGCCGGGTGTTTTTTTTACATAAATCATTCAACTGAAGGTTGTGCTCAGCAACAGGTCAGTCTAAGCTAAATGCAGCTATAGAATGGATCAACTTGGCTAGCCAGTCTCATCATGTACTAGTCTCTCGGGCCAGCCTCACTTGCACAGCTTCCAGCGAAAGTGCTGACACAGCATTTTTTTCGCAGTGCGCGTCCAATTAGCAATCAGAACGTGCCAAAACAGAATTATCATCGTTACCTACCACTCTTTCGCCGTCTAGGTAACACAAAACTAACCTAGCTTGATTATTCAGCCTGCAAACCTACAGTAGCTTCCCACGGATGACGTAACTTAGCGCACGTGATAATTGCGGACGATCAGCCAAATGAGTGAACACATTACACACACATGGTAGGAGTATCTGGAGGGAGTTCTTCAAGAATGAGGAACACACGTCACACTAACAGTGCATTAGCTTACTCATGCATTAAAATGGTAGCCTAAGTAAGCATAGCTGCATGATAGCTGGCTGGGAGTGATTACTTTTCTAAGAAAAGTCATCACTCCCAGCCAGCCAGTTTTCTAATGTGTTTTCCGCATTCTTGTCCAATTCCCTCAACATACTCATACCATCTTGGCAATTAGGTGTGCTCATGAATGTAACGAATTATCATCTGCAACTAATTAACAGACAACTATATTCAAGATAACATTCTTTTCTTACATAATTTAAGGTCCTGAGCTTCAGGCCAGATAGGTACAGTGCTACAGAACAAGTGAGTATAGGTTTTCAAAATTGGGGCATTTGTACTAAATTTTGAATAGATAAGGAGTTTAGACAAACTAAACATACCAAATGAAGCCCAACTCTACTGGTACAAAAATAACCTGTTTGTAGCATGTATAGCTAGTTACAGATATATAAAACATTCATAGCTAGCTACTTTCAGTTGTAAATATCACATTCAATTGAAACTCATTGACAATTATTCTGAAGGTTCCAAACAAGTACTAACATATACCAAAAAAATCAGCCCTTAACTAAACCTACATAAAAAATTTGCCTGTCGAAGTATCTTCTGATTCCCTGCATGGGAGTTAAAGCTACAAAACTGGGTCAAAGTTGACACACCACCAAGAGTAGGTAATTTTATATAGGTTTGAGAGTTTAACATTATACCATGTAGGAGAGAGTAAATTTCTCCAAAATCTACTGTCTTCCTCTATGGCACTACAGCTGTTATAGCCATACGTAGCATTTTATGCTTGCTACTGTAACAGTTGCTTAGAATATTTTTATGCTTGTAGTTCGTATTTTGTGCCCTGAAAGCCTGTATGTACTAATGTCGGTGTTATATAGCTAGCTAATTTGCCGCATCGTGCCGAGTGGCGCCTCTTGCCAATTATTGCTGCTTCTCACAGATCGATCTGGAAACTCTTGTCAGAGTGACTTAGGCATAGGTCACTGTGTAGCTGGCCATGGATGCTAGCCTGCTTATTTCAGTGGCTTGCATAAGGCTTCTGTTTTGTCTGTTGAGTTGAGTATAGTTAGCACTATAGCATGTAGGGGAGTGTATATTTGTATACAGGTGTCCAAGCTCAATATACCGCCTAGTATAATACTCCTGTGGTACATGTATGCATGATAACATATTATACAAGTGAATGCACCAACACCTTAAAGTCGGCCCTATACTGCTTGAATCATTGCATGTTATTAAATGCCCACACCCAAGTTAACCTTTCATGATGCCAATATAGTATGAAAGAAGTATCATATTATTATCAGAAAACTTACATTCAAGTTTATAGTAAAATTAATTATTACAATACATGACATTGTACACTACAAAACTATAATTATTATAGATAGAGAATATAACTTAGTATGTAGAAACTACCTTACAATATACTATTACACTGCCACTACAAAATTAGGTAAAGGTTATCCAGCACATGCATCAGTGGAGTGGCCCCAGCTTTGACATTTCAAACACCATGTATCGGAATCAGTATGTGCGAATGAACAATGTTTCATGGAATGCCGTAACGTTTTATCACATGGCCTTATTTTCCAAAATTGAAATTTTATTTGTGGATAGTTCTTAAAAAGTTCTTTTTCTTCTTCTGTGTGGAGGTAGGTACAAGCAGAAGCCTTTGCACAGTGGATTTCCCATCGGCAACGTGTTTCCCTTAACTTATGGCGACGGCTCTTGGCTCCAGCTTTCTTTCCCACACACACTTCCCAATCGCCATCATCGACAACTTCCTCATCATCATCCTCAACGTCAACTTCATGATCACCATCACCCTTGACAGAGCTGGTTGATTCTGTTGATGCCACTTTTGGCGTGAATATTTTATCCACATCATCCACATCGAGATTTAAAGAACAAGCAATAGCTTCAGCAGTAGTTTCATCGTCAGAAACGTCCATTTCACCTAGTACTTGATATCGATTTGACATAAGGATTTCTACTGGCTGATACTTTGTTTGAGCGAAATACTCAGGATAGCTAACAGCCTTGTAAGCAAGCCTGTACCGTTCAAGCTGCTTCAAAACATCTTCGGGCTTGGAATTTGGAAACTCCACTACAATGTCCTGCAGCTGCTGATTATGATCACTAGATGGAAGTTGGGTGATGTAGAAAAGCCGCAGAAGGCAAAGAAGATCACTTGGAAGAAATTTCTGTTCAACAATGTCAAGACCCTTGAAGATAATAGCATGAGCAGCATTAATATCTCCACGAGCACGCGTTGAGCGGAATGCCGTGAAAGAAAAGCGTTCAGCTACATCGTCAATTTCTTTCACGGTCAAAAGTGCCGTTTTGTTTGCTAACTGCCTGAAGTGAATGGCCATGCCGCTTTTCCACGCCCACAATTCAACTTGTATCCCTTCGTCTAGAGCACATTGCACCGGACTACTAAAATCACGATCACCAGTCACAATAATAAATACGATATTGTCTTTCTCACCTGGGTCACATTTACACGCACTCTTTGCTATTTGCGTCGCCATGGCCACGTCTACCTGCTTCTCTCTCCCGTGTGGCGATCCTTTCGCACGGTCGAATACCTCCACCTTGAAGTTTTTGTCTCTTGCAGCTTTCCAAACGGAGTCGTTTGGTGGCGGTTTGGACCCATAGAGGAAGGAATCAGCATAACTTCTCTTTCCTACCACCAAATCGAGGAATTTTCCGAGGTCAACTCTGTAGCGAGGGTCGTGATCTGCGTCACTCAGCTTCAGCCGACGAGCATGGTGTTTTTGACCTTCAATCCATAGGTTTGAGTCGTCGATAAACACATAACAGCGGGTGTAATAAACAGAGCTATCCAGGGGCAAGAATGTGGGGTGACTCAGGAATGTGCAGTATTCATATAGTTACAGCACCCTACATGCACGTACTATGAGTTAGTTCTGCTAAGATATGAATAAAGAACCTTGATCCACTCCTCTAGATCTTTACCCAAGCCATAGGTAGTACTCTACTATCTATCATGCCCAAGCTAAATTGCTTAAATCCTCACTTTTTCAGCGGTATAATAAGTGAGGATTAAAGCAATTTAGCTGTCTGCCTTTATACAATTAGCTTGGGTAAAGCTCTAGAGTGGTGGAACATGCAAGGTTCATTATTCATATTAGCAGAACAGGGAGCGTCACAGTGAATAATGGGAGAACAATATTCACCCACCCTAGGGAGACTGTATTCACTGGTGAATAATATCTGGGTTGTGTATTATTGTTAGATTTTAGGTGAGCTTTTTTTTGGTAGATAGATAGATAGAAATTTTAATTTTTGACAAGGAATGTCCCTTTAGCCACCATCTCAGAATCCATAAGCTCCGGGCTGTGACCGTGTGTTAACCTTCAGGTAGAGGGTAACATGGTTTGGCAACTGCCACGGTGGTCTCAGACAGTACGGCCTAGGATCCGTCCGTGTTCCTCCCTTGATTCCCAAAGCCTGACACACTAAACAGACCCGATGATGATCCCTGTACCATAGCGGACAGGCGCCCGAAGGGCTGAAGGCTCGGTTAGCCGGAACGACCTATAGGTGTACATGGACTGATCCAGGATTTTTACACATGTACAAGTGGGGTGGCTACACACTAGAGGGATGTAGACCCCCCCTCTCCCCCTTACAGAAATTTGTATGCTCCCAGGCTGGTTCTGGAACCCTAACAGAATTTTAATAATTGGAAGCTGTGACCTAGTAACAGATGCTTCCACTCATAATACTGTCTTAGCTACTGCCACTGTCGGCCCCGCGGTATCCTCTACAAAAGTTCTATGAAACATGCTTTGGTGTTTAGCTAGCTACGTAGTTCCAGTGCCAATGCAGTGGAGTCTGGGCTAATTTACTTAAAACCATGTTACATAGGGTAGCTAACTAGTGCAGGCTAGCCTCGTTCCCAGGCTCTAGTGGCCTTTTATCAGAGTAGCACTTTTCCAGTCTCATAACAGCACACATAATAAAGCCTCGTTCCCAGGCTCTAGTGGAGGGGAGAGTAGAGCCTGGTACGCACTGTTTGCGCATGCGCGAGAATTTACGGAACAAGGCCAGTAAACGTGTCCGCAAACCAACTCAGTCACATGGCGAGGAGTAGTACGGAGGCAGTATACAGGTATAGTAAGCGGAAGAACTAGAAACCGTCTGATTTTATACTTTCTACAACTGGAAAGGCTTTCTAACCAGTCAAGAATAGCAAAACTACCTGTTATTTTTTATCCGCTAGGATTATGGTAGCTGTCTTACCATAGAAATTCGGAAGCGCCTCTCTCTTAGTAGCTGCTCGATTTTCAATCTCAGATCTGGCCTTTCAGAGGTAAACGGGATCAAACAATCAAACTAACAATACCTTTCTAGGTATCTACATGGCGAAAGACCATCAGCACCGGCTTAGCCTCGTTCCTAGACTCTTCTGAAAGTGACACCACCTTCAATTGTATGCGTGTAACGAACGATAATACGATGATAGACGGAGTGATATTGCGGCGTAGTATCCGCTAGTTTCCAAGTTCCCCAGAAAAACCTGGGGAGCCGCGCATGCGCAAACAGTGGATACCACGCCACTCTTTTCGAATTTTACAACGTGGCCTGGGAACGAGGCTACACACATAACTACACTAATTACAGGTGTAAGTAGCTACATTAGTAGTTACTTATTTGGGAAGGCCAAAAGGGGTTGGCTAGCCACCCCATCCACTCCCCGGCCCCTGGGTGTAGTGTAATTATTTCAATATGTACTGTCATAATCAGGCAGCTAGAATTTTAATTATTAATAAATTGAAGGCATACATGCATGTTCAAGTACAGCTAGCTGTCCCAATTATGAAAAGTAATTGTCAATATATAGTCAAATATACAAATTGTTTCACTACAATGTCTCCATGGCCAACTATTACTTATAGCATACAAGGGAGGGGTGTATCTGGTTTGTAGGTCTGAGACCCGAGGGGCGCAGCCCCGAGGGCCGAAGCCCTACAAACCAGATACACCCCTCCCTCGTATGCTATAAACAATTTGTAGTATTTTGATTGGTCATGCGTAGGTTAGCAACCGTGTACTTAGATACACACTTAATAGTGCAGGCAGCAGTTGAAATGGCTGGAAGTAGTTCTAGTATAGCTGAAAGTTGGCAAAATGGAGACCCATTTTCGCTCGGAATGGATGACTGGATGGACTCGCCGCCTCTGAAGCGCACCAAACGCCCCCAGTCAGCCCCGCCTCTCAAACTATCAGCCCCGCCCCGCCAGTCAGCTCCACCCCAGCAGCGTTTCGCAGCTCCAGTAACTTTGGAGAAGCTCAAAGACTTTTCGAAAGGTGCAGTACCAAAGAACACCACGAAAAACAATCACTGGGCATTGAATAACTTTTACTCCTGGCTACAGCAGCGTAGCAAACAACAACCAGAAGATCCCTGCCCAACCGACATTCTCCTACCTGCAGGGGTGTGTCATTAACATAACCACAAACACGCAGCCTCAGCCCGCCCCACAAGTCCTACCTGCTCAATCGTTTGAACTGACAGTTGACGAAGTCAAGCAGTTCTTGGACGACCTGTAAACGGCAACTGTATTATATTTACTGTACTGCAATATACTCTGTATCATCCAAATACTACCCGATACTTTTAGTACGCCATTTTCAGTAAACTCCAACGCGTGGAGGAGGCATCATGCGCGTGACGTAATACAAAAATAATCATGCCTGCTTTGCTGTACTTCTGGCCCTGTGGGAAAAGGAAATATACGCTTAGAGAGGGAAATATCAGCGATATTTACTTCGCGGTTACTTTGATCCGCCCACGCAGTATACTACAAATGTACAGAGGTCTCGTCGAATGCTTTACTGCAGAAATTCAACCAAGAGGTAGTAGAACTTGTACTGCTCTCCAAGATCATCATCCCTTCGGACTACAAGACTCAGGGGCTTGGTTGTATCAATTTGTGCCGCAAATTTTCCAACATTCACATAGCCTCCATTCTGTGCAGTGTAGCAAGCTCCATATTTGAAAAACGGCCTAAAGATCATTGTAAATTGTGCTGGATACTGCACATTTCTACTGACAAGGTTGTTAGTGTGAGTCCCAGCGAGGAGCCTACATGGGGAGGTATCTATATAGTTGGTTGGGTCAACAGTCTGGATCTGATTCTTGTTAGTCCCATCCGATATGGCAAAGATAAGATCGTGATCAGTTGGCACATTAGCAGCAGTAGAATCGAGCCCAACTGTCAGTCGAATAGAAGCATGTGTCTCAATGAATCCAAGTGGCACCTCAAGGATTTTTTCAAATTGTGCGTTTTGAAATGGCCCAAACTGCATAACACCATTTGGCATGAGTCTGGCAGTTGAGTGAGTGATGGAGGCGAGGAACTGAACATTGTCTGCAGTTATGAGAAGTCCTTCAGATGGAGTGATCAGCTATAATAGGGAGAGAAAGAATTATGCATGAACATAATTATCATTCCGCTATTAAATACTGTAACATGCCTTGTAGTACAGTGAGTAGGACGTTAGTGAACTCACTAAACAATTTGCTGGAAGGGAGGTAGGAAACAGAAAAATTGCCACAATGATCATGAATTGATCCATCCTGTTGTCACAACTAGAGTCCATGTAATAACTTGCGATTCTTTACTGCAAACTATACATTTAATTGACAAGATCGGTACTAGCACACTATTTATACAAAAACAGGTCTGCCTACAGAAAGTTCTAGAAGTACTGACAGTTTTACCAAATAAGCCTAACTGCTTCCCTCCTCTTTTATCTTTTTTGGTTATTACTTAGACAGTTTCGTATAGAAAGTACAGCGAATGCCAATGAATACCCTACGCGGTGCTGTACTTCGCATATAATGACGTGTAGAAACTATTACGTAAACGATTACATTATCTTGACGCGTAAACGTGTGAAGTGTGCGAGTACAGTACAAATATAAAATGCATACAAGGACGGTGGTTACGCTTGAGCACACGCCCCATGCATGTACCAGATCTCATCTCGTACATCTAAAGCCCTGGGGGAGGGCTTTGGGTTGGATCTCGCTCATGATCATCTGCACACCAATCTCACTCATTTTGAAATGACTTGTCACTTTTACCACAGATGGCTATATATTATCTATAATAAAAATAAAATTGCTATACGAGAGCCCTTCCTTGGTAGCTAAAAATCATGCATAAAAAAGTTTAGACTAAGCAGATTTGTATTAGACCACATGGCCTGGGGTTCCATTGGGAGAAGAGGGTTGCTACAGACTGTATAAGCGCTTTTTAGTCAATCACCAAAAGGAGTGATGTGTCAAAGTTGTCATGGAATAGCTACATGTAGCTAGGGTTGGTGGACTCGTGTGACATGCCACATCAGTCTGAACCTCCATAGGTGATAATAATTGTGTCTATCAGCTAGTTCTGCTACTCGGCATCAACTTCACTCTTACTAGCTGTCTACTGGGGCATTAGTTTAGTATCACCCCTGGACAGTAACTTAGAGACCGCAAATTCCATCAAGATGAGTTGCACTATAAGTATGCATGCAAGATCAATAGCTACCTAGATAATATTAGGCATCTATAATTAGCCTAGACCAGTAAACAGTCGATACCAGGCCACTCTTTCGAGGGGGTGTGTGGCCTGGGTGCAATTATGCAACACACTGATCATGCCCTTTACCCTCCCCTCCCCCACTCAACCCTAGATGACCTCCTGAGTGAGCACAGAGATCCTTTCAAGAGAAACTCCCTCCGCCCGATCGAGCGGTAGTGATCAAGACCTTCATCCAGATCGCCTGAGTGTGCTACCACCACAACGACATGCACTGTGCCCTCAACATCACCATCGCTTTGTCCTGCTCGGCCATCAGGAGCCACACAAAGACTTGGGATGAGGTGGACAAGAAGGTATGTTATTTGTATGGGCTGATCAACTTTGCTAAAATGACTAAGGTCAGCTGCAGCCTGGTAATGGGGTAAATGCAAGCATGCAATAAACAAGTATTAATTTATGCATCACCATTTTCCCACCTACATTTTAGTGTTTGTTGTGTATTATTGTTAAATTTTATGTGAGCTTTTTTTTGGTGTATAACACCATCTGTTTTGAACCAAAACTTATCAAGTTCACAAGTGTGTGCTTATTTGGAGTGTTACGAGATACTGTGCACATTTTATTTTATCATTGTATTCGCATAAGCACGTCTGAAAGTTTATATTGCACGCACCGTATACGTTAATTGATTCGTGACGTCACGTAATTGATTTAAGTCGTCACGTGAAGCAAACCCATAAGCAAATTGCATGTTTTTTTCAGAGCTAATAAGTACGCTAACATAGGATTAGTGGGTGGAGCAGTTAGCTCCGGGCTGTGACCAAGTGTGTTCAGGTAGAGGGTAACGTGGTTTGGCAACTGCCACGGTGGTCTCGGACAGTACGGCCTAGGATCCGTCCGTGTTCCTCCCTTGATTCCCAAAGCCTGGCACACTAAACAGACCCGATGACGATCCCTGTACCATAGCGGACAGGCGCCCGAAAGGTTGAAGGCTTGGTCAGCCCATAGATAATATAGTCTATATTATCTATGGTCAGCCGGAACGACCTGCCCGTTCACCCCTTAACGTGGCAGTGTCGCATGGCCTAGGGTTCCGTTGGGAGAAGAGGGTTGCCCATTTTTTTCCTTTTGAAAGGGAGAGTTATAATACATGCCTACAGTAAGTCTCTAGAGTGTTTTTAGCTGCTCTGAAGTTGTCATGGAGTAGTACTGAGATTCGAGTGCATGCACTCTTGTGAGATCAACGTCCACATTCTGAACCTCCATAGGTGCTGGTATATTGTCACTCGGGCTATGGTACAAATAGTGTCCACCCATCATTCTAGCTGTCTCTACCGATCCTCTGGAACATTCCACCTTTAGACAGCAACATAGTAACAGCTTTTGCTAGCCCCTTCACCATCAGAGGATTGCAGCATTTTAAAATTATTATATAGCTACTGCCAATGATTATTTCGTTTGATTGCTGTAATTGCATCTAATACATAGCTATAGAGCTTTTAGTGTACAGCTTTTGAAGGGAGCAGAGTTCTGCTGTTTGTGATATCTTAGAAGGCTATCATTATCATAGTGTGGTGCTGCACTGACAATTATTATGAACTCTAGCTGTGCAACACAGAAGTAGCCAACATAGTACTCAGCTTTAACAGGAAACAATGTGCATTTGTTATATTTGTGGTCACATGCCAAGTGCTGCAATACTGCAAGGCAATGACAACATACCCTTAGTTTATTATTAGTAACCAAATTTGCTAAAAATAACCCTTACCTTGTATTATCATATATATATACACACATACATAGATTGGCTATATATGTGAATAGCACCTATGACACCTATGGAGTTCTGCTTTTGCGATATCTTAGAAGGCTATCATAGTGTGGTGCTGCAGTGACATTTATTATGAACTCTATAGCTAGCTGGTACTACAGATATAGCCAACATAGTACTCAGCTTTGAAAGGAAACAATGTGTGTTTATTATATTTGTGATCACATGTCAAGCGCTGCAATACTGCAAGGCAATGACAACGTACCTTAGTTTATTATTAGTAACCAAATTTGCTAAAAATAACCCTTACCCATATATATATACACGCACATACATATATGGATATAGATTGGCTATATATGTGAATTATAGCACATATGGTCCAGCACAAAAGTTGGAAAGATGGATTTTATCAACACGATTCTCCTCTTTAACTGTCTTGTGGCCATATTCAGCAGCAATGCTAATGGAGCTGGGCCTTTCTGGTTTCGCAGATCGGGGACTAATTTCTGTCTCATTGGTTCTGCATCTGACCAGGAATCACCACTTCACTGGAGCAGCTGCAATGAGAACACATACTGGATGCAAGACGATCTGAATCAGCAAGGGCGTATTAAATGGCAAAACCAACCGAATGTCTGCATGGATCGGGAACACTGCCATCACGGCTCGTCTAATGATCGCCTTAGTGACTGTAATCACTGTGGAGCAGTTCACTGGCAATATAATGGTGGTCGCCTGTGTGAAGATGATTGCAAAAACTGTATCTGTGATGACGGAAGCCAGACCACTATTCATCACTGTAGCGATTGTGCTATACATTTTGATCGGGTCCAGCTGGAAATGTGTAACTGTAACCATCACGGTGTGTGTCCAGGAGCTGAGGAAAATCATTGGCATCCCAAGGGTGAGCCGTGCCATTGTAATAGAGGCTATAGTGACGTTCACTGCGGTAGTTGTTCCAGTGGTTTTATCAGTGTCAGAGATAGCTGTGATGAGTGTCCTGGTGGTTCTTCCAACCCATGCAGTGGTCATGGGAGGTGTTCTGCTGGTACAAATGCTGCCCAATGCTCTTGTTCCGTTGGCTGGCAGGGAGATTCCTGTTCCACATGTGAGCCAGGATATGTTGGATCAAACTGTGCTGAGTGTCCTGGAGGTCACAAAAATCCCTGCTCAAACAATGGATATTGCTCAGCTTTGGACTCGGCCGCAGTGTGTACATGCTTTCCCATGTACACTGGTGTCTCCTGCAGTGAGCAACATTGGAACAGTCTTTCGCTTGATGTACCCTTCAAAAGCTGTGCTGACTTGGTATACGTCCCTCGCACAGACCCAGCTACTAATTGCGCTGTGCATTTCCTTGTCACAAACATCTTTGAAATTCTTATCTTTGCTAGACAACTAGAATGCAAGACGATTACTGCTCATGTTGATACACTGCTTTTCACTACTCCTCACGAAAATTGTGAAGTACCCTACATGCAATATTCCATTAACGTAACGGTGTATGGTCGTAGGATTACAGCCATTAACCCCAATATCACCTATACCATTGAGTGTAAACATAGTATCACATTCAACTTTGTGGAGAAGGACCCTGCCACTAAATTTAACATGACCAGCTCCCGAAATCTTAAACTCAATATTGGAATACTGAAGCAAGGATGGGATTATGCTGGTGACTACATTGCGCAAGCTTCATTCTTGTGTGCAAGAGGGTGGGCATTATCCAATGACAACCTGCATGCAGCCAAGATCATGGCAAAATACCTGACACAGGTTCTTCCTTTGTCCTCTAGCACACACCAAGTTGAGATTATGCTACAAGTTGTTCCATTTTATGCCTACGTAAATGGTCTTTCTGGGCTCCCATCAGATGTAGTTCTTGTGCCTATCTTTTCTGCAGAAATCTACCAGCATGTCAGTGATAACCTGGTCACCATTGCTGAGAGCATCTATTCAAATTACACGCAGCTCCGGAATCAGCAACGTACCCAACAGGACAAAAGGAACTACCTGCAACTAATGTTGGATGAGCAAGATAACCTCTACTCTACAATTGAAAGCACGAGGAAGCTGGCTCACAGTAATGTAGTTCAATGCAATTATACCTTACAACAGCTTTTGATAGAGCAAAACAATTCTGTGCTTCAGTTTAATGTGTCTCGAAAAGCTTTTGAAGCTGGTGTCAAGAAAAAAAAGGAAGAATTAAAGGAGCAAGAGATACTGTCAATTGTATTTGGTGTGGTTGGTGCTGTCCTTGGATTGGTGGAAGATATTGCAGGCCTGGCTGAGGTAGCAACTGCCGAAATTTTTAACGAGTTGAAATACATAGCAGCGCTAGTAAAGGCTGTAGCTGACATAATCAAATTTGAAGAAGACATTATCAATGATATTCAGAAGTTGAGTGCTGGTGGAAGTATTGGTCCTACCAACTTCAGTGATTACCTGAAAGCAGTTGAGAATGCATCTACAATGTCTGATCCATCTTTCTGGGACACCTTTCGAGATAGAGCACAGACATCGATACAACAGGCTGTTAAAATTGGTGTCGAAGGTTCAGTGAATTTTGAAGAAAGTATGTTGGTACTCGTGGATGTTGGTAAAGCTGTGTTCAACACTCGTTTGAGTTTGATAGCTGCACAGAGAAAGGAAGTCATGCTGACATTGAAAGAGTTGGGCTTTGATAAGAGTAAGCAGGCTATTCAAAAGCTTCTCAACCAGACTGACCAGCAGATTGCCACTCAAACCCAGATCATGGCACTTATCCACAGTCAGTACCTTTATGCAGCTGAAAATCTTGCTGAGATGATGGTAAACCTGTGTCAGGCATACATATATGCATCTCTCACCTTCAATGACCCAGAATCATTCTGCACTTCAGCTATCCAAGACTTTTCTGACATTACTGTAGTAAGTGTTGGTTTACTGGAGCTGAAAGATGAGTACTGTTTGAGCTTGAAAAATAGAATTCAGCCACTCGCTATTGACCCAACCCCACTGAACCTGACCCCTCAGAAACTGAGTACACTGAATGCAACGCATCATCTTACTTTTACAATCCCATTAGATGATCGCTTCTGCCTGGTAACGAATGAAGGGAATGTAGCCGAGATCAGCTGTGGAGCAGCAGGTTTTGGTAATGCAGCTATCAAATCTGTCAATAGTGCTTATTGGGGTTTGGCAAATGGTACGTGTGGTCAGTATCGCCCAGGGCCAGTAAATTGCTCATTAGATGTTACGAATATAGTGTCTAGACTTTGTGTTGGCAACAATTCCTGTACAATTTGGGCTAATAGTAGCACATTTAAGAACCTTACTTGTTTTGGTAAAAAAAAGCTGTATGTGGAAGCTGAATGTAGTAATGATGGACTGCCTCGTATTAGTGAACTGCTGTTACACCAGGATCTTGTACGTATTGTAGGTGCTCGTGCGTGGCTCCTTGGTGCCAACTAAGGTAATTACTCTTAGTTTGACCAATAGCCAAATCTCAAAAGATCGTTTGAATGGACGGCAGTTTACCTTCTTCACATCTCCATCACCGATGGTATTTGAATATGATGAGAATACACTGTTGCCGATAACAGATGCATGCCTTGCACCAAATATCATTGACATGTACTACTGGCCCACCGCTTTTACCTCATGGACACTCCAAGTCAGCAGTGATGTCGATCTCTCTGGTGTCACTGATGTCCTCATCCAGCTCAAAGGCACCAGCATTCCTCATGTTACTGGTATGTCTTTATTTCTAAGGGTGAAATAATCAATTTATTTCTATACATGTAGATTGTGAATTCCTTGATCTTTTCTTCTCTAAATTATTTTCCATGTGATATCATCAATACTCACTAATTCAGCATATTTGTTGAATTGGTCTCTGGAGTTACTGTATGCATATTATTTCTAATTTTCCTAGAGAATGTATGAAGGATGGAGGGGGGGGGGGGGGGGGTTGCTGATGCATAGCTCCTAGAAGGATCATACTACTGTATTCAGATTATCTTTTCTGTGGTGCATATAACACATTTTTTGTGAGTATGGGTTAACTCCGGAGGAGTTAATTATTTTGCATGTGCTGATGGCATCAGGGGAAAATGGTTTATTATTGTTTTAAACCTCTCAATTCTAGATGAAGACCAGCGGCAGAAACTGGGTCATGTTTTCTTTCAAAAGTCACACCACATTCATTCTAACAGGATATTGAGACAAAGTCAGAATCAGTATCCACCTTGGAACGATGCTTGCCGAATTCCATCAACAAATCCTTGTAATTCAGTGGACCAACTCACATTTTATTAACTAGCGATGTACTGAATTGTGAGTTGCGTGTGTGCAGGAGTGTATAATTAATGATTTTTTTTACCTACATATTCGATTGGAATTGTTTATATTTTGGTGTGTATGCACGACTGTCTTGACCACATATTATAGCTAATGTTTTTGGTTGATTGGATTGTTTATAAACTGCTCTTATGTAATTTACTATGTAAAGTTTATTATTGCGTCCAGGGCATCAGAACTGCTATAATTTTTCTGAGAACCCACTTAGGGCCATCAGCTATTTAGGAGGGAAGGGGAAGTAGCAGTGGCAGATTCAATTTTTAAAAGGGGAGTTGCACAAGGGTAGAGGCAGTGCAGCAGCTGATTAGCTACGTGAAGCATGGAGAGAAAATGTATGGCCTATTTTCTCAGCAGCTGGGAAGGTGCATGATAAAACAAACCCAGTTATTAACAGTCATTTGCTTATTGGACTTGTAGCAATACTGTTTTTCAGTACCCTTATCATCAAACATAGCTAGTCGTAGTGCACAGCTGTGCAGAGGAACAATGCTCTACTGACTATAATACCTTACACGGTTATCATTGTAGATAGCTCATGACTTGTCACAACTTCTGTATTACACAGATATAGCCGCAGTACACAGCTAGCTTTGACGGGGAACAATGTATTTGTAAAATAACACATGTATTGGACAAGCCCCTCTGTTTTCCATGGGGGACTGGCTAAGTGCATGAGCGTAGTGGCTATGCAGCATGCTGATGTAATATTATGTTAAAGTTACAAAAAAACAAAAACAAAACAAGAAGAACCATGTAGGGATAGAATTCCAAAAAAGCAACCAAACATAGTAGAAACGACACCACAATACTTTTACGGATTACCCACCCGTGCACTAAAAGAATTCAAAAGTGTCTGATGAGAAACTAGTAATCAACGAATTGGAGCCTATCTAGCTACTATTGAATCCTCGTCTGCACGGGCCTAAACTTTATATGTAAGGAAAGGATGAGAAACCATAACTTTATAAGGCCTTAAGGGGGGCTGTGATGTTATTGATATTTGGAACCTACTAGCTTGGCTAGAAACATCCAAATTACCTTGCATGGTACCCTTGTAGACAGGAAGGAAGGCTTTCTTTAAAGCAACCACTGCAGCAGCTATGAGAAGCTAATAACAAAAGCACCGAGGGTGTGATGTGCGTCAGAAGGCTCCTGTATGCACCTCTGAGCACCTAAAATCTCAAATGTTTCTGGGGGGCATGCCCTTTATATAACCTTTCATGATGCCAGTAGTATGAAAGAAGTATTATAATTATTATCAGAAAACTTACATTCAAGTTGATAGTAAATTGTATTATGACATTGTACACTACAAAACTATAACTATTATAGATAGAGAATATAACTTAGTATGTAGAAACTACCTTACAATATACTATTACACTGCCACTACAAAATTAGGTAAAGGTTATCCAGCACATGCATCAGTGGAGTGGCCCCAGCTTTGACATTTCAAACACCATGTATCGGAATCAGTATGTGCGAATGAACAATGTTTCATGGAATGCCGTAACGTTTTATCACATGGCCTTATTTTCCAAAATTGAAATTTTATTTGTGGATAGTTCTTAAAAAGTTCTTTTTCTTCTTCTGTGTGGAGGTAGGTACAAGCAGAAGCCTTTGCACAGTGGATTTCCCATCGGCAACGTGTTTCCCTTAACTTATGGCGACGGCTCTTGGCTCCAGCTTTCTTTCCCACACACACTTCCCAATCGCCATCATCGACAACTTCCTCATCATCATCCTCAACGTCAACTTCATGATCACCATCACCCTTGACAGAGCTGGTTGATTCTGTTGATGCCACTTTTGGCGTGAATATTTTATCCACATCATCCACATCGAGATTTAAAGAACAAGCAATAGCTTCAGCAGTAGTTTCATCGTCAGAAACGTCCATTTCACCTAGTACTTGATATCGATTTGACATAAGGATTTCTACTGGCTGATACTTTGTTTGAGCGAAATACTCAGGATAGCTAACAGCCTTGTAAGCAAGCCTGTACCGTTCAAGCTGCTTCAAAACATCTTCGGGCTTGGAATTTGGAAACTCCACTACAATGTCCTGCAGCTGCTGATTATGATCACTAGATGGAAGTTGGGTGATGTAGAAAAGCCGCAGAAGGCAAAGAAGATCACTTGGAAGAAATTTCTGTTCAACAATGTCAAGACCCTTGAAGATAATAGCATGAGCAGCATTAATATCTCCACGAGCACGCGTTGAGCGGAATGCCGTGAAAGAAAAGCGTTCAGCTACATCGTCAATTTCTTTCACGGTCAAAAGTGCCGTTTTGTTTGCTAACTGCCTGAAGTGAATGGCCATGCCGCTTTTCCACGCCCACAATTCAACTTGTATCCCTTCGTCTAGAGCACATTGCACCGGACTACTAAAATCACGATCACCAGTCACAATAATAAATACGATATTGTCTTTCTCACCTGGGTCACATTTACACGCACTCTTTGCTATTTGCGTCGCCATGGCCACGTCTACCTGCTTCTCTCTCCCGTGTGGCGATCCTTTCGCACGGTCGAATACCTCCACCTTGAAGTTTTTGTCTCTTGCAGCTTTCCAAACGGAGTCGTTTGGTGGCGGTTTGGACCCATAGAGGAAGGAATCAGCATAACTTCTCTTTCCTACCACCAAATCGAGGAATTTTCCGAGGTCAACTCTGTAGCGAGGGTCGTGATCTGCGTCACTCAGCTTCAGCCGACGAGCATGGTGTTTTTGACCTTCAATCCATAGGTTTGAGTCGTCGATAAACACATAACAGCACTTATAATACACAGAGCTATCCTGTCTATCCATTGGTGCTAAGGCTACGCTGCAATACTGATCGAGTTGTCGAGCGAGCGACCTTGCGCGAGGTCTGTACTTCAACGCTTATATTCTACTTTATATATTATATCGCTGAAAATCTGAGGATTCAGATTCTAAAGGGATAGAACAAACTGTAACAAATTTGGTATTTCAACCTGTACCTCTGACAGTTGCTGCAGCACCTGAACAAACTCTAGCCTGTAGCTGTGTTCTAGACTGCTGACTCATATATTACTTAACTATGAATACTGCACGCAGGGGCAAGAATGTGCACAGTAAAATAAGAATTGTCATTATGACTACAGTTGTTTGTTATGGGGTTGGAGATGATGAACACATTACGTATATTGACACAGCAAGATAGTGAGTTTGTCGGAGGAGTTGGTCAAAACACATTAGAACAAATTGCTGTGGAGGGAGTACATTAAGGTTAATCGGAGGGAGTTGGTCATGCAAGGGTGTATCAGATAATACACAGAGCAATTGCTCTAATCTGTTTTATGCATTCTTGACAAACTCCCTCCACTGTATTCTTGACCAACTCCCTCCATAAACTCAAACCATCTAGCTTGTCCATGTATGTAACGTGTTCATCACCCGAGTGTAACTTAATAACAAACAATTGTAGTCAAAACGACAATTCTTTTTTTACTGTGTGGGGTGACTCAGGCGAATGTGCAGGTATTCATAGCAACATACGCGTACTATGAGTCAGCAGTCTAGTTCTGCTAAGATATGAATAAAGAACCTTGATCCACTCCTCTAGATCTTTAGGTAGTACTCTATACTATCTATGCCCAAGCTAAATTGCTTAAATCCTCACTTTTTCAGCGGTATAATAAGTGAGGATTAAAGCAATTTAGCTGTCTGCCTTTATACAATTAGCTTGGGTAAAGCTCTAGAGTGGTGGAACATGCAAGGTTCATTATTCATATTAGCAGAACAGGGAGCGTCACAGTGAATAATGGGAGGACAATATTCACCCGCCCTAGGGGGACTGTATTCACTGGTGAATAATATCTGGGTTGTGTATTATTGTTAGATTTTAGGTGAGCTTTATTTTGGTAGATAGATAGATAGAAATTTAAATTTTTGACAGGAATGTCCCTTTAGCCACCATCTGTTTTGAACCAAAAATTATCAAGTTCACAAGTGTGTGCTTATTTGGAGTGTTATGAGATACTGTGCACATTTTATTTTATCATTGTATTCGTCTGAAGATCTACGTTATATCGCACGCACACTGTATGCGTTAATTGATTGGTGACAACACGTAATTGATTTTATCGTCACGCGAAACAAACCCATAAGCAAATTGCATGATTTTTTCAAAGCTAATAAGTATGCTAACATAGGTATAGTGGGTGGAGCAGTTAGCTCCGGGCGCGTGTTCAGGTAGAGGGAGGGTAACGTGGTTTGGCAACTGCCACGGACTCAAGGGCGGCGGAAGCAGGGGGGCTACGGGGGCTTTAGCCCCCCCAATTGCGAAGGTTGGGGGGCTGAGCCCCCCAAAATTGAAGTTAACGCCCCTCCTACGTACTTTGAACTTCGACATTGCCACTTGGAAATGGCAGGTAGTAGGGACGTCTGCAGTTGAATGCATTTGTTCATTGATACTGTGATTTCACTTGTACTCTGGACGAGCCAAGACTTCACAGCCAATCTGGCGCTACGTGCGCTGTATGCGCCGGGCAAGGAGATTTTCTGGGTGAGGTAGCGAGGTCTACGGCCATGGGCCTATTCCTGCATGCTCGACTTACCAAGAGCACTTCCAGTACTGATTTGCAGAGACCCCATGAGAGCGATTCTTGACCACTTTAAAACGCCAAGTGAAAAAAAAATTTCGCACTGCGCGCGCTGTGCTGCTACGCAGCCCGACTCTATCAGCCCCCCCACTTGTTTCATGTTTCCGCCGCCACTGGCCCGGCCCACGGTGGTCTCGGACAGTACGGCCTAGGATCCGTCCGTGTTCCTCCCTTGATTCCCAAAGCCTGACCTGATGACGATCCTTGTACCATAGCAGACAGGCGCCCGAAAGGCTGAAGGCTCGGTCAGCCGGAACGACCTGCCTGTTTGCCCCTTAGCGTGGCAGTGTCACATGGCCTAGGGTTCCGTTGGGAGAAGAGGGTTGCCCTTTTTTTTTCCTTTTTGAAATGGAGTTATAATACATGCCTACTCTGTAGGAGTTTTTTTTTTTAAACTGATCTCATGGAGTAGTACTGAGACTCGAGTGCACGCGCTCTTGTGAGACTCAATATTAAATTTCACATTCTGAACCTCCATAGGTGCTGATATAGTGTCACTCAGGCTACGGTACAAACAGCGTCCACCTAATCTATTTGCGCCCACCACGGTGGTGGGTGCAGAGAGGGTATAGCTCGATAGACTAGTGTCCGCCCACCACAGCATCTTCACTCTAGCTGCCTACTGATCCTCTGGAACATTCCACCTCTAGACAGCAACATAGTGACGGCAAACTCTATCAAGGTGAGCTGCTCTACTATACGCAAGCCCAATGGCTAAATAGCTAATAGACATATTTCTCAGGTATTGTAAAGAAATGAAGGTGGTCCTTGCTACTGCTTCAGGCTTACTTGACAGAGCAACTACTGGCAGATCAGCATTATGATGAAAAGGGCAGGCTCCGAGTTGTCGAGATGATTTCTTGAACTTCTGTTGTACAAACGTTTTCGACCCTAACTGGGTCTTCATCCGGTAGCTACACAGAATCATACAAAGCTTTTAGCTCTACTCCATGTATGCAGACGATAACTGTTTATGCAAGCTAACAAGCAAATTACATTTTAACATGCGGTCTTGAAAGCTAGGCCTCGTCATGGTTTCGACGGCAGCATCTGATGTGTCTTGGTCTCATGCTAAGCGATATAAAGTCGCTTCTACCATCTTCCTGTCAGAGCCTGATTTGACTGATATAGGGGTGAATGTGCATTCACCACTTCCAGTCAAAGCCCAGTCTCTCACTGATGCAGCAACACAAGTTCCTCCCAGGGGAGCGCCCTACCCCTCGTCACCAAGGGCAGGAGCAGGAGCACCACTTTGAGGTGGGTTGGGAAGGAGATGTGTATGGCATAGAGCTACGGGGCTAAGACTCCGGAGCCATGTAACACTAATATGCAGTTTGGAGTTGCTATGGCCTGTTTTCTGTGTTTCGGTGGTAGTGCCTATTTACAGCCACAGTGGTCTCGGACAGTACGGCCTAGGATCCGTCCGTGTTCCTCCCTTGATTCCCAAAGCCTGGCACACTAAACGGACCTGATGATAGACGATCCCTGTACCATAGCGGACAGGTGCCTGAAAGGCTGAAGGCTCGGTTAGCCGGAACGACCTATAGGTGTACATGGACTGATCCAGGATTTTTACACATGTACAAGTGGGGTGGCTACACACTAGGGGGATGTAGACCCTCACCCCTACAGAAATTTTGATGCTCCCAGGCTAGTCTGGAACCCTAACAGAATTTTATTAATTGGAAGCTGTGACCCAGTAACGGATGCTTCCACTCACAATACTGTCTTAGCTACTGCCACTGTCGGTATCCTCTACAAAAGTTCTGTGAAACATGCTTTGGTGTTTAGCTAGCTACGTAGCTCCAATGCCAATGCAGTGGAGTCTGGGCTCAAATATTTAAAACCATGTTACGTATGGTAGCTAACTAGTGCATTCACAGAGTTCATTATTCTCATACCCTATAGCATCAAAAGAAATTGGGGAAAAGGTGATAGTGTGTGGCAAAGCAGCGAGGTGGTGGGATGAAGAGATTAAAGATAAGATTAGGTTAAGAAGACAGGTTTACAAAGAGATTCAGAGTGGTAGGGAAGATAAATGGGGACAGTATTACAAGTTACGTTCAGAAATCAAGGAATTGGTACGTAAGAAGAAGTTAGATAGTTGGAATGAGGTGATAGAAAAGGCTAATAAAGATTTTGATGAAAACAAGAAGGAATTTTGGGCATTTGTTGGCAGGACTTCAAAGGGTAGTCGTAAGAGCATTGCTTCATTAAGGAGTAGTTCAGGTTCATGCGTAACCAGTACAAAGGGGAAGCTTGAAGTTCTACATGAGCATTACGGTAAGCTGGGTACAGCATCAGTAGATGATCAGTTTGATGATAGCTGGAGAGAGCATGTAGAGAATAAGGTGACAGAGTACAGCGAGATGTCTAGTGCACGGAAGGATAAGGTTTTAGACAGGGATATAAGTTATGCCGAAATTAAAAAGTGTTTGAAAAGTCTAAAGAATAACAAAACTGGAGGTAATGATGGCTTAGTTGGGGAGCTTTTTAAGTATGGTGGCTCTGGAATGGCGAATCTGTTGAAAGCTTTATATGAAGTAGTCTGGACAGAAGAGGGTATTCCTAAACAATGGAGGCAAGGATTAATTGTTAGTTTGTATAAGAAAGGTGATGTTGAGGATCCAGGTAATTACAGAGGCATTACTCTATTGAACGTTGTTGGTAAACTGTTTTGTAAGATTTTAAATAATCGCTTGGTAATAAGATTAGAATCGGAAAAGGCTCTTCATGAGGGGCAGGCAGGTTTTAGAGCGAAAAGAAGTTGTGTTGATAATGTCTATACTTTGAACGAGATCATACAAGGCAGAATAAGAGAGAAGGAAAATACACACTTATGCTTTTTTCTTAGACATCCAGAAGGCTTTTGATACGGTTTGGCACGATGGTTTATGGTTTAGGTTGTGGGAATTGGGTGTTAGGGGTAGGATGTGGAGAGTTATTAAGAAGATGTATGACATTACAGAGAGTGCTGTTTTACTGGAGGGGAAAAATCCAAACCATTTGATATAAGCCAGGGGGTAGCACAGGGTTGTAGTCTATCGCCTATCCTATTTTCCATTTTTATTAATCAGTTACTAGATGAGGTTGAGAAAGCTGGGCTTGGTATAATCATTAAGAATGATGTTAAGGTTGGGGGACTAATGTTTGCAGATGATTTTGTTGGTTTAACTACTAATGCGGAGGATTTACAAAAGTTGATTAATGTAGTACAAGGGTTTTGTAACAAATGGAGGTTGAAATCTAACATCAAAAAGAGTGCTGTTGTGGTATTTTCTAAGGTGGCTATTACAGATATGTGTGCGTGGAAGTGGGGAGATAACGTAATTCCAAGGGTTGTAAGTTACTGTTACTTGGGGATTGAATTTGCTGAGAATGGGTCATGGGATAGTCATGTACAGAAGGTAATTGATAATGGGAAGAAAAAGCTTAATCGTTTGCACCGGTTTGTCAGTAATAGAAATATCAGTACCGTTGCAAGGAGATTATTGTTAGTCTCAGTACTTCGTCCTACTTTAGAATACGGTAGTGAAGTGTGGGCTTGTAATAAACGGCAGACAGCTTCCTTAGAATCCATTCAGCTAGGAGCAGCTAAGAAGATACTTGGCTGCTCTTCCAAAACGTGTAATGAAGCGGTAAGGGGAGATATGGGGTTAGAGTCCTTGAAAGGGAGGAGGGATAGAAGCAAACTTAAGTGGTGGTATAAAGTCAATAAGTTGGATAATGAGCGGTATCCTAGAGTACTATTAGATGCTGAGTGGGAAGTGAAACCATGTAGAGGTAGGCAAAGGAAAACTTGGATGAAAGTAATTAATGAATTGCTGCTGCAGTTAGATTTAGATAGCCAAGAGGTATTAGCTGCAGATAATATTAATTTGTTTTTAGATACGGTAGACGAAGCGTTGAGGGATAGAGAATACAAGGACTTTAATGACAGCTTGAATACTAAAGTTAAGTTGAATCTGTACAAGTCTTTCTGTAAGGAAATAGAATTCAAGAATTATTTGCAGGGGGTAGGTGATCCGGGTACAAGATTATTGTTTAAGTTTCGGTCAGGTACGAACGGTCTGAATGAAGAGTTAGGAAGACATAGGGGTAAAAATGATGATAGGCAGTGTAAATTATGCAGGGGTGAATGTGAGAGTGTGGTACATGTTCTCTGGGAGTGTCCAGCATATGACAGCATTAGAAATAATTTCATGGTAGAATTAGAAAATCTATTGGGGGGGGAGGTTTGGGGAGTTTAGTACACTTGATAATTTTAATAAGGCAAGTTTTATTTTAGGATTTGAGAATTGGAACAGGGATGATTTTAAAGCATTATTAAAGCTAGTTAAGAGCTTTGTATTATTGATATGGGAGACAAGGAAGAAGGAATTGTATGGTGATCAGGATTGTGTGGTCTCTGGTTGTTCTTGCTCTTGTCCTCTGACTGGAGGTCTTACAAGCTCCGCCTGCGTCTGTGGGTGCGTGGTCAATGGCGTAAGCGCTACGGCAGCAACATGAGTATATTATTATTATTATTCTCATACCCTAGCCTTCTTCCCAGACTCTCTCTTTTCTCAGTTTTTCCTACTTCTGCTTCCTGTTTGTGGGCAGGACAGAGAGAGCCTGGGAACAAGGCTACTCATACCAGAGCCCATAACTCAAAGGGAAGTGAGCGTTAAATGTGATTTCACCTGTTGTTGAATGGTACCTACAAGAAAACTCCATATATGGAATGCCTAGCAGCTATGCATGGCTTGTTTGCTACGCTACTAGTAAAGTATAGCGCTTACATAGCACTTACCATATAGGGAGTTTTGTGCAAGTGCCATTCAATAACAGGTGGAATCAGCATACATACACAGATTTAACGCTCCTTCCTTTGCTCTTGCTCATACCCAGGCCACCTAATTGTATGAGGCCATCAGAGAGCGGCCTAGATGAAGTCAACAGGCGGTGCTAATAATTATGATAAGGCCTTTTAATCAGAGTAGCACTTTTCCCCATCTTGACAGTCTGATAACAGCACACATAACTACACTAATTACAGGTGTAAGTAGCTACATTAGTAGTTACTTATTTGGGAAGGCCAAAAGGGGTTGGCTAGCCACCCCATCCACTCCCCGGCCCCTGGGTGTAGTGTAATTATTTCAATATGTACTGTCATAATCAGGCAGCTAGAATTTTAATTATTAATAAATTGAAGGCATACATGCATGTTCAAGTACAGCTAGCTGTCCCAATTATGAAAAGTAATTGTCAATATATAGTCAAATATACAAATTGTTTCACTACAATGTCTCCATGGCCAACTATAGTTATGGTACTATTAAAATTAGCTATGCATGAATGTACAGAGGTCTCGTCGAATGCTTTACTGCAGAAATTCAACCAAGAGGTAGTAGAACTTGTACTGCTCTCCAGGTTCATCATCCCTTCGGACTACAAGACTCAGGGGCTTGGTTGTATCAATTTGTGCCTCAAATTTTCCAACATTCACATAGCCTCCATTCTGTGCAGTGTAGCAAGCTCCATATTTGAAAAACGGCCTAAAGATCATTGTAAATTGTGCTGGATACTGCACATTTCTACTGACAAGGTTGTTAGTGTGAGTCCCAGCGAGGAGCCTACATGGGGAGGTATCTATATAGTTGGTTGGGTCAACAGTCTGGATCTGATTCTTGTTAGTCCCATCCGATATGGCAAAGATAAGATCGTGATCAGTTGGCACATTAGCAGCAGTAGAATCGAGCCCAACTGTCAGTCGAATAGAAGCATGTGTCTCAATGAATCCAAGTGGCACCTCAAGGATTTTTTCAAATTGTGCGTTTTGAAATGGCCCAAACTGCATAACACCATTTGGCATGAGTCTGGCAGTTGAGTGAGTGATGGAGGCGAGGAACTGAACATTGTCTGCAGTTATGAGAAGTCCTTCAGATGGAGTGATCAGCTATAATAGGGAGAGAAAGAATTATGCATGAACATAATTATCATTCCGCTATTAAATACTGTAACATGCCTTGTAGTACAGTGAGTAGGACGTTAGTGAACTCACTAAACAATTTGCTGGAAGGGAGGTAGGAAACAGAAAAATTGCCACAATGATCATGAATTGATCCATCCTGTTGTCACAACTAGAGTCCATGTAATAACTTGCGATTCTTTACTGCAAACTATACATTTAATTGACAAGATCGGTACTAGCACACTATTTATACAAAAACAGGTCTGCCTACAGAAAGTTCTAGAAGTACTGACAGTTTTACCAAATAAGCCTAACTGCTTCCCTCCTCTTTTATCTTTTTTGGTTATTACTTAGACAGTTTCGTATAGAAAGTACAGCGAATGCCAATGAATACCCTACGCGGTGCTGTACTTCGCATATAATGACGTGTAGAAACTATTACGTAAACGATTACATTATCTTGACGCGTAAACGTGTGAAGTGTGCGAGTACAGTACAAATATAAAATGCATACAAGGACGGTGGTTACGCTTGAGCACACGCCCCATGCATGTACCAGATCTCATCTCGTACATCTAAAGCCCTGGGGGAGGGCTTTGGGTTGGATCTCGCTCATGATCATCTGCACACCAATCTCACTCATTTTGAAATGACTTGTCACTTTTACCATAGATGGGTATATATTATCTATAGTAAAAATAATTTTTAATTTCGTTGCTATACGAGAGCCCTTCCTTGGTGACTAAAAATCATGCAAAAAAAAGTTTAGACTAAGCAGATTTGTTTCAGACCACATGGCCTAGGGTTCCGTTGGGAGAAGAGGGTTGCTACAGACTGTATAAGCGCTTTTTAGTTAATCACCAAAAGCAAGTGATGTGTCAAAGTTGTCATGGAATACATGTAGCTAGGGTTGGTGGACTCGTGTGACATGCCACATCAGTCTGAACCTCCATAGGTGATAATAATTGTGTCTATCAGCTAGTTCTGCTACTCGGCATCAACTTCACTCTTACTAGCTGTCTACTGGAGCATTAGTTTAGTATCACCTCTGGACAGCAACTTAGAGACCGCAAATTCCATCAAGATGAGTTGCACTATAAGTATGCATGCAAGATCAATAGCTACCTAGATAATATTAGGCATCTATAATTAGCCTAGACCAGTAAACAGTCGATACCAGGCCACTCTTTCGAGAAGGTGTGTGGCCTGGGTACGAGGCTACAAGCAATTATGCAACACACTGATCATACCCTTTACCCTCCCCTCCCCCCTCCCCCCTCCCCTCCCCTCCTCCCCTCCCCTCCCCTCCCCTCCCCTCCCCTCGTGTTATGGGCTCCTAGAAGTGTACACCAAATGTTAATGGCATGAAAAGGGTAGTAAATTTTACGACTGATATTAGAATATAGAGGACAAGTAAATACAACGAAGTAATGCCCAATGTGACTTTCCTCCCTGCATCCTTCCCTGCCCCGTGCAGTGCCGGCACAAGTTTGAGAAGCTGAGAGAGTACACCGACTACCAGGGAAGATGCAAGAAGATGAGGGAGAAGCTGGAACGGTGAGTCTGGTTCCCATTCTCCACAAATTCTAATAGCTACCTTTGCAGTGCTTAATATTAGCTTCTATGGGCTAATATTAAGCTTTGTGTTATGGGATCCTGGAAGTGTACACCAAATGTTAACGGCATGAAAAAAGTAATAAATTTTACGTCTGAAACCAAACAAGACATAAAAATGCTTGCATAGAGAATGCCTGTATCATGTGTTATGCTATTTCTCCTCCTTACAGGATCACTAGTGACGCAGTACAGAAAACAGGGTGAGTGCTATCATACTTTAATTCAACTTCATGAGCCGAGTTATAGCCTGTACATTGAACCTGGTAAATACTGCACCAACTCTAAGGTCTGTTCCTTTTAATAAAATAATTATGAGCAGTATTACTAGCCGATTGACATATGCAAGTTTGCTGAAAGACCTCACCACATTTGACCCTAGTGGTCATGCCAGGTTAGGAGTCTGAAAAACCTTGTAGTTTCTCTTTGGAGCCTGTTTCTACCATAGCCTGAGTGCTGAAATACTGTGAGCCTGAGGATGAGACTAAATTGCTAGCAAGCATGAAACTGTAGTAAGTGGGATCCCACGAGCCTGAAGATGAGGCTAAATGGCTAGCAAGTGAGACATCATAGTGGGGTCCACTCCAGCAGGTCTGAGTGTAGTAAAGTAGCCATTTGCATAGCAAACCTTAGTCAGTGCAGAAAGGGCTGAAACTGAAACTGATATGCCATGTAGTGGTATGATTTCACTGCATCCTCTCCCTCCCTCCACATGCAGTCAAGTGCCCACTGCTCTGCCGTACATGGGGGCCTACTTGGACCAGATCTACACTCTGGAAATGGGCTCTCCGACTTACAACGCTAATGGGCTGGTCAACTTTGCTAAAATGACTAAGGTCAGCTACAGCCTGGTAATGAGGTATGTATCTTTATAGCTTGGGGAAAACCCTGGTATGCCAGCCTGATTAACCAGTGTGATGGCACAAGTCGTTATTGATTTAGTGGTAGGATAGACTCATTACCAAGGTCTCCCCACACGCGTGGGAACTGCCTGGGAATGAGGCTACGGTATTGTGGTTTGGTCGTCTTCGATTACCTAATGCTGTAGAGTCTAGCATACTCATTGTAATAGTATAATGTGCTTTTTCAAAAGTCCGACGTTTCACATTTCCGCAATATTTGATAGTGTGGGCCGGGACAGACTTTGCTATCGGATTTCCCAAATCTAATTGTGTGCATTTTAGGCTAGGAATTCTGCTGGTGAGAATGGACTGCGGAGCATGTGCTCACGGAAAGTCTTGCCGAAAACGACTGGAAGTTGCTTATGGGTTTAATAAGTTTGTTATGCAAGCGATAACTTTGTAGAGCTGGGAAGTCTGTGGCATGAAAGAGATGATTGATTAATTTGTAGTCAACATTCTGTTACTGTAGGTATGTGAAGATTGTGTCATCTAGCTATAGTTCCATATATTGCTGTATTATATTACCGTTTGTAGCCATGATACGTAACATTTACATTCACTGGCCCTTGTATATGCACACACACACACACACATGCACATACATACACACACACACACACACACACACACACACACCACAGAGCATCCAGGACTGCCATGCATTCTTCCAACCAGAGCCTGAAGAGATTCAGCTCTACCCAGACGTGGGACCCAAGGTCTGTACGCCTAATATTTCACAGGCTACACATGTACTGCTTCCATCTAGCAAGCTAATCATTCTTCTTTGTAAGGTAGTAGCCGATATTTATCACATTTTAAGTCTGGGGTTTGCCTACAAGAAGAAAATTTAAAGGGGACTGCTGATTAGAGCTTACTGTAACATGCTCTCTTGTCACCATATCACGCTTGCATACACACATGCACACACACACACACACACACACACACACACACACACACACACAGATTGCAGCTGCTTCGCTGGAAAAACTCTTCCAACAGCTGACGAGTCCAACGATGTTCCGTGATAACTTCATCGAAGTGTTCCTGATGACCCACTCCTGCTTCACCACAGGCAAGTAGCTAGCTTACTGAACTTGACAGAAGAGTCAAACGCCTACCATAGTATATTGTATAGCCTCGTCCCTGGGCGCACATGCGCGTTGCACTTGTGAGCCAGCATGTTCTCGTGTTTGTGATGCGTAGGGTAGCAGGGTGAAGCTGTGTGCAGGTGAGGGCAGTTGCAGTTCGCTCTCAAGTAATGGAGGAAGGCCACCTATCCACAGTGCTTTTAGCTAACTATTAGGAGCCTGATATAGTACACATGGATTTAATACTGTGTATTTGCCCACAGGCAAGGACGTGTTGACTGCCCTGATGAACTGCCTCAAGTCATTTGACGATGGACAGTCCGATACCAGTAGCCAGGTGGGTTACATCATTCCTATATACACTCGTGCAGACAGACTAACACACGTGCACCGTATGCAAGCAAATTGGCACTTATAATTAACACACATTGCACAATGTACCCATACTCTACACATACTTGTATACCCACATGCTCGTACGGGAGTATAGGTGTACATACATGCAGTCAGTGGTTGGGAAACTGCTATTTTTTTTCTAAGAAACTCCTCTTTCCGATAACCAATCTTAAGCAAAGCAGAAGTCCTGTTTCTTGCTCATTCCGATTTCAAATTTGAATTTCAAGAATTCAGAAACCACAAGACAGATAAACAGCTGCTGAATTAGCAGAGGCTTGCCAGGGCCATGTGACCAGGGTCTATAGAAAGCCTTCCACACACTACTCACAGGAGATGAGCAGATAACTTTGTCCTTCTTTCTCCAAAGAGAACATCAAAGCATCGCTTCCTAGCTGCACCTATATAGCTGTTTCCTACGTGCAACACTATAGCTACCACAAACTGCATGTGTGTGTACATGTACATCAGTTGCACCTGTCCACAGCTGGATAGTTACCATGGAGACTAGGTAGTCGGGCAAGCGATATTAAGGGGTTAATAGGTACTTATCAGGGTTTCATTTAGGGGAGGGTGGCATCCATTTTCCAATTTTAGGCCCCTTCAAAAGTGAATGCTGCTAATTATATGTATACTCCCCCCAAAATGTCTTCTGATCTGCTTTTGCCCCCCCTCCCCACCACCATCCTGGGGATTTTCCTTAATGAAACACTGCTTATGATATAGTGTTATTATTTTTATTTTCACAGGGCAATGAAGTGTTCTCATTCAACATGGATGGTGAGAGCTTTTGTGTGTTTACTGATTCTCCTATCGGCCTGACCTCCCTCGAGAAAAGCCTTGTCCCCAGGCGCTTCTCTTGAAAAATTAGAAATGGGGGCGAACCCCCAGGCGCTTCTGGGGACGAACCTGGTATCTTTTCTCACGTGATTCAACTTACTTAATTATGCGTAGGAGGGATTGCTCAAAACACAGCTGCATTTCTCTACCCCTTGGCGGTGACGCTATTTCAGCACTCAGTCTGGTCACCAACAGGCCCTAAAGTTTAGCTACAAGAAGTGTTGCCTTTCAATAATTGGTGTCTGAGAACTACAGCTGTGTTCACCTACGCTCAATTAAGTCCTTTGTACCCTCAACGTCACTCGCTCGAGAAAAGTGACCAGGGCTCTCCCCCTGTTTTGGGGAGGGCCTGGAGACGAGGCTACCTCAGGAGATTGCTCCAGAGCCTCTAAAAGTACAATATTAGAACCCTTTGTACTGTATTTGGGGGGGGGGGCATTATGAAATATAATGCTTTGGTCCCCAGAAGGCTTGAATACTCCATTTCGAAAGACCAATTACGTTTTTGGCTCCAGAATTGTTGCTAGTTACCCAAATTACGTAGGATGAGCATTCAGAATTCTTCCTTTTATTTTTCGTGGAATTTTAATAACCACCCTGTACCAGCAGGAACATCCTCATTGTCGGGAAGTGGGTTCAGTCGGTAAACATTTGTATGGCTTGCAGACTACAGGATATTCAGGGAGTTAAGTTGTCTATTCTTTCCTCTTCCGTCTTCAGAGACGATCGACTCGGACCAGCTGTCCAGTGGAGGGGTGTCAGCTTCGACCTCCATCTACAACATGGGCTCTGATATGGAATCTGAGTCAGGTACGTGTTCTAGTGGTGTGCACACAGCGTGCCTGTAGTGTGCAGATAGTGTAGTTATAGTATACATCTAGTTTGCAAAGTAGTCTGCATATAGTGTATAATTAGTTAATACGTATGAAATGTAACATTATTCAGGTACGTAGTGTTTTGCTGGAGTAGGACTGATGTGTATTTTTGGGGGAAGCGATGATAGTAGCAATTTGTCAGTGACAGGATTTCTATGTATTTTGGCTTGCATTAATTCATACATGCATACACGCACATATATACACACACACACACACACACACACACACACAGGATCCCCTGCTCCCTCCAGCCCTGCTGCTATCCACCGCTCCCACTCCCTGACGCCAGCGAATGCTCCCTCACCCACCTCACTCCACCGCTCTCACTCCCTCACGCCTGCAACTGCTCCCTCACCCACGTCACTCCAACGTTCCCACTCCCTCACGCCAGCGACCACTGTTTCACCGACGCTAGCAATCACTCACAGGACACGCCGACTGGAGCTTAAAAGGTCTTGAGTTTTAACAAGAAAATGACCAGCATGTAACTAACATATGACCAGCATGTGATAGTCATTCAGCTGCAGTCATAGACTAGTGATCGTCTTTTTCCTAAACATAATCCCTTCTCAGCAATACGATTTTAAGTTAACCCTTTCCATACCTTGCCTACTCATAACTGATAACGGTTCCACAATACTAACTTAACCCCTTCCCTCCTAGGGGTGATGCCGTTGACCCCGATGTGATGAGGAAGAAGACCCCTACTGGCAGTCCTCCCAACCCCAGTGACTCAGACGGGTCTTCTCAGATCTCTCCCCACACATCGGCAGTGGTGGTGGACAACAGTGAGGGGGCCAGTTCCGGTGCCAAGAACGGCTGGCCACTGGATCCAGAAATGGGACTGAAACTTTCAGTAGCTGTTATCCTCAGAGAGAAAGGTAAATTAATTCGAATCCGTGTGTGACACAATTGAAGGTCTCAGAATTATAGTGGCTGAACCAGTTAAGTACTTGAAATTGCATGAATTGTACACAGAATGAAGTAAAAAAAACCTGCTTACCCTGTGTGCATATGAATTAAAATTTCAGCAGCTTCTGAAACAAATGGAGTGTTCTGATCTTTAGGGAGGCAAGTTTCACTATTCAAGAAAGAATATTGCATTTTTATTTCCCATTGACATTATGGTAACTGCAATATTTGTAAATATACACTTGGAGATCATAGCTAGAACTGTATGAAACTCGGACATTGTCATTGCAGTGTTACAGTAAACAATTTGAAAGTGCATTCTGCACATCAATCATGTGACTTAGTTGACGTACATCTTGCCTGGGTTAAAGAAATTAATGGCATTCACTCTCACCTCTTCTGCTAACACCTTACAGTGAGCCTAGGTAACTGCAGCTGCCGGCGATCCCAGGACAGTGGGCGGGGCTCCCACGGTTCAGAGCTGGAGTGGGGAGACAACGAAATGAGCGATACGGGCGAGGACGCCTCTGAAAGAAATCTAGAGTTTCAGTCTCCTTTGGCGACTTCCGAATGTACGCTGACTCCAAAGCTGGGAGATATACAGCCGCTGCGAAAGAGGAGCATCAGTGACAGCTGCATTGCTGAATTTGAGGAAGATTATGGTGAAGAGCAGGATACCCTGAAGGCTATTAATGGTATCGAGCACTCAGAAAGGCTTCAGCGAGCTCTGGACGACTCTCAGCGGACGATGCAGAGTCTGATTGACTCTCTCAATGAGTTTCAGACCGCTAGTGCGACTAATCGCCCCTCTGAGGAAGACGATGTCATATCGGAGGAACAGGATGCTGAAATGCTGGCGGCATATCAGGATGACGGTGTAGTGAGACGTCGATCCAGAACGACACTCTCTGCTAGTCTTGCCGAGCGACATAAAGTCGCCTCTACCATCTCCCTCTCAGAGCCCGATTTGACTGCTATAGGCGTTAACCCGCGTTCACCCCCTCCAATGCGTCCTCGTACCAGCGGATCTCCTGCACATCGGCAGGGTTCCGGGTTTGCCTCCGGAATCTCCTCATCCGAATCCTCTCCCTTTCACCACGGTAGCGCCATGACCAGCGTCCCGGCAAGTCACAAGTATCTCTCCATAACGCGAAGTGCTCCGGGAGAAGACAAGTTCGCCACTTCCCTACAACTTCCCAAGTTACCGTCGGCGACTTTGGAACGCAAGATCGGTCGTTTTGTAAAACGAAAAGGAAGGAAGTCGGAAACACTCCCGAGCAGACATTCCCCTCTGCCTCCTCTTGGCAAGAGTTCCTCCATGTTTTTCCCTGCCGATACTCCAAAATCAAAGGGAATCTTCAAAGGTCTGGAAGAGCAGATTCGCTAAGAGGCAGAGCAACGTGAACTTCGATGAACCGGATTGCCCTCAGAAACCCTCTCGCTCGCCGGGCCCCACGAAATCCCCTGGCCCGACCGTTCGGAGAAGCCTCACCTTCATACGCAACAACTCCATCTCAAGTGACTCCCCCATCGGTCTCGGAGCTCCTCTTCCTTCTGTTGATGAGGCTGGTCGAAGCCCAGTCTCTCGCCGGCGCAACAACGTGAGTTCCTCCCAGGGGAGTGCCCTACCCCTCATCACCAAGATTTTCAGCGTGCTGAATGTCTGGCAGGAGCACCACTTTGAGGTGGGTTGGGAAGGAGACGTGTAAGACATAGCTAGAGCTAAGGGGGTAAGACTCAGGAGACATGTAGTTTGGTGTTGCTAGTAATGAGTGCATGTTCTCATGTAATGAATGCTCAAGGGTGTGCAAAAATAGACTATTGAGCGTAAATAGGATATTGACCATATTATATTCGGGAGATATGGGGTTGATACAGAGAGCCCCAATCACATCACTAGCAGGGGTTGATACAGGATTTTGAGTTTTTGGGGGGGGGGGGGGAGGGAGGAACTCCAAAGTTTATGCTTCAATGCTCAGATGCTCAGATGCTCAGATGCTCTGAGATTGATTCTGAGGCATTCAGACATTTGTAAACAGAAAAATAGAGGTATTTTGCTTTAATTACTTACTGCTGTTGCTGTTATGTATTACTGTTGAAATTTGGTTGTGAAAATTCTTGGGGGGGGGGGGGGGATATCCCAGGTCTTCCCCCCCCCTGACTAGTGTGGGGGCTTGTGCACACTCGCCCATATAGTGCATCCCATGAGAAGTAAAACTGTTCAATGTTTCGAGCCACATGCTTTGCATGCTGTATGTGTACAAAGGGTATATTCACCACTTACTGTGTAACAGTGGTCTTTATTCAAGGTACATGTATCTTATACTCAACTCCTCTCATGCCTGCTATTTTCCCGCAGGACTTTGACTCAGATGAAGAGCTACACTCCATGCTGATAGATTTTCTCCACACTCTGCTGGCCAGGACTCCCAGTGACACACTGGAATACGTCACTGGAAAACGGCTGCTCCAGTGAGTGAGGAGTTAGTGTATTGAATGCAGATTTGTTTTGGAGCGTGCCAGTGACACAGAACTTGCTTTCTCTTCTTCAGTGTGGTTCAAACAAGGGAGAATGTCACTCCCCAGGACCGCTCCTTCCCCACCTTGCTGGCTAGGATCACCAACATCGATGTGAGTTGCTATTACTAGCATTTTCATTCAAACCGCTTTAAATGCGAAATTGTAGTCTTGTTCGTGTGCTCTAAAATGTCATCAAACCAGTTTATCCAAAAATTATATGCCTAGCCTTTTCACAGCTGCATGGGGAGTGGGGCCTGGGAATGAGGCTATGTGGGGCCTGGGAATGAGGCTACATGGGAAGTGGGACCTGGGAATGGGGCTACATGGGAAGTGGGGCCTGGGAATGAGGCTATGTGAGGAGTGGGGCCTGGTGAGGCTATGTGGGGAGTGGGGCCAGGGAATGAGGCTATGTGGGGAGTGGGGCTACAAGAAGCACGCTCTTCTTTTTATTTGCAAGATACATGTAGTAACAATGATGCTAGAAGTAAACCTCTTCCTCTCCCCCTCTCCCCCATTCCCTGTCCCCTCCTCCATCCCTCTGTCCTTGCGTCCCTCAGCCTCACATCCTCTACCTCCATGACTGGGAGCATGCTGACAAGCTGATTGTGGGTAAAGAGCTGGATCTGAGCCGAAGCTATCCCAAAGACTCGCCCTTCATCAAGAACGTAGCAGAGCAGCTCACCTTGATGGAATTTGCTGTCTACGCTGCTGTCCAGAGGCGGTAAGTATATAATATAATTGTATTATGTACACACTAGAATGTCTAGAAGTTTCTATAGCACATTTCTGCAAAATTAAGAGATGATACAATAGGTTATGTAAAAAGTTGTACTTGGGGGGATACTCACAAACTGAGTAGGAAGTTCTACATATGTGAATAAAATCTCTGATTATTCTAGTCCAGAGAAGTTGGATAGGGTTTAAAAACTCTGAGTGTCGGTCTGTCCTAACTAGTTTCCTGTTCATGCAGAGAGTTATTGAACTGCAATTGGAAGAAACGGGACAAAGAGAAGGTTGCTCCCAACGTGTGCAAGCTCATCAGGAGGACAAATGAGGTATGAAATCTGTTATTATGCAAAGCAAAATAATGTAATCTGGTGTCTACACATATTGATACCGACTTGTTTCCCACGGCTAGACTTTAGCTAATGAATGGGATACCAAGCAATTATGCAACCCACTGATCATGCCCTTTACCCTCCCCTCCCCTCCCCTCCCCTCCCCTCCCCTCCCCTCCCCTCCCTTCCCCTCCCCTCCCCTCCCCTCCCCTCCCCTCCCCTCCCCTCCCCTCCCCTCCCCTCCCCTCCCCTCCCCTCCCATCTCCTCCCCTCCCCTCCCTTCCCCTCCCCTCCCCTCCCATCTCCTCCCCTCCCCTCCCCTCCCCTCCCCTCCCCTCCCCTCCCCCACTCAACCCTAGATGACCTCCTGGGTGAGCACAGAGATCCTCTCAAGAGAAACTCCCTCCACCCGAGCGGTAGTGATCGACACCTTCATCCAAATCGCCTGGGTGTGCTACCACCACAACGACATGCACTGTGCCCTCAACATCACCATCGCTTTGTCCTGTTCGGCCATCAGGAGCCTCACAAAGACTTGGGATGAGGTGGACAAGAAGGTATGTGGGGGTGTGGTTAGTGGGAGGAGCCTCGGATGAGGCTACTCTTTTATGCTAAAGACTATTAGATTGCAGAGGACAAGTAAATACAATGAAGTAATGCCCAATGTGACTTTCCTCCCTGCATCCTCCCTGCCCCGTGCAGTGCCGGCACAAGTTTGAGAAGCTGAGAGAGTACACCGACTACCAGGGAAGAAGGATGCAAGAAGATGAGGGTTCCCAGAAACTGCTACCTTTGAACGGTGAGTAAGGGTTATGGGCTCCTGGAAGTGTACACCAATTGTTAACGGCATTAAAAGAGTAATAAATTTTACGTCTAAAACCAAACATGACATAAAAATACTTGCATAGAGAATGCCTGTATCATGTGTTATGCTATTTCTCCTCCTTACAGGATCACTAGTGACGCAGTACAGAAAACAGGGTGAGTGCTATCATACTTTAATTCAACTTCATGAGCCGAGTTATAGCCTGTACATTGAACCTGGTAAATACTGCACCAACTCTAAGGTCTGTTCCTTTTAATAAAATAATTATGAGCAGTATTACTAGCCGATTGACATATGCAAGTTTGCTGAAAGACCTCACCACATTTGACCCTAGTGGTCATGCCAGGTTAGGAGTCTGAAAAACCTTGTAGTTTCTCTTTGGAGCCTGTTTCTACCATAGCCTGAGTGCTGAAATACTGTGAGCCTGAGGATGAGACTAAATTGCTAGCAAGCATGAAACTGTAGTAAGTGGGATCCCACGAGCCTGAAGATGAGGCTAAATGGCTAGCAAGTGAGACATCATAGTGGGGTCCACTCCAGCAGGTCTGAGTGTAGTAAAGTAGCCATTTGCATAGCAAACCTTAGTCAGTGCAGAAAGGGCTGAAACTGAAACTGATATGCCATGTAGTGGTATGATTTCACTGCATCCTCTCCCTCCCTCCACATACAGTCAAGTGCCCACTGCTCTGCCGTACATGGGGGCCTACTTGGACCAGATCTACACTCTGGAAATGGGCTCTCCAACTTACAACGCTAATGGGCTGGTCAACTTTGCTAAAATGACTAAGGTCAGCTACAGCCTGGTAATGAGGCTAATTTAAATACAAGCATGCAACAAACCCTAGCTGGCAGTACATGTACATTACCAGTATTACAGTGTTTGCCATAATATTACCACGAGCGGATTTGAGAAAAGGAACCCCATTGTGCATTTTGTTCAGTTTTTGTCAATTTTTAAGCTATCATATCTCCACGTCCGTTATTGCGACACAAATGATTCATGGTACAGTACAAGTAGCAACCTTCAACTAAAGGAATCCCACGCTAGAAGTCTGCAGCTCTCTTCATTTCTATGATACGTGCCTTGGTAGCACCACCATTGTCAGAAAATCGCCGCGCAATCGAAAATCCCGCAAACTAGTGTTACGGCTGAAAGGCTGGGTTATAGCTGCAGCAATGCCTCCTGTATACACCACCCACGGTTCATTTGGATAGCACATAGCATTCTGGAGATACACGTCTTTGAAGTACATGCATTTGAAAATGCGCGAAGTAGTCCCTTTTCTCCCTATGCTTACAATTATTATCCTAACTGATCAATTATTATCCTTTGTTCTTTGTTCCCCTGACTCACAGTTGTCAGAACTGATAGGAACGTTCCTGCAGTACCAGAGCTCACATTACAGTTTTGAGCCCCGACTGGACGTAAGTTTGTAACCATAGAAACCTATGTACCAAGTAGTTCTTGTTCTATAAAAATTAATGCTAAAGTGGCATACCTAAAGCGAATATTGGTATTTATCAGTGTCTTCATCAATCTCTGTTGTTTTGTTCTTCCATTAGATTATTGCTTATGTAACAGCAGCCAAAAGGCTTTCAGAAAACGAACTGTATGAATTGTCCACCAGAAGAGAATCACGATGAGACTCATGTTGAGTTGTTCAAATCAAAAGGCACAAGTATTAATTTATGCATCACCATTTTCCCACCTACATTTTAGTGTTTGTTGTGTATAATTTTATGTGAGCTTTTTTTTGGTGTATAACACCATCTGTTTTGAACCAAAAATTATCAAGCTCACAAGTGTGTGCTTATTTGGAGTGTTATGAGATACTGTGCACATTTTATTTTATCATTGTATTCGCATATGCACGTCTGAAAGTTTATTATTGCGTCTATACGTTAATTGATGTCGTGACGTCACGTAATTAATTTTGTCGTCACGTGAAGTAAACCCATAAGCAAATTGCATGTTTTTTTCAAAACTAATAAGTACGCTAACATAGGAATAGTGGGTGGAGCAGTTAGCTCCGGGCTGTGACCATGTGTGTTCAGGTAGAGGGTAACGTGGTTTGGCAACTGCCACGGTGGTCTCGGACAGTACGGCCTAGGATCCGTCCGTGTTCCTCCCTTGATTCCCAAAGCCTGGCACACTAAACAGACCCGATGACGACCCCTGTACCATAGCGGACAGGCGTGAAGGCTTGGTCAGCCGGAACGACCTGCCCGTTCACCCCTTAACGTGGCAGTGTCAAATGGCCTAGGGTTCCGTTGGGAGAAGAGGGTTGCCCATTTTTTTCTTTTTTGAAAGGGAGTTATAATACATGCCTACAGTAAGTCTCTGTAGGAGTGTTTTTTAACCGATCTCAAGTTGTCATAGAGTAGTACTGAGACTCGAGTGCATGCGCTCTTGTGAGACTCAATATTAAATTTCACATTCTGAACCTCCATAGGTGCTGATATAGTGTCACTCAGGCTACGGTACAAACAGTGTCCACTCACCACACCACCTTCGCTCTAGCTGCCTACCGATCTTCTGGAACATTCCACCTCTAGACAGCAACATAGTGACGGCAAACTCTATCAAGGTGAGCTGCTCTACTATACGCAAGCCCAATGGCTAAATAGCTAATAGACATATTTCTCAGGTATTGTAAAGAAATGAAGGTGGTCCTTGCTACTGCTTCAGGCTTACTTGACAGAGCAACTACTGGCAGATCAGCATTATGATGAAAAGGGCAGGCTCCGAGTTGTCGAGATGATTTCTTGAACTTCTGTTGTACAAACGTTTTCGACCCTAACTGGGTCTTCATCCGGTAGCTACACAGAATCATACAAAGCTTTTAGCTCTACTCCATGTATGCAGACGATAACTGTTTATGCAAGCTAACAAGCAAATTACATTTTAACATGCGGTCTTGAAAGCTAGGCCTCGTCATGGTTTCGACGGCAGCATCTGATGTGTCTTGGTCTCATGCTAAGCGATATAAAGTCGCTTCTACCATCTTCCTGTCAGAGCCTGATTTGACTGATATAGGGGTGAATGTGCATTCACCACTTCCAGTCAAAGCCCAGTCTCTCACTGATGCAGCAACACAAGTTCCTCCCAGGGGAGCGCCCTACCCCTCGTCACCAAGGGCAGGAGCAGGAGCACCACTTTGAGGTGGGTTGGGAAGGAGATGTGTATGGCATAGAGCTACGGGGGTAAAACTCATGAGCCATGTAGCACTAATACGCAGGATCCGTCCGTGTTCCTCCCTTGATTCCAAGCCTGGCACACTAAACGGACCTGATGATAGACGATCCCTGTACCATAGCGGACAGGTGCCTGAAAGGCTGAAGGCTCGGTTAGCCGGAACGACCTATAGGTGTACATGGACTGATCCAGGATTTTTACACATGTACAAGTGGGGTGGCTACACACTAGGGGGATGTAGACCCCCCTCTCCCCCTTACAGAAATTTGTATGCTCCCAGGCTGGTTCTGGAACCCTAACAGAATTTTAATAATTGGAAGCTGTGACCTAGTAACAGATGCTTCCACTCATAATACTGTCTTAGCTACTGCCACTGTCGGCCCCGCGGTATCCTCTACAAAAGTTCTATGAAACATGCTTTGGTGTTTAGCTAGCTACGTAGTTCCAGTGCCAATGCAGTGGAGTCTGGGCTAATTTACTTAAAACCATGTTACATAGGGTAGCTAACTAGTGCATTCACAGAGTTCATTATTCTCATACCCTAGCCTTCTTCCCAGGCTCTCTCTTTTCTCAGTTTTTCCTACTTCTGCTTCCTGTTTGTGGGCAGGGCAGAGAGAGCCTGGGAACAAGGCTACTCATACCCAGGCCACCTAATTGTATGAGGCCATCAGAGAGCGGCCTAGATGAAGTCAACAGGCGGTGCTAATAATTATGATAAGGCCTTTTAATCAGAGTAGCACTTTTCCCCATCTTGACAGTCTGATAACAGCACACATAACTACACTAATTACAGGTGTAAGTAGCTACATTAGTAGTTACTTATTTGGGAAGGCCAAAAGGGGTTGGCTAGCCACCCCATCCACTCCCCGGCCCCTGGGTGTAGTGTAATTATTTCAATATGTACTGTCATAATCAGGCAGCTAGAATTTTAATTATTAATAAATTGAAGGCATACATGCATGTTCAAGTACAGCTAGCTGTCCCAATTATGAAAAGTAATTGTCAATATATAGTCAAATATACAAATTGTTTCACTACAATGTCTCCATGGCCAACTATAGTTATGGTACTATTAAAATTAGCTATGCATGAATGTACAGAGGTCTCGTCGAATGCTTTACTGCAGAAATTCAACCAAGAGGTAGTAGAACTTGTACTGCTCTCCAAGATCATCATCCCTTCGGACTACAAGACTCAGGGGCTTGGTTGTATCAATTTGTGCCGCAAATTTTCCAACATTCACATAGCCTCCATTCTGTGCAGTGTAGCAAGCTCCATATTTGAAAAACGGCCTAAAGATCATTGTAAATTGTGCTGGATACTGCACATTTCTACTGACAAGGTTGTTAGTGTGAGTCCCAGCGAGGAGCCTACATGGGGAGGTATCTATATAGTTGGTTGGGTCAACAGTCTGGATCTGATTCTTGTTAGTCCCATCCGATATGGCAAAGATAAGATCGTGATCAGTTGGCACATTAGCAGCAGTAGAATCGAGCCCAACTGTCAGTCGAATAGAAGCATGTGTCTCAATGAATCCAAGTGGCACCTCAAGGATTTTTTCAAATTGTGCGTTTTGAAATGGCCCAAACTGCATAACACCATTTGGCATGAGTCTGGCAGTTGAGTGAGTGATGGAGGCGAGGAACTGAACATTGTCTGCAGTTATGAGAAGTCCTTCAGATGGAGTGATCAGCTATAATAGGGAGAGAAAGAATTATGCATGAACATAATTATCATTCCGCTATTAAATACTGTAACATGCCTTGTAGTACAGTGAGTAGGACGTTAGTGAACTCACTAAACAATTTGCTGGAAGGGAGGTAGGAAACAGAAAAATTGCCACAATGATCATGAATTGATCCATCCTGTTGTCACAACTAGAGTCCATGTAATAACTTGCGATTCTTTACTGCAAACTATACATTTAATTGACAAGATCGGTACTAGCACACTATTTATACAAAAACAGGTCTGCCTACAGAAAGTTCTAGAAGTACTGACAGTTTTACCAAATAAGCCTAACTGCTTCCCTCCTCTTTTATCTTTTTTGGTTATTACTTAGACAGTTTCGTATAGAAAGTACAGCGAATGCCAATGAATACCCTACGCGGTGCTGTACTTCGCATATAATGACGTGTAGAAACTATTACGTAAACGATTACATTATCTTGACGCGTAAACGTGTGAAGTGTGCGAGTACAGTACAAATATAAAATGCATACAAGGACGCAATGTTCCCCGTGGTTACGCTTGAGCACACGCCCCATGCATGTACCAGATCTCATCTCGTACATCTAAAGCCCTGGGGGAGGGCTTTGGGTTGGATCTCGCTCATGATCATCTGCACACCAATCTCACTCATTTTGAAATGACTTGTCACTTTTACCACAGATGGCTATATATTATCTATAATAAAAATAAAATTGCTATACGAGAGCCCTTCCTTGGTAGCTAAAAATCATGCATAAAAAAGTTTAGACTAAGCAGATTTGTATTAGACCACATGGCCTGGGGTTCCATTGGGAGAAGAGGGTTGCTACAGACTGTATAAGCGCTTTTTAGTCAATCACCAAAAGGAGTGATGTGTCAAAGTTGTCATGGAATAGCTACATGTAGCTAGGGTTGGTGGACTCGTGTGACATGCCACATCAGTCTGAACCTCCATAGGTGATAATAATTGTGTCTATCAGCTAGTTCTGCTACTCGGCATCAACTTCACTCTTACTAGCTGTCTACTGGGGCATTAGTTTAGTATCACCCCTGGACAGTAACTTAGAGACCGCAAATTCCATCAAGATGAGTTGCACTATAAGTATGCATGCAAGATCAATAGCTACCTAGATAATATTAGGCATCTATAATTAGCCTAGACCAGTAAACAGTCGATACCAGGCCACTCTTTCGAGGGGGTGTGTGGCCTGGGTGCAATTATGCAACACACTGATCATGCCCTTTACCCTCCCCTCCCCCACTCAACCCTAGATGACCTCCTGAGTGAGCACAGAGATCCTTTCAAGAGAAACTCCCTCCGCCCGATCGAGCGGTAGTGATCAAGACCTTCATCCAGATCGCCTGAGTGTGCTACCACCACAACGACATGCACTGTGCCCTCAACATCACCATCGCTTTGTCCTGTTCGGCCATCAGGAGCCTCACAAAGACTTGGGATGAGGTGGACAAGAAGGTATGTGGGGGTGTGGTTAGTGGGAGGAGCCTCGGATGAGGCTACTCTTTTATGCTAAAGACTATTAGATTGCAGAGGACAAGTAAATACACGAAGTAATGCCCAATGTGACTTTCCTCCCTGCATCCTCCCTGCCCCGTGCAGTGCCGGCACAAGTTTGAGAAGCTGAGAGAGTACACCGACTACCAGGGAAGATGCAAGAAGATGAGGGAGAAACTGGAACGGTGAGTCTGGTTCCCATTCTCCACAAATTCTAATAGCTACCTTTGCAGTGCTTAATATTAGCTTCTATGGGCTAATATTAAGCTTTGTGTTATGGGATCCTGGAAGTGTACACCAAATGTTAACGGCATGAAAAAAGTAATAAATTTTACGTCTGAAACCAAACAAGACATAAAAATGCTTGCATAGAGAATGCCTGTATCATGTGTTATGCTATTTCTCCTCCTTACAGGATCACTAGTGACGCAGTACAGAAAACAGGGTGAGTGCTATCATACTTTAATTCAACTTCATGAGCCGAGTTATAGCCTGTACATTGAACCTGGTAAATACTGCACCAACTCTAAGGTCTGTTCCTTTTAATAAAATAATTATGAGCAGTATTACTAGCCGATTGACATATGCAAGTTTGCTGAAAGACCTCACCACATTTGACCCTAGTGGTCATGCCAGGTTAGGAGTCTGAAAAACCTTGTAGTTTCTCTTTGGAGCCTGTTTCTACCATAGCCTGAGTGCTGAAATACTGTGAGCCTGAGGATGAGACTAAATTGCTAGCAAGCATGAAACTGTAGTAAGTGGGATCCCACGAGCCTGAAGATGAGGCTAAATGGCTAGCAAGTGAGACATCATAGTGGGGTCCACTCCAGCAGGTCTGAGTGTAGTAAAGTAGCCATTTGCATAGCAAACCTTAGTCAGTGCAGAAAGGGCTGAAACTGAAACTGATATGCCATGTAGTGGTATGATTTCACTGCATCCTCTCCCTCCCTCCACATACAGTCAAGTGCCCACTGCTCTGCCGTACATGGGGGCCTACTTGGACCAGATCTACACTCTGGAAATGGGCTCTCCAACTTACAACGCTAATGGGCTGGTCAACTTTGCTAAAATGACTAAGGTCAGCTACAGCCTGGTAATGAGGCTAATTTAAATACAAGCATGCAACAAACCCTAGCTGGCAGTACATGTACATTACCAGTATTACAGTGTTTGCCATAATATTACCACGAGCGGATTTGAGAAAAGGAACCCCATTGTGCATTTTGTTCAGTTTTTGTCAATTTTTAAGCTATCATATCTCCACGTCCGTTATTGCGACACAAATGATTCATGGTACAGTACAAGTAGCAACCTTCAACTAAAGGAATCCCACGCTAGAAGTCTGCAGCTCTCTTCATTTCTATGATACGTGCCTTGGTAGCACCACCATTGTCAGAAAATCGCCGCGCAATCGAAAATCCCGCAAACTAGTGTTACGGCTGAAAGGCTGGGTTATAGCTGCAGCAATGCCTCCTGTATACACCACCCACGGTTCATTTGGATAGCACATAGCATTCTGGAGATACACGTCTTTGAAGTACATGCATTTGAAAATGCGCGAAGTAGTCCCTTTTCTCCCTATGCTTACAATTATTATCCTAACTGATCAATTATTATCCTTTGTTCTTTGCTCCCCTGACTCACAGTTGTCAGAATTGATAGGAACGTTCCTGCAGTACCAGAGCTCACGTTTCAGTTTTGAGCCCCGACTGGACGTAAGTTTGTAACCATAGAAACCTATGTACCAAGTAGTTCTTGTTCTATAAAATGCTAAAGTGGCATTCTTAAAGCGAATATTGGTATTTATCAGTGTCTTCATCAATCTCTGTTGTTTTGTTCTTCCATTAGATTATTGCTTATGTAACAGCAGCCAAAAGGCTTTCCGAAAACGAACTGTATGAATTGTCTACCAGAAGAGAATCACGATGAGACTCATGTTGAGTTCTTCAAATCAAAAGGCACAAGTATTAATTTATGCATCACCATTTTCCCACCTACATTTTAGTGTTTGTTGTGTATAATTTTATGTGAGCTTTTTTTTGGTGTATAACACCATCTGTTTTGAACCAAAAATTATCAAGCTCACAAGTGTGTGTTTATTTGGAGTGTTATGAGATACTGTGCACATTTTTTGTATTCGCATATGCACGTCTGAAAGTTTATTATTGCGTCTACGTTAATTGATGTGTGACGTCACGTAATTAATTTTAGTCGTCACGGGAAGTAAACCCATAAGCAAATTGCATGTTTTTTTCAAACCTAATAAGTACGCTAGCATAGGATTAGTGGGTGGAGCAGTTAGCTCCAGGCTGTGACCATGTGTGTTCAGGTAGAGGGTAATGTGGTTTGGCAACTGCCACGGTGGTCTCGGACAGTACGGCCTAGGATCCGTCCGTGTTCCTCCCTTGATTCCCAAAGCCTGGCACACTAAAACAGACCCGATGACGATCCCTGTACCATAGTGGACAGGCGCCCGAAAGGCTGAAGGCTTGGTCAGCCGGAACGACCTGCCCGTTCACCCCTTAACGTGGCAGTGTCACATGGCCTAGGGTTCCGTTGGGAGAAGAGGGTTGCCAATTTTTTTTCTTTTTAAAAGGAGAGTTATAATACATGCCTACAGTAAGTCTCTGTATATAGGAGTGTTTTTTTTTTAACCGATCTCAAGTTGTCATAGAGTAGTACTGAGACTCGAGTGCATGCGCTCTTGTGAGACTCGCGTTTTCACATTCTGAACCTCCATAGGTGCTGGTATAGCATCACTCAGGCTACGGTACAAATAGTGTCCACCCACCCCACATCACCTTCACTCTAGCTGCCTACCGATCCTCTGGAACATTCCACCTCTAGACAGCAACATAGTGACAGCAAACTCTATCAAGGTGAGCTGCTCTACTATATGCAAGTCCAATAGCTAAATAGCTAATAGCCATAAATATATATTTTTTCAGGTACATGTAAAGAAATGAAGGTGGTCTACAGCTTCAGGCTCACTTGACAGAGCAACTACTGGCAGATCAGCATTATGATGAAAAGGGCAGGCTCCGAGTTGTCGAGATGATTTCTTGAACTTCTGTTGTACAAACGTTTTCGACCCTAACTGGGTCTTCATCCGGTAGCTACACAGAATCATACAAAGCTTTTAGCTCTACTCCATGTATGCAGACGATAACTGTTTATGCAAGCTAACAAGCAAATTACATTTTAACATGCGATCTTGAAAGCTAGGCCTTGTCATGGTTTCGATGGCAGCACCTAATGTGTCTTGGTCTCATGCTAAGCGACATAAAGTCACCTCTACCATCTCCCTGTCAGAGCCTGATTTGACTGATATAGGGGTGAATGTGCATTCACCACTTCCAGTCGAAGCCCAGTCTCTCACTGACGCAACAACACAAGTTCCTCCCAGGGGAGCGCCCTACCCCTCGTCACCAAGGGCAGGAGCAGGAGCGCCGCTTTGAGGTGGGTTGGGAAGGAGATGTGTATGGCATGGAGCTACGGGAGTAAGACTCAGGAGCCATGTAGCACTAATACGCAGTTTGGAGTTGCTATGGCCTGTTTTCTGTGTTTCGGTGGTAGTGCCTATTTACAGCCACGGTAGTCTCGGAAAGTACGGCCTAGGATCCGTCCGTGTTCCTCCCTTGATTCCCAAAGCCTGGCACACTAAACGGACCCGATGATAGACGATCCCTGTACCATAGCGGACAGGTGCCTGAAAGGCTGAAGGCTCGGTTAGCCGGAACGACCTATAGGTGTACATGGACTGATCCAGGATTTTTACACATGTACAAGTGGGGTGGCTACACACTAGGGGGATGTAGACCCTCACCCCTACAGAAATTTTGATGCTCCCAGGCTAGTCTGGAACCCTAACAGAATTTTATTAATTGGAAGCTGTGACCCAGTAACGGATGCTTCCACTCACAATACTGTCTTAGCTACTGCCACTGTCGGTATCCTCTACAAAAGTTCTGTGAAACATGCTTTGGTGTTTAGCTAGCTACGTAGCTCCAATGCCAATGCAGTGGAGTCTGGGCTCAAATATGTTACGTATGGTAGCTAACTAGCGCATTCACAGAGTTCATTATTCTCATACCCTAGCCGTCTTCCCAGACTCTCTCTTTTCTCAGTTTTTCCTACTTCTGCTTCCTGTTTGTGGGCAGGACAGAGAGAGCCTGGGAACAAGGCTACTCATACCAGAGCCCATAACCCAAAGGGAAGGAGCGTTAAACTAGTGATTCCACCTGTTGTTGAATGGTACCTACAAGAAAACTCCATATAGATAGATAGATAGATAAAGTTTTAATGTCTCGCTACTTTAGGCAGCAGGCCAAAATTGGCCTATGGGACAACAACAAAAGAACAACAATAGCATCACAACCAATAATAACAACCCTAAAAATAAAAAAAAGGAAAAAACAAAACAAAACAAAGGCGTAAAGGTATAATGAAAAACAGACAATAGAAAGAGAGATAGAAGAGAGTCGAGGAGGGTTTAGAAGAGGGCCAGAGCAGGGTTTAAAAGAGAGCCAGAGGAGGGTGTAGGGGGAAGATCTTTTGTCTTTTTTCCTTTCATTCCTTTTTTTTTATTTTTTATTTTTTGTCATTTCATTTCTTTGTAACTAGCTACCAAACTAGGACCAAGACCACACTGAAAATAGTACATTTACAAAAAGAAGAACAGAAAGATAAATAAAAATATGTATACAAATAAGAAAATGCTACATGTACTACTACTGATAAAAAACCTCAGAGTATCAATTAGTACAAGAAGTGAAATTGGTGTATAAAAGGTGAGACTGAAGATAAAAATATTCTAAGCAACTGTTACAGTAGCAAGCATAAAATGCTACGTATGGCTATAACAGCTGTAGTGCCATAGAGGAAGACAGTAGATTTTGGAGAAATTTACTCTCTCCTACATGGTATAATGTTAAACTCTCAAACCTATATAAAATTACCTACTCTTGGTGGTGTGTCAACTTTGACCCAGTTTTGTAGCTTTAACTCCCATGCAGGGAATCAGAAGATACTTCGACAGGCAAATTTTTTATGTAGGTTTAGTTAAGGGCTGATTTTTTTGGTATATGTTAGTACTTGTTTGGAACCTTCAGAATAATTGTCAATGAGTTTCAATTGAATGTGATATTTACAACTGAAAGTAGCTAGCTATGAATGTTTTATATATCTGTAACTAGCTATACATGCTACAAACAGGTTATTTTTGTACCAGTAGAGTTGGGCTTCATTTGGTATGTTTAGTTTGTCTAAACTCCTTATCTATTCAAAATTTAGTACAAATGCCCCAATTTTGAAAACCTATACTCACTTGTTCTGTAGCACTGTACCTATCTGGCCTGAAGCTCAGGACCTTAAATTATGGGTTAGTTATGCCAGGAGCCCATATATATTAGTCACACTAATGCTATAGGGTTAGTTGCTTAGGGAGTCTTTATTCGGTGGACTGGTATGGACCACTGGACTACTGGAATGGACTACTGGAATTCGAATGGACTACTGGAACACTGGAATGGACTACTAGAACACTGGAATGGACTATTGGAACATACCTGTCACAAGTTTTAAGTATCAATGACAACCGTACACATGCATGTAAAAACCTTTTTAACTCACCATTCCTGATTCACAAGGTCTTCCAGCACACCTAAAGCGAATATTGGTAATTTTATCAATGTCTTCATCAATGTCTGTGGTTTCGTTCTCTTCCATTAGATTATTGCTTATGTAACAGCAGCCAAAAGGCTTTTAGAAAACGAACTGTATGAATTGTCCACCAGAAGAGAATCACGATGAGACTCATGTTGAGTTGTTCAAATCAAAAGGCACAAGTATTAATTTATGCATCACCATTTTCCCACCTACATTTTAGTGTTTGTTGTGTATAATTTTATGTGAGCTTTTTTTTGGTGTATAACACCATCTGTTTTGAACCAAAAATTATCAAGCTCACAAGTGTGTGTTTATTTGGAGTGTTATGAGATACTGTGCACATTTTTTGTATTCACATATGCACGTCTGAAAGTTTATTATTGCGTCTACGTTAATTGATGTGTGACGTCACGTAATTAATTGTGTCGTCACGGGAAGTAAACCCATAAGCAAATTGCATGTTTTTTTCAGAGCTAATAAGTATGCTAACATAGGAATAGTGGGTGGAGCAGTTCCGGGCTGTGACCAAGTGTGTTTAGGTAGAGGGTAACGTGGTTTGGCAACTGCCACGGTGGTCTCGGACAGTACGGCCTATGATCCGTCCGTGTTCCTCCCTTGATTCCCAAAGCCTGGCACACTAAACAGACCCGATGACGACCCCTGTACCATAGCGGACAGGCGTGAAGGCTTGGTCAGCCGGAACGACCTGCCCGTTCACCCCTTAACGTGGCAGTGTCAAATGGCCTAGGGTTCCGTTGGGAGAAGAGGGTTGCCCATTTTTTTCTTTTTTGAAAGGGAGTTATAATACATGCCTACAGTAAGTCTCTGTAGGAGTGTTTTTTAACCGATCTCAAGTTGTCATGGAGTAGTGCATTCTAGTGTGACTCAATAGCATTGTTCCACATTCTGAACCTCCATAGGTGGACATATTGTCACTCGGGCTATGGTACAAATAGTGTCCACCCATCATTCTAGCTGTCTCTACCGATCCTCTGGAACATTCCACCTTTAGACAGCAACATAGTAACAGCAGACTCTATCAAGGTGAGCTGCTCTACTATACGCAAGCCCAATGGCTAGTAGACATTAATGAAGGTGATCAGCTGCTCTATAGCTATATAGTAGACATTAATATATATTTTGTGAAGAAATGAAGGCAGTCCTTGCTGCAGCTCCATGCTCACTTAACAGAGCATCTACTGGCAGAAAAGGATAGGCTCCGAGTTGACGAGATGATTTCTTGAACTTCTGTTGTACCAAACCTAGCTAACTGGGTCTTCATCTGGTAGCTACACAGAACCATACTCAATGTGTGGTATTGGGTATGGCTTCTGGTGTTGCAATTAAATCAGTGACATAATTGATATTTTTTTCGGGTAGTGTGTTTTATGAGTATAGCATTTTTGGACTAAAATAAGAAAATGTGGCCTTCCTCGCTCAGATTTTATCTTGCAGCAGTGGAGAAAAATTGGAGAATTACTGTGAGATAAAATCTGGGTGAGGAAGGCTTTGGCATGGAAGGCCTGCATGGGTGAGGAAGGCCTGGGTTGAGGCTACATTTGTACTGACGAGGTTGTTAGTGTGAGTTGCCGCGAGGGGCCACAGGTCTATATAGTTGATTGGGTCAACAGTCTGGATCTGATTCTCACTAGTCCCATCTGATATGGCAAAGATAAGATTATGTTCAGTTGAATTGTCACATTAGCAGCAGTAGAATCGAGCGAGCCCAATGCCACCAGTAATCAGTTGAATGGAAGCACGTGTCTTGATGAATTCAAGCGGTACCTCTGCATGATTATTTTATGTTGTGAGTTTTGAAATGGCCCAAACTGCATCACACCATTTGGCATGGGTCTGGCAGTTGAGTGAATAATGGAAACAACTGAACATTATCTGCAGTCTTCAGATGGAGTGATAGACTAAAATAGGGAGAGATGATCATTCATTTAAAAGCTTCCAACATAATTACTCAGGTGTCCTCTTCAAAAGTATTATGGTGTGCCATATGATACCGTAGCTACCCCAATTAGAAGTACATCAAAAAGCTTTTAAGAGGACATTCAAGTTGCCTCTTGAAAGCATTGTATACAGTAGCTATATTATAGCCACATGATTCTGTAGCCCAATTAAAAGCACATCACAAAAAGCTTTTAAGAGGATATTCAAGTTTCCAACTGACCAGACAGGTTCAAGCACACTGCCAGAGAGCATGTGCTAACGTGGGGCTATTTCTATACATGTAGATTGTGAATTCCTTGATCTTTTCTTCTCTAAATTATTTTCCATGTGATGTCATCAATACTCACTAATTCAGCATATTTGTTGAATTGGTCTCTGGAGTTACTGTATGCATCACATATATTTCTAATTTTCCTAGAGAATGTATGAAGGATGGAGGGGGGGGGGGGGGGAGTTGCTGATGCATAGCTCCTAGAAGGATCATACTACTGTATTCAGATTATCTTTTCTGTGGTGCATATAACACATTTTTTTGTGAGTATGGGTTAACTCCGGAGGAGTTAATTATTTTGCATGTGCTGATGGCATCAGGGGAAAATGGTTTATTATTGTTTTAAACCTCTCAATTCTAGATGAAGACCAGCGGCAGAAACTGGGTCATGTTTTCTTTCAAAAGTCACACCACATTCATTCTAACAGGATATTGAGACAAAGTCAGAATCAGTATCCACCTTGGAACGATGCTTGCCGAATTCCATCAACAAATCCTTGTAATTCAGTGGACCAACTCACATTTTATTAACTAGCGATGTACTGAATTGTGAGTTGCGTGTGTGCAGGAGTGTATAATTAATGATTTTTTTTACCTACATATTCGATTGGAATTGTTTATATTTTGGCGTGTATGCACGACTGTCTTGACCACATATTATAGCTAATGTTTTTGGTTGATTGGATTGTTTATAAACTGCTCTTATGTAATTTACTATGTAAAGTTTATTATTGCGTCCAGGGCATCAGAACTGCTATAATTTTTCTGAGAACCCACTTAGGGCCATCAGCTATTTAGGAGGGAAGGGGAAGTAGCAGTGGCAGATTCAATTTTTAAAAGGGGAGTTGCACAAGGGTAGAGGCAGTGCAGCAGCTGATTAGCTACGTGAAGCATGGAGAGAAAATGTATGGCCTATTTTCTCAGCAGCTGGGAAGGTGCATGATAAAACAAACCCAGTTATTAACAGTCATTTGCTTATTGGACTTGTAGCAATACTGTTTTTCAGTACCCTTATCATCAAACATAGCTAGTCGTAGTGCACAGCTGTGCAGAGGAACAATGCTCTACTGACTATAATACCTTACACGGTTATCATTGTAGATAGCTCATGACTTGTCACAACTTCTGTATTACACAGATATAGCCGCAGTACACAGCTAGCTTTGACGGGGAACAATGTATTTGTAAAATAACACATGTATTGGACAAGCCCCTCTGTTTTCCATGGGGGACTGGCTAAGTGCATGAGCGTAGTGGCTGTGCAGCATGCTGATGTAATATTATGTTAAAGTTACAAAAAAACAAAAATAAAACAAGAAGAACCGTGTAGGGATAGAATTCCAAAAAAGCAACCAAACATAGTAGAAACGACACCACAATACTTTTACGGATTACCCACCCGTGCACTAAAAGAATTCAAAAGTGTCTGATGAGAAACTAGTAATCAACGAATTGGAGCCTATCTAGCTACTATTGAATCCTCGTCTGCACGGGCCTAAACTTTATATGTAAGGAAAGGATGAGAAACCATAACTTTATAAGGCCTTAAGGGGGGCTGTGATGTTATTGATATTTGGAACCTACTAGCTTGGCTAGAAACATCCAAATTACCTTGCATGGTACCCTTGTAGACAGGAAGGAAGGCTTTCTTTAAAGCAACCACTGCAGCAGCTATGAGAAGCTAATAACAAAAGCACCGAGGGTGTGATGTGCGTCAGAAGGCTCCTGTATGCACCTCTGAGCACCTAAAATCTCAAATGTTTCTGGGGGGCATGCCCTTAGAGCCTTGTAGGCTAGTGCCCAGGGAAACTACAATTTTTTATTGAGGTTTTTAATGTAAGAGTTAATTGAAGGACCACCTTGGAGTCATGTATATAGACACCCAAGACCGCACTAAGGCACTTTGACTTCCCCCCCAAACTCAAAATCCTAGATAGAACCCTGCATCAGCACCCCCAAAAGTGTTCATACAGCCTGCATGTACCACAGCTTTTATAATATTATATATCACTGCAAAAATAAGTAGTTGTTTTGACTACTTAGTGGTTACCGGCACAATTTCAGATGTCTGATCGTGAGAAAGAAGGTAGGAGTGAGGCCTCAAAGTGGATAATTAATTATTGTTTACTATGCCGGACCCTGAAACAATATGGACCTACCAGGAAAACAGTTAGGCAAATAACCCTCCAAAGGTGTGACTCCCTTCGTGGTGCATTGTTTGGATATGCCCTACGTGGTGTAACACCAGTTTCACATTGTCTCGTCAACAGACAAAAAAGAACAAATGCGATTGCAGCAATATCAACCACGTGCACATGCAGGTCTTGTAGGCCTTGAACTGACCACTAGTACTGTGAATGGAGAAACTTGTTTTGATTTTGCTAGAGGAACCTTGATACCAAATATGATGCATTTAATGGATCAAATCCTATTTCCGTAGTAATTATGGATAACTTGAGTGTACACCATGCAAGTGAAGTGAAAGACCTGTTAAAACAAGCAGGTATATTTGGGGCGAGCCTGAGCGAGCCCCACACTAGTCATGTCAGCGGTGCATTTTCTCTGAATGTTTGTATTAAATATCGTACGTACGTCGTGCCGCATATTCGATGTTCACATAATTTAACGCTTTGCAATCTAATTTTACAATTCCAATTTTTCGCGCTCTCACTTAGCAGTTGAATTTCTCGCGTTTCCACTACACGTGGCAAAACCATCGTTGGCTATGGATGCTAGCAAATTACTTCCTCAAAGGGAACTACTGAATCATGCAGACTGACGAGGTGAGATAGGCTAGGCTGCAGCGAATGACTGATAGACTTGTCGATGAGACTGCTGAGGAGAGAGAAGCCAGGCTACAGTCTGACAGAGTACTGGTGAGGCTTCCAACCATGCGGGATTGGCTGCTGAGACTGCTGAGGAGAGAGGGGCCAGGCTACAGTCTGACAGAGTACTGGTGAGGCACAGACAACAACAGGTCATGCAGGCACAGCTCCCATTGTTGCAACAATCTTCTATCCGAACTAAGATGTTTAAATTTCATGCACACCACATGGCTACGCTGGACGCGCTGAGATGTACATGAGATTCCCTGGTCTCAAGATTCACTCACATTCTACTGAGTGTCTGCAATGTAGCCGGGACGAGCATACACCTAAGTCATACTCCTCGACCAACAACATGGATCCTGCCCTTGTACCACCTCTTTAGGCTAGCACATGTATTGCATTCTAGATGAAGTTACGGTGGCATTGAAGTATCAATTTTGTATTGATTAGTATGACGTGTTGATCATTCCATTGGAGGCTGTGAATTGACATTTCAATGTTGTGTCTATTAGTATGACACCATCCTACATGTTCAGCATTTCCATTGCAGGGTTTAATACAGGTCGAGGAAATGTTAATTTCAAGGGGTTTGCGAATCATGTCTACCGTTTGCCTCACGGACAGTATGGGTACCGTGGACATGTCACCAATCTGCTGTAAGATATAGCCTCATTCGCCAACAACTCCTTCACATTCACAATTCTCGCGAAGGCTCGCCCCACAATGCCCTGCATTTGCCTAGTAGTATTGTATTTACCACCTTACAGTCCGCCATAAACGAAATGTTTAGCTATTATCAGACTTTTTTTAAGAAAGCATGATCCATTACTCCAATTCCAAGCGATTAATGATGCAACAGATGTAATTACCCCGCGCCGCGTATGCGGAGGCGGGGTTAAGTCCGTCTGTCTGTCCTACAAAATTTTGAAAAACCTTTTCAACGCGCGATTTAGGGGCTTAGCAGCTTCAAGACACAAAAATAACCGCTGAAAATCGCCATATCTTAGCATATGTGTACCTGATAGGCGCACAAACAGTTGTGTTTTCGGCATTTCCAGCTCTTTCCTATTGTCGGTGTCGTCGTCCACCATTTTAATACGGCAATGAGTACCACGCCCACTATTTGGCTATAGGCACGTGTTCATACTCGAGAGAGAAAACGTTCTGTTAAAGTTCGAGAAATGCAGCAAGCACAGGAAGACGAGAGGAAACGAACCGAATACAGCAAAGTGTCCGTGCAGATACATGTGTGCCGTCTTCAAACTCTTGGCACACGAAGAGTCAGAGATCTACACAAGTCGATTACATAGTTTTATTAAGGAAGGCTTACTGCAGCTCCCAGGTTAGTGGAGTTTGTGTAGCCGCTCTGTAAGCAGAGACATGAGGGCTGGTGACCGACGGCACTAATCCAACGTAGTTTCAAGTGGCATAGCCACTCTCTCAGCTATCCCGTGGCAGCCATGGTTGAACCTTTGAAATGTGTTGCAGACAGAGACGTCAGTCTCCACAAGGCCAGTCGTTTAGTCGTAGTTTATCCATCATCATGGTTCCTTGGTTCAGCTGTTTACTCATGCGACTAGCTGGCTCGCGAAAATATCCCCCGTGTGCAGGTGTCGCGAGCTCCATCTCCACATTCCAGCCCCGTTCGCAACCCGCGGGACAATCAGGCAGTGACACACTAGCTCAGGCATTCAGACAACTGCTACTTCGACTCAGGGATGGCAATGTCAGTCGTAATGATTGGCAGATGTTGCTCCATCGCAGTCCTCAACAATCCAACAGTGACACATTTAAAGATGCTGTCCGCTTGTATTAAAGATATTTAGCTAGTGATTGGACAATATGTCTGTCGATATTTTTTTAAGGTGTAAAATTGCCCATAAGCACCGCGAGGCATCTCCACTTGCGTAACCCTAGTTATACATTCTATATCCTGAAGGCTGTGTCTATAATTAACCCTAAAAACATGGCTACACTATTCAAGAACACATACACCACCCTCCTGATGGTAAACCCGCAATAGTTCTTTCCACTCCCAACAAAAAATCCTATACGAAAGCCTAGTCACCTGTACATTTTACCTTCATAAAAACAGCTGGCGCGGGGTATGTGTTCTTAGAACACTTCTAGTTCAATCTGCTTTTGAGGCTGTTACAGCAGAGCTCTGTCTTTCATGGATTGCCTTGAGTGCAAGCAGTGTTCACAGATCTACTCATCCGGTTAGCTAAGTGAGGTGTACTTAATAGCTACCCCCACTTCTTCCATCGGAATCCATTGCACACATCACGCCCACTAGTTGGCGGAAGTGAGACTTGAGTTGCTCTTCACGCTACCTTGCATGGACACATAATGTGTATTTATTAGTTACTCATGCCAGTAAAGCCCTACCCTGCATGAGGGGAGGGGAGGGAGGGTTGACTAGCCTATCAGGCCCTCTCAGGCTATAGTTCTCCAGCCATAACGGCATGTAGCTAATCCCTTACTACTGTGCATGCTCAGAGACTCATTCCCATGATCTAGTACCATATGGCCCCCAACCCAGCTCACCGTTTCGTTCTGGTTAATTATGTTTATCTCTGTTAAACTCCATTTTTTATATTAGGTACTAATATAGAGTAGTCTTCATAAAGGCACATAGCTAGCTAAAATGTGCCCATGGCGTTCAAAGAGTTAAATGTGATAGCTATTAAGTGACATTTTGCATGCACATAGCTAGCTAGCTATACTTGCCTTGAGTGCAAGCAGTGTTCACAGATCTAGGGAAACGTCCCTAGATTTAGGAATTTTTTATCCCGCTTAAGGGCTACCGTATAGCTAGCTACTAGTAAAAGATTTTGCAAATAACTAGCTATGACCAAGGGAATTTTAGCCAAACTAGCTAGCTAGCTACATTTTTAAAGGCTGGAAGTGTAGCTAGCTACATAATTCACCACAGCTCAACTCCTGACCAAAGGTTACTCTGATTGGCTGTTGCTGTGATACTAATACAAAACTGGATTGCCATGGCAGCGGCTCAGCGTGTCTATAATGTGAAGGTGTAGAATGTTGATTGGTACATAATCCATCAATTAAGTATGTCTATATATAGTTTATCGGTTAGTGCCTATATATGGTTTATGTTCATTTTAGAACATAAACCCGAAAGCCATACTAGAGTTCTTAGCATCCGAGCCAACTTAGATTTGCCGGTCTGACAGCTCTTGGGTGCGTACGTTATGGCTGTCGTGTATATTGCTCAACAGCTTGCTGTAGGGTTGCTTAGAGGGGTTGGAAAAGAAGTAGGACTACAAATAGTTGATCAGATTTTCCCATCGGCGCCTTCGAATCCAAGCTACTTTGATGCTGTTTATTCAGAGATTTCAAAAATTATCAAGCAAGCCATTGAGCAAAATACGATTGAAGAGGTGGACGGAGCGGTGAATGGTCTGAAGAATTGGGTGAAAGATACCTATACTCCTCGGAAAGCGTCTAAAATTGCACAAGCAGGATCAACGGGGCTTACCGCAGAGAATAAGAGAGATTTGCACGAAGTACTGTCTCGGGCAGAGTATGATCTAACAACAAACTCCATTGGCAAGCTCCAAGAAGAAAGTTTTGCGGAGGCCGGTCTTGGAGTTTTCATGATTGCAGCGGGAGTACACTTAGCACTTCTGCAAGAGCTTGCCTTTGTCGATCCCGATGTACAGGACCCAACCAAGTCGTCTTATGTTCAATCTATCAAGAGCACTGCGCAACGCTATGTTGCCCATGCTACTGCTACTTATAGTTCAGTTGAGACTAAACGCGTTGCACTTGTCGGAGGTATACACAAAAGTCAGAATACCGATGATAATAAGTTCCGCACGTGGGATTATCATTATAAGTGGAAGGATGATCACACTGGATTAGAAAAAACCTACGAGGGCAAGTCTCATCATCCGAACAGAGAACCAAAAGGGACTAGAGATAAAGCAGAGAAGGAACGGGATGACCATATTGTTCAAGTGAAGAAGCAGTTAAATGATGACTGTCAGAACACTGCAAAAACAGGAGGGTTGTTTTAACCCAGCTTGTTTACCACAGTTGCAATTTAAGGATTAAAAACAATCCTCGTGTTTTGTGCATGCACTGCAAAAACATGAGGGTTGTTTTTGAAACTTAAAATGTGTGCATGCAAAAACATGAGGGTTGTTTTTGATCTTTAAAATGCACCTATGGTAAACAAGCTGGGTTAAAACGACCCTCCTGTTTTTGCAGTGAATGTCCAAGGTTCAATAGCCTACTGGAGCCGGCTTATTCAGTCACCCAGCGCTCTGCCTGATCCTACGGCCCCCCTTCTGCCTGAGGAAAATGCAGACTGCAAACCTATGTGACCTCATATGATGCGTTTGTTTGACACGATAATGATGTCAAAACGCTAAAAATAGCCAACCAGGACAGCACTGACTATATATAATTTTGCATAGCTACTCACTTTAATAATATCGTTATGTATAATGTTAGTCTCGCGTGCCAGCCTCCTTCCGCACGTGAGACTAGTATGACGTATGACTCATTGCACGCTGTATATACAGCTGACATTCACCAGACATTTACTATATATAGCCTAGTATCAAAATGGCACCTCCTGTTGTAGTACTTTTTGCACTGAATTTAATTTTTTCAGAAACAGATTTGTACTGCTGGTGATTGTGGTGATAGCTAGTGTTAGTGTAGGCATTAGCATAGTAAAAAAAATGTGTTTTCACAGGTAATCATGTTGCTTACTAATAGGCAGTGTTATATTGCTGGAACACTCATTGACAAACAGCCCCGGCGTCTCTATATATACACTGGATTCTTCCAGATTGGAACACGTGACTAGAATAGACTAAGTGTATATATACTCCTAAAGTTGATGCCAATACAATGGGTACAATTTATGCTAATTAATAATATGTACCCACAGGAAAAAAGAAAACAATTACAATTAATGAATGTTTGAAGATGGAAAGTTAAAGAGAAGAAATTTTATATTCAGGCAAAAGGTTCCAGTGAAATATAGAGTTAGGAACAAAAGAATAATAATAAGAGTTAGTTCGAACAAAGGGTTGAGTGAGTTGAAGAGACCTGTTTATATGTGACTTAGTTTCAATAAGTACAGAACGTAGTTTGAAAAAGATTCTGTGATTCGAAAGTGAAGGCAGGTTTAGCAACTCCTGCAGATCATCATAACTTGTATCCCAGGACTTAGTGCACATTCTGAAAGCAAATTTTTTGAATATTCTCCAAAAGCTGAATGTCCCGTTTTTGCAGGAACTATAGTCTGTTTCACCAGGACATTTTGGTGAAAGGGTAGTAAAACTTGCAGTAAAACTTGCAGGAACTGATAGCTAGATGTAAAGCTTGGCTATCATATTTATAGCAGGAATTGGTAAGGTAACGACAGGCAGATTATTTTGCTACAATAGGTGGCCTTAGCTGGCTGTCCCCAACCTGATAGTTTTACAATACAGAACAACAACTTTATAAGTTTCATATTTCTTTTGGAATACAAATTACTTTTGTGACAGGTTTTTGATGGGGTAATTTCATGCTCAGTGCTGGAAGTGACAGTAGATATATTATTGTGTAGGCAAAGGTCCAGCATCAACTTTAGAAGTTTGAAGAGTGTAGCCACTCATCTCTTGAGATAACTCAACACTCAAATCATTGACTATAACATCCACCCTTACTTCATATCTATTTTGATACCTATAGCTACTTTGAGTTTCTTGAATCAGATATGCTGACATTGGTTCAGAAACCAGTACACTATACTATTCTACCATGTTATCTCAATTAATTCCACCACTCTTATATATATTTACTCTACAGCTCCAAATTGAATTAAAAAGCCCTAATTAGTATATGTATAGCTACAAGCTGCAGCTGCACCCATTCTTGTTAGCTACTGTTATAAACGTATATAGCTACCATGAGTTTTGGTTATATAGCTATTGATTGTATGTGCTACTGCTTACTTTAGATAAGTGCTCTAAGGTGGTGCAAAACTGCCGGGAGTATTACTGCCTGTATACTAAGTTCTTTTGACACACAAAACAGTCAGCGGTAGCACTTCTGTTCACTATATAGCGTAGGCCAAAATACTCATTTTGTTTTTTCTCCCCCCTTCTAGCATGCAAATGAAATGGTGATAATATTATAGTGGTTGATTTGATTGAGAAAATACTGTGGTTTCATATTTCAGTCTCACCTTCCAGTCCCATAATTGCATGAATGAATTCACCTTCCGACGTGTTCACTTATTTAACTTACCTAGGTAGCCATTACTGTTGTGTCCCAGTGTTCACTTTTTAGAAGCCAAGCTATATACCACAGTTTGGTTATTATGGTTATTATGGTTATTATTAGAGTGATACTATAATATTGTTAAAAAATTTGCCAATTGGGGGAGAGGGGGAGTGGAAGGGTAGTTTTAGTATACACAAGGGGGTTGCAGTCAAGAATATTGAGAGTTGGAGAACCACGAATAGCTAACTAACTAATTTAAAAATTCTTAGTGTTTTGGTAAAGCCAATAGCATGGGAACACATAACAGCAGCAACGCCATTAGCAGACGTCACAACAAGACAGGTGACTGCAGTCACCTGAGTGGTTGGGACTTCTGCTAATGGTGTCCTCGAGAAAGCAGCAAAGAATCAGTTGGGGCTATGTAGAACACTGGTCTTGTCATTTATAGCTAGCTACTTGTCGCAGCATTGCTGACTACTCTTACTATTATATTCATGAATATATGAATTGTCATTTTGACTATTGTTGTTTGCTATAATTGAGTTGCAGATGATGAACACATTATAAACATGACCTAAGAAAGACGGTATGAGTTTTCTGTGTATGTCTTTTCTTGATTATGAGTTTGTAAAAACTGTTAAAAGTGGCAGTACTTTTGCTAGCCCCTTCCCCATCCGCGGATCACAGCATTTTAAATTATTATTTATTACTTCTAATGTTTGATTGCTGGAATTGCATTTAATACCCGTAGAGCTAGCTAGCTTTTAGTATACAGAGCAGAGTTCTGCTTTTGTGATATCTTAGAAGGCCATCATAGTGTGGTGCTGCAGTGACATTTATTATGAACCCTAGCTGGTACTACACAGATATAGCCAACATAGTACTCAGCTTTGACAGGAAACAATGTGCATTTGTTATTATTTGTGATCACATGTCAAGTGCTGCAATACTGCAAGGCAATGACAACATACCCTTAGTTTATTATTAGTAACCAAATTTGCTAAAAATAACCCTTACCCATATATATATACACACATACATATATGGATACAGATTGGCTATATATGTGAATTATAGCACATATGGTCCAGCACAAAAGTTGGAAAGATGGATTTTATCAACACGACTCTCCTCTTTAACTGCCTTGTGGCCATACACAGCAGCAATGCTAATGGAGCTGGGCCTTTCTGGTTTCGCAGATCGGGGACTAATTTCTGTCTCATTGGTTCTGCATCTGACCAAGAATCACCACTTCACTGGAGCAGCTGCAACGAGAACACATACTGGATGCAAGACGATCCGAATCAGCAAGGGCATATTAAATGGCAAAACCAACCGAATGTCTGCATGGATCGGGAACACTGCCATCACGGCTCGTCTAATGATCGCCTTAGTGACTGTAATCACTGTGGAGCAGTTCACTGGCAATATAATGGTGGTCGCCTGTGTGAAGATGATTGCAAAAACTGCATCCGTGATGACGGAAGCCAGACTACTATTCATTACTGTAGCGATTGTGCTATACATTTTGATCGGGTCCAGCTGGAAACGTGAAACTGTAACCATCACGGTGTGTGTCCAGGAGCTGAGGAAAATCATTTGCATCCCAAGGGTGAGCCGTGCCATTGTAATAGAGGCTATAGTGACGTTCACTGCGGTAGTTGTTCCAGTGGTTTTATCAGTGTCGGAGATAGCTGTGATGAGTGTCCTGGTGGTTCTTCCAACCCATGCAGTGGTCATGGGAGGTGTTCTGCTGGTACAAATGCTGCCCAATGCTCCTGTTCCGTCGGCTGGCAGGGAGATTCCTGTTCCACATGTGAGCCAGGATATGTTGGATCAAACTGTGCTGAGTGTCCTGGAGGTCACAAAAATCCCTGCTCAAACAATGGATATTGCTCAGCTTTGGACTCGGCCACAGTGTGTACATGCTTTCCCATGTACACTGGTGTCTCCTGCAGTGAGCAACATTGGAACAGTCTTTCGCTTGATGTACCCTTCGAAAGCTGTGCTGACTTGGTGTACGTCCCTCGCACAGACCCAGTTACTAATTGCGCTTTGCATTTCCTTGTCACAAACATCTTTGAAATTCTTATCTTTGCTAGACGACTAGAATGCAAGACGATTACTGCTCATGTTGATACACGGCTTTTCACTACTCCTCATGAAAATTGTGAAGTACCCTACATGCAATATTCCATTAACGTAACGGTGTATGGTCGTAGGATTACAGCCATTAACACCTATACCATTGAGTGTAAACATAGTATCACATTCAACTTTGTGGAGAAGGACCCTGCCACTAAATTTAACATGACCAGCTCCCGAAATCTTAAACTCAATATTGGAGCGCTGAAGCAAGGATGGGATTATGCTGGTGACTACATTGCGCAAGCTTCATTCTTGTGTGCAAGAGGGTGGGCACTATCCAATGATAAACGGCATGCAGCCAAGATCATGGCAAAATACCTGACACAGGTTCTCTTCACTGGTTTTGTTGAATTGGTTTCTGGATTTATTCTATGCATCACATATATTCCTAGAGAATGTATGAAGGATGGAGGGGGGGGGGGAGGTTGCTGATGCATAGCACCTAGAAGGATCATACTACTGTTAGTATTCAGATTATCTCTTCTGTGGCGCATATAATACATTCTTTGTGAGTATGGGTTAACTCTATAGGAGTTTATTATTTTGCATGTGCTAATGGCATCAGGGGAAAATGGTTTATTATTGTTTTAAACCTCTCTATTCCAGATGAAGACCAGCGGCAGAAACACGGTCATGTTTTCTTTCAAAAGTCACACCTCATTTATTCTAACAGGATATTAAGACAAAGTCAGAATCAGTATCCACCTTGGAACGATGCTTGCCGAATTCCATCAACAAACCTGAAACAATATGGACCTACCAGGAAAACAGTTAGGCAAATAACCCTCCAAAGGCATGACTCCCTTCGTGGTGCATGTATGTCTCAATGCTTCTTATTCAAGCCCGAAATGTTGGGTTGTCAAAACTGGTTCAGATGCCAAAAGCTGTATATGATTGTTAGGATATGCCCTGTGTGGTGTAGCACCAGTTTTACATTGTCTCGTCAACAGACGAAAAAGAACAAATGCGATTGCAGCAATATCGACCACATGCAGGTCTTGTAGGCCTTGAACTGATCACTATATATATAGTACTGTGAATGGAGAGACTTGTTTTGATTTTGCTAGAGGAACCTTGATACCAAATATGATGCCATTTAATGAATCAAATCCTATTTCCGTAGTAATTATGGATAACTTGACATCATGCAAGTGAAGTGAAAGACCTGTTAAAACAAGCAGGTATATTAGTATTGTATTTACCACCTTACAGTCCGGACTTCAACCCCATAGAGGAAATGTTTAGCTATTATCAAGACTTTTTTGAGAAAGCATGACCCATTACTCCAATTCCAAATGACTAATGATGCAACAGATGTAATTCAATCTGCTTTTGAGGCTTTTACAGCAGAGCTCTGTCTTTCATGGATTGCATGGTCTTTCTGGATACCTTCATTAAAAATCTGTGATAATAATAATATACTCATGTTGCTGCCGTAGCGCTTACGCCATTGACCACGCACCCACAGACGCAGGCGGAGCTTGTAAGACCTCCAGTCAGAGGACAAGAGCAAGAACAACCAGAGACCACACAATCCTGATCACCATACAATTCCTTCTTCCTAGTCTCCCATATCAGTAATACAAAGCTCTTAACTAGCTTTAATAATGCTTTAAAATCATCCCTGTTCCAATTCTCAAACCCTAAAATAAAACTTGCCTTATTAAAATTATCAAGTGTACTAAACTCCCCAAACCTCCCCCCCAATAGATTTTCTAATTCAACCATGAAATTATTTCTAATGCTGTCATATGCTGGACACTCCCAGAGAACATGTACCACACTCTCACATTCACCCCTGCATAATTTACACTGCCTATCATCATTTTTACCCCTATGTCTTCCTAACTCTTCATTCAGACCGTTCGTACCTGATTAATGCATAAAGAGTTATATACACTGCATACGTGTACTGAATCATGTATCACCAATGAATATTAACAGTCAGACTCAATATCCTGAATGAATAGCTGAAAGTGTAGTGTATATACGAGTTAGGCTGACCCAGGCAGTGTGTAGAGTCTCGTGGAAGAATATCCTTCAAATTAAAATGGTAATCATTCTTGTATGCACACTGTTTTTTTAGCAAAGCTGCCACTCAGGCTAGCTGGATAAAATCAACCCTTTGCTTGAATATCGGAAATGCTGCCATTTCTCTCTTAGTTCTCTAATGTTTATGGCATACAGTAAATTCACAGCTGGAAATGATCCAAGAATCATCTGATGGACTTCAAATAGAACTTGGTTTGAAACATTTCTATCAATTGCACTTCTGTCACATGCTTCTCCTACAGAAGTTCCTGAACTCTCACAAGTGAAAAAATCACGGAAGTCTTCCAATGGTCTAGTGTTCTGCCAGAATCTCAAAGCAACTACTAAAAAAGTGACTATACCTGTTCCAACAAAGTAACACAGAACTGTTAGGATCTTTATTTCAACTTTCTGTATACCTGTTTCATTAGCCATAGCTTTCCTTCTCTGCATGGAGAAACAACAAAAAGGGGGACATAGCTAATTACGAAAAGTAATTGGTGACAGCTACTACCATAAACTTCGAACATACATACACGCATGCATGCATGCACTGTATAAGTAGAGTACCACACTACATGCTTGGGTATCATAGAACTGGTACTGTTAAAACACACAGCATGTAAATACCCTACACTAGAGAAGCAATTATTATTTTATGTGAGTAATATCCTAATCAAGATCCCCTGTGTTTTTACATAAGACAGTCACGAGGATTATCTATTATGATAGAAGTTAATTGTGATAGGTATTACCGTATAGCGACAAATTTTCGAGGTATTAAATAATTTTCGAGGATAGGGGCCTCTTTTCCTGCAAAAATTGTGGTCTGCTCTTCGATTTCAAGCACACCTCTCACTTCCGCGTTTGCCGGTGCAATGGAGGACGACGGTACTGCCGTTGGTTCGAGCGAAAACCGCCAAAGTTTTACTCCTCGAAAAATTGTCGCTATACGGTAATAAGAACAACTTACCTTACAAACCATCCACAATATTATGGTGAGGAGGGAAGTTCCAGTTGCTTCAACTATAATAATAGGCATTATATAGGAATAAAAGCTGACGTTTATACTGCTAGGTATGCAAACTATTGGAGGTATGTTTGCAAATGTGTAGCCTCCTGCTCCAAGGACTGCTCCAATTGAAATCCATGGAAGGAGAAATCCAACAAGGATAGCTGCAAAATGGAGGTACTTCATTTTGCCAGAAGTTTCAAATCTGTGGGCATGAAAGGGGTACTTCAGTCCCCAGTATATGGCTGCTATGTGAATGAACCACCATATAATTGCCAGACAGTAAGTGTATTGGGTTGTTACACCTAAAAGAAAAAAGGGAACAATGCAAATAAATTAGTCAATCATCCAAGATATTCGCTACTATAATATCACTATAATTATAACACTGTAAAATAAGTAGATTGCTTTAACATTTGAAGGACTATTGTCACAGATGTGTGACATACAATTGCACAGACTTTATCCCCTAAGGATTATTAAGAGTGGTCAAACCCTTAAATACTGCATTAACACTTGAAGGACATACAACTGCACAGACGTTATTTAAACAGACCAGTTGGTCTAACTGGCCTGTCCTCTAAGGGTTAAATTAATTACTGAGTTGCAGAGTGCTATATAGATGGGTCAACCTGTTGCTATATGTATATTGCAGGAATAACAAGATACTTAGAGTTTCCTTGTTGCTAGCTACAAAGGCACTTTGTTATTCCTACAACTGCATACTTTGGCATCAGATCAATTGATTTCCAAATGTTCACTCACAAAATACTTCTTTCAGATAATTTGACTGGTGCCAGGAAGCTAGCCAGTATAGCCACATAGCTACTTCCAGTTAGGGAAGCCAGTCACAGGAAACGTAATCAGATAGTCACTAACTGTGTGGTTTCCTTCCTGCAACTACATGCATATGAGGTGACCTTGAATTGCAACTGAGGTAACCAAGCTGGATTAACTATATCTCATGCTTTGCAGTATATACATGTGCATAAAAGAAGACAGTTTAAACATGGTAGTTATTTTGACGTGCTTAGTGGTTATATACTCCGGCTCTTGTAAGCATGCTAGTCTAAAAAGTAACCAGGAGGTTATTTTGACATTTCACAGTGTGGGCGTGGAAGGGGGCAGCCTTCTTCTTCCACAAAATTCTATTTCCTAGTACATACTCAATTTTTACTCCTTACAAACCGTGTTACTGTGTACATGGAACGTAAAAATTCCATTTGAGAAACAAATTTGGCAATTTGTACACCTCTTTGAAATCTGATCAAAGTTAAGGTAGGAAGGGAACTTAAGTAGGGTTGAAGCCGAATCTCCGAACCAAGTTGATGGCTATGTCGGCAACATCCTAGCCTACACCCACACGACAATAGGTAAGCACCTAATTACCCCCTCTGCTTAATATTCACAAAAATACCTCTTTTGCTAAAATTCCAAATATTGCACTCCCCGCACAGTTTCACCCCTCATCGTCACCTACACACAACCTACACAGGACAGGCCAAAATCCTACGCATGCTTTTTTCACAGAAACCCTTCATATCCGGTTTTACAGCTAAATCTGTCTTGCTATTAACAAATATACTTATTTCGCAATCCCGACTCGCCAATTAAATATTGCAACAATCCACGCCTGCTACAGTAGATTCACCCCAGGGTTATGACAGTCAGCCTACTCACAAGAAAACTACGCATGCTTTTCTCCCCTAACCCCTCCCTTGCTACGTTACACACACACACAGCCTAGCTACCACTCACCACTGTTTTTGCCAGGACCCCACAAACGGCAGCTAGCCGCGAAAATGGGCGGAGTCTACAAGATAGAAAGGTCACTTTCCTAAAGACAACTGACTAGAGAAGACTGGATGACCATCTGTCTGGCAAGCTGCCTGCCAGCCTTACAGCTACACTCACAAACACTACTACAGACTTCAGGCTGGATTTTACACACAAACAGCATACTCAGCACTACACACGGCCTAAACGGTATCTTATAAAAAAAATATAAAAAAGAGTGCTGAAAGTGAACATCAAAGTACCGCTCGGCCACATCAAAGTGCTGAATTTGCCCTTGAAAGTGCCGCTTTCCACATCAAAGTGACACACCCCCGCTGTTGATTCCGGTTGCCGCCATGGGAAAATGTAAATAGTTCAATGAATCTCACGTAGCTCACATGACCTTGCTGATTGCTCATTAATTATTCATGAGCAGTTTTACGGGGATTTTTTCAATTTCCCTTGCTACCTTAATTAACACACCAAGAGGGAAACATGTACATATAACTAGAGTAATCACAAAGCATTCAAAACAGCTATTTTAGTGTGATTGGAGCATTTTAGTTTCTCCATTAGGATGCCTGCATTGACACTTTTATCCACGGTGTATCTTAGGTCACAGCAACCCACTCATTAGGCATTACGCTCGGCCTATTTAATTTCTCAACAAAAATGCATACAGCTTAGTACATGTCATGAGCCATGCACTCCACTTTAGTCAATTTACCAATTAGGCTGCAGAAGGGTGCTGATTCTTTAAGGCTCTCAATCAAGTTTCTTGAGTGGCAGAACAGCTTGGTAGGGGCTGTGCGCCCAATAAGTAGAACTACACCAAACACCATAACACTCGCTGTCTGATACCTGATAAGACTTGATGGGAATGTGAACCTGCAAAGTGAGGTAGGGCATAAACTATCACGTGTACAGATAATTCAAGACTGCCGTACTCGTGTTACTACACTGTCAAAATTAAATGGTAATTTTAACCCATGGTGGTTACCACAGTTGCAAGGATTAATCTATTTCAGGATATATAACCCCATGCAAAAGAACAAAGCAAAAAAAATAACTCCCAGTATTAGATAACCAATATGGTAACCTGCAGACATCTAGTACCATATGGCCATGGCATGTACTGGTCATGTATTCCATGAACCTATACATGTAGCTGTCGTTGTAATTTGTGGGGGAACACCAACATCTGATTGTATAGGTCCCATGTAAAGGTTTTCTGCATGTGGCATGTACTGGTCATTACCCCATGAAAGGAATGCCGTTGCTGTACATGTGGCATGTAATCGTGTACTTAGTTGTCATGGACCCCGGCCCCCATGAAAAAGAGCACCATTGATGTGGATAGTATAGCTTGTAGCTTCCCACTATAGGGTATTATTTCGGGACAGCTCCATGTAAACATTTCCCTGAAAGAAACCAATGTGGTAACCTGCGAGCATGCAGATACCTAGTAATCTGATACTACGTGGCATGTACTGGTCATATGCTCCATAAACATAACTTTTTATAGTAGTGGAACATTTGCAGCTTGTAGCTTTCTATACTATGGTACATTCTAGATCATGCACCAACTGTAGCAGTCACCCAAGGGTTAAAGTTACCCATTCGTTTTTACAGTGATATTACAAGGGCAGATACTTACGTTCTTCGACAATTAATACAAGACAGCAAGAGTACTGCTGTACCACCAATGATGCCTGTAGCAACTGACAGTATAACTAGAGTATTCATTGCCACCTCGAGTTTCTTTGGATAGACTGCCCACTCTCCACATTCTGGCAAGCAAACATTTCCTTCATCATCAAGGTAGAAATTGTCTGAGCAGTTGGTACTACCATTAGCTGTCAACAATCGACTTTCATTTTCAGCTGATCCAACTTCTGTCGAGTTGTACACTTCATTTACACTAGAGCTTGTAGTATCCTGCAATTTACGGAGTATTTCATATATAAATTAGCTCTATATAGCTATAGAAAAATGCATCAGCTAAACAGCAACTTTATGGATCACATGTGGCCATTTGCTGTCTACTAAACTTTCATCCCTCCTGGCATGTACAAGGAAAACCTCAGAAGGTGTGACTTTGTTGATAGTTTATTAACTACACGGCAACTGGATTATAATTCAGTTTTTTAATGTGCATGCACTGCAAAAACAAAAGAGTTGCTGTAACCCAAAAATAATTTGCACACAAGCAGGTAATTGACCACTTTAGGTCTCCAATTTCAGACAGAAGGTACACAATTAAGCTAGAGGCAGCTACAATAAGGGATTATACAAGCAAAGCTACAATTATAACATCTCTATGGCTTCTGCAAGAGAAACAGCCTAAGCACTACCTATGCACATTCTTTGGTATTGAAGTTGCAAGAGCTGGGCTGAAGCAATCCCTTTGATTTTGCAGTGCTAGCTAGTTGAATGAAGATATAACATAGGACAATAGCTAACCATGCATGGCGAGAGAACACAGATACATATCACTGCAAAATAGAAAGGTTACCTTAACCCTGCTAGAGTTATCTGAGTTGTAGCTTTATGTGCACATGTATATTCTACTTGAATACTCTACACCTCAGTGGCATGCAAAGCCTGTTATTATGTGTAGGACCGTTGTACGAGAAAGAGTTGGTAGTCATGGTCAATTTGTTGGAATGCATGTTTCTAGTAACAAGGTAAACTACAGTAGAGAAATTGCGATTACACGGTCATAATTCCTCCAAATTCCTAGCTCATACTCCCAGTCTGAGGGTGCATTCCAACAAACCTCTCCCTTATTTTTACAATACCTATTATAGTCCATAAAACACAACCAATTCAATATGCCGTTGGTGGCAGATACACACACAGTGAGTAGAGTGCACTTGCAAGCATGGTAGTGAAGCTGCAACTGAGCTAAGTGGTTGGGTTTCCTTTGTAGCTATATAGCAACAAGGGAAACTCTAAGTACCTTCAATATATATAATTTTCACGAATGAAGTGACCCGTGCACATCTAGCACTACTGTAACAACTGCAGTAACCACTCAGTAGTTAAATATATACACTCCGGTAATGCATGCATGGACTGTATAGTCTTTGCAATATGATTATGTATAATTAGTGTATGCTCAGAGGTATAATATAGGTGCCTCGCTGACTCACCCTGGGTATGTGATAAACAATAATGAAAGACACAATTGCACCCCAGACGATCAGATTCACGGAAACAACCGTTATCCATCTTATCGATATCCGCCGCTTAAACATAGCCGACAACTCTTTGCACTTAGGCTTGCAATACATCTTCATCCGGGACCACCGCTGTGTATAGAACGGTTGCACGAACATATAACGTCGTTTATTGGTTACTTCCGTGTGGCAAAAGAGTGGTAGGTTCTATATATAGCTAGCGAGTGAACTCAGAAACTAGAGGAGCTTGTAACATACAATTTTAGTATGTAAACTATCGCTGTGGCGCAGTTATCACGCAGGTTAAATTCAACAGATCTGCCAACCACAGCGTGAGTATCACAGTAACTTCCGCTCAGCTGCCATGGAACAGCCACACGGAAGTGGTTGGTCTGTGACGTAATGCACCCGCTCTATATAGCCGAGCACTTTCTTGGAATCTCCAGTACCTAAGCACGTGTCGTAGGCCGGGAGCATGGTCAAAATGTCACGACACGACAGTGCAACCGAGAGAATCTGAAGTCAGCACAGAAGTACAGAATTTATTCGTGAGAATGTTTCAAAAGAGGAAAATTCTAAAGTAGAAGAACGTACAGAGCACTCCACATCCTATGTATGCCTACAGAAGATGGAACTGATAAAGAAACAGCAGTCACAGAAACTAAAAAGTTTATCCTGTTTTGAAGCCAAGCAAACTGTGAAGAACAACAGCTGTGAACTAGCAAAAACTTTACGAACTTCTGAAAGAAGCACATCTGATATCAATAGTGAGGAACCAGTGAAGGAGAAGTGGTTTCTAACCTTTGAACAGTTCATATCACAGGAGCCAGAACTCTGTTAATTCTTCGCTGAACAGAGCACTATTGACGTTGCTAGTAGTTCTGTGGACTCTGTATAGTCTCGCAGGCCAGATGTCAGAAAACGTGGAAGAGTGACTCTTCCGACGTCCTGCGAGATTAGGTCAGCACCTGAACCCCTACACCAGAACTGCATGTGCTGGTAGTATCACTATTGAGCCAAAATATTTGTCCTGCTTTGATCTCTGCGATGGTTACCACACCCATTTTGTATGATGTTTGCCCACACAGTAGGCCCGGGCGTACAGTGGCGTGGCCAGGATCATGAGGCACTGCTTGGGCACACTACCGAAGTCAGTGTCTGGAGGCACCGTGTGCCTCTACGGAGGCTGCAAAGCAGATAAAAGCGCGGAAATATTTTTCGCTAGGGAGAGTATTTTGGGCAATCCTAGGATTGTACCACTGCTCTGCTGCGCAATTCTAGGACTACATAAACAAAGCATTGCTTTATGTATTGCAATCCTAGGATTGCGCAGAAAATTCTGCGGCACAATCCTAAAACACTCTGCTGCGCAATCCTAGGATTGTGCTAAATATTCTGTTGCGCAATCCTAGGATTGTGCAAAATACTTTCTGCTGTGCAAAATACACTCCGCTGTGCAATTCTAGAATTGTGCAAAATATTCTGCTGCACAATCCTAGGATTGCGCAAAACACTCTCGCACAAAATATTCTGCTGCGCAATCCCAGGATTATGCAAAACAGTTAAATATTCTTGCGTAACATATTCTGCTGCACAATCCTAGGATTGTGCAAAATACTCTGCTGCATGGGCAATCCTAGAATTATGCAAAATATTCTGCTGTGCAATCCTAGAATTGCGCAAAACACTCTGCTGCGCAATCCTAGGATTGTGCAAAAATATTGTGCAAATATTCTGTTGCGCAATCCTAGACTTGCGCAAAACACTCTGCTGCACAATCCTAGGATTGTGCAAAATATTCTGCTGCACAATTCTAGGATTGCGCAAAACACTCTTGTGCAAAATATTCTGCTGTGCAATCATAGGATTGTGCAAAATATTCTGCTACGCAATCCTAGACTTGCGCAAAACACTCTGATGTACAATCCTAAGATTGCACAAAATATTCTGCTGTGCAATCCGCAAAATATTTTGCTGCGCAATCCTACTATAGGATTGCGCAAAACACTCTGCTGCACAATCCTAGGATTGTGCAAAACACTCTGCTGCGCAATCCTAGGATTGTGCAAAATATTCTGCTGAGCAATCCTGCAAGGCCTTCTGCTGTGCAGTCCTATGATTCACGCGGGAAATTGCGAAAACTCACTGAGGTGCTCAGCAATAAATAATAGGCCGCCCCGCGAGAATTAAGTGCATGTTCTAACATGTATGTTGATATTGTATGTTGAATTACATATGTACTAACGTGCATGTTGATATTGTTGCCCCCCTGAACAACTGATTACATAATTATGTACTAACATGTGTGTTGAAATTAATTACAATAGACCTCTCAGCAACAAGTGATTACATATTATGTATATAATGTGTAAGTTGAATGTCAAATTACAGTAGGCCTCTCAGCTACAGTACATATGTAACATGCACCTTGACCACCATTCTAATCATTGATTTTAGCTGCATGGGATGCTTACCATATTGGGCCACCACACAGTTCTCTCACCATTTGTTACATACAATGACATGACCCGGGCACACACCATTTGTACCCGGGCACCAGCCCAGGTATACCCGGGTGTAGCTACGCCACTGCTCAACCAATTCACAGTTTCCCGTTCCCATGCTCAGGTTCTCATGCATTCACAGTTTCCCATTCCCATGCTCAGGTTCTCATGCATTCACAGTTTCCCGTTCCCATGCTCAGGTTCTCATTCATTCTTAGGCTCTCACCCCTGGGTAGGCCTGAGCCCAATCTGCTTGGACAGATTCCTGTTTTTCTTCCCGCAATTCCTCTAATCTAAGCCTGTTTTGCTTCCGAGCAGAGCCTATTTTTCTCGTTTATACTCGATTAATACGATGTGTATGCAATCAATTTCTTGTTACCATATCACTGATTAATAGCTTGCAATTGCTCCAGAATGGAACTATTTCAGCATAGGCTACAAGCATTTCCACTGCTACTAGTCTCTGCTGCACCGAATCCACTCAAAGCCTCACTTCTAGTTATAGCAGACTGACTAGACAGACCCTGCCTTTTTTACGCCAATGCTGTTGCCTAATTATTCTGCTAGGGAACGTCCCTATTTTGCCAGCAGCATGCTTCCTGCCTGAACCTGCCTAATTTTCTCAGATTTCTGCTGGCAGATTAGGCTCAGGCCTACCCCTGGGCAGTTACCTTGTGTTCTTATTCCCAGACCGTCATTCCCCAGCCGTCATCCCCGGGCAAACTCTCATTTCCATCCCTAGCACTCATGCCCAGGCTCTCAGTGGCAAGGCTACAGACCATGCATATATCAATCAAGGTCTCACTGATCCTGGCATTGCTGACAAGGATAAGGTTCTGTACGGCTGGAATGGTAGGCTACGGCTCAGCCATACCCTCTGGAGTTTGGCCATAGCACGGCCCGCCTACAGCCGCCGCCCTTGTAGCTTCTCCGGCAATTATGTGGGCGACGCAGCTCCCAAACGCGTTCTAGTGGGTGTGGTTTTGTCTAGGTCATATCTCTGCGCGAGTCGAGTCCGAGGGCCGGCCGGCCATTTCTTAAGGTATGACGTCACGTAATTAAATCCGGAAGTGGCCGGAAGTAGGTACAATCTGCGAAACCCGTAATCAAGTGCGAGCCTCTTCCCTCTACCCTCCCTCCTTCCCTCCAAAATCTTAAACAGCGATTGCCATCCGCCCTCTTTTTCTTGGCAAAGAAGCAAATTGCTTTCTCTTTTGCAATCATACACACAGAAAACATAAACAGACTACCACCCTCACGATTAACCGCTATTATTACCGCACGTGCGCAAAAGCGAAAGTAATTATCAGGTAAGTAAGTAGTGCAGTGGCGGACTAGCCTCGGAGGAGTGAGGCTAACCCGCGAGACTAGTCTCGCATGCCAGCCCCCGTCCGTAAAAAAAATGCAGATGGGGCTGGCAAGCGCTGCCGATTATCGCATAGTCTCGCGTGGCCAGACTCTGGCCACGCGAGACTAATTATCGCATCATCCGCATGCCATTGTGGCTGCTCCGTATATTTACGACTTATATGGTCCGTGTACTTAAGTACAAGACGTGGCAAGGAGTGGAGTATAGCTAGCTAGCCAGCTGCTGTCAGATGTGATGTCTCGTGAACGTGCCTCAATACCATGCTTCAAAGAGTTTCCTGTTGGTGAGCATCCCGATGATCGTAGTGGTCGGTACCGCCTAGCTTTCGCAAATCCAGTTGCGACCAGTTTCGACATTAAAGAAGAATTGGCTGCAGATGATGAACAACGAAGAGAAAAGGCAGGCTGGAAAGGAAATTGCAATACCAGTATCACCGTGCAGGCAAGCTGTGGGCGCAAGAAAATTGATAAATTCAAGATATATGGTGAATGGGCCGTGATCTGCACAGTGATTGTTGTGATCTGGGGACTTCTAACATTGCCTACCATTTACTATCATATGCCACAGGTACAGTATGTATTAGTGTACAACATGCTGATGAAGGGCTACTAGGCCAATTATAGCTACTATGAGATCGATGTCGGGTACACCATAAAAACGAATCAAAAATTTTAACCTGAAAATGGTTACTTCAATCAGATGCACCAAAGACGTGTTATATGTACTTATTTCCAAAAGGAACTTTAGTTGTACAGGATTTTGAAGTGTATTTAGTGACTAAATACCACTAGGACTAAGACTGGTGTATGATTTCAAAATACCGTAGAATCGGGATAGTAGGCACTGGTGCTTACTTTCGAAATTAGCAACAGGAATATTAATGGGTGCTAACATTCGAGGGGTGCCTACTTTAATGGGGTGCTTACAATCGCGTGAATATATGGCGTAGCGGTATAGCTGCTGTGGCTGCCTTTTGTACTACAGGTACGACCATTACACTTGTGGGTTTGGCTCTAGGAAAGATATTCATTTCTAGATTGGCTCATTACAATGCCTAACAGGCAGTGCTGCACAGCTGGCAAGAAGCACTACAACTACTGTGAAGAAGGCGGTGCTGCAACAATGTTGTATGCATAGTTTTCATGAATTTTATTATACCATTGACCTTACTCACTGTTCTGCGCACACTTGCTGTTTGCTCGTGCGCTCTCTGTAGGCCAGGATAGTGAAGCTTCCAGTTGTAGAAGACAGTTTTTCCTGGTAAGTGCTGTAGTCTCTCTCTGTTGCTACACTTGGGTGCCTATTCTTGTAGGGTGCTTACTTTCGTGCGGGTGCCTATAAACGGGAGGCGGTTGTTGTAATTCAATTGGGTGCTTATATTCATAGGGTGCTTACTTTCTATGGGTGCTTACTATCCCGATTCTACGGTACCGTGCAGTCATTCTTGAAGAACTAATTGCAAGTGTGTCTTTCATTCCTAAAATACTTTATAGACTAATCATAGCCCAAACACAATTAAAACATTATACTAGTCAACCATGCAGAAAAGGAGAAATACACGGCATGCAACTGATATATAAACAGACTTTGGTTAAATTTACAGTCGTTTTTTTTTTATAGTGCCAGTGTTTTATATGCACTAACGTTAACCTTCCTAGCAGCAGAATTATGATGCAAGAGGTATACATTGAATCAAAGTAGCTATGGCTTTACTCCAGGGTTAGCTATATGAAGCAAACAGTGATGATCAATGAGCTCACAAGAAGCAAGGAAGTATGAATCTGCTGTAATGGTGTAGAACTGTTCAGTTATGTAGCTACTTGACTAGCAGAAGGTGGTGAACAGTGATGCTCAAGTCCTGTGTGCTGCAGCTGCGTTACGTTATCAAGACGAGAAGCGTCTTTGAGACATAATTGCTACCAAAATATATATAGGGCAGCTACAGTCACACATGTCAATATAGATAGGTATGTATCTGCTTAAGTACCTAGTGCGTACATGGTATTCCATGCAGAGGGCCTCACGGGAATTGAGTTGCATTACGCTGCTCAGCTGACCGTTCAGTCTGAGGCTTTGAGAATGGTGATCATCACTTTTCACTTATACCAAATCAGCCCTACCCGCTGTCAATGATCGTCCCACCAACGTCCCCTTCCTCTCCTCTACCCCTGCTTCCGTGCAGCATGATTAGTTGCCTTGCTCGGCAATTATACGCATTCATGTTTCTTGAATCACCTAATACTGCCGCCAGAGAGTGGAGATGAACATTCACAATTACAAATAACATTTGAAATGTATGTACGCTGCCAAGTGTAAAGAATAGGGGTGTAATACTATATGTAATGTTTTATATGAAGGAACAGTCATTGAAAAGCAAAAACACATACCATATGTGATACTTGTGATATGAGTAACTGAAACAACTGAGGGTTTATGGTGATTAGATTGCTTCTTGATAAAGATTTGGGAGTGGAACTTTAAGTGCACTTGTAGATAGGCCTTGGGAATAAGCAATTCCTTGTAATGCAATGATTGTGCTTCCTGTGTGTAGCTACTGTATTATGTTTAGCTCACTTGCACTATGGAAATTAACCTTTGACCTTAAGCACTGTCATAGGCTCACAGCTACTGTATAGCTGCAGTTCTAGTGAATGAGATAATGAAAGTTGTCAGCCTAGTATAGTAGTGAACCTGAAGTACCTGACTCTGTTCTAGAGGCTGAAAAGGAGTCCGCACCTAGCATTCTCAGAAGCAGTACTATTATGCTTACTGAAGGCGCTCTATTATGCTGGAATATGCTCTTAATCTGCATGTTTTATAAAAGTATGCATGCTGGCATAATTCGCCAAGGTCTACTTGCAGCCCATGACTAATCAGGTTAGTTAGGTACTTAGTACAGCTAACTGTAACTAATCTGGCTTCTAATTAGGTTAGCTAGATAAGCAGCATAAGTAGCAGACACAATGGCTACAAAATACTTTATTATGAAGAAGCATGAGGGATGGTCCCAGAACGGATTGCCATCCTACATCTTTTACCATTTTTCCAACCATACCTCGTGGTGCTTGTTACATGCATGGGCGTCAGAGCAGGTCCGGCAGGCATGGCGGCCGCTCCATAGTAGATAAATGCCATGTTCTTTCCAGATGCAATTAATCTACGTCAGAATTTAATTTCTTGTTCACTACTACTATGCTCTAAGACCTAGCTTTTTCCATCTCAGTCCTACTAATCTACTACGGTACTGGATGGCACGGAAAAATATGGCTGCTGCATTGAATGTGTACAAAGTGATATGTTCATAAGTCTGCTCCAGATGTGTAGTAGTCATAAGCTTTTACCAGTCATTGTTGGTTGGTTTCATTAGTAATCCTCGCACACTCACACTATGTTCAGCAGCAACAGCTAAACAATTGCAGGTAGCCATCCTAGGCCTATATGTTTATAAACGTACAAAAAATGGTTATTTTGCAAGAGTACTGAAGACAAGTGCCACTGACGAAGGATAGCTAGCTGCACAGTTTGGTACAGTTCAACTACACTGAACTAAATCTAAAGGGAGGAATATCAAGTTCGAAGGCGCTGAACTGACTCTGATGGACAATTTGGTACAGTTCGACTACTCCGAACTTACTTTAAAAGGGCATTCTCAAGTTCGAAGGGGTAGAACTCACTCTTTTGAAGAGATTAGTACAGTTTGACTACTCCAAACTCAGTCTAAAAGGGAATTCTCAAGTTCAATGTGTCCAATATCTAAAGGGGGCAATATCAAGTTCAAAGGGGCCAAACTGACTCTGATGGACAATTTGGTACAGTACTAGCAAAGTGGCAAAAACTGAGCAAATAATTTCTTCAGCCTGCAACAGTGATATTAGTAGTTAGCAGGCAGCATTGTTCTCGGCAGCCAACCTGTCGGCATGGCACTTGTAGAAGGCTGGGTATTATATGACTAGCTATATTAGGAAATTTGGTATTAGATTTTACTTGTGTTTGTCCTCATTATTCAAAAACAAAAATTCCACTATAGGATCCTGTGGCCTCAAGTGGTCCAGTCAATAACTCGAACCAGTGTTTCTCTGAGATGTATGTGGGAAACATTTGTATGAGTGCTTTAACAGCTCGGCAGAAGTGTATTCCTGATCGTTGTGGTAACAGTGAAGTTTATGTTCGGATGTCAGCAAGCCAGGGGAGTTTAGAGTTGCAAGTCAGCTCATTTCTTGACCGTTTACAGCTGCTAAGACCCAGTCCAGAGTGTAGGGACGTAGTTGGACCATTTCTGTGCTTCTACTACTTTGGTTTGTGTGATAGCAGTGGAGGGCTCTACCTGCCCTCGTCTGGAGAGTGTGAGACTATCACAACTGAGACATGTGCCAGAGAATTTCAGATAGCAGTCAGTGTCTTAGGTAGTGCTAATCTACCACAGTGCGGTACACTTTCGCCCACTGAAAGAGATTGCAATGGTGAGTATTAGACATTTTCTGATGTTGCAGTAGCTCGTTTTAGCATGTTTTATAAACATGCAGTACATGCAGAAATTTATTGCGTCCTTAATTTTACACAGACGTATGTATTGAAGATGAAGACAGTGAATGCAATGCAACATATTCAAGAGAGACTAGGAACTGTACCTCAAGAATGGTTAATGATTCTGACACAATATTGGTACCATATGAGCGCGAAAATAAGTCTGGTCCCAACTCTAATGAATCTCCAATGCCTCGTCCTATCTCGTGCAGCCAAGGTTTTTATGTGGATAATGACTTTGGTTTATGTCGACCCGAATGCTCTAAATGGGAGAATCTACCTCATCATGTGGAACTGACTACACGCGTTGTTGCTATACTTGGTGCTAGTGTATACATTGTTTCAGCCTCAGTTCTCTTGGTACTGTCCTGTATTCATCACAAGAGAATGTGAGTTAGTATGTACATATGCATGTACGTACCGTGTAAATGAGGCTGCCTAATTGAGCCCCACATTAGTGTAGCAGCTGGGGATGTGGCAAGCCAACATGCAATGTAGTAGTACTATCAAAGCAGAGCTTCAGAAACTGTAGAGAGTGGCTAGAGAAGGAGGCCTCACTGTAAAAAGTGAATCATAAATTTAACAGGGATATGGTTACTTCAGTTGCATCTTATGTCCAAATGAATAAATGGCACCATATTCCCAAGAGATACCAATGACCATAATGATGATTAATGGTGTTTGGGCTATGGTTAGGCTATAGCATTTTAGGAATGAAAATAGTAAATATACATTTGGGAATACACATATGCAATTAGTCGCTCAAGAATTACTGTTGTTTTAAAATCATACACCAGTCTAAGTCCCAGTGGTATTTAGTCATTGGAACTAACACCAGTGTAATTTCAAAATAATGTTAGCTATCTCTTGGGAGTATGTAGGACTCAAGTACCATTTGAAAACAAGTACATAAATCATTTCTTAGATGCAACTGAAGTAACCATTTTCATGTTAAATTTATGATCACTTTTTACAGTGCGCGGACAGCTGCGAAATAGAGAAACTGCTAATACAGCAATTTTCGCATGCCTCCAGCTATCAGCCGCAAGTTGCAATGTCAGCATTATAATGTCATTTTTTCATTGTGTAGGCAACACAGAAGTAACTTTGCTTGACCTATACAAGCTCCTAGTAGCATTTTTTGGTGTTGAATGCACTGATGGCATTATTGTGTGTGCAAAGTTGCCACTACATCATTCCTAGGCCATGCATGCTTCCACCTGAGTTCCCGTCATGTAGATAGTATAGAGGGTTATTTATTAACTGTACAGTGCCAAAAGAAGCTTAACAGTACCTCTTCTCCAATTGGGGCATCCATAAGGCCATCATAATTTTCTAATTTTAATCTACACTCTTGTAATACTCAGGGTTAATTGTTACTTTTAAACTTACAAGTGAACAACCCTATTTCAACAGTGTCTGCTTATGAGTTGACATCACTTATTCACTTAACTGGTGAATATGCAATACCATGCAAACTATATGCCAAGCTCAGACTTGCCCCAACAATGCTGCATGCCACAAGCATTCAATTAGTATAGATTATATCATGTACACTCATACAACCTGTAGGTTCAAGTTTCCATCTGTCTTCATTGTTTACGAAATGTTTCCCTTGGGATTGTTTGAAGTATTCTTGTTAATATCATTCACTGATACGGAAAGACTGTTTTGTTCCAAAAAAGTAATTGGAAGTATAAAGGATTCAACTCCATTCTGCAATATTCAAGGTGTGTTATAATTATCTATTCATAAATCATTTCTGCAACAGTACGTCTACATGTATTCACTTATTAATCTTCTATCCAGGCGCGGTCTTCCACTACGTTGTACTACAACAAACTCTTCTCTGGCTGTTTCACATCCTAGTAGTATTCTGGACTCTAAAGTGGCCTTTTAAGAACAAATATTACCTCCGATATGTTCACTTCGTAATGATAGGAATAGCAATAGTCTTGCCATTCATACCCTTAGCTGCAGTGCTAGGTACCGGAGGCAGTACTTTGGGTTCCTTTCCACCATATCTGTGCTTTGCTAGAAATGTTGATGTCACCTATTATACGTTTATTTTGCCAGCAAGTATTATGATGGGTATTGGAATCACACTCATAATTCTGATATTTCACATGATTGTTCATATGAAAGCAAAGCGAAGAAGAGATTGTCCACCAGGCCAAGAGCTGAGAACTGAGGTACATCATTGTATATTGTCGTTTATCAAGCTAGTCTAAGCAAAGCTACATGCTCATTTTTTGCTGCTGTTGTTGTTTTGTTTTCTCTATAGAGGAGTCTGTGCAATAAGTTTTATTATCGGATTAAGAAGCTTGGAAAACTGTATTCGGCTGAAGTGAAACTTGTGATCATTTCCTGCTACTATGTAGTATTTTCCGTGTTTATTGTTACCACCTTCACCATCACCCATGTACGAAATGATATGCAGTTCGTCAGTGACATCACAGACTATTTTGTGTGTGAATCCACCGGTGCAGGAAATGAATGTGACCGATCGTTTGCTCAACTGAGCGGAGAAATATTTACTGTCCTGACTTTTATAATACTTGGACTGTATCCTATCGCCAATTTGGCTTATGTAGTAAATATTCGAGAGCTGAAAGAATTCTCAAAGCATTGTTCGACAGCTTTTAAGGAGCAGCAATGGAGTCATAAGCTCTGTATCTGTAGATACGTGAAGATCTCTGAGTAACAATATCTAAAGTGATTTCTAAATTGATCATACTGAACAGTACAATGTTTTTTGTTAGTTCCCTTTGCTATTGGTTTAATGTTTCAAAAAGCTATTGCTTGTACGTTAATTGTTCTACCAACCTCTGCAGACTCTATTTAGACTTGTGAACAAATTGTAGAATGTTACTTTTATTTCCCTCCTGGTGTATTGCATGAGCACAGAGCACAGAGGCAGACCTCACCATGCAGATAGACCTTTCTTATTTCTGAATCACTGTCATTTCCTCATGCTAACTATTTGCATTTGCTCACATTAACATAGTATTTTGTTTACTGAATTGAACTGCACAATGTCAGTAACTTGTTAGTCCCCCTTCACTATTGGTTTAATGTATGTTTAAAAGGCTAGTGTTAATACTTATACGATGGCAAACTGTGGGCTGCAAAACTGATAATTAAATAATTCTTAATAATTGCCTTTTTCAAAAATTTCTCGTTGCTATGCATATTTCACTTTCGGATGAAGCTGAGCTGGAAGAGTCTGAGTAACACAACTTGTGCTATTATTAATATGTATGCAAACAAAGATTTGGTTCCATTTCTAACTGAACCACGTGGACAATGACACATGCTGGCACAGCTGCTCGCTCATATCTACAATGGAACCTCTATATTAGAGTCACCCTCGGGCCAGCATTTTATGGCTGCAAATATATAAAGGATGGCTGTATTATAGAGGTCCACAATACATTAGCAATATATACACTGGAACCCAACAAGGTGGCCTTAACAGAGGTGGCTGCTCGATAGAGTGACCACAGTAGAGGTTCCACCGTATTTCTATGCAAGTTCTTCTCAGACACTGAATCCTTGTGGTGTACGGGATTTTGGTAACCTGTAGACACACGCACGCGATTCCATCACTGCATGCTCTCCATAATAAGAAGGTACTGCCGCCCAAGACTGCATTGCAATCATATTATATTGACATAATATGCTGAAATGGTCCTGGAGCACTCAAGGCATTGCACAATCGCTGCCATTCTACATGCACTCATATAGATATGGATATTGCATACAGTGCTAGACCCTTGTACAGTTTATATATACTGAGATTATCTGCCTAAAAATGAAGTTATTAATAATCAAGAGAAGCTGCTCAATTAAAACACAGCTTGCCCCTCATATAGAAACTTAGTCAATAGTGATTAAGAAGAATTAAGGCACTCGCCATTGTGATGCTTCTCTTTACTCTTGCATCAGAGACTTGCAGCATTTGCCCAGCGAGTTGAATGCTTCCATTAACTGTCACCATCACTTTGCTGTATGTTGGCCTACTCTACACTTAGTAATGTTGTATAGACATGCCTATTGGTATTGCTTTAATGGTATTTGGCTATAGTGCATCACTAATTTAAAAACGGAAGGGCTCAACCAGAGTGGTTTAACCCACAAATGTATAATTTGCACCCCCCCCCCCCCCAAAGAAAAACTTGCAGTATGCATATTTGTTACTCATTTAGGGTTATCGATACCATTTCACTTTAGGGCCCAAGGATTAGATTGGTAATTACATTATAGTCAACAAAAATCTTTGCCCTTGTGAGTATAATGTAGCCTAGCGCCTAGGGTTTATGTCTGTTGTCGTATATTAACAGTCGCACTTACACAAAAAAATTGGCACAAAAAGTGGGGCAGCCCAGACACCCTGCTTCCGACAGCTCTGAAATGAAACTGAATACACTAATGCAACCCTGAATCACAAATTTATCTGTTCTTGTTTTTCCGAATTCTGAGACCAACATGTTATAGGAATTTTAGGAACATATTAGAGCATGTTTCACAGAAACTTTTACATTCCTAATGCTAAATACAGGACAGGTATATGGCTAAAGGATTTAACCGCTTCAAGGGTTATTAAGAACTGAGCATCATGCAGGGGCCTGGGCTTCAACCTACTTATACACCCTAGCATACTTCAAAGGTTTTACCACTCACATACGGCCTAAGGGCCTTTGGTAATATTAGTCATGTTGCACATAAGAAATCAGAATTTCCCTAGCCATCGTGCGGCACTCATTCCCCACTCTCCCTACCCTAAAAATGAGTTGTGTTTGTAAAATAGCAATAACTAAAATTACACTGTACAGGGCTGAACACTTTGTGGGCTCTGGTAAATCAATTTATCACTCAGCTTCTGAGCCAGTCTATTCTCTCCAACAGCTGGTGCCCTAAGGGCCTCTATTACTGTCAACCAACTATAGGGATCTCGGCTCATTCTGTTCTTCCAGACTGTAAATACGGAGGAGAAACACCGCAACATATCTCCAAGGCTTGCTACTGAAAAGCAATCAAGTTCACTGGGAGTTAACTGTAGCTCAATACCAAGTTCTCTCCACTTGTTGGGGATGTGAGCAGCAACTTCATTCATGAGATCAGGAAGTTGGGGTGCATCATTTACACCAGCCACATACTTTGCCCCTAGATCTGTTAAACAAACAAGGCACCTTTATGCACATGTTACTTTTTAGGGTTGCACTAGCATTGTGAAAATGTACCTTGTGTGACTTGCTGCTGAGTGGGCTGTTCTTGTACACTCAGTGATGGATGAGGTATGCTGGCTTCTTTTTCTGGTTAAAAGACATACATGTGCAGTTAAAGTAGTATAAGGTATTATGGCTCTTTCTGACCATGAATCCTACAACACTCCGCCTGCAACTGGTCAATGGTGCAATTATTTATAGCCCTCATGGTGTGCTGTTGTCATATGCACACTAAATTGAGTAGCTAGGTACATCCACATGATTCCCCTACACACTTTACTCTTCAAGCTGGGAGTGGAGAGGGAGGGGGTGGGGGCAGCAGGAGGCTAAAAATGGTTCACTTCCATTTTCATGCCAACTATATAATTACCATCTGCCCATGCATAACTAAATCTGTATGTACATGTACATGTACAATAGCAAACAAACAGCAATTTGTATTGACTAAAGTATTGACTTTGTTTACCATATATACATAAACACTGTTGTGTGAAGCAAAATAAATTGGGATAGATGGGGCAAAAACAACTTATGGTATCTGTGCATGTGGGTGCTTTTCGTATACAGAATGGTGCATTATTGGTATAGAGCATCACACAGAGACATAATACCGATTATTGTACACTGTAATACTGACCTTCCCATTCTGGTTTTATTGCAATACAAAAATAGTTTCTAGGAGCCTTGGCTCCAATCAAAGAAACTTGGTGACGCAAGCGGACAGGTTGCTGGCCACTTTTCTCCCACTCCACAATGAGTTCACACTCTGGGATCCACTGTCCCAAGCGAAACTCATCTGCTTCTTTCTTGGAAATCTAAAATACAACAGGTAGAGGATTATAACTTTATTCCAAAGATAAAGAATTGGCCTATGGAAAAAATTTGTATAAGAGACTACTCAAAAGGAAAGGCTGGTAAGTACAGATAAGCTATATATAGCCCAGAAGCTTCCGGAATATATATACTCTCCTTACCCTTGGTATCAGTCACATGACCGGTGTTCTTGCTCATAATACGTGACAAAATGCTGCTTGGAATAGCCTCATTCCCAGGTTCCTCCACACAAGCAACATAGTTGGAGTGTAGGCATGGGAATGAGGCTTGGTTGGAGAGGCATGCAGAAGTGAGGTTTAGTACGTATAATATGCGGCCAGTTTATAGACTAAACCCACGCTCCTGTCAGCTGAAGATCCATGATGACAAATATTCATATGACTTACAGATGGATAAGATCTTGGTAGGATTCTCCATCCCTCATTTGTTAGTCGCCCTTCCTTTGGGATGTCCAAAGAAATCTCACCCTGTTCAAAAGCAACTCTCAGAGTAGCATCTTTTCTAGCAAAGGATCCATAGTGTGCATCAACAGCCTGCATACATGGAGAGTACCAGACTGCTAACATGTGTCTAATCTATACTTTTCATGCTTTCCTAATCATACCTTGTAAACTATGTCCAGATCTCTTATAATTACAAAGTAGACTCTCCAGTCATCCCTTCCTCTATTGGTAACATAGGTATGTGCACAATAAGATCGGCACTTTCTTTGCTTTGAAATGATTCCAAGCCCAGAGAAATGAGTTAAATAAATACTTCCGTAGGAGCAACTGGGAGTAAATACCCCACTGTCCAAAGTTCTAAATTTGTACGGCAAATTGGGCTGGGTGCACTTAGCAACAACGAAAGTGAAGTCAGAATCATCGTCTAGCTCCATAGTTGCACAGTACTGAATCTCGACAGTGAGAGGTTTTGAGAACTGCAGGTTTTTAGGTGTATAGATCCAATATATAGGACTAACTAACTCAGAGCCTTCAGGGAATAGAAATTGTCCAGACAGACTTGCTTTTACATAGATTTGACATGGAGCAGACCCAACAGGCAAGGCACCAAGAGGTGCGTGAAGCTTGAAACCACAATCCTTCCATTCAAAGGACTGTGGTTCAACAGTGAGTATAATTTCAGTTTCAGCAATAACTTGGTCAACCCCACGCAAACAACCTACGTAAATGTAAGAATTTACATGCACTGGCTAAAAAAATCTGTACAACTTAACATATGGTACAGGACACCTGTGTAAGGTGGTCTCCCTCTAATATAGCCACTTTTATATTATTTTTAATAGGCAAATGCAGGGCATTGTGGGGCGAGCCTGAGCGAGTACACAGTATACACGCATGATGCAACAACATGACCTTAGATTGTGATGACTAATGGTCATTAATCCAGATGGCCATACATGGACATATAAAAAACACTGATCACAAATGAGATGAGCCAGGGTTCCCAACACCATGTCATTCCAGGTGAGTAGTGGCAGGCAAATGATTCTGTAAGTAGGGGACACCTCCATATTATTATGTACATGCATCATGGCTTGTACAGCAGGCTGTTGAATAAGTGGGAGATGCAACTGGTCACCAAGTATTTCTTGCACTCGCCGCTCCCTGTGGCTCTCTCTGTCATGTTGTAGCCTAACCTCCCTCTCTTCCGCATTCTCAGCAGCTAGTCTCTCCCTCTGAGAACGACTCATCTGCTGCAGCCTCATCTCTATCTCTTCAGCACTATTACCAGCTAGTCTGTCCCTCATTTGCTGCAGCCTCACCTCTATCTCCTCCACAGTCTCAGCAGCTAGTCTCTCTGCTTGACAACTTCTCATCTGCTACAGCCACGCCTCTCTCTCTTTGACAGATTCATCGACTATACCCCGCCTCCTTTCCTGTAGTGCGACGCCTATCTCTTTTTCTTCTTAACCTTACATTAGACAGAAATAATACTTTGGCAGGGAATCATACTACCAGAATGCTGGTCTTCCTATCAACCTTGCTTGGTTTTCTCTGAAGCGCGACGTTCCCTTTCACGATCTCGCTGTCTTCGAAGCCTCTCCTCTCTCGCTGCACTGGTAGCTGATTGTTATACTTGAGATCTCTCCTCTCTTTCCCAAAGCGGAACTGGTAGCGACGACATAGTAGGCTTGAAATCTGTGTATAGCCTTTTCAGTTTTTCACATTGCTTACGTAACACGTATACGCAAAAATAGAATGTTGTACACATATTCGGTAGGACGTATGTACCATACATATATACATATATATATCACCGGGGGCAGAATTCGACTCGCTAGTGTGGGGCTTGCTCAGGCTCGCCCCAATTACCAGCCGAGTAGATGCCTGGCTGGCTCTAAGATTGCTTTATATTTAGTGTCTGTCTGCTTGTTTGTTTGTGCGTCTACAATAATTATCATGTGTGCAAAAATCATATCATACCATACTATATATGCAACTGTAGCTACTGGACGTTTGTAGGCCAATTTACAGTGAAGCTAGCTGAGAAAGTGGTATGTATAGCAATGACATGTCCTATTTTGGCTAAAGTGCACTTCAAAACTGCCGAGTCAACACTTTGCTGTAAATTTAGTTACTTCTGCAAAATTAGACAGCAGATTTTTTCTACAGCTACATTCAGCTAGGTCCACCCTATTGACTTGGAAATTTCATGTGAAAAAGTGCCAGGCTGGCCCATATATCAATCTTATATATAGCTTTATAGAAGTGGCTAGAACAAAGGCTCCAGTTCATTATAATACCGGTATCTATGTATACTACATTAGGTCACTACAGAGTTTTACTATAGAACAAGCGGTGTATAAATGCTGTATCCAGACCTGGCTGGAATATGCGTGAGCTATATATACTTGAATATAGCTAACCATATATAGGTGAGTTGTTTGACAGCAGTTATAAGAAATCATGGTAAGCTATTGCTCTTAGTCTGTGGCCATGCTGACAACTTACCGTTGACGGTTGCAATTGTATGTCAATCTAGCTACTCGCAGTCGCTCATTTTGGCTGCAATTGCTGAAAGTTTTGGTCAATTGTCACTTGTACTTTGTATTTTGAGAGTGTTAACCTGAACCAGCCCATGTCGTGCCTATAGTTCCATACTCGATGCAAGACTACACATTCAACTCACTGTTGCTTTAATTCAGCACGATAGCTATTATGAGATGCATCTTTTTATGACGAAAATATCAATAACAATGCTCTGTGACATAATGTAGCATAGAATAACAGTTTATGTCATGGTATGGTCAGTGGATACAAGATCTATCCAACCTTCGGTCTCAGGTCTCGTCGTGATAGCCTCTCGGGCTATCACTCCTTGACATTCGACCTCGGATTGGATAAATCCCGTATCCATCCCTAGCCATGATATAATATATAGTATAACAAAACCTCTCTAATTTACACAGGTTATAGTTAAAAGAGAAAGTGTATAGTATAATATTAGAAAGAAACTTTTAAGTATAATGTAGGATCTACCATATAACTCCAATACTTTAACTGTGCCCTCCTTTTTGTGCCTCACTCACTTTTGGGCTTAAAATTGCAGAAGTAATTCCAACTATCTCTGTTTCCGACTGCCATGCATGCAGATGATTAACTGTCCAACTTCTTCTTATTGACCAGGACCGAAGGCAGGGGGGTTCATATGAACACCTCTCTGATGGTCCGAAGAGTACTATGAGGCCAAGCATGGCATCGAACAAATTTATTGTTTACAAGCAGTTGGTTGTGGCAGGTCTAGGAGTAGTGTTGCATGCCAGAGCCACTCACCGTCATGTAGTTGTCGAGCTTGTGCTAGAGACTCCCATGATGAAATAGAGAATGCACATATTTATTAATAGTCAGTTTGTCACAAATGTCTTTTCACACAGAACGTACTATAGCCAGGGTAAGAAATCACATGACAACCGGGTCACGCCTACTAGGACATATGTGACAAATTAATAGTGTAGTAATATGGGTCTTTCGTTGTGCTCATGTTGAGGACGCAGCTACAAGCGTTACTATCGAAACGTGACAGAGAAGCATGACGAAATCGAGAGGGAATTTTGTGGTTCATATTTGAAAAGTCACTTTTACTGTAGTGTTATGTAACTGGGCCTTCATGCGGGGTCTGGCTATGTCACGAATCTGTATAAACTTTTCACTGACAAAATTTTTGCCAGTTGAGTTTTTCCACATGAAACGACTGGTGAAATTGGTAAAATTTTACCCCTGGTGAAAATTCTATACAGTATACTATATATACAGGATCTATATGTACAGATCACATAACAGTGAATCCTGTCTTACCACATTCTGTGGCCACAATCTGTGTAGTAGAGCTTGTCTGAACTTCCCCATCTGTCTCTTTGGCGGGGCTCCAAGCTAATGCATCATGAGCCACTTGAGGTTTGAAGAAGTAACATGAGTATGATTTAACAAAAGATACTGGTCTTGGATAGTATGCATCTCAGTTTACTGTAAGGCATTTTATGGTTTTAGTATCTCAGAGAATGCATGTGTTTATGACTACTGTATTCAGCAAAGCGCTAGATAAAAATCACTGACAAGTCCTGAGGCTTAACATAACTGACAGTGGCTGGTAACCACGTCTACTCTTTGAGAGAACTGAGAATAAGGCTAGGAACAGTGTAGAGAGAAAGGAAAGCGATTAAAAGTACAGAAGAGAGGTGCAAAGGCTGCAGATCAAGATGAGACACCAGAAACTAAGTATACGGGAGTCTGGAGTATGAATACTGCAAGTCGAATTACAGATTGTACAACCATCTAGTATGAGAGCTAACGCTTTGCAGAGGCAGCAGAGTAGAAGTGACCAGAGAGCAGCTGAAGTACTAGCTAGCAAACTATGAACAGCAGAAATAGCAGTGCAGAAATAGGGCAGACTACAGGTTAGAGGAGCAGTAGAAATTGCAAGAGTATAGTTAGGTCAGACAGTTGGCTAGGTGTAAGCAAAAGTGGCAGACAGTTGCACAGAGTGCAGAGGTCACTGGACATACAGACTACTGGCCAGGCACGAGTTGTTCTGGCATATATACTGTAATACTAATACATGCAAATGCATTTTGGATGTGTGCATCTTAACTTGTAAGGCTGCTGAATATCTCAAGCCATACAGTCACCAGAAAGCTGTTCAGTAGTGCATTCATAACTCCATAAATAAAGCTCACCAATATAATTGTAGCATTACAGTATCTAGATACTTCATATTGTTGTGCAAAATATTTTTCTGACCTTGTGGTATTAGTTGTGTGGCTTCTTACTGAGGCCAAACAATTTACTTGGTGTGCGGCCCGACCGACCCCTTAAAAGCAAAAAAAAATTCCCGCCACTCATCGTGTAGACAGTAAATCAAATTATCTTACTTAATATAACTACAACCATTGAAAATGTATTGAGAGCAACTATGGTAATACGGATCCATATTACCATACTTCACATGCAAATAATGTAGTATGGACATTCTTTTGCATATGGCCGTAGGATACATGCATAAGTTATAGTTAGATGATGGCATTGAGTGGTTTACAGGAAATACACAAGAGGCTTCATCTGATAGACCACTAGCGCAAAGCGGGAGTGGTCTATCAGCTAGATGAAGCCTGGAGTGGGTTTCCTGTAAACCACAAAATGCCATCATCTAAGTGGCTCATACTATACATCCCTCCCACGTTCCATGAGCACACTAATTTGGTTTGTGGAACTATCTACCCTAATTGGCAGATAGAGCGTAAGTGGCTGTCTTTGCGGTATAGACTACTACCGCACATTTGAACCGCCCATGCAGTACAGTACAATATATCATGTACCGGAAATTATCACTCGTCTAAGACTGCAGTTAGCTACAGCAGTGCCATATCGGCTTATCACATACAGAGTGATCGACCCCGAAGGTTCCAATCCACTGTCCTCTTTGCCTTGGATGGCTGTAGTAGATAGTCTCCAGCAAACCATTTCTTTGGCATCATGTGTAACGCCACTTCCTTCCTATGTCCTTAATTTACACTAATTGCATCCTGCAAAATATAAATTTTAGCCAAACTACCAACCCTAATGTGTGGATGAAAATAGCCTGTACACCAAGCAATCAAATATGTAAGGCCTAAATACCCTTGTTCCAGGCCACATAGAACTCCTCAGCTTTTTTTGCCAGTTATAAAAAAGCGTGATGCTTATTTTACCACATATGATAATAAAGCTGTGGAGTGACTGGAAATGAGGCTAATGGCTCACCCCACATGTCCTACATTCTTAATTGAATTTGTGGTTTTGTATTCAGGATATTAGTCTAAGAGAGGCCAGTCCAGTGCTTACATGTAGCTAGGCCAAAAGTTTCTCACTGTGTGTGTGCTGTTTATGCTGTCCACGACTCTTTCAATGGACATATTACTGTAGGATGTCATAGCAATGCTTGTCATCCAGCTATCTCTAAAGTTCCAGACTCCAGTTTTACCTGTCTGAAATAGTCCATGTGTATGCTCAGTACAATGCTTTTAGTCTGCTGGAAAGGTACTAAACCACCTGTGTACTAAACCACATTCCACCTACTGCCAGTGTACTACATTAAATACCTTCTCCCAGTTTGATTTTTATCATGCACTCGGTTAGTAATAAGATTGTTTTACTTAAATTTTCCTGTGTCCATTTGCAATGATCACATGTGCTAACTACACCATTACGTTACTATGCCATTATGGCCATGAGCACAGTGGCAGCTCCTAGAAGAAGCCAAGTTACTTTGATGGCGAAGAAGACCTAGTTTGACATATTTTGGTAGCTAGCTTGAAGTGTGTTACAACCTTCCAAGTTTCACTGGAAGCTGTGTAAAGCTGATTTGTTCTACAGCCGCACTTGGCTTGGACCAACCTGCTGCTGAACATAGCCTTCAGTCGGATAATTTATTGAAAAATACTCTGCATGCTAGTTTTTAGATACGCAACTGTCACATCAGTCTTGTTTTTTACCAGGGTGATGAGAAATTGATAATTGCTTGGCCTCTTCTTACACTCATACCACACAAATATTATCATGCATGCAGGTAAGAAATTTACCTGTCAGTTTCCTGGACAACTCTTCAAGCAGCTCCCGATGACTGGGATTATCTTCTGAGGTATCTTGCAAACAGCTCACAAAGACATCAAAGGCTGTCTTTTCTTTTCTGAAGAGAGCCATTACAATGAACTGGTTCTTTTTCCAAGGAGATGCAATGTCTCCCCTCTTTTTCCTTATCTGCTTCACCCAGTTACCAACCATACCCGGCAGCAGGGACTGTTTCATTTCATTGCTGGTGTAAGTAGGTAGGCAGAGCTGTTTTAACTCATTGTACGTGAGAATTCCTTGGGCATGTAGTGCCACCTTCATATCCTCCGGGTTCATTTTGTTGCAGAGTGAAATCATCATCTCCTGCAAAACTTGTTGGTATTTACGTTCCATGACCCTGTGTAAGCAGAGATGTGAGAAAAGTTGTAACAGAACCACTTGGCTAAACAGTAAAACATGCCTTTATAATAATAATATACCCTGGAACCAGTGCCAGACCAATATGTTAGTCTCATGGGCCAGACAGTAAACACGGAAGAATCATATGGTGACTCATGTCAACTTACCGTAACATCTATAAATCCAAGGTAAAACGTTTCAAACTTCAAATACCACACGACAGTCATTAACTGAACTCAGATTTCAGCTGCACACATCCTTGCAAGAGTTATTAAAGTGTCTGTACCCTAGCCTACCTCTACCCAGCTTATTGAGAGCATGCACATATTTACAGCCGCAGCATGCTGATGAGTATATAGCTCAGTATAATTTGCGGCATTTCCATCCCTTCTTCCTAAGCCAGTGACGTCACATAATAAAGCCCTTCCGTTTTCCTGGCTCCTTCAACAAACAGTCACACTGCAAAAGTAATACTTGTACATGTACTTCCCTCAGAACGGTTCGGTACACTTTATAGGGCCTACCTTCAAGTTCTAACATACCAGGCACACACAGTGGCGTAGCCAGGTATTTTGAAAAGGGGGTGCAAACTGAGTAGCGCTGCCGAAGCCGCACCCACTAGGGGGGTCTGGGGGCATGCTCCCCCATAATTTTTTTTGAGTTTAGACAGTGTCAGAGCGCTTCTGAGGCCATTTCTGAGTGAAATCTGTACTAGTATCATAGATATAATTATTAAATATCATTCAACTTACCTCGACGTCGAGCCGCTCGAGATTGATTTGTAGTAGTACTCAATTCAAGTACTAATTAAACCACACCTACTAATTATTATGCACACGTCACGTGTTTTGTATTTGTATGCTTGCGCGATCGTGAAAGTGTGTAACTGAACACACAAGTCTGTAGTGTAACTGTTGGCAGTTGCTGAGAAAGATATCGCTTGAATCACCGTTTTACCAAGGCCATCGACATCTCTAGAGACTATAAACATCTTTTAGAAAAGTAAGACGTCATTAAAATAATGTAACTCAGTTAAAAAAGGGGGTGCAATTGCCCCCCTAGCCCCCACCCTGGCTACGCCACTGACACAGAGAAATCGCTCGCTGTCACGGATTATCGATTAGAGAGTTTCACGTGAAGTCACATCCTGCATTACGACCGCGTCACTTCAGTTTCCGTTTTTAACTTAGTTACGTATGCCCCCGGAAGCTAGAATGGTACGTTATACAGCGATCACTCAGAACCAACAGCTGCTTGGAACTTAGCTAGTCTCAACCGTTACTGTGAATCAGTTTCAGGCAGGATGAATCTACAGTGTGAGTACGAGAGCTACTTCCTGTCCTTATGCGCATGCGCATCATGCCACTATTCGATGCCTATCCAAGATGGTGCCCTAGCAACTGCTAAGATGCAGACGACGTAAGATGAAGTCAATTTGAAACTCATGAGAAAATTGTCAGACTAATGACCCCCTATGATAAAATATATTACGTATTTTTTTTGTTGCGTACTTCCATAATTTCTGTAAACTAGTCGCCATGTTGGTGTACGAGTAATATATAGGAAATAAAGTACAGGAGAGATGCTGTTTTGCCGGCTTTGTACGAGAATACCAGATTGGCTTCGGTCTCACCTTTAATAATTAGTGAGTGGAGGTACACAACATATATGCGTGGTAAGGGCATCTATCCTACACATTCGGGGTAGCGGCCATGCACGGTTCATGTACATTATGCCTGTTGACCTGCGCCCACCATGTATGACTCTGGAACTGAGAGACAGGTACTTCAGGTTCACTTAAGCTGACTACTTCAGCTAACAGCTATTTACAATCAAAACATGTGCTTTCATTGAAGAGTACACACAGGAAGCATAATAATTGCATTTCCGGGGGGATACAGGAACCCTTAAGCATAATTGGCCAAGGCCGCCACCCACTATAGAGTGTTTTCATGTGACCTCACAGATCACGTTCTCCTACTTCCCTGGTGCCTAGCATTCTCAGCAAGCAGTACTATTACACTTACTGAAGGCTCTGTATTATGCTGGAATAAGCTCTTATGCTGCATGTTTTATATTATGCCTAAAATTATGGTGCCATAATTCTCCAAGGCCTATCCATGTATGTTCAGGTAGAGGGTAACGTGGTTTGGTAACTGCCGCGATGGTCTCGGACAGTACATGCATGTACAGCCTAGGGATCTGTCCGTGTTCCTCCTTGATTCCCAGAGCCTGGCACACTAAACAGACCTGATGATCCCTGTACCATAGCGGACAGGTGCCCTATGATAGTAGCTAGTCTCATTCCTAGCTTTTAGTTATCTTTACTCGCTGCCATTGACAGAAAAATAGATCTAGAGTACTTCAAGTAATGCACTCAATTGCTGTCTGTTAATCAACAAACTAGTTGGAAGGATTGACCAGCTTTCCGGTCATTCCTCACATTATGCAGCAACAACTGGGCATGCATGTAACATCTGTGTAGTGGCATAGCTACAATTCGTGACATATCAACCGGAATGCAGCTGGGGATTGAACCCAGGACATTCTGATTACTAGTCCTACTCTTACACACTGAGTCACTGGAGCTTCTGATCAGAGCTATAGGCACACTTTATACCGCTACTAAACCCATGTAGCAGTAACAGAATATGTAAAGGTACTGTATAATTATATCGGTGCTTTCATATATATGTCATTAATATTGCTCATGCAGTTTTACATTTCTGCATTATAAACATATTATTCACAAGGAGGGTAATAATTGCCTGAGGTGATATAATTTGATTAAAAATCATAAATAAAAGTTGAGCTGCTACAGTAATTTATAATAGCAGTTACAGTACCCCTGTAAAATTACTTTGACAGCTATACTATATATTAGGCATTGTCCAAGTACGCTCTGCCAAGGAAATAATATTATTCTTCTGTTAGATCAGACCACTGTTCATTGCTGCAACCAGGATTGTATAATATGTCCAATGAACTGCCCAGAGCTGATGTTTTCTTCTTCAATGGAGACTGCTGTGATGTTGGAATGTGCCGAGCTTTCCATATACATGAGCAATATAGATCCCATGCTGTAAACAGAAATTAATATTAAGATTAGCTAACAACCAGAAAGGTGATTCACTCTTTGATAGGGACACATTTATGTGCCTATATAATAATAGAGACACTATGTGCTTTGTATTAACGGCTAATATAACAAGTCCATATAAATTCTGAATCACATAAGCCTTATAGAACACGGCGATAAAATACGATATATGTAGCCTTCACATTCAGAACTGTATTTTGTGTTGTAGTCCCATTCTTGGGCTCAATTTCACAACAGTTTTGCTCAAAGTGCAATAAAAAAGCTGGGGAAGTGTCTTAGTACTATTATTAACATGCATACAAACAAATTCCATTTCTAAGTCAGTCTCTGAACCACATGGACAATGACACATGCTGGCACAGCTGCTCGCTCATTTCTACAGTGGAACCTCTATATTAGAGTCACCCTCGGGCCAACATTTTATGGCTGCAATATAAAGGATGGCTGTATTTAGTCTCGCGTGGCCAGACCCTTCCCGCCACGAAAAAAGAGGAAAGTAAAAAGGGGAGGAGTTAAGGAAGAAGGGTCTGGAGACTCCGAACGGGAAGCTGTTTTACAATGGAATGTAATTGTTAGACTACTTTACATATTACGTAATAATACATATGACCTGTGCAAGAAAGATCGTTGTATTAACAGCCTCAGAGAAGCGCCGAAGAGTACTATGTACGCAAGCACTAAGGCAACAAAACACGTCCTAGTCCTGCATAAAGTACCGACAGACCCTTCTTCCTTAACTCCTCACCTTTTTACTTTTCCTCGTTTTTCACAGCGGAAAGGGTCTGGCCACGTACGTGAGACTAGGCTATATTATAGAGGTCTATAATACATTAACAATATGTACATTGGGACCCAACAAGGTGGCCTATGCAAGTTCTTCTCAGACACTAAATCCTTGTGGTGTATGGGAGTTAGATCCCCTTGGTAACCTGTGGACACACGCACGGGTGTCTATAATATAGACACCCGTTTGTGTATCCACTGGTATAGAGTATCATAGTTTCCATAGAGCTCCATATCACGTATACCCTTAGGTTTCTTCTTATTTCGACATCTGTAGGGTTGTAGGATTCCTTGTAAATTCTAGATACCTCACCTCACTAGGAAGAGCACTGTACAAATGGCACAAATAGTTGTAGCAATCACATGTCTTCCACTCTGGTCATTGATGTCATTGACCTGAAAGAATATTTAATTCACATTAGGCTATAAATTAAAGCATATTTCAGGGGGGTTCCCTTCCTAATTCAAATTCACTGATACATATATTATAATGATTAATGACCTTGCAGTGATGGAAGCAGTATTTGCAGGGTTGTTGACACTGTCTCAAACTCCCACTAGTTCTCTCGTCCTCCAGTCTATCAAGTCTTCTTTCAAGTTTATCCTGCATGCAATGTAAAAAGTAACTTAAGAATAGTTTGAAATCTAAAGTTTATGGAGGGACTAAAACATCAACTGAAAAGGCCCAGTCATGAGAAATGATTGCTACTTTCACTTATTCACCTGCTGAAACACTTTAGTAGTAAGGGAGTTAATTAATGCTAAGGCGTAAAAGTCTTCATTAGATTCTGTGGCTCCTTTAACGCCACAATTGAAAGTCATGATTTATTTTAACCTTAGACATACGTACAATCATGTATATTTTAAGGACCTGTATTGGCTATGTATGCATACAAACCATGAAGCTGTGAACAAATTCAGCACTTTCAATGACCTAACTTATGAAGGTGTGGTACTTGCATGGTTGGACCTATATCATAAATTGCATGACACTATTTTGTATAAAAAGCAAGCAAATTCACCATGCATGCACTAACTTACAGCAATTCTCTTCAGTTCCTGAACAGCACCTACTGTCTCCATTAGAATTCGATCCTATAAAATGCATTGCAGTACTCAGTTAACAATAGAATGTTGGTTTGTAGAGTAGTAGAATACCTTATCGACCATAAGCAGATTAGAAACCACTGATCCACCTGTAAGTGTCACATCTGAGTGCTAAAGTATAAAAAAGCACAGACTCAATCAGTGGTGGTGAGGCCATAATATGATACACAGATAGCTTGCTAGCTAGCCATTACCATGGCCCCGTTCATTGTAGAGATATGTCCTATTTGTGTATAGACATATCACATGTGCAGACAGAGCTAGTGGAGAACATTGCTCTTGTCTTGCCTATCTATGTCAGTGGGATCTTTAACCCTTTAAATTGCGAATGTCAACAAAAGTTGACATTGTACCCTGCTAAGAAATATGTATTTGTAAGCCTCAATACTGAATTCAAGGACATAGTGTGTGATACAAGAGGCCGTGAGTTTGAATTCAGATTGGGACTCCTTTTCTTGCGCTTTTATTGTTAGTGCTAACAAAAACGCAAAAAGAGAACAAAAGAAGTCCTGACCTTACAGCACATCAATTAGATATCTTTCTCTCCAACCACTTCTGTATGCAATCATACAAAAGTGTGAAGTACACATATGTGTTAGCTATGAAGGATGGCCTGTTTATATAGCATTTAGCATTAGACACCTATAGCCAAAGAGAATGGCTGAAAGCGATTGCACAGTAGAGGAATAACATTATAGTTACTGTTGTGTTTTTGAATTCTTACAGTTTCCTTCACAGCCTCAGGAATGAGATTCCTCACTTCCTGAGCAAGCAGCCCCACCCTCCTCCTTCCAGGCTCCCCCTGCACTTGATCACATGAGACTCCCTCAGCAAACTGGTACTCATACAGCTGAAACTTGGAGACAGTATCTAACTGCTGCTTGGAATCAACCTGCAGGTAAATGTAGCAGTAGCAAGTAAAACTAAATAGTGACGGCTGGCACCATAATTCAATTTCGCAAGAGGTAAAGCCAGCAAGAAAGCATATGAAAAATGGTAACATTCAAACATAGCTGCTATAGAAACTTAGCGATTATTAATAAGAAGAGTTAAGACACTCACCATTGTGATGTTTCTCTTTACTCTTGCATCAGAGACTTGCAGTATTTGCCCAGTGAGTTGAATGCTTCCATTAACTGCCAGAGCTTCTTCAGGTTTATCAGTGTTGATGCCAACACGACCCTGGAAATTAAACAGCAAACTATCAATTCAGTGTAACAATATGATGTAATTGTACTGTATGCTTACATTGTGGAAGATAATGTCTGGATTTGCAGCTCTCAACCAGGCATAGTCACACTCGTTGTCAAAGTTTCCAGGATTGGAAGCCTGTTGGTGCGATGTGGGTCAGTAAATTTGAATAAGCCCACAACCTGCATGTCTAATAGCTATATTGTGGCAGCTAGTATATAATATATATATTTAACAGTGGCAGATCCAGAAAAAAACACCGAGTAGTTTCCATGGAGGCTGCAAAGCAGCAGATTATAAATTCCACGCACAATACAAACAAACAACAATAGTTTGCCTCATTTACCAGTGGTTAGGAAGCACTCTCTTTGTATCTTGCGTGATCAATGAAGTGGGAGCAAGCTATTGAGGGTAAATTATTTGCTGACTATGTCTTAGTTGTAGGAATACTCAGAGTCCTGGCACCAACAAAAAGCAGCTACACAGTCTTGACAACACGTGGCTAGCCAGACCATAGATAATATTGCTCACAGAAGCCTATGGCCAGACCCCACAGCCATTCCACAAATAGTGAAATTATGGAACCGCCAGACTCTCGAGGCTACAGCACCATAGCCGATGTATTGTGTGGTTATCAGTTACTTATCAGTCAGACTACCACAATGTTAATTGAGGTAGTCTGATTTATTGAGTTAGTCTAGTGTCTGACTACATATAGTTTCCAGAAACCTTGGAAACCCCTCTGGATCCACCACTGATAAAATAGGTAAATGGTGTTTTCAACAAATATAAGAATGCAGGGAATGAGTAGTACATTCTAATTACATGCAAAGATATTTGAGGCAGTCAGAGTTGGCAGCCTGAGGAATACTACCTGCCAAAATTAGTAAAATACCTCAGGAGCTATGCAAGCATGCACGATAGTCATTCTAACCACTCACTCTGACAATGATTCTCTCAGAGACATGCTGAACAACTGGAAAGCTCCCCAGTGGAGTCTCAGCATGCAATGCCACCACCAATGAAAAATACCTAGTGCACAACAGAGTGACAATTCAAAAATGGAATCACTGTAAAAGCAACAACAATGAATGCAGCAGTAGTAATGTCATACTTTTGGTCTGGGTTTGGCTTTCCCCGTTTTCTCATGTTGTTTGCTGTGGTTTCACTGTCGTGGTCAACAAGTTGGAATGTTGAAACAAGCTGTAGGTTTAACTATGGTTTACGTGGGAGCTTACCTGAAATGCAATCGGCATATGGTGACCTTGCAGGATTCTCCATGTTTAGTTGGCATTTCAACCCTGATGAATAAATTGGCGTGCCAGCTATTAACACAATGACAATACCCTCTGCTTTTAATTGTGTAGCACGAGACTCGTATTTCCCACTTACACAGAAGGTACAAATTTGCGCTTTGTCCTGTCTGGCAGCGATTGCTCCAGAGTGATCACACAGTTCACGTGTTCAAACTGTCGGGGGAAGGTACAGTCAGTAATACAGGAACCATTGACGCACTATCGTATCAAAAATTACTGGCCTTAACTCCATGAAGATGTACTGTGAAGTGTTCAACAGGCTGAATGGAGCCATCCTGCATGTGTCAATAAACCTTTAATCAAAGTTTTTGCTACAAAAAAAATAGTCACACCAAGCTATATATGAAGCTTGCTAGCCTCATTCCCAAGCCATGCAGTTGGCTCGAAGCTTACTGTCTGCATGTATTACTTTTATGGCATAAACGCCTTAATGGATACGTAACTGAATGATGATTCAAAAGCATCCACATGTAGCATGATACTCAATAAAATTATGGGGCAGTTCACACATGCGCAAACCGTAGATAACAGACCACTTCTCCGACAGGCGACGTGGCGTGGGAATGAGGCTATGAAGCCTACATGCTACAAACACTGAGTACAATACAGACTGTAAAGTGTAAGAATTAACACATGTGCACACAAAATTATTACACTTTGGGCCCTCACCTTCATTTTGAGAAACTTTGGAATTCTCTGGAATTTAACCTGGACAGTAACCTGAAATATCATACAATTATATGATTGAATGTCAGCTAAATAATAACTGTTTATATACCGGCTTGTTAGTTGACTATTTGACTTGAGCACTTTATGCAACTTTGTGCCTTGTTCCCATGCAGACTCCATTTTGCATGCAGTAAGCACTTTTTTTACTACATGGGGGCAAAAACTATGGAGTGGAGACTACTGTATACACACTGTATATGTATTTTCTAAATGTGCTACAAGATTGGTGCTTTTTAGAGTTTGGAGGAAATCACACCCTACACATTAATCACATAATGCCAATCTGTGTACAGTTACCTGAAAGTGGTTCTTCTTTTGACACACAAAAGCATCGTCCACAATAGAAAAGTTGAAGCCTTTGTCAGTCTCCACGTGGAAGTCAATCTCTGGACTGGTGAATGTGTAAACCATGGCATCAAATTGCATACAATCCACTCAATTACTGTAGTAGTCGGTAGTCATGCAATCTTTACACGCACAAGCGAGAGAAAGGTATTTCTTATGAGCATTACGGAAGTGAAAGCGATACACAGAAGGCGGGGAGCTATTCTCGGATAACAAAGGAAGGCAGCGAATTTGTACTTTTCACAGCTACTCTTCGGAGCCCGTTTGTGCCACAGACCAAGTGCTGAAACAATGGCACCAGCAGAAGGTAGAGAACTGCAACCGTCTTTCAAGCGGTCTCTGCCCACGTGCAATTAAGTCACGTGAGAAAACGTACCCGGCTCTCTAGCAACGCGCACGAGAGCCTGGGGACTAGGCATTAACCAAAGACTAATATAGCTGCATACAACAGCAGTGTATGTTCATCTGTGCTTTACGATGCATATCCATATTATTAACCACCATGATGTATATGCATAGATGTCAGTAACACATGCTGGAGCTAGAGAAAGAAGGCACACATCCCTGATAGACTCACATATCTTGCAGGGCGCCATCACAGATGTCGTGCCAAGTATTCACCATGTGGGCCTGCCATTTCAGGTGTTGAGATTGTGAACCGTTCACCTCTTGCCCCCCGTCTGTAGGTACCCGTACTCCTGGAAATAGCGTGTCTCTAATGAGAGGCACATACACGCCGAGCTCTGCATCTACAATGGCAAAAACATTGCAAATTTTACAGCAAATATATGCCAAAGAAATGAAACAAACCATATAAGACACAAAATTTATTAATACCAGGAGCCCATGGGCTCCAGTTAGTACACCACAAAAAAATCGTTCGTGTATCAAGCTGTCGTTTAATCAAGTACTGCTAACCTGCTGTATGCACTTGTTCTAGGGTTCCTCCCTGCAGTGGCTGTCCAGACTGACTGAGCGGTCTCTTTCTTGATCCTTGACGTCTACCGCTGCCGTTACAATTTTGTTCGATACCAGCCATTTGGCTGTGACCTCCACCCCCCATTATACCCTCCACTCGCGACAGTTGCACAGGAGCTGATGGAAACTGCATTGAACCTACTGTACTCATGACAGGTACCACACCCATCTCTTGTTTCTGCTGAGAAATCCTTTGGATCTGACCTGACCCCACTGCGTGATTCACTGATTGAATCGCTCCCTGGGTGTGTGGTGGCTGTTGCATAAATCCCGATTGCTTAGTCAAATGATCCGCTAAAACCGTAATCCCTACGGAAGGTACATGGAAGTTATGAGCAGCTGTAGAGTTCGGCATTTTAGAGTTGCCGCTGGATCTAGGCTGTATTGATGCTAGGGCGGGTGGGGGGAGGTTTTTGGAAATGGTATCGTAGGGGGGTGGCAAGGGGGGCAATGGGAGTGATGGTCCTTGGAGAGTTGGTTGCAGAAGTGGATAGCCAACTTGATGTGTCGGACTTTGCTGTGTAGATTGATTAAAATAGCACCGTTGATAATGTATTCGAGAGGATTGAAATAAGGCCTATAGCTAATCTGTGGCTGTCTAGCATCTTTAACATAGATTAGTGCATGCTTTAGTAGGTAAAGATGATAAAATCTGATATTTCTTACCAGTGCTATGAGGTGCATGCACTGGCCTAGAGGGATACTACTGTTTTCATTCGCTTTGTGGTTGGAATCGGCACTGTAAGGTGGTAGAATCACTGAAGAAATACTGGGGTGGACCTTTGGCGAAAGGCTGAATGATGGACTAGGAGACGGTGTTTGGCTACTGGAAATCTGACTCTGAGTTGAAGTCGAGGTGGAAAGAGCAGAAGAGGTCGGAACACTGGTTGCATTGGGGAGAGCAGTGGCTATATAGAGGGAGAAAATCACTGTCAAAAACACATACACTCACATGTTGCATTGACGTATTGCATTGACTGCGAAGCAATTACATTTCTTCTGGTTTCTCTTGGTTTTGGGAGTGGCTGGTCCTGGAGAACTACAAGAGGAAGGAGATTGTCAGTGCATAAACTGTTGAGTTTTATAAACACTGCGTTTGCTAAATTGAAAGATTCATTCCCAGACTCCAATGCTCCGACATGTTCTCATACTCCACTGCCCAGTGTTTGGTGGGTAGTGGAGCCTGGGAAACCAGGCTGAGCATGTACTGAATAATATCTTTTGAGTAGAGTGGCTAATAATAAAGTTTTAAATAAAACTAACAATGGCAGAAAAATAAATATAATTTTTACAGACATTAATTTAATACTCACAAACTTACACACACAATAAAAGCATTACAGACCATCAAATATAATAATAAATACCTGCATTGTGAGGGAGGACTGGATCCACCCGAGTGTTCACCTATTGGTCAAAGCAGAGATGCACATTCTTTGGTCACATAATGTTATGAGGCTGACTACCTTCAGAATGCATGCTTGCTGTATAAATATCACAGACGTAGCAAGGATCAGTGTATACCAGAGAGGCTACGCGTACCACAGAGCTATATACTATACTAAGCAATGCACTCGTGTACCAGAGTCCTGGTGTCTAGGACACAGAACTTGTAGCAGAACTGCATTAAGTGTGCCATAAGCATGTAAGGTATTAAACTGATGTAACTCACTCTCTGATTTTTCATCCATGCTTTCAGGGGAAGGTATTACATGAATGCAGTTGGTACCAGTGGCTAGTACTGTTGATAGGAGGAAGGAAGGAAGGGACTTGAGTTTGGCTATGGCCTTCTTAAGTGCATAATTGGAGACTAAACTTCTAAGTGCTGTTGAATCCCTGTCATCTTCTAATCCGTTACATACATGTATAGCGACAGGGTTTCGTACAGGATTTATCAGTAGGGGTACGAAAATGATGCACATGGAGCCATGCCCCCCTGGGTGGGGGAGATGCTCCCCCCAGGAAATTTTCATATACAGAGTAAAATAACTTATGGAATTTGTTATCTAGAATGAAACATTTCCTTTGTATAAGTCCTATGCTAATATACTATCACATGGATACTGTGAAATATCATGAGTTGCACTGAAAACAATTAAGTAGCTATTGCCACGACTTCACAGCGGCAATGCAAGTTCTGCAATACATGAATGATATTTCGCTGTAGCACTATTATAATGATTCCTGCCTGTATATAGGGAAGCTAGTTTATACAGCTACACCACCCCTCTCCTCCGCTTGAGCCTTCCTGGTTTACGCGGACAGCTGAAATCCAATTATATGATCACGAGTAAGTGAGGCTGGCCAGTTGATTAGATGACAAAGCATATGTATGCATGTACTTAGAAGAACACTTACCTTTAGCTATACTCAACTACACTAGTACCGTGAATGCCATACTATCATGGGTTGTACCATATAATATTACCTGTGTGTATGAGTAGGGCTCTCCTCTACTGAAAAGGCACATGCCTGAACTCTGTATCAGATAGGTTTTAGTATGTAATAAAATTATAATACACCATGTACTGGAGTCTGTTGTTTGTATTGGTTAGCTAATAGGAAATATTACGAGTCTGTTGCAGTACTTGTTAGGAGAGTACGGCACTCGTAGCCAATACAAACAACACAGTAACCAATACAAGCAACCGCACGCGTGCCGTATGCGCAGGCATGAGTAACCAATTGAGTAACCAATACAAACAACACAGTAACCAATACAAGCAACCGCACGCGTGCCGTATGCGCAGGCATGAGTAACCAATTGAGTAACCAATACAAACAACAGAGTAACCAACAGACGGACAGGACGATAGACCCTGTCCATACTACTTAACCATAGTGTTGACTACAAGAAAACATGGTGTGTTAATTAATGTAAAAGTACAGACGAAGATAACCACATGTACATGTATGTGTGCCCTCAGCCTCAGATCACATGGACTATGGTATTACCTTAAGTAGCTAAATCCCTATACATGGCGTATTATGTGCATCCAATCAGCACAAGGGTATGCATGCATGCAGTCTTAGCTAAATTGTAGTACTTCACAGCATGTCTACAGATGCTATATGCATGCTGCCCAAATTACCATACCATTTTTATGTTTAAAATATGGCAGCCATATAATATAGACGACAGTTTACTGTATTCTATTGATAGTATAGCATTCTATTTTGCTTACAAGGAATTGTAATTACATCCTGTTTATCTGGCATGGCTGGCTACTAAGGTGTCCTTGTGTGAGCTATGGCCAGAACACAACTCGGTAGCTCCCTAAACAGTAAGAAAACAACACTGTTGCTCATACTATTATGCTAATTATGACACACGTTAGCTATTTGGAGTCCAAACTTCTTAGTGCAGTTCTTTTTTCTTGAGCCCCTCTAGTCTCTTAATCCGAGTGTGTACAAGCTAAAAGAACTTATCTATAGTGAAATATTTCCTTTATGCAAGCAACAGTGTTGTATCCTGATTTAATATACTACACTATTAAAATTATAGTGGAGGGTGGTTGTAATAATGATTTTTCTCATGCGATCAATCTAAATTGTGCATGGAGCTAGGGACCGATAGAAAGACTGCTGCATTTTTCTACTGTTTACTGCATGGAGAGTTTCAGCACTCAGTCTGTGGTACAAATGAACTCACAAAGAGTAATTTTATAAAACAAATTCACTGCCATTGTCTGAGGCTAGGACTGCATCTGTCCCCACTCATGCAAAAATCACCTTCTAGCTAGCACTTTTTAGCTACTCTATGCACCATGCAGAGAAAATGTACCATACAGGTCCGCAAGAGATAATTATATATATAACTAAAGTAAAATGTTCACATGGGCCGGGGCTGGGGACGATCGAGGTGCTATGGTCTTGCTAGGAAGAAGAAAAATTTACCAGGCTCCATTTCATATACCTTTTCAAGTCACACATGTAGCTACATGCAGTGTAAAATCACTGAGAGAAAACACTGGGGAGTGTAGTCTCGTTCCCAGCCGACTTTTCGCCCTCCGTCGGGAGGGGCGAAAAGTCGGCTGGGCACGAGACTATGGGGAGTGGAGGCTGGAATTGAGGCTAGGTCATCACTTCTGCGGCATGCCCTCCTGTTTAGTCTAATACTGATACCTTTGGTCTCCAGAATATTTCTCTGATCATGAGCCATGCTGCAGTCAGCGGCTGCAAATGACAATTCAAGGCCGGTGTGTTTCTGTAAACAGAGGCAGACATTCAAAACTAGTTAATCACCATGACAGGATTGAGATGAACACCATCAAACATTAATCTTTTGTGAATTATTACCATGCAATTAGCTAGCTATTATCAGACTTGAAGTCGGTAAATAATTATAATTTTCCAGCGGCTACGATTGCCATGAAAGTTCATACTCACTAGATAGCACTCAATCGTAACTAGATACTGGCTGTTTGCAGCTAGGGAACTAGCTAGCTAGCTACCTGCTCAGCTTTGCTTCCTGCGGCGTTGGACGTTCACTGCACAGCCGGAGATCTCAGGGGTGCCAGGGCACTGCGACTGGATCCGCGACAGTTGAATGCCAGCTGAGTTATTCTAGTACACATACAAATCAAGCATACACCGACTCAAAAATTAGCCGTACATCTGCCGTCCTTTACTTGGCAACTGCTTTAATACGGAAATATGTACATGCCTTTGTGCTCGTTGCGATAATTATTCAATTCGCAGCAAAAATGGAAAGTTGATTTATGATTCTTACTATTGTTCTGGAAACTGTTGACCTAAAATTCCGGGAAATTTCTTCAGTATAGAAACAAAGAGCGGTACGACGCGGTTCAGAGCGCACTCGAAAGCGAAAGGCTTAGCGCAGGGGAAACCCCTTACCTGGCCTGGCTCTCGCACATGACATCACATCACTTAATTAAAATGGCCGCTGCAGTTGTCTTTAGGCTTCGAGCCCTCTCTTGCCGATATGCGACGGGGAAGGGGAAGGTTAGCGGGTGTGGACGACTGCTGGCATCCAAATCTTCCCTGTACAGGCGCCTCTCGAGCCCAAGTCGGCCAGATCTAGTGACAGCAAGGTATGCTATCCAGCTATCAATGTTGCAGCCTTCCTGTTAGTCTCGTTACTATATATTAACAGGAAGTTATGGATCATATCCGGAGGTTGGGGTGACTCTGGATATGGGTACTTTCTGTAAATTCACGATGTACATGATTCGCTGTTCACATTTTTTGCTGTTGCCCGGGAAGTGAGGCGGCAGCTTGAATCGTACCCTAGTTCTCAGCCTGCATCTGTCTACTCAGATGTAACTGACCATTCTCACGGAGGAAGTGGTCAGATATGTTAGCATCAACGAGTTGTACTCTGCAACTATAGGCGTTGCAGAGCCAATCAGATTGCAGGAGAGCATTAATTGCATGTATGTGGATCGTAATCAAGTCGTGTAAGTTTTTCTCTTTCGCCAGAAGACAGCAGTTGTGATTGAGAGCGCAGCAACTACTGGTGAATGGCAACTGGGCTACACGGCTGTGAAGCCCGAGTAGCTACATGTTGTTGGTAATTCTGAGTAGGCGAGATGTTACGCATTGTTATAGCAACCACATTCCTCAGCAACAGGTTTCATTTCCAGGTCATTTCTGCAGCGACGCCTCCTGTAGAAACCACCCATGTTTGATATATACACATGTAGTTAGTGTCTAGCATTCCGGAGATATATATATCTTTAATCAAAGTACACACGTTCAGAAATGCGAAAAGTGCCGGGTAGTCTTTCAGCATATCAAAAATCACTGTTCACTGACGTAGGGTACTGTCCTATAATTGTGTGATGCTTCAGTACCAGCCTGTAACATGACCTCTGCCTTTTCTTCACGTTCCCTTCCTTCTTCCTTCCTCTCCCCAGCCTCCCTCCCCTCTCCCCCGCCGTCCGCTATCTGGTGGACACCAACAAAGTGGACCCCTCTGTCATCGCAGCCACTGGCCCAAACAACAGATTACTCAAAGGGTGAGACTGGCAAACTATATACTCTTGTCTCCATGGTTACTGAGTACTATCACTCAAAGTGACGTGTCTAGGGGGAAATCCCTTTTATAGCCTGCATACTCACTGGTCAAAATGTCAACCAACTAATACACTACATAACCTCTTATTACAATAGCCATAAACTACGTATGTACATAGCCGCAAGCTATTATATTAAGGATAGTCCTCAGCAGATATAGTGGAGTAAACACGGGACCGTGAGCTCCTGGGAGGCTGGAAGGAATCAGCAGGACAGTTGCATGTCCAGGTAGGATATAGCAGACCACTTTCTTGTGAAATCAGGCTCATACTCCTAGCGAGGCGAGCCAGCAACGGCGCCATGCAGCCATGCTGAATCATGTCAGTCTCGTTCCCAGTCTCCATTCCCAGTTGTTGTTGTTTTTTCGCTTTTTTTTTTTACTACATGTACATGTGATCAAGGCTAAGTGATAGCAGCTATAGGTAGCTCAGAAACACGTGTCTAGCCACAATGGAAAAGCTCTCCTGAGATCATATTTAAATTTACAAACCCTGAGAGGTACTTAATTATCAACTTCAAAGATTGTATGTACATGTAACTCCACAATGCTGTGCATGGTCTAAATGAAAGGTGGGTGAACAGATGTTAGTGCAGCAACCAAAGGATATCTTCTGCACCACAAGTGAGATACATGACTAGTTTAGGAGTACGTGCGTACATGTATCTATTTTTTCTGCGGTGCTGGTTGTTGAGATATGATAGTCTGAAACCTTTGTAGTGGACGCTCACTTAATGGGACCACCCCCATTTCAAAATATTGAATACGTTTTGTATCGGTGCAAAAAAAAAGAAGAAAAAAAGAGAGGGTTCGAATCTGGGCCATATCCCTCTCTTTGCTGAAGACTCTACCGACAAAGACTCTACCAACAAACCAAACATTTCTCTGCAGACTCCTTGTAGGCTTATAAAGCTTATGACCGCATACTTAGTCTCAGTATAAAGGATCTGGAGAATCAGGTATTCCGGATATCAGAGGGCAGAAAAGTGGTGTCCAGTGTAAATTCGGCCACATTTGTAAGAGACTGAGTTAGTAAATCTGAGGTTAGTCTATCAAGCTACTGCGCCCACCGCTGGAAAGGCTAGAGAGGGTCTAGCAGATGTCAGTAGTATTCATGACTAGCTGACCAATCAGATTTTACTATCTCGTTTGGGGATAGTAGTAACACATGCACATTATGGCTTTACACAGTGATGTCATGAGTATAGCGGTACATCATTTCACATGAAGGCAATCTACCATTCATCTGCATGTGCCTGGATATGTTTCTTCCTGACTCCAGGAGCTCACAGTCCTGTGTTTACTCCACTGTGGCTAGCAGAGGAAATCCTGCATCGTTGTTTCATCCTCCCGTAGCATGTGGCTCTTGTGATAAGATAGCATCATCCTTGTCGGTAGTGTTGGCTTCTTTTCTCGGGAATTCCCCCTCCTCTGTAGAAGAAATAGAGGAGGGGGAGAGTCTGGTGATCGAGCGGGACATGCCCGCGGGACGTAGGGTCGACAGTGCCCGCTGAACTGTGCAGAATCACGTCTTTTGTACGAAAAAAGGAGACTATATTTTAGCAACCAGACTTGTTCCCAGTTTTAACTTTGCAACGTGTATAGCAGAGACATGGAACTAACTGCAATTGTAGCATCTTGAGGCTCTGAGAAATCCCAGCCCTCTACCCCCCCCCCCCCCCCCCTCCCCCTCCCCCATATGCAACCCTGCATACCCTACCACCCTAGGTCAGGGTGTTGTACCACTTCTTTCGTGCTCCCCCCTTAACCTTTTTTTATACTTGTGGGAGAGCCGGGGAATGAGGCCACTGCCGTGCTACATACATGTACATGTACATACAGGTTTGTGTTTTGTTTACTCAGCCCAGGAAATCCTGTGCCAACGTCCGCATGCTCCCATATGTGTAGCCTGGGGCTATTGTGACGAGATGTCATCATAAATAAATAATCCTTATTTGGCAGTGCATGTTTACACACAGGTCGGCCCCTCTGATTCTCAGAGATTACCTTCGGATGGGCTCAGTTACAGTCATTGACATGATATTACCAAAGGGTATAGTTACATGCCGTATGTATGCTTACCGATAGACGACAGCGCTGAGCTAATCCATCGGAGCGTAGAGACGGTGATCCTCGCCCTTCACATCGAGTTTGGTATCATGAGCAATTGTCATTTGCGAGAAATCTTGTGTGCAGACAAAATCACAGCATGATAGGAATACAGATCTACTACCATAACCCTCGCTACGCATGTGCGAGGGTTAATAAAGCGGTTGGAATCAGAATCGGGGATAGGGCTTGTGAATTGGAAGATCCACTATCATCCTCTTGGTTCCATGCACTTACTGAAAAACTACAGATAAGGTAATGGGAATGAGACTAGATAGAGTAATGGGAATGAGACTAGCTAAGATCTCGCAACAGAAACACATGATTGTCTCTCCCTTCCTTTGGGCAGTGATGTTCTGATGTACCTGGAGGATCTGAAAGCTGGGAGAATACAACCCAAAATACCCACTCAAGTGGAGCCAGTCAGACCAGAATCACAACCGGTTAGACCAGCAACACAACCAGTCAGCCTGGAAGCCAAGCCTGTAGAACCTGTCAGAACAGTAAAGAAGACAGCATTTCCTCCTCCTGCGACAGAAGTAAGCCATTTTTAGCTGGTTTGTAGCGTGAGAGGTCCCCCCAGCCCCCCGTCTCCGACCATGGAGCGTATTCTAGTGGCTTTGCATGTGCATGTAGCTGGTTCCTAGCATGGCAATCATACAAGTCAAAGGCTAGCTCAAATTTCCATGTTGTAACTACCCTAATGGGTGTGTTTTAACTACACTAATTGGCAATTAGAATACCTTGTGTGGGTGTACAATGTATACATGTAAGTAATTAACTTCGGGCAGTGTCTTTGATCATGCTACAATTGTAGGACTTGACTGTGTGTCCCATTTCCGTGTATAATATTACTGCACAAATGGGAGAGCCCATCTCTGTACTATGCACTAAGTATAGCCCATCATGCTGCCTGGCCTTTTGAAGTAGAATAGATCCTTTATATTACTATTCCAACAGACACCAGCTAACTCAAACAGAAGTCTAGTATTCACTTCTGTTTGCTATAATCCGTCCTTGGTAACATGGAAACAGCCCTGGACAGTGATCAGTATTGTTTTTAAGACTTTTTTTGTTGAAATTCTACTTAGGGAGAGAGAATTTTAGTTCATGTTCCCCCCACACTCGGTGAAACCTAATAAGTACAAATGCAAACACATATGTGGCAGTCCCAGGTAGAAAACGGACATTATTCTGTCGCGTATTTCGATTGCATCCGCGCATTCAAAGCACTATATCTCAGAACTTCCGTTAAGGGCGGGGCTCATATGTGCTGCGTAGAAGCCTCACATATTGACGCTACTATGCAGCGCGTATGAGCCCCGCCCTTAATGGAAGTTCAGAGATACAGCACTTTGAATGCGCGGATGCGATCGAAATACGCAACGGAATAATATTCACTTTCTAGTATCTACCTGGGACTGCCACATATATAACAATGTTTAATTATAATGTGTTCCTTGTCCACCTCCCTGCAGTCTTCCTACACTGACATTCCAGTGGACGGCATGAGAAGAACAATCGCTCAGAGACTGACCATGTCCAAGGTGGGCCGCCGTGTGTCCCAGGTCTGGTTCCCAGGGCTTACTGGAATGCGATCAAGACTTGTGTGTCCTTTGGTTATCCCCGTTCCCAGGCTCCACTCCCCAGCGTTGCTTTAACAGCGGTATTATATATACTGAAACAAGTTAGTCTCTAAAAAGACGATATGTCTCGGCACGACATTGTATGAAGTAATATATATGCACTGTCAAGTGAAGGAGGTAATGGTCAGTCATTACAAGTATTAAGTATGATTTAATTGCTATATGTGGGAAAATTGTTCGTACTCCATCAGATGACAATGAAGCAAGTTCAGTAGGAATATCATCTGGTGCCCAACCATTGTCAGCTGCCCAGGACGGCCACTATTTTTTCATTCTTGTGACATTTGGAGCAGAGTATGAATTTTCCTGGTTCATATGGAATCTCTAAGGAGCAGGCTTCAATCAAACTGGTACAATTCACAGTCTTTGCTTTGTCTGTAAACATTACGTGGTTGCAGATCTGACTTAAACCACCTAGGCTTCCCGTATTCCGTCCGCAGGAGTGTCTTGACGCTGCTGACACTGTTCCTTGTTTTCCTGTTGCCTTCCCAGCCGCTCACTATCTTGTCAAGTCTACAGACACTGCTGTCGCTGTTCAGGCCATTCATGTTGCACTGTAAGTCGATACCTCTTGCCTTGCCTTAGTAGCCTGGAGTCGTTGTTGTCGGTTGTCTCAGTTGTCGCTTCCTCTCTCTTCGCCTCAACAATCTCTCGCTCTGCCTCCTGCCTTGGCTGACTGCGTGCTTTGTTCGATCTCTTCTGTATCTAATATGCTTACAGGACTCGAATCACTGTCCATCTTTACAGTAGCATGCATGTACATACCGTCGCGTTGCCCAGATCTTGGCTCCTCCCCCTCGCGTGCACATGCATGACGTTGTTTATGACATAATTTTCAATGATGTAAGCCTAAATGCCGTACCAACGTACGCCGTCGACACTGTGTCTCGGCACTCCGGTGCCGAGACAAAAATGCTTTGGAGTGAAACCTGGGAATGGGGCTAGTGTATCCGCTGATTAGCCCATTCCCATACCCCATTCCCTGAGTTTTTACCAGCTGGGTGCGTGCGACCGCCTGGTGCCAAGATTGCTTCCCTTTTTCCGCATTTGTTTGTACGTATGTGCATCCACACTATGGAATGCCATAATTATAACATCACTAAGATTATGTTATTACGTTGCTATGGCACTATAGCAACACGAGCATAGCAGGCGCTACTGGAAATTTGCAGCAAAAGTTTGTCAAGCTACCTTGGTTTTGTGCTGCCTATACGGGTAGGTGGCAATGATAATCCCGAGTTGGCAAGTTTTAGCTGCTAACTGGAAGTGCAGTATGAAACACGGAAACATTTGCGGATTCGTAAGCGAACGTGACGTAATCATACGCAGACATGATCCGGCAATATCGTAAATTCTGAGAAATTAAGCACATGCGCAAACAGTGGATACAAGTCACTCTTTCGGGGGGGGGGGGGGTGTGGGTGTGGCCTGGGTACGAGGCTAACCAACAAATGAGCAGCTGCAGCAAAAATGCTGGCAGTTGTAAGCAAAGGCAGGAGGCTTTCAAGCCTGCCTCGATGGTCTTTCGTAAGGTAGATGCTTAGAAAGTGATCGGTAGTTCGAATATTCGATCCCGTTTGCCACTGAAAAGCCTAGAAGGCCACATCCAAGATTGAATATCGAGCAGCTCACAGTTACTGCCGGGAGAGAGGCACTTCCGAATTTCTGTGGTAAGATAGCTTAACGAAGTGGATAGAAAATTACAGATTCTTTTACCATTCTCGACTGGTTAGAGAGCCATTTTAGTTGAAGAAAGCCAGAATCAAGGTTGATTTCTAGCTCTCCGCTTACTATATACGTATACTGCTTCCGTACTACTCCTCGCCATGTGACTAATATCGTTTAAGGATACTTTTACTGACCCTTTTCCGTATATTTAGCAATTGTTCGTGCATGTGTGAACAGTGGATACCAGGCCACTATTTTTCAGGGGGGTGTGGCCTGGGGACGAGGCTATTTTGTTGGTCTGTTGTAGTTTGGAAATTTCAAAGGCCCAAACGTTTCGTGAGAGCAGTTCATGATTGCCCCACAAATACAACGAAATTAGAACCCGCGAAAATAACCGGCTGTACGGTACACATTTTTCCATGTCTGTGAAAAAACCTGCGAGGGGAGGCATGGGTATGAGGCTAGCATAATTGTTGTCTTCGCTCGTACAAACCAATCGTGTTTGGTAAACACAAACAGCCTGAGAATACCCACATACGTACAAGGTTCTCCCCTCTCGTTCCTTCCATTTCACAAGAGAAAGCTACAGCCTGTACATGTGGGCCTACATGTATGTTAAATAAGACCTATAGCCACCACCGGTTATTCTGCACCATTAATAACTTATTGCTGGCAGATGACAAGGCTATAACCATCACATGCAGGCTTAGGAATAGACCTAACGTGCAGTGTGTGTTTGTGTACATTTACACGCACACCAGCTTGGCCCCAGCAGGCTGCGGTTGTTTTTGGTTGCTCTGTTTTGTTCATGTCACAAAAAATATTTTACAAGCATATAGCGTAACCCTCCAATTATTGACCTGTACCTACATGTACGTGACCTCTTGTCCAATGGGAAGTTAGATACCTGTATCTGATTGGTTGTGTTTCTCCAGACCACCATGCCCTACAGCTATGCCAGCATCCAGTGCAACATGGACCGGCTACTGGAACTCAGGAGAAGGCTGAAAGGTGATTGGTCCAGGTTATGGATGGTGAATAGTTCTGGTCTCATTCCCAGTCTCCACTCTGCAGCTTTTTATTGTGCATACTGTCTCTGTTCCATGCTTTCTGCACAGCATGTACTAAAGCTACAGACCGTGAAACGTATGGATTTTGGCAATTACCGTATTTCCTTCAAACCCTAGTGTTGATGGCTAGCTTCTTGTTAGTACAGTTTCATTAAAATGTCTGCGCATGACACGAGAAACTCGGATCGAAACGTGGTCCTCACATGACTACGTTAGCAACAACTACTAACAATTACATACCGACCCCGCCCCTAGCTGGTTAAATACTGATTATCCGTACAGCTATATACTGTAGTTAGCTTAGGCATCCTTTTTGTTGGCTTAGGCCTTGAACATGATCGCTTTTGAGTATCGAATGTTGATGGTGGGCTGTGCATAGCAACAATAATAGTTAAATAACTATTACTGCAAGGATTTATGTGGCTACAATTCGAGGGCGACGACTAATTGAAGACAGCATCTGATCACGGAGAAGCCAATTCAAATCACTTGTATGTTGTCATGTAGGTAAGATAGTTGCTTAGTAACAACAGGAGCCCAGGTTATGGGCTCCTGGTAACAAGTAGCTACATGTCAGCAATAGCTGAAGTCAGTTGCTACCAAGGTGACATAAAATTCCTCACGCTACTGGCAGTATCTAGTTTAAATCACTTCGCAGTGGAGCCCGGGGAGGTGGCTAGTTGAAGCATACATGTAATACTTCCATCCCAAGTGCAAGGGATGTATCTTAAAACACATAGTGCAAGGGCAAAAGTGCCCAGCCTTCTTTTGCGGTGTAATTAAACTTCCATTTTACACTTTTACATCTGGGGACCATCTCTTTCCCCCACCACCGCAATCACACAGTTATCTTTTGATGGTAGCATAAGCCCACACCACTGCCCATTATGCTAGTGTAGTAGTAGCAGGCTGAAGATGCTCAATGCTGTCCTTTAAACGTTACATGGGATTCACTCTATAATTGCAGCCGTTATTGAAGGCAGGAATGCAATTTAATCTCACCGCTCCTGGGATCTAAGAGGTGATGGGGGAGCTAGGGGGATGCTGTTTATCTTTTTAGTGTGTTCTGTGAATGGGGGGGGGATCTATCAGCTATATATAGAAGCTAGGAAATACTGCTCACTCCAGTCCACGTACTTATTTTCTCCTCTCTCCCAGCTGAGGGTGTTGTGCTAACAGTGAATGACTTTCTGGTGAAGGCTGCTGCTCTTGTCCTTGAGGTGAGTCATATGGAACAGTGCGTGTATACTCTAGCCTCATTATCCAGACCCATCCTAAAAACTGTTGGGGAGCCCAGGGATAAGGCTAGTTACATACTGCGCTTGCTATGCTGACAATGTAAACTACCTCCCTCCCTCCCTCCCTCTCTCCCTCCCTCCCTCCCTTTCTCCCTCCTTCCCTCCCTCCCTCCTTCCCTCCCTCCCTCCCTCTCACAGCGACTCCCCCAGTCCAACGCAGCCTGGGTGGATGGGGAGCTCCAGCTGCTACCTTCCGTTGATATCTCAGTTGCCGTGGCAACAGAGAGTGGGCTGATCACTCCCATCGTTAAGAATGCCAATAGGAGCAGCGTTGAGACAATATCATCCACCGTGAAGGTCAGGACTTGCATGACCATCAAATGTGTTAGTCTAAGACTGGAACCTCTATAAGGTAGACACCCCGGGGGGAAGTTGAGATGTCCTTGTCTTATATGAGGGCCATATGGGAGATTGTGTAGAATATGTGACCGGATTTGTAAAAAGGGACCATATCCCGCATTTCTACAAAATTTGCAATTTTTGCCAATTTTCACGCTTTCATATCTTGACAACCTTTAGCGAGCCACGAATGCTTCTTGGTACAGTACAAGGAATCCCACACTAGAAGTCTATAGCTCCCTCCATTCCAGAGATACATGTACGCACCTCGGTAGCATCGCCATTTTCGAGAAATTGCCGCGCAATCGAAAAGTTCGCGAACTCCGCCCCATATCTTCCTTGTGGTTTGGCAGAATGGCTTCATTTCCGAGTTATTACTACAGTAACGCCTCCTGTAAAAACCACCCACGTTTCATTATGATCGTGCGTACCGTTACGTAGATACGCTTCTTTGAAGTGAACACATTTGAAAATGCGGGATATGGTCCCCTTTCGCAAATCCGGTCACATATGCTCTGCTTTAAAACTAGCAAGATACAAAGTAGGATTCTGCTGAAAGTGTTTTTTCCTCGAACGAACAGTTTCAGTGTAGGCGAGGTGGGTATTATTTGGAATCATAAAGCCTATGCAATGACATCATAGCCAGTTCGTTTCAATAGCGCTCAAATCTTGGCCAATTTTCATCTGAACATATTACTATATTTTTCACTTGGATTATGAGCTATATAGCCATTGTTACTCTGACTTTTTGTGTACAACACACAATCATTCGACTCCTTGGAACATGTACTTGTCCATTATGCAATCAAAAGAAGTGATGATACTTCTGTTTTACTAAGTTGGTGTAGCTAACTGGAAGTGAACTATAACACTGCCGAGTCAGCACTTTTACTGGAAGCCAAGGCAAGGTAATTTGTTCCATGGCTGCATTTGACTGACCTGCTGCTGAGTACAAGCATTCTTTAGAGTGAAGATACCCGGCTGGTTTTTTAGATATGAAATATGTCGTCCTATTTCAGGCGTGTCCTCTACTGTAGAGAGGGCTCCACTGTAAATGGTCGCCATCCCACAAAGTTGGTTCGTCTTACATGCACATCACTGCTTCCTCTTTTGAATGGTACTTTTCTTGTTTCTATTTTTCCAGGAAAAGCAAAAGAGGAAGCAGTGATGTGCATGTAAGACGAACCAACCTTGTGGGATGGCGACCATTTACAGTGGAACCCAGGGGTTCATTTAGGAAAATCCCCAAGGGGGGGGGGGGGGAGGGGGCAAAAGCACATCAGAAGACATTTTGGGGGGGCATGCATATAGTGAGCTGTATTTGAAATCCGCAAAGGGGGGGCAAATGCCCCCCCCCCCAAATGAAGTCCTGGAACCCTCTCTAAATTAGAAGACACCCAACTGGAAATTCATGTTTAATCAGTGCTGCAGGCCATATGAGTGTGTGTTGTGCAAACAGTACCTTAAGGTGACTAATTATGGGTATATGGGTACAAACTATAAAGTTTATATTCCATATCTAAAAACCAGCTGGGGCAGTTCAAATGTTGACATTCCGAGTTATCCCAAGCAACAGGTAAGGCCTTGATACGTAAATACAGCTATGGAGCAGGTAATCTTTTATTTCCAGCTTGATTAATTAATTTCATTCTCCTATGCATAGGAATTGGCAGTTCGTGCACGGAATAAAAAATTAAAACCACATGAATATCAAGGGGGGAGTATTAGGTAAGTTAGTAGTTGCGGTATGCACAGTTGATGACTGTATCTTTATTGGCGAGCGTGAGCGAGCCACTTAGTGTAGTCAGTTGTCAATCTTTGTCGTGAATGGACAGGGTATGCCCCAATACCGCAAATACCCTGACATTCCTATTTCATCTGCATGCGCGCGCCGCGACTGAAAGTAATATTGCATACATGAGGCCGAAAGTACATGTGTCATGAGTAGCAAGCAGTACAGTAGCAATACATCTGCAGTCTATAGCAGCTACTACCTATGGCGAATTTTGAAGCGCGTAGGCTTCACTATCGGGGTGTGGAAAGTACAGAGGAGAGGGAGAGAAGGCTGGAGCGTCGCTGAGAACTGCGACGGCTTAGGGTATCTGTAGCCTCGTACACAGGCCACACACCCCCGCGTGGCCTCGGTAGGCTTACGAGGCTAAGGGTATCTTGTCAAATCGCTGAAGCTACGGGCACAAATCACTTCACTTTCACTCATCCAAGCTCACGCTCGCCCCTTGTATCCCATGATACCCCTAGTAATAGTTGTTATGCAGGGAGGAGGCTGTATATATGTATGTCCCATACTTGGCACTGAAGCAGTGTAGCTCAAACACTTGTGTTCTATTTTGTTGTTGCTTAGCAACTAATCATGTCAACCAATTTTATACTCTTCTGGCAAATATTAAGATGGTGAGGGAGGTACGGATAATTAGAATATACAGTATGAAAATTATACAGTCACGGTAGTGGACTGACCACGTTTTTCCTGTGGAATAGCACGACGCACAGTAAGCCACTACATCGTTACTTTTTGCTTAGAGGTAATGGGTTAGACCTTAGCTGCGCCCTATCAGAGCGTTTTTTTGGCTTTTTGATTTCTGTTCTGTTATACTTGGTCATGAATCCAAGCTGGCATCACAGACGCAAGATAGAGGGGGGTTCTCGAAAACTAGGGCCTATATCTTGAAAAAATCGCTCTGATAGGGCACATAATATACTAGTGAAATATGACTGTACCATAAGTTTCAAGCTAGCTGAGAGGAAGTTTCTGTGGCATTTCCACTTCTTTAATCGTTCGCTGGCCTACCGAAATGGTGATGACATCATCTTGCTGCGGGCTGTTTGCTTCTTTCCTCGGGCTGTTTATATTTACCAAAATAATTGGTAGGTAGAAGTTCATAAGTACACAAAATAATGCTGTGAAAAATATTCTCCCCATAACTCCATTGCCATCTTAAGATTAACGAGAACAATCATGTGTGTGTGCAATCTTTTCAGCTCACTATTATTTTTCCTCTCTATAATACATACAGCATCTCCAACCTGGGAATGTATGGTGTAACAGAGTTCACAGCCATCATTAATCCTCCCCAGACGGCCATCCTGGCCATAGGCACTTTGCAAGTGGCCCCCAACGAGCAGGGGACTGCCTCACACTACCTCAGCGCTACTCTCTCCTGTGATACCAGGGTGGTGGACTATGAACTCGCCTCTAGGTGGCTCGAGGAATTTAGGAAAACAATAGAGTCCCCGACCAGCTATGAGATGTTATAGTACCATGCATCTACATTTGTCACTATTAGTGCATTACTCTCAGTCTCCATTTAACACGTGTACGTATAATAGTATAACAGCTACTGTTAAAATTGAAGGGCTCAGAACCATATAGTGGGTTAAACCACAATGTACTCATGAACTGCACAAAATGCCCAAGTTAGGGATGGGGTGGGGAATTTCAATACTTGTTGGTTAGGCCACTCTGTTTCTCAGCCTTTTAGCTATGTGTTGAGATTAGGAGGGACTATAGCCTCGAGCTCGTTCCCAGGCTCCACTACCCAGTGTTTTCGTGTGTACTTTGTGGTCTGATATTTCCTGCGGGCAATGGACTGACACTGATTGCTGTACTATAGAGGAATATATACACACTCCAGTCGTGTCAGAGTGCTTGAGCACCAACCAGGAGTGTTACTAGTTTGCAGTACAAGTGCTCCAGTGAAAGAGAGCAAACTTTTATTTTATTGAGGGATCCCATTAGTCACAGTGCAGATTCTGGCATGGCCTAGTGATATAAAAGCTGCATGAATGAAATTAGCTACCCATATCTTTCTGTTCTAAAGCCTCTAAAGTTCATAAAATTTTGGTCTGCTGGATTTTGATGAAAGATGTATTATTATGAATGTCTCGTTACATTCCTGAGAATCTCTAAGAAGGAAAGCGAAGCAGCTCATCATCTATAGAACCAGGCCATTGATATCACTGCAAAACCAGCAGATTCCAGCTTCAGGAGGTATTGCCTGTTTTCACATGTACAGAATGGCAGTTTGTGCTATTATTATTGAGTTTTTGTGTTTTACCCAGTCCCATTCCCAGTCTCCCCTCCCAGCTTTGATTTTACTACATATATTTTTAAAAAAAGCTGGGAGTGGAGACTGCTCGAGAACGAGACTATAGTGTTACATAATAATAATATTATCAATAATGCTACTGTCCAAAGAAATGAATTTTTTTCATGTCCCTAGTTTTCATATTATTATCATAGCCAGTATTGAATTGAACAAAAGTGACACAAGGAGGATTGGGGGGGGGGGGGGCAATTTTACATCTCCCCAACTCTGGAAATCTAATAATTATAAGTGCACATGCAAAAAATTTACATAATAATATACATGTATATAATATTATGTATGTGTATATACAATAATCTACGTACATATAAGTAAATTAGGATGTGTTCCTTGTCCACCTCCCTGCAGTCTTCCTACACTGACATTCCAGTGGACGGCATGAGAAGAACAATCGCTCAGAGACTGACCATGTCCAAGGTGGGCTGCCGTGTGTCCCAGGTCTGGTTCCCAGGGCTTACTGGAATCTGATCAAGACTCGTGTGTCCTCTGACTAGCCCCGTTCCCAGGCTCCACTCCCCAGCATTGCTTTGACAGTGGTATTTTAGTTTACACTGAAAAAAAGCTATGGAGTGAAGCCTGGGAACGGGGCTAGTGCAGCCCCTGATTAGCCCTGTTCCCATACTCCATTCCTTGAGTTGTTTATTACCTTACAAAAGATGCTGGCGAATTGAACCTGGCAATGTGACTAGTAAGTCCTCTGACAATATGAGGACTCCTTAAAAGTGGAAGCCTGCTAAGTGTAAAGTGCAGAAAGCTGTTTTCAGTTTGACGAATATGTCAGAGTAGGTGTGTCCCGGAAGTCATGTGATTTCTCGCCCCACTAATGTTTAACGATGCTTACGTTATTACGTGAATAAATTTAACCCTTTCGTCAACATACTCTTTTGTACCGTGACAAGAGGCATATCAGCCTAACTGTTTTGGCTAGCCTCATGTCCATGCTTCCCTTGGGGAAGAGCCTGACTTACTTAATTATGCATGGCTTGGAACATATTGAAAGACAGCTGCGTTTATTCACCTTTTGCCAGAGACATTCCTTAGGTGTTTGGTCTGTGGTAGCTACTGTGACGTGTCTTAGAGATTAGCTGCAACAAGGGTAGATTCGCTGCCTTTCCTTGGCGTCTGAGAACTACAGTGGTGCTCTATGCACAATTAAGTCCCTGAACGTTACTCACGTGAGAAAAGATACCGGGCTCTCTGTCATTTTGGGATGGCCTGGGGGCGAGGCTGGTTTTGGCCTTAGTGAGCCTCATCAGTGCCGTGTGCATATGCATGGCCAGCCGGTAACAGCAGAGGTGACAACCACTACAAGCGAGCATCCCTGCTTGTACATATAGGGACCTAATGCTCAAAATGCTTATGGGTTTTGCTTATTAAAAGTTGTTAACCTACAGTGGTGTTATTGAAGCCTCTAATTCATAATGCTCCAAGCAAAGAAGTACTACAATGTTGTTGTCGGCTTCGACACGCAAAACTGTATGAACCTGTGTATATTAGGAAAAGGAGAAGAGCAGGAATGGGAATTAGTGGTAACTGTCTTTAATTTGAAGCTTAAAAGTGATCCCACAATAGATTCTGTACTAACAAAAATCCAGCTGGATATTTTCACATGATTTAGTGAGCCATGAAACAGATCAGCTTGTCTCACCTCACACGGTTTCCAGAAAAATTGCTGACTTGGCAGTTTATGTAGTGTGCTTCAAGTTAGCTGCTAGAACTTGCCACAGCAGAAGTACGTATCATTGATACCTGTAGCCACTACTTCTTCGCTGTCTAGGCAATACAAAATTAAGCTGCATGTAGTGTGACATAATTGGCCTATAGGGCTACAAATTTCTACTGTGCTTGTGGCTACAGCTACTGGCATAGTAACATAATGACGTAACTTGGCAGACGTGAGTAGTGCAGACAGACAAACAGACAAAGAGGTGTGGGAACGTAAAACAATCTTTTAGTGCCAGCCTGGTAATAATAGAACATGTGCTCGAGGACTTGTGTTTTTGTACATGTCCAACTCGTGCTCGTCTTAATTTTTTTTTAAACAGGCTTTGTTTTACCAAGAAGAGAAGCAACAAATAACGCTCTGATGGTGGGGCCATTGCCTGTTTGGTGTTTAACGCAGAACAGACAAAAGAACGACTAATAACAATACACACGCAGGTATAAAGTTTTTATTGTAATGTAAATAAATAATGTAATATTAGTGGCCAAGCTCTTGACCTCGACAGTTGAACTAACCTTTCTGCCATGATAAGTACACCAATTGGACAAGAGTTAAAGTTCTGAAAAGTCTTTATTCGAGATGACTACATGTAGACAGAGTATTTTGTACTGCTTTGCACGTCAACCATTTGAAATTTAATCAAGAGTAAATAAAAGCAACTACAAATAGTGTAGATTTACTTTCTTCCTAGCCTCGTTCCCAGGCCCACGTGCATGTTTCACTTTAGCGCAGCTGTGGGCCTGGTATATTTTCTCACGTGCGTGACGCGTAGGGTAGAAGGGAGGTAGAAGGGTGAATTTTGCGTGGGCGAGGACAGCTGCAGTTCTCAGACAACGAAGGAAGGCAGCGAATCTATACTTCTTGCAGCTACTCTTTGGAGCCCGTTTGTGCCACAGACCAAGCGCTGAAACAATGACACGAGCAGAAAGTAGAGAAGTGCAACCGTCTTTCGAGCGGTCCCTACCCACACGCAATTAAGTGAGTCGGATCACATGAGAAAATATACCAGGCTCTCCAGCAACGCGGAGAGCCTGGAGACGAGGCTACTACGTATCTTCCTTCATCATCTGAGAACTGTAGCACCCACTCAAAAATTTACTCTTCTACCCTATGCGTCACGCACATGAGAAAACACCCCAGGCCCACAGCCAACATGCATGTGAGCCTGGGACCAAGGCTAACCATTATGCATGAGGTACTTGCGGACACACATACATATCTGTGTACATACATACATACATACATGTACAAATGTAGAAAATATAAAGCAATTTATTACCGGCTGAGTGTGCTCAAAGTGCATGCCCAGCTAGCTGGTAGAAAAGATATGCGTAGTTACCCAAAAGAATAGATGTTTACTGCATAGGAAAGTGACCTCTAGTTCAATGTTATATTACCTGGTTGTGTTTCTCCAAACCACCATGCCCTATAGCTAGCTACATGTACGTATGCCAGTATCCAGTGCAACATGGACCAGACAAAAATCCAGCTGGTATTTTCACATAAATCAGTCAGCCATGAAATGGATCAGGTTGTCTCACCTCGTACAGCTTTCAGTAAAAGCGCTGACTCGGTAATTTTGTAGTGTGCTTCAAGTTAGCTGCTAGAACTGAAGTGTCATTGATACAAAAAAGTAGCAGCTACTACTTTTTTGCTGCCTAGCTATATAGACAATACAAATTAAAATTAAGCTACCTTTACATACATTGGCCTATTGGGCTGCAGACTTCCACTGTGCTTGTGGCTATAGTGGCATCGTATCTTAATGACGTAACTTGGCACACGTATCAAGTGCGGACAGACAAACAGGTGTGGGAACGTAAAATGATCGTAGTACCCGCCTGGTACATGTGCTCGAGCACAAGTTGTGTTTTGTACATATCCCACTCGTATTCGTCTTTGATTTTTAAACAGGCTTTGTTTGACCAAGAAAAGCAGTAACAAATAACATGTTTTTGTTTTTTTGGCTTTCTTTTGTCTATTAAAATCAACAAATAAGCAATGGCGCCACCACCAAGCATGAAAGACAAGACAATGCAGCCACTCCCGGGTGTAAAGTTTTTCTATGTTAGTAGAGCTCTTGACCTCCACAGTTGAACTACCTTCCTTCTGTGATAAATGCACCAATTGGAGAAAACTTATGAGCTTCAAAAAATCTTTATTTGAGAGGACCGCATTTTGAAACCATACATCAAAGGGCCCCAGCTGGGTAAACAGTGCCAAAATCTCCCTAGTTTACCTGAACTGTCTCATAGCGGCTCATAGCGGTGTCAGCTCATAACACATCATATAGCAGTGCCAATATCGCATTAGCTTCGGTAATGATGGGTGCTGTAGTACTGCTATCCAATCACACATTTCCCAAAGGAAAGTGATCTAATTAGAGCATTTGACTGTAAAAACAATCTCAAGCAAGCGCCAGCGAAGTGGGTAAATCACCATGGTTACACTCTCAACCACACACCGCCTGAATTGTGTTGTAGCATGGCTTCTGTACTGTTGCCACAGTCTACAGTCTGCCCTCCCCAGCTTCCTGTGTCAACAAAGCCACGTTTCAAGTAATAGTTGTAGCATGGCCTCGAGAGCCACATGTGAGATATGGCCACTATTGACATAGGAAGCCCGAGGGCCGAGGGCAGTAGGCCCGAGGGCTTCCTGTGACAACAGTGCCTATATATCCATGTGGCTCGAGAGAAGCCATGCTACAACTAGATTGTAACCATGGTGCATTACACGCTTCACTGGTGCTTTGTTTGGGATAGTTTTTTTACAGTTAAATAGTGGCACTGCAGTGACCTGTTATGAGTCACTAGCAGTGCCACTATCTGGATAGTGGCATTGTTTGCACAAGAACAGTTACTCTATGCTAGATGTTTAGCACAGCCTGCCCTTTTGATGTAAGGCTTCAACATATGCTACAAACTATTACTTGTAGCATTTTGAAACCTTACTTCAAAGGGCCCCAGCTGTGCCAACATCCAGCATAGAGGAACCATTCTTGTGTAAATAGTGCCAATAACCTTGTTAGCTCACATCATACCAGTGCTGATATTTTATTACCTAATGAGATATTGGCACTGCAGTGACTCATAATCCCTCATGGCAGTGACAATATCTTATTAGCGAGCTTTGCCATGACAGTCACTGCAGTGTCAATATCCAATTACGCATTCCTGAAGTAAATAGTGATCTAATTAGGGCATTTAACAATCTCAATGAAGCACCAGTGAAGTGCGATGCACAATGGGTACGCTCTCAACCTCACCTAAATTGCTACAAAATAGTTGTAGCATGGCTTCTCTCATGTCACATACTACATGTTCTCACTGTTGCCATGGCTTACGACCCTTCCCCTCCAGCTTCCTGTGTCAACAGTGCCAACGTCTAGCATGTGGCACTTGAAACCATATGCTAAAACTATTACTTGCACAGCTTTTTCGCGCCAGTCATTTTGATGTTTACTCTCACAACGAAATTAATCAAGTGAGACTGCGATATTGCATGCGCCTACTGACTTTCAGGGGCCAGACAATCAGAAACCCAGTTCCAAACCAAGTTTCCATTCCATCACTGAAACATAAAATAATAGATTTAATTACAGGACCCCATAATATGTTGATGCAACTAACACTCAAAAATCTCCCAAAATAGGCCTATCTTGTACGGTCATTCTGCACCTATCTCATACGATTTTGAGTGTTAGTTGTTAGTTGTTTTGTATAGTACCCATCTTATACAGATTTGAGTGTTACTTAAATTATTCCTCCCACAGGTTCAAGGTTACATCATACTAACCTTAAAACAGGCATACAATAGCTAGGCCTCATGCAATACGCCAGAAAACGCAAGTCCAAAAATCTTGCCGCACTGTACTTGATTGCAGTAGCTATGGCAACAATAGTCCAGGGATTTCAGTAGCTATGGTAACAATACTCCAACAGCCTTGGACAGTTCCTTTCAAGTTTGAAAGTTTAATGGAGTTGATATGACCGCACAAACATATACACATTTTATATGGGTTTATATGGGAGATTGATATATCAGTTGCCATGGCAACAGTGAGTGGGCTAATCACTCCCATGGTTAAGAATGCCAATAGGAGCAGTATTGAGACAACATCAGCCACCGTGAAGGTCAGGACTTGTATATGGGAGATTGTGTATAATATGCACTAGTTTAAGGAGACGATGGAATTTTGGAAAGTGACCTCTCGTTCGTGCAATTTTTCCAGTTTTTGACAATTTTCAAACAGTCATATCTCAACAATCAATGATCTGATTCTTGATACAAGTACTGGCCTTCAACTAATAGTAACTCATGCTAGAAATTAGCACCTCATTTCACTCCTGCAATACATGCCTATAGCTAGGTAGCATAGCCGGTTTCGGAAAATTGCCGCATGATCAAGAATGGCATGAACTCTGCCCCATATCTCCCTTGTGGTATGGCTGAAAGGCTTCATTAATATTTCTGTGACAATAGTGCAGCAACTTTGCGGAGATATGTATTTTTGACGTCTACGCATACCAGGAGCCCATAACCCAAAAGGAAGGAGTGTTAAACTAGTGATTCCACCTGTTGTCGAATGGCACCTACAAGAAATGCCTAGCAGTTATGCATGACTGGTTTACTATGCTACTAGTGCTAAGTAAATTATAGCGCCTACGTAGCACTTACCATGTAAGGAGTGTTGTACAAGTGCCATTTTACAACAGGTGGAATCAGCATACCTACACAAGTTTAATGCTCCTTTGCTTTGGGTTATGGGCTCCTGCACATACCAAATAGCGAGTTAAATATATCTTATTACACGCATTACCGTGCAATACGGGAGAATATTGCACGAGTGCAGGGATGTATTTTCACGAGTCCGAAGGACGAGTAAAAATACTCCCTGCACGAGTGCAATATGCCGTATTGCATGGGAATGCGTGTAATAAGAGATTTATTCTATATAGCTGTACTACATTGACCATAGCTGGATAATACATGCACATAACATTGCACAATAACTTTTACAAACAGCGATGATAGTTCACAATGATCTACATGGCATGTATAATTCAGAAAACAATGTATAAAATGAAACGTGGGTGGTTTTTACAGGAGGCGTTACTGTAGTAATAACTCGGAAATAAAGTCATTCTGCCAAACCACGAGGAAGATATGGGGCGGAGTTCGCGGAATTTTCGATCACGCGGCAAGTTCTTGAAAATGGCGAGGCTACCGAGGTGTGTATCTCTGGAACGGAGAGCGCTATAGACTTCTAGCGTGGGATTCCTTTAGTTCACAGATAGTACTTGCACTGTACGAAGAATTATTTGTGTCTCGCTAATGGTTGTTGTGATATGACAGCGTGAAAATTAGCAAAAATGCGGCCACTGTTCAGCCAATCAAGTTACGAAATTCAAATTTACGGTTCAACTGCGCGTGCGTATTTGCCCGTGCAATACGGGATAATATTGCACGGTAGCTCTATGTAACATTAATGTTATGCACAGGTGGAGTATAGAATAAAATCCCTTTACTTAGATCTGGTCACATCTTTCATAAAAAACATGAATTGTCATTTCTTGTATTTCGGAACTCCTACCTAACAATATCGCTTGGTAAACATAAAAAGCCTGAGGAAAGTAGAAATTTTAAAGCAGCCCGCGGCAAGATGACGTCATCTCCATTTTGGTTGGTTAGCGAATGGTTAAAAAATGAAAATCGCCACAGAAACTTTCTCACTGATCACTGCATCAGCTAGCTTGATACATATGGTACACTATATTTCACTATAGTATCTGTGCCCTATCAGGATGAGTTTTTCAAGATAGGCCCTAGTTTTCAAGAAAAAAGTTCTCTCTACCTTCCGTTTGTGACACCTGCTTGGATTTATGACCAAGGAACAGAAAGCAAAAAGACAAAAAAAAAGCTGTGATAGGGCACAACTAAGATCTTACCTGAGTAAAAAGTAATACTGTAACAGCTTACTGTGCTCTTTCTATTCTGTGCCAAAGACGCGTTCAGTGTGTTACTGTCAAGGTATGAAATTTTATGCCGTATTTTCTAATTATCTGTACCTTCATCGCCACCTAAAATGTGAATGGAGAGTTAACCTGTAGGAACATGTTAGAAGTGTCCATAAATGTTTTATCAGCCATGCGTGTAAGAAGTCCTCTCTCATCTGGTACTAAGATTTGTTTGTTTGTTTGTCAGCGCTTATCACATGCACCCATACATCATTACGTTACTATGCCGCTACAGCCATGAGCATAGTGGAAGCTACTGCACGTTTGCAGGCCAATAGGCAAGGGTACATCAAGCTACCTTACGTGGTTTTGTGTTCCCTAGATGGCAAAAAAAGTGGTAGGTAGTGATAATACTTCTGTCTTGGTAAGTTTTATTTTGGTAAGCTGGTAAGTTCTGTTTTGGTAAGCTGCCCAGCGCTGGGCAGGGGAGCCTGGGAACGAGGCTGATCATACGGACAACGTTTGATCTACTAGCAACAACAATTAATTTAGTTCCAAACAACGCTAATAGGACACTAGCAAACACTAGGTTACATGACCGAAATGTAAACTCTACGGTATTACCGTACCGATGAACAGGGGCAGCAGGTATAATACCGTCCGGACCATCAAGTTGCAGACACTGTCATCAAACACCGAATTTGATCGAAAAATTGGTTGTACGCAGACCTAGTTTCATTCCCAGGCTCTCCACAGTATATTTTCTCATGCGACTAATAATGCGTAGGCAGGGACCACTCGAAAAACGGCTGCACCTTTTGGCCTTTTGATGGAAAAGTTGTTTAGGTGCTTAGTCTGTGGCACGAACGAGTTCCGAAGAGTAGCTGCAAGAGATATAGATTTGCTGCCTTCCTTTGCCTCTAGATATATCTGACAACTGTGTCGCACGATCACATGCACAATTGCATTACACAACTGAAATTATGTCATCATGATCATTTGCCCTGGCTCGAGACTGCATGTGGTAAAGAGCAACATGCTCACGTATTCATCTGCGTAGAAGTATCATTGAAATTCAGTCTTGTTTGGAATTTTATGTGTCCGGTAATATATGGTGTCCCAGAATTTGACAAATTACTCTACATCACTACTTTCCCTTTTGAATGGAACTTTTCCCAAAAAATTGCTATTCACTCACTTGTCCAGAAATATGCAATACTCCTGCAGAAGTGCATTATTGCTGCACATTAATATGCATATGCGCCTAACAAAATCCAGCTGGTATTTTCACATAAATCAGTCCGCCATGAAATGGATCAGATTGTCTCTCTTTGCACAGCAACCAGCAAAAAAGTGCTGACTCGGCAATTTGGTAGTGCGCTTTGAGTTAACTGCTAGAACTTGCCATAGCAGAAGTATTATTGATACCTGTAGCTAGCGTACGTGGCCAATTCTCGCGTAGGTTTTGTACCTGGGTCCATTACTTCAAAATGGAATTGTGTATGAACTTCAAACTTTCACTGCTGCAATGAGTCCACCATTTTACTGTTCATATTAAACAATCGTCGACTGAAATGCATATTCTTCAAACTGACGCGATCAAATACATAGCACCTCATATGCTAATTGCCGCTTACCGTACTTTCCACTTATACCGAATGTCGTGCAATTGCCAATTGTTGCTGATCGTGCAGATTTTGTTCCAGGTCCACAGCTTCAAAACAGAACATAGTAGCTATGAGCTTTAAACTGTCACAGTTAGCTACATCATCTCTACACGATGTGAGTTTTGTATAAATAGTACTGACATTCGCACTACTGCGCGACAATAGATACTATGCAACCAATGGCCACCGATGCTACCACTTTTTTGTGGTCTATAGCTAGACAATACTAAATTAAACTAGCTTGACATGCTTGGCCTATTGGGCTGCAGACGTCCGCTGTGCTTGTGGCTACGTAATGACATAACTTGGTGCACGTGACAAGTGCAGACAGACAAACAGACAAACGGGTGTGGGAACGTAAAACAATTGTAGTACCCGCCTGGTAATAATAGAACATGTCCTCAAGTAGTACTACATGTTGTGTTTTCGTACATATCCCACTCGTGTTCTTCTTTGATTTTTAAACAGGCTTTGTTGTACCAAGAAAAGCAACATGCCTTTGTCTTTCATGGTGGGGCCATTGCCTGTTTGTTGATATTAAATGTAGAACAGACAAAAGAACGACAAAAAACAATACACTCCCAGGTGTAAAGTTTTTTTCCCCCTGCAATGTAAATAAATATAGGTTAGACACTGAGGTGGCGGTATCTCAGGAAAATAGATATCAGCGAAGCGAGGTATCTATTGACTGAGATACAGACACAGAGGTTACTAATCAGCCGATTTAGACCTAGTATTCTGATAACAGCGCCTTTATAAGTGATTGCCGCTAACCTTTGAAACAAGCGCTTTGAAGTCAAAGCGACCTGCCGGTGCTCACTTCAGTTGTGATAGGCAGCCACTAATTGCATGATAAAAGGTGAGGTATCTAAACGGCCGGATTAGAGATCTGTCAGTAGGGACATGCACAGTATGCCAGCATTTCTTTTGACATAATAGGCAGGTGGAGCATAATATGAGCGCAATGGGGTTCAAAGTTAGCTAAATATGGTTAAGAGTGAGTGGGTTTCTCATAAGCTAAGTGGCTTATACTATAGATCCTTCCCACTTCACACTACAGCTGGTACATGTACTAACCCGTCCACTCAGTAGAGTATAGGCAGCATAATTTAAGCATAATAGCAAAGCATAATAGGTGATATGTACCTGAGGGAATCAGAGCATAGCATAATAGAAAAACTAAACTATATTGTAAATGCGTAGTGTATAAATGTCATCTCCAGACCTGCATTAAGCCGACTGGAATAGCACCATGCACATACAGTTATCGACCTTACAGCCATTGTGCATGTGTGAGCTATACTCAAGGCTAGCTAGCCAGGTCAGTGTATGCGGCAGTGCAGCATAGCCTAGAGCAACCGTACGGCATTTTTACTGATAAATCGTTCGACAGCTGTTGTAAGAAAGCATGGTAAGCTGCCGCTCTTAGTCTGTAGTTAATGTTAATGCGTTTCTGTGTGTCTGTGCCTGTGACCACACTGCCAACCTACCAATTGTGTTTTGAAGAGTGTGAATTGCATGCCACTGTAGCTACTAGCAGTCACTCATTTTAGCTGCAATTGCTGAGAGTTTTTGTTTTTTTGCTGATTTCGACTTGGATTTCAGTGTGTTGTGAGAACCTTGAGCCAGCCTGTGTCGTGCCCAGTTCTAGACTCAATGTAAGGGTATACATTCAGCTCACTGTTGCTTTCAGCCATTGCATAGCTATTATGAGATCCATTCTTTTACAACAAAAATATCAATAGCAATGCTCTGTGACATAATTTAGTATACACTGTCAAGTATAAAGATAAGAAGGAGGTGTAATGGTAATGTTTGATATGAGGGAGGGGTCAGAGGAACAAAAATTATGCCATCGTGAAGATTTTTACCCTAGGGTTTTTCTACTTTCAGTTTCTGAGAAGAATTATGGCCAACAAAACTGTATATATTTGATATTGGTCTTTATGGGGCCCCTATAAGGCATGTGTTCACAATGATGTCACTGGCAGTTACATGGATACCGTCTTTGAACTTGTGGTGCATAAACAGTAAGAGATCTGGGCAAATCTACCACACAATTTTACCAAGGAAGGCTAACTACAGCTGCCAGGTTAGTAGAGTTTGTGTAGCCTAGAAATACAAGTGCTATTAACGGATGGCACAATCGAGCGACATGCATATGAGTTTCGAGCAGCACTTTTCGTCTCTCCACTCCCTATAGAAGCTATTTGGTTTCATTTCAAAGCAACCGTAAGTATAGCAAATATTGACTAATCATCCGCAAATATCTACAGACATTTCAAATATCATTTAGCAGTAAATTTTAGTGGAAACATCACAACTTCATTTTCATCACTTTTTTGGAGTTTTTGACAGATCCGCGGTCATTATAAGTTGGCTATTTGGCTTGATTTCAAAGCTTGAGTTTTTGACGGTCATTAAAATTATCACAATTTGGCTTATTGGCTTCATTAAAAAGCAGCCTGTCAGTATAGCAAATGTTGACTAATCATCCCCAGATTATCTGCAAACATTTCACAAATGTTGACTAATCATCCCCAAATTATCTATATGCATTCCAAACATCATTTAGAAGATATTTCAGTAGAAACATCACTACTTCATTTTCATTACCACTTTTTTTGGAGTTTTTGACAGGTCTGTGGTCATTAAAATTATCATAATTTGGCTATTTGGGTTGATTTTAAAGAAGCTTGTAAGTATACCCAATGTTGACTAATCAACCCCAAATTATCTGCACACATTCCAAAAATTTTGGGGATGATTAGTCAACATTTACTGTACTTATAGGCTGCTTTGAAATCAAGCAATATAGCTAAATTTCATGACCACGGACCTGTGAAAAGCTTCAAAAATGTGATAAAAATAGAATTGTGATTTTTAAACTTCAAAGTTTGTTAGGAATGTGTGTGGATAATTTGGGGATGATTAGTCAACATTGGCTGTTCTTACAAGCTGCTTTCAAATAAAACAAAAATAACCAAATTATGATCATTTTTACGACCAAAAACACTTAAAAAAACTGACAAAAATGACGAAAGTATGATTATTCCACTTACATTTCTTCTACATGTTGCTAGGAATGTGTGTAGATAGTTTGGGGATAATTAGGAAACATTTGCTACATATACAGGCTGCTTTCAAATCAAGCAAAATAGCCAAATTATGGTAATTTTCACGACCGCAGACCTGTGAAAAATTCCATAAAAGTGCATGACAAAAATGAAATTGTGATTTTTCCGCATAATTTTTTTCTAAATAGTGTTAAGTAAGTGTTATGGCTTGTAAATTTGGGGATGATTAGTAAACATTTGCTGTACGTATAGGCTGCTTTGAAATCAAGCGATATAGCCAAATTATGTTAATTTTCATGACCACAGACCTGTAAAAAAAACTCCAAAAATGTGATAAAAATGAAATTTTGATTTCTCAACTTAGATTTTGTCTAAATTGTGTTAGGAATGTGTCTTGGGGATGATTAGTCAACATTTGCTATAATACTTACAGGCAGCTTTGAAACAAGCGAAATAGCCAATAAATTATGGTAATTTACATGACTACGGACCTCTTTAAAGAGTAATAAAAATGAAGTTCTGATTTGTTCACTTAAATTTCTTCTAAAGTTTGCTAGGAATATGTATAGATAGCTTGTGGATGATTATTTTCGCTGCATGTAGCCTATTATTGAAATTTGATACTTGAAAGCGATAATGATGGCTGACAAGGAGGATACCTAATTCTAGCTACAATATATAGTTGCACGGATAATCATCATTTAACCAGCTAGGGGCGGAATTGGTATGTTAAGTAGTTGCTAACGTAGTCATGTGAGGATCACATTTCTACCCGAGTCTCTCATATCATGTAAGGACATTTTGGTGAAACTATTCACTAGAAAGATTTTACACTTGAGAGATTAATACATACAATGTACATGTCAGTGTTTTATTTAGGAAAACACCCAAGAGATAACAAAAGCAGATCGGAAGACATTTTGGGGGATCGTCCACATAGCGAGCAGCATTTAGTTTTGAAGGGCTGAAATCCCCAGGGGGGAGGGGGGGACACAAAGTTCAGGGGGCAAATGCCCTGCATGTGTGCACAATCTCTTCAGCTTACTATTATTTTTGCCTCTATAATATAGCATCACCAAGCTGGGAATGTATGGTGTAACAGAGTTCACAGCCATCATTAACCCTCCCCAGACGGCCATCCTGGCCATAGGCACTTTGCAACGAGCAGGGGTCTGCCTCGCACTACCTCAGCGCTACCCTCTCCTGTGATGCCAGGGTGGTGGACTATGAACGTGGCTTGAGAAAACAATAGAGTCTCAAACCAGCTATGGGATGTTATAGTATCATGCACAATACATAATATTTATGCTGTTAATACTTAACACATGTATATTAATTATTATATGTGTTGTAAGGGTGACAGAGATGTAGCAGCCAGGGCAGCCATGGCTATCCCACTTTTTCGTGGCAATTTTTTTTCCAACTGTTACTTTGTTCCCATTGTTCGTTCTGTAGTACATAGAGTGGTGCGTTGTACTTTGTCTCGTCATCCTATTCCATGTTCCTTGTGTGGCAAGCAGAAGTTTATTTTGACTCCCGATATGATGCACTCACCACTTAATAAATAAATTGGTAATGCCAATGGTGCTATATTAGAGATGATAAATTGTATTACTATCATCAGTCACTGATTGCATGCAAAATTTGTTGTGTTGAGCTACTAGTAACAGTATAGCTAGTGCATGTACATGGCCTTCAATGTAGTGAGATGCTATGAGAGCTGCTTCACAGGTTGAAAAATGTTTTCGCGCACAGTGCGGACAAAATTCTGACGCGTGGAATGACCTCTGTGACAATTTTACCTGTGAAAAACTGGCAGAGTTCAAGTAAGACTTCATACTTGGACCAAATAAACTTCCCATAGATGTGATATCAGTGCAGTTTATAATCAATCAATCCCTTACTGAAAAGTAAATTGTAGCACCAGAGACAATTGTAAGGAAATATGCATTACTGCATAGCTATATAGATTGCATGTATGTCCATATACACAGATGCTCATGTGAAAGTGAATTAAAGTGGGCAAACTAATAATTGTATATAGCAATGAAAGACCCAAAGTTTAAAAGCTGTGAAATTTGAATTTTATTTTTTTGTGTGTTAAAGTAAAAGTGAATATTCGACGACTCTTTGAAAAGGTTGACCTCGCCCCTATAGTTGGGCCAACCTTGGCTATCTGAAGTACACTGTGTTGATGGGTTTTAATTTACTTTGTATGATTATCTTTTTATTGGATAGGATGTTTCCTAAACAACACTTACTTAGGGTTTCCCATAATTACACTACACTGACAAGTTATATACCATAATGGAAAATACTATAATTACTAGGATTACCCCTTAAATGGATGCGCTGCTACTATTTTCCAATGATGTACTAGAGTTACCCCTTAATTATTGCCTTCACCACAATTTCTTAAATTAACATGCCATGATGAAGAAACGATTATCACTAGAGTTAGTAATTACGTAACCCTTTCATTACTGCATTTTACCACCACTAAAATACCATGATGGAGTCACCTAGGGTTACCAAGATCTACCACATTTCTCCACTACATAATATTTCCCCCTGTTGGCATCATAGTGAATACCTTGGGTGTTTAAAAAACTGATGGCTAAGGTAATGTTGTGGCAAACGGTGTTCCAAACTGACATAATAGGCATAAATGGTGTGCAATGCAACTTCATATGTTGTGCAGGCAAAGGCCTAGTGTCAATGCTGGAAGTGTGGAGAGTGTGGTCATTCGAAATAATGTTACAATTCACAGTTTCTGAAATCAAACACCATCTGAAATTATGCCCGCCTTACTTTACCCACAACAGGTATTTGAAAACCCCATGACTACCAATGACTTCCCTGCCTAGTGATTAATAGTCTCTCTGACTTTCTACTCTTCCTGATAAATATCTACGTAGGAAGATGGTAATACCTATATTTGAAGGTACATATGGGGAATTCAGGGGGATTCAGGGGAAAATTTAAATCACTTAGGTACATATACATGTAGGTTTGTGATGAAGATTGTTTTTTTCCTGTGTATTTCTCAAACTGCGCATGCACCATGCACTCTAAGTAGCATAGAGCAACAGTGGCAAAGCTGATATCCCATAATTAAACTCAGACGTTCCCACAAGATGAGCATGCACATGTTCCAAAGTTCGGCTCTTAATTAATATTAAAGGGTTTGGACTCCCTAAATCATAAAATTTGTTCTCTTATTATGGAGGACTGTACATGAATGCGTAATTCAGCTTAATAAAGTCACAACACAGTTCAAAGGAAATGACATGAAACAATGGTGTATAGAAGCCAGAGAAGTACAATATTAGGTTTGTATTTCAAAAGCTTTTAACAATAATGTTTAATATTCGAAGCTTAAGGCATGCGCAATCCATTTTAAGATACTCTATGCCTCCTTTGCAAAGATGAGCATGGGCTATACAACGGACACGGCCTCTGCCTGCACTGGGAATTTTCTTTCCTCGGTAGTATCATCACCTGCACTATCATCAAAGTGAACAATACTCTCCCAATGCCTGCTATTTGCCCTCTGATTTATATAGCAGCAGCCAGGTGATAGTTCCACGAAATGGCCACTTCAAATGGTCATCATGGCCTCCTCGTCGCAGAGAGACAAATATGGAGACATTGTACCCTTGGCATCCCGAACACCATTTCATAGCAAATACTTAGAAGCACATTTTATACCCACCTATGTGAGAGTAGAATGGAGGGCTAAATCAACCGTCTTCTGCTTTTTTGTGCTCTTCAAAGTTGGTCATTAGGAAATCAGGTATAGCCATTTGTGTTTGATGCAAAGCAGATCTCAAAACTTCAATCTGTTGCTGTTGCTGCTCAATTTGTTGCTGCTGATGTCTGATCTGTTTCTGCTGTCGTTCAACAATATATACCTTGCTGCTCTGACACTGTAAATTGCAACTGTTGCACTTGCTCGGCAACCACAGAGAGATGATCTTTTATATTTTCAGTTACATGGACTGGTAACACAATTCTCGACAAATTTTATAAGCAGCGAGCTTGTGAGCTCAAGCTTCACTACTCAAACAATAGCCTGGGGTGTGAGTGGGTGGGAGAATTGGGCACGAATGCTACCTTTCTTCAAAGAATCCAAGCCCTTCTGGCCCCCATGTCGATTTCTGCAGCCAAAGCACAACAGCTCACCACTGTACGTTAGTCTATATAGTTGACGTGGTAGTTTTGCTCTGCAGCCAGCATAGTTGAACTCACAAGCTACCTCTGCATACTGACATCCTCCTTTCAAATGCTGGTTGAGTTGTACCACAGAATGAGCACTGAAACACTGTCACCAGCAAATGGTAGGGAAGTGCAACAGTCTTTAGAGCGGTTCTGCCACGCAAAAATACCAAGCTCTCTGGTGTGAAACATGCAAATGCTGCTATCTGCCTTACACATGCAGCAATACATATGAAATATTTTTAGCATGCTAATTGTCTGGCTTCGTTATAGAGCTCATCAGCAAATACAAAGATAGCACTTCAATGGTCAGTACAGGGATTCAATTGCTAGCTATTTCACCAAATGCCATAAACAATTAGCTGCATTCACTTATCAATGCGATTGGCTTCCTGCAGTAATTAAGGACACTGGCTCAACTTCAATGAGTAGAGTAGCCTCATATTCAAGCCTCCTTGCATAGTTTTTGGTAGTTTTTTTCACATAATATGTCTCAGTACAAGGCTATATAGCTATAGTAGCTATAGATAACCTGAACACTTGGTAGAACAAATTCTACCAATATGCCTTTGTAATGCTGCAGTTGTGGTGCACGTGACACCTGGCCTAATACACAATTAGGAATAGTTTTTTGTCCCAATGGCTTCTAGATGCCACTGTATGCACTAACCTGATCTAGGTAGAATCAATCTTGGAGTTTTTGCGAGCTCCCACTTAAAACAGCCTCCTCCACCTATGTGTATACAATGTGGTGTGTGTAGTACAGCCCTTTACACTTTAATCATCCCAATTGTAATGTCATAACAAAATTAATAATTTCATATTAAATGCACCATGCAGCTACGTAGCTATTTCTTATTGTGTAGAGCCAGGCTATAATATAGCATCTCCATCCTAACTGGGCAAGTATTGAAGTATGGTGTAACAGCCTCCCCAGACAGCCATCCTGGCCATAGCCCCCCCCCCCCCCCCCACATACTGAAATGAAAGCCTATTTGTGAACACCTCTTCCTTCCTAGTGCAAGGCAGACCCTTGCTCATTGGAGAACACTAATCTTGCAGTGTACATTCTCTATGGAAAATGGATAAAATTTAGCATTGCATATCTTGGAGATGAAGTAAATTATTGCATTCAAATTTTTTTTTAAAGTTCAAGCTCAGCGAAAATTATGATCAGGGAGAAAATTAAGCCAATTCAATAAATTCGAGGAGCGATGTCAATGTGATGATATGACATGGAAAATGGTCTCTTCTGGCTCGTATACTCTGGAGGGCACCATGTACACACACATCAATTTTTGCACATAAATACTTAATTACCCCCATATCCATGTGTACTAAAAGTATAGCTAGGTAGGTTAACACTGTAGTAAAAAAACGTCCGAGCAGATATGGTCCAAGGAAATCACTATAGCTCTAGCTAGTGCATTAAAACCAGAGGAATAAAATTATATATCTCTAGTTTGCATTTTCAAATACTTTTAACAATAATTTTTATTATTCGAAACCTAAGGCAGTTGAGTTTAAGATACTCTCGGTCTTCTTTGCAAAGTTCGGCATGAGCTATGGAGTGGGAATGGCCTCTTCCTCCATGGCAATATCCCTCCCTACCACCCTACCAGTAATATCATCACTTGCGCTATCATCGAGGTGAATAATGCCTCCCCAATGCCGAGTATTTGTCCTTTGATTTAACAGCACCCAGGTGATTGTTCCACGAAATGGCCACTTCAGATGGTCATCATGTTCTCCTCGCAGCAAACAGACAAACATGGAAATGTGTGTGCCTTTGGCATCATGAACACCATTAGCAAACACTTTGAGGCACAGCTTATACCCACCAATGTGAGAGTAGAATGGAGGGCTAAACCAGCAGTTGTCTGCTGTTTTGTGCTCTTCAAAGTTGGTCATGAGGAAATCAGGCATCGCCGTTTGTGTTTGATGCAAAGCAGATCTCAAAACTTCAATCTTTCGCTGTTGCTGCTCAATTTGTTGTTGTTGGTGTTCGATCTGTTTCTGCTGTCGTTCAACCATACCTTGCTGTTCTGACACTGTAAATTGCAACTGCTGCACTCGCTCGGCAACCATAGAGAGATGTTCTTTTAAATTTTCAGTTACATGGGCTGGTAACAGTTGACGTGGTAGCTTTGCTCTGCAGCCAGCATAGTTGAACTCACAAGCTACCTCTGCATACTGACATCCTCCTTCTTCCAAATGTTGGTTGAGACTGCCCAATTCTCCCACCCACTCACACCCCAGGCTCTTGTTTGGGCAGTGAAGCTTGAGCTCACAAACTCGCCGCTTATAAAATTTGTCGGATACTGTGCACAAAGTCGGATTCTTACAAATGGGGCAAGGCTTTCCCTTGAGCCTTGCGACAGCCGCTTGCGAGAGGTGGTTCCCACAGCACAGCGTCTGGTGAGGTTCTCTGAGAAGGTCGAAGGTAACTGGACAGAAAAATTCGCTTGATGGTTCCTCAATGAAGTCGAAATCACGCTTTGAGCGCTTAGCTTCAGGGGGAGAGGCCATTCTCATGTTGACCCGTACCGTACCCCGAAAAAAAACACATTACCTCACATCCTCTTACGTCTCAGTCGAGATCTCGTGCCAGGCAACGCCGGCCTGAGCATGGAGCTACATGTATGGCCTGAGGCCTGAGGACTGAGGTCCAGATTGGATTCGACTATCAGGCGTGAGTCGCTCCTCATGGGCGAGAGACATGCCTCCTGGTTGAAAAAAAAAAAGCCTTGGTAGTGTAGACTAAAGTACAAAGGTGACGATGGTGGCTGCAGAAATCGACATAGGGAGCCAAAAGGGCTTGGATTCTTCGAAAGAAGGCAGCGAATCTACACCTCTCATCTAAAGACCACATGCACCCTAGCTAGCACAGAACACAATTGACTTGACAATTGGGTTTGGGCAACGTACTAGAACGAGGCAAGTACAAGCACACCACATCAGGTCACACAACCAACCAACACACTACCTACCAAAACCGTACAAAACATAGGCACTGGGATGGGGCAGAAAAACAGTATTTATTTAGGACATGTGGCCAGCATGCCCAAGGAAAAAAACCTCTCCCCTAAAAAAACCTCAGTGAGGAAAAAGGGGAAGAGGAAAAAACCAAAATATAAACACATCCCAGAAATGACATAACATAGGTAGGGTATTCATCCACTCCCGATCCCAGGTCCTCTCCATAAAGACCAGCACTCAGATGAATGTGTGCATCGGGAAGACAAAAGACATGGGCATAAATGTAATACCCATACACCACTAGCAAAATTCAATGTTTGCCTTGCCAAAGAAGTCGTTGCTCGAGAATGACAACCTACCTCTCAGTATCTCCTTAAATACCTCCTGCACCACAGCAACCCAGGTATGCCAGCAACCATGCTGCCCTGCGCATGCGCCGGGCTTTCATTGTGCACAATGTCATGCTCCATCTACCGATGAGAGGCTATTTTCCATCTAATTCACTATGCTCAAACGACATAAAATATACTTCTTGTTGCTACTCTTCGTACCACAGACTGAGCGATGAAGTGCAAAAGTGTTTCGAGCGGGCCTGCCCACGTGCAATTATGTAGGTTAAATTACGTGAGCAAGAATAACAAGCACTCCAGTGCGAAGCTCGCAAAATGCCAAACACTCCAGTGCGAAGCTCGCAAAATACCTGCTATCTGACTTACTAGTGGACAGCAATACATAAATATTTTCAGCATGCTGATTGTCTGGCTTTGTTATCGAGTTCATCATCAAATATAAAGATATCACCTCAAGGGTACATAAAGGGTATAATAAACTGTAATTAGTACACTGCCAAGTATTAAGTTAGTTGAAGCATTCAAATGGCCTCTTATAAGCCAGAAGTTACTAACAAAACACATACCCAGCTGTTTGATGTTACCATGGATACCAACATAATTTGCTGTATGTACATGTCCATACAAGACAGCCCTTGCATAATGCTGTCCTGTCTGAAATATGTTGTACACTGCAAATACCTTACAGGTGGTGTAACTGATTCACTATCTTCAAAATGCAATGGTTAATTTTCGAAATTGGTTCAAACCCACATTAGTTAACTCCAGACACGTGAACCCATTAAATGAAATACAAATCTGTCTGGACAATAGACCTTGCCACTATTGGCTAATGCTGCCGGAAAGAAAAAAAGTTGACAACAACAGCAATTTTTTTTTTACTTATAACAACTAGCTAGCTACATCATATGGGGGGAAAATGTGAAGTAAGCTACTGGAACAGCCGTGTCTATATATGCATTTTTCATTGTCACGATTAAATACCCACTTTTCTATTCACCCGCTTCACTACTCACTTGCATCTGTGCTCACCTGTAATTTTTACACTAGGGAGTGTGGTTCGCTCATTTATATACAACTTTAATGTATTATAGTGCATTCAAATGGCCTCTTATAAGCCAGAAGTTACTAAGAAAACACATACCCAGCTGTTTGATGTTACCATGGATACCAACATAATTTGATGTATGTACATGTCCATACAAGACAGCCCTTGCATAATGCTGTCCTGTCTGAAATATGTTGTACACTACATATATCTTACAGGTAGTGTATCTGATTCACAGAGAATACAGTGATTAATTTTTGAGTCAAACCCACATTAGTTCACTCAATGAAATACAAATCTGTCTAGACAATAGACCTTGCCACTATTAGCTAATGCTGCCAGAAAAAAAGGGTGACAACAACAGCAACAATTTTTTACAACTAGCTAGCTACATCATATGGGGAAAATGTGAAGCAAGCTGCTGGAGCAGCCGTGTGTATATATGCATTTTTCATTGTCACAATTAAATACCCACTTTTCTATTCACCTGCTTCACTACTCACTTGCATCTGTGCTCACCTGTAATTTTTACGCTAGGGAGTGTGGTTCGCTCATTTATATACAACTTTAATGTATTATAGTGCATTCAAATGGCCTCTTATAAGCCAGAAGTTACTAAGAAAACACATACCCAGCTGTTTGATGTTACCATGGATACCAACATAATTTGATGTATGTACATGTCCACACAAGACAGCCCTTGCATAATGCTGTCCTGTCTGAAATATGTTGTACACTACAATGTCCTGTCTAAATATATTGTACACTACCTATACCTTACAGGTAGTGTAACTGATTCACTACCTTCAAAATACAGTGGTTGAAATTAGTTGGGATTCCCCTTGTCAAAATTAGATGCTATTGTGTCTATTTCAGTGAAGGGGTACTAAAAAATGTCAGGCCGGTGCCGAACTTTTAGAAGATATACGGTCATAGAGAGCAGCACATATATACAATTGGTGCAAGTGCCTTGCCAGTACTGAGGTTTGTAGGTTGGTATTCTGCAAATGCAGTCACCCAACAGGAAATAAAATTCTACGTTGCAAATCATTCAGGTGTTTGCAAGTCTTGCAATCCTTAATTAACTTGATTGCTGTGCAAACAGGCACTCAAATGGCCTCATACACAGCTGTTTGATGTTACTATGGATACCGTGTTGCCTGTCTAGACAGGGTAGACAGCCCTTGCGAGACTACTGCTGGTACTGTCTAGGATATATTGCACTCTACATGTACCTTACAGATGGTCTAATTGATCACCTATCTTCAATATACAATGGCTAATATTTCTCCATCTGCCTGAAATTGGAGATCCAGTTTCAGAAGACCACATTAGGTCAATATCAAACCACCTAGCTACGTTTTCCACTGGGAAGGAGGCAAGGTTGTATGCTGCAGCAGCCAGCTAACGTGCTCACGCAGCTGCCAGTAATTTTAATGTCACAGGATAGACTCCCCCTAGCTAGCTACATGGGCACCAGTGCTAGCTTCCTTTATACACCCACGCAATAAGATCAGTGGCGTAGCCAAGGTAGGGCCAGGCGGGGCACAGGCCCTTCCAACTTGTCCCGGTGCCCCACCAACTTTAATAGCGCAATGAAAAGGGATGGAGCAGTTAAGTCTCACAGGCGGGAGAGGCTGCAGATCGGTAAACGTAGGCAGTGTTTTCTTGTAGCGCTTTATTAATACTTTAATTTGACAGCAGAATTAGCTCGACTACAAGAGTGCTTATTTGCCAATTTACCGCAAAAAAAACATTCCGCACTTTGCAGAGGGGCGGCTTTATGCAAATGACCTGCTCCACATTAGGTCAGTAGTTGACTTGTGCCCCACCATTTACTGGACTCTAGCTACGCCAATGAATAAGATACAAAGGTCTGTTGTTCTGACAGGTTTCATAGCACTTGTATCCCATCAACCAGAAGTTTGTTGAAACGTCTGCTGCAGCTGCTGGTACCATGAGACTGAAAATATTGATGAAGGCTCTGCTTCAAGAAGCTCAGGTTGGTTACTTAATGTCACTATGACCATATGTAGTCAGACGCACCTCATGGAGTATAAGTGGGTGTGGTTATCTGTTCACGAGTATGAACTGCAGGCAGCGATGAATATAGTTCGTAATTTAATATGTGTACGAGCATGTTGCTCTTCAAGCCCATGACAGACAAAATAATTAACTCAGCAACTATGACAGAGCCAATTTTCCAGAACTATACTATAGTTTAAGAGTGTTCAATGGATCACACGCACATGCAAGCACGAATATAATATTCGTACAGACAAGTATATACAGTGTAACACATACCAGTTCCAAAACGAATGTTCGTATCTGTAGTCTAGATACCCTCATATACGCATGCGCAGTAAACAACAACGCAGAACATCCGCGAAAACGAAGCGGCGCGCGCGCGCGAAACTGGTATCTGTTTCAGTACCCTGCAGCAGTGCAGTACAGCCGATCGTCGTTCTTTGCCTTCGACTACCAAATTGACGTCAGACAAGAGCAATGAAGTTCGCTGCTGCTGTTGCACTGTTTCTCGTACTCTTTGGGTATCCAGCCAGCTACTCTAAGCCTGTGCTAAACGGTGGGTATGAACCGTAGCCTCGCCGTACTGGCTAAGGTGTATAACTATTTAATAGTGACTGTGCAGCGCTACATCAGTGAAACTTGGTTTGCAGTTAGTGCACTACCTGTTGTTTATGTACAGTTTGTAACTTGTGTCCATGAGCTATTTTGTTGTTGCTAGAATCCCAGAGGCTTAGGTGTTCCGTTACAAGTCGGCCGATGTATTATCTTCTTGCAAGACTATTAAATTTGATTGCAATTGTTTTTTTGTTGTTGTTTTTTCCAGTATGCATGGCTATTAGTTGAATGCTATAATAATTATATCATCTGCAGTCTGCGGTCCGTGCTATGCTGATATTCGCTACTGCAACAAAAATCCTGACTGTAGGTATGAATGCGGCATCGTGGATTGCTTTCGTGCACAACATGCAGGTCAGTCTCATTGCTAAATATTGCTACACTTTAGCGATTCGAAAGATGTACAGACACATTTTGATTTTGATTTTCCTCCTGATGCAGCCCGCCTCTCCATGCCCGGTATGAGTGAAAGTGGTCCGCAGATCCAAAGTACGGCAAGTCTATGATTAATCATTGAGTCTTAATAAGAGTGGCCAGTTCTAAGTTCTGCATTAATTAACACTTGAAGGACTATTGTCACAGACATGTGCATGACATACACTGTACAGGCTTTATTTAAACTGACCAGTTGGACTAACTGGCCTGTCCCCTAAGGGGTAAGCAAAGAGCTGATTGGTAATCAAACATTCATGTAAGCAGATTAAAACATCAGCTGACTTTTAATGTAACAGTTGGTCCACCATATCGAGAAATAGTCAGTAGGCCTATAGAGCCGCCATACATCGTATTGCCTGAGCCTATATTGCCTCTAACTTTTGATCATGAGCTTGAAGACAGATAGCTAGGCTAATTGTGCTTGAGGAATGTGAGTGTGCTGTAGCAGCACTGTCCAGTAAAGACAGAAGTAAGGAAAACTAGTTGAGATCGAGCTTCTTAGTAATTAGCTATACTAGTGTAATGAAGGGCAATGTGGCGAGCCTTCCCTGCTTTTTGTACTACAAGTGACAAAAGCTGGGTGCCTGGGAACTCCTACTGCAAGTGACAAAAGCTGGGTGCCTGGGAACGTACAATTTCCCGGCTCTGAATAGATGGGATAGGTTTAGGGTATGGTTAGGGATAGGCATGGGATTGTTTCCAGAAACGTTTCTGAAACGCCGCGGAGGCGTAATGGGCCTAGGTACACATATTTCTCCTAATCACTTGCTAGAACGAGGCTACTTACTATATTTCTATACTGTGAGGAAATTGCGCGCATGATTGTTGTTCATAAAAAATAGAATTGTGCACCTAGATTTAATTTGGTTATGTTACAGTTACAGACACCGGGTACCCAGGCCAGTCAAGGCACTTAGTTCAGTGATTACTTATCACCATAATTATTGAACAATGTAGTAGTACCAACTATTTCATATGTGAATGTATTAATGGTTAAGTTAAACTTCATCTGTCAGTGATGTGTAACTGCATGCAAATTATTGTACTGAGTTTATAAATACAATCTTCTTACCTATAGCTACCGTATAGCGGGAAATTTTCACCAGGGGTAAAATTTTGCCAATTTCGTCAGTCGGTTCAAGTGGCGAAATTTTAACCAGCGAAACTTTTGTCAGTTAAAAATTTTATCGGGTGAAAAATTTGACCAATGAAGTTTGATGCTAAAGTCAGGAGTGCATGAACAAGTTGTCAAGTACCATCAAACCATGGCTTTGCTATGTTGTATGCAGGTTCTGTCGCGTCGCAGTCTCGATCGTGCTGTCCATATTTAGCGCTCATATCTCTACTTACACATAGGCTACACAACCTCTACTAATCTGGGAGCTGCAGTAAGCCTTCCTTGGTAAAACTGTGTGGTAGACATGTTCAGATCTCTGACTGTTCGTGCGTCACAAGTTCGAAGACAACATCCACGTACGAGATGCCATTTTGTACATGTACTGTTTAATTTCGCCTGATCACATGAACGCAAAAATAGATCTGCCGAAGTTTTCCCGCAATATTACACTATTGGCTTTGGAGAAATTTTCCCGCTATACGGCATATACTCCAGCTGAGTAAATCAGCGGTATTTGTGGATGATCTTCAACTTTAAAGTTCCTGCCGACTAACTGATTAACAATATTATAGGAACTCTATTACTCTAATATATACATTGTAGAATACTAGCATCCTGTACATTTCGTATCAGATTCTGCTATTGCAATCTTGTATTAGCTACTAGGTATGTTATCTTGTATACCGAGGCCCTACATTCTCTGCTGTTCTATTGTAACTTGACAGCAGAAAAGGGACAGACTCAATCCATTAAGCTGCATTAGTGTACAATACTAAAACATAAACTGAAAAGGCCCAGTCATGAGAGATCATTGCTACTTTCACTTATTCACCTGCCAAAACACTTTAGTATGCGAATGATTTGCAATATGTTGACCATGCTACCAATGTGAGGGGCTGTGTTGCCCTGGGTAACTGAAAGTGGACTATTTAATCAAAAATACAACAATCAATTTGGATACTGCTATGATTTGTACGTGCAGGCACGCTCACTTTCGTGACAGATATTGCTGTGATTACTGGAACCGAATCAAACGTCCAACCACAACCTGGCTACACAAAGATTGATGTGGATTTGAACGAAAATGCAGGGGGACTGTATATCTACTTGACCTACAAGCTGGGTGATGAGGCGGATGCTATTACTGGACTCCAGGTTAGGGTTATCTGCTGCTGAAGTATTATCTCTTATGTAGTACATACTGAAGCTCTGCCCCTATCTGTAGCTCCAAGGTCCAACATCAAAATAGCCATAATTTTTTTTGACAAATTGCTTCTGCAGAAGTATGTCCAATTCTTGTTGTCAGCACCTGCCACCAGAAACTTTCTCATTTTCATACTATTAATAGTACTATGTTCCTCCCATCATGCATGCATAAGTGGGTTGAGTCACTGAAAATTTTGCATAGCTCGAGACTTTATGCAAACAAAAGTCTTGCGAAAAAAAGTCTTGTAGATTGCTCGTCTCGCCAAAGCTGTATTATATGAGTAGTCCAAGGGTATCTGTAAAAGCTGGACTCTGGACTCTGGACTGGACCATGGACTGGACTATGGACTGGACTATGGACAGGACTAGGTCTAGATTTTGATTAGTTCTGCTGCCAATAGCTGCTTACAGCTCTGAAACGTTAGTACTAGTGGGGTGGTTCAAGGAAATTGACTGCATCCCACCGTTTTTCTAGGTAAGAACGCTAGCGGTCAGTCCGCTATTGTTACTAGCATACCTATAAGCAAGTAGGCATAACGTATGTCAACACTGCAAGGTTCCAGATAAGAATCTATAATAGAAAAGCACTGAAAAGTGATAAAGGCTAGAATCAGCCTTCATGTACCCGCTTACCAGTATCGAACGGCTATCAATACTGCTTCTGCGTCTGTAGCGTTTTCAGCCACCAAAGGACACTGGAAAACATGGCACAGTAAGATTAGGCAACTTACAGAAACTCTTAGCAAGCACTACAGGTGATCCTATACCGTGAAACCATAGCCGCTGCTGGTTTAATTTACGTATGCGTACGCGTATACCAAAATATTCAGAATTCTATCATGTGCGGAATGAAATTGTGGATTGACGTCATAGCCTCCAGCTTCGCGGCCTCCTTGATGCCACAACGGTGGGATGCAGTCAATTTCCTTGGAGGTACTAACATCTCAGAACATGTAAGCAGCTATTGGCGGCACAACTAAAGCAAAATCTAGACCTAGTCCAGTCCATAGTCCAGTCCATGGTCCAGTCCATAGTCCAGTCCAGAGTCCAGAGTCCAGCTTTTACAGATACCCTTAGTCCAATGGTATTAGCACTACGTCAGCAACATGCGCCATATATGCAGCCCAGAATATCAAGACTGTAACGGCTATGCAATACTGTGTCGTGAAGTAAATGTTATGAGGCATTATGATTAATCTATAAAAGTATGACTAAGTAGCAGGTACATAAATTTCTAATATAATTAGTAACGAGACGTTTTACGGGACAAATCTCCACAAAAACTTGAGAAGTGCCGAAAAAACACAACCAGGAATGTGCACGAGGTCTTTAAAAATAGGCTGTGACTATTGTTCCGGCAGCCGGATGCCGCCCGTAGTGCTAGAGGTCCGGTACTGAGTCACGTGAATTGCCGAACGGAAACTGCAGCACTAGTGCTCCGGCATTGCGTCACGTGGGTTAGTCTCACGGTAAACTGGCTAGTTACCTAGCACACAAGAGCCATGTATAAAGAACAACACTACGAAACTTATGATCTGTGAAGAACTATATAGCCTAACCCTAAACCTCAGGCGGATGTAATTTTCGCGGTGTCGCTCTTTACACTTAATACGAGAGGCGGATGATGAACAAGCTACAGCTTGCTAAAAGCTCAAAAGGTGCCATTCGGCACAATACAAAACCTGGCTAGCTAGCAAAGTTTCAAGGCAATACAAAACACTCCCAGCAATTGTAGCAAACGCGAACAGCAGCTAATGGCCATGATCAAGCACCATTTAGGCACAAAACAGTAGGCTGGTAGCGTGACCACATGTACAGATACACAGAAATGCAACAAAATTTGCCACAGATGGAGACCAGTAGCTTACCATGCTATCTCACATCGATTTACAGGCAAAGAAATGCCATACGTCCTGCGTAGGCTCCCGTAGCCACCAGCCGTATTACTACAGCAGATTTATATACCCAGCGTTTGAAAGACTGGAACAGAATCGGGTACCCATCCAGTTTTTTTCCACCATGCTGAAATCTGATTGGTTTGCTGCGCCTTCCGGAACTCACGTGCCCCAGTGCTGGACCTCTAGTGCTACAGGCATGGTCTGGTTGCCGGAAAAATAGCCACTTATTAAGAATATGTAGACTTCGCTTTTCAGGTTGACTTTTGAGTAAAGGTAGCAATAAATACTCTCTTGAAGGGCCACTTCAATGTTTACCTGACTGTAACGAGCATTGAGATCAAAGGATTTGCCGCTGCTATGGTAGCACTATAGGCAGGAAATGATGACGTAATCGAACGTTTCCAATCCCGTTACATGTTATTCTATCTATGCTTAGACAAAGGCTGTGGTAAGCCAAGGAATTTTAGTCGCTTCATTCGATGAATCAATCCGGGCATACACAAGGAGAGTGTATGGTTTGCACATATTATAGCAACAGAAGCAGAACTCCTGCTGCATCAATGTATGCTAGCTAACATAACTTTTGGCTATCCTTTGGTACTTTTTGATGTTTGCATTTGGCTAGTCCGCTTTTATTATGGCTGTAGCCAAATTATATTTGTTAGGCTGGTTGTAGTTTGAACCAGATGTATGCTGCCTTGGCTCGTGCTTTTTGGTACGTGTAGTAGTATCAGCTAATTCATGGCCATGGGTGCAACTGCATGCTCTAAACAATATTACAGAACCAAACATAATAACAGGAGAGAAAAGGACACTCGGGATAATAGGAGCCTTGGAGGGCCAGACTACATCTTCCCTGGAACCAGGACGGGATGCTACACCTCCCTGTCCTTCAGCTAACCCTCCAAGCATTATAGATCAGGGTATGGACTTCAGAAAGAGAACAGGGGCATGCGTCTCTCCAAGCTCCTAACCGGTGCTTGGGGTACACCCTCCTCTGCTTTACCACCAAATATTGAATAGGCAGCCTTACAGCATGACCCTCATAGCTGTTAACCCTCATTGCTGCCTTTGTAATGTATGGCTTCAGTGGTTTCAGACACAAATATGAAATATGTAGTGGTGAGTAATGTCATAAGGATCACAGCCACCCAAACTATAGCCTGTAATCTAATTTCTGCTTTCTGTAAATAATCTTGACAGTTATTGTTGGCTTATTTACTAGTGCTATTGCATTGCCATGCATTGTCATTAGTAATCTGTATCACTAGAGTATTCTGTGATATCAGAAATGCGCCTGCTTATATATTTTTTTGCAGATTGCAAGCGGTTATTCATCTTCTTTTCCTACTCCACCTGGGTACACCCAACTCGAACAAGATCTCGCAGAGGGTGCGGGTTCACGATACATCTACCTATACACTACTAAGTCGGAAAGTCTTCCACCCATCAAAGAGATCCAGGTTATGTCCGGCCCCAGCTCCAATGTATGGCCAGACGATCCAGCCTGGGTGCGGATCAACACCGATACGAATGAAGGTGCTGGAGGAGACTACGTATATGTTAGCTACCGCTACAACTGATTTTTTAGCTACAGCAGTGAAAGTACACTCCTACAGCTAATATTTTCACTGGTATAGAATAGAATGTAGTTCTCCAATGCTAGCTATTCTAGTGAGTTAATTCATGCTATATATACTAATTATTCATACAGTATAAGTTTTTCAAAACTATGACAGCAGCTACTAGATTTTGAGTGCAGTGGAGAAACAGCTTTCCCCTTTCCCTGAGGTGTGATAATATTGGCTGGAAATTGTATACATAGCTGCAGAGGGTCTGCAGTTTGAAGCTCTGAATATAATCATAGTACGGGTGGTGGAGGTAACAAAAAGCATGGCATTTCCATTGTAAGTCTGACAATGCAAAATGATAATTATGCAGAACAATGACCTCTAACCCTAGCTGCCTAGCTTTGGTTTGTCTTTAATCTAAGTTTTTGCAGTTGTATCATAGCTGCTGTTATTTCCTTGCCCAATTTCTTTTTTTATTTCTTGCCTATTTGTTTCAGTTTTCGTCTTGTCTTGCTGCAGGGCAGATAATTGCATGACTCAGTAATTCTTTGGGTACAGAAGCAACCTCAAAGTACCATACAGGATGGGGGGGGGGGGGAACATTGTGTCATTGAGTGCTGATGTCACCTACTGAGGTTCAGCTACTACTCCTTTTCAAAATTAGTGAGGTCAATAAAACCTTAGACATGGGAGAAGAGTGAATTATAGCAGTCAGCCATCAGGTATTTGCTATGTATGCTGATATTGAATATGGCAGTTTGGTTGGACTGTGTGGTCAGGCAATAGTCAATGCACATAATTTAGGCACAAGCATGTAGTTGTAGCAGTAGTGTTAGTACTATAAGCACTTCCTGTCCTGGTGGCTTGGGGTGAGTGGTGTAATCTTGTTAATTGTCTAGGGAAGCCTTTTAAAATACTATAGCAAAGAATCTTACAAATATAGGTTATACCAAGACCACGAAAGAGGTTTAGCGCTTATACACTACGAGGGTGAAGCCCGAGTAGTGTATACGTATCCGCTAAACCTCTCAGTGACAGTATAATCAATTTGTACCACAGCGACGTGCTGGGGAGAAAAGGAAATACTGCGCATGCATAGTCAAAAGAGTATGATTTTTACTTGAAGGTGCACCATTATACACAAGATATAATTTTAATTATCACCATCAATTTCAGCAAGCAGGTAGTCTATTATAAATGTGCTGTGGCTGCATTTTCATTTCTAGGGGCCTAGCTACTTGAATAATGAATTAATATTGTAACTCAGTCTCAGTGTGTCTGCTATTATAATATTAACACTGCTGCTTACAGTTAGCTAATACTAACTTATTTATGACCTGGCAAGGACAGTGTAATCTGCTTTCAGCTTTCATTGATGGATACCCCTGATCTATATAAACCAAGCTCTACAAAGCTGGGGAAATGTTTTCAAGACTACCATATGCATGGAAACCTATATATTATATATCCCAAAGGGTGTTCTACCTAGACGCATGAATCTCCCTTGGCTATTAAAACGTGCAATGCAAAAGGGGAAACACTTTATTCTGAAGGGCAAAGTCATCAGGGTCAACTGAGCTCTGGGGAAAATATAATGGTATGCTTAAATATTGAGAAACTCGTGATTATTACTGGAAACAAAAAACGGTTTTGAAAACCAATGAAGCTCTTCAGGAAGGATTCAGCCACAATACCATCAACGCATCAATCTGATGGTACATGTGCAAACAATGAGCTGGACAAAGTGAACATGTTGAACAATTAGTACTATAAATGCTTCACTACATCATTGCCACCCCTATATGGCTCCTTTGAGTCTGCTGAACACCTGGAATTGCCTGAGAGAGGCCCAGAAAATCTGTTATGTACAGAGGAGGTTATATGTCTTCTACAATCAGTAAAGCAAGATGCCCGGACCAAATTTCTGGTAGGATGTTGAAGTTCACCGCTGCAAGCATTGATACTGCAGTCACCAAGCTGTTTAACCAGTCAATAAGTAACTTCTGTACTTCCTTTGTACCTTGTACTATTCATAACTGGAATACATTTTCTTCACATGGTCTCTTGGCTTGTTTTTCTGTGAAAACTAATTTTTGGGCATACATGCAAAATTAGCTATTATAGTGATATTGTGTGTCATTTGCATAAATTTTTATACTTACAGTGCCAAGTGATAAGAAAAACAAAAACAAACTGTTTTTTTAAACTAGCTACTTTTTAGTAGTTCTGTAAAACTGTAAAACAGTTAATCCCAGAATTTTGTGACATATTCTACCATTAGTTCATTTAAAATCACTGCTGTAAATTGTATTGTTTTGTGCACATAAACTTTTCTTCTGTTTTTATCTGTTTTGCTCTTTAATTTTTTCCCCGTGGTTCCTTAATACTAGCAGCCATTATGCTATTGGGACCCTGCTGTACATGTTTTGCCTGCTTCAGCTTTAACATAAAAAATGAGCTCATCAAACCCACCACAAGCTAGGGCTAGCTACTGCTAGTGACATGTAATAACTTGCCATTCCAGCTATTTTGTTAGTATTCCGGGTTGTAGCTAATGCATAATTCAGCATCCATCAGCCTGTCAGACTTCAGGCTATTAAATTTTGTGGTATTTCGAAACAACTTGGAGAGAAAAAAAGAAGCCTATAGCTATAGTCCCTTGACAGGCAAACAATTCTTCCCAGGCTTACTACTGATAGATAGATTACTATTTGTGGTATTTCTAATGACTATTCGTGGTATTTCTATAAAGAGAAACAACTTAAGTTGGAGAGAAAAAAAACTAGCATCCCTCCCTCCTCGATAGTCAAACTTATAAACAATTCTTCCCAGGCCTAGTTGGAAAATAAACAACAACTAGCTTCCCTCCCTCCTGGATAGCCAAACTTATAAATAATTCTTCCCAGGCCTAGTTGGAGAAAGAAAGAAAAAAACGCCTAGTGAGCTTCCCATCCCTCCTGCAGGGTCAGATATACTTGTAGAGGTATGGCTGCCCCAGAAGCGTTGGATAGGCGAGACTGGGAATCACGGTGGGTACCGCAACGTGCCCAGTCGTCCATTCAGCTTCGGGATCCGAAGAAAGAACCGGCGTTCTGCTACTAGGTCGTAGAAAGTCGAAGATCAATATGTGTACAGGGGGCCCGATCCCCGACTTGATCACCTTGGGGAGATAACGCTCCGAACCCCAGTCTGCAAACGAGCGCACCATTTCGACAATCCGTCAAACGCGTGTCAAATTCAGTATTATAAACCCCAACCGTCTGAGAGTTGAACCTCAATAGGTTATAGCTGTAACGCTCAAGAGTTGAACCTCAATAGGTTCACACATCATCATCAGACTTACTTTCTTTTGTTGGTACATCGAGAGTCAGGAGTAATAATATAATACATAATAAATACTAATAAACTGGGGTGAATGAGGCTAGTACATTGTACCTCATAATAATGAAACTTGCCTGCATAATGCAATAGCTAATGATATCTAGGACATGACATCCTTTATTTTGAGTGCCCTGAGTGGCAACATGGTGGCATCTAAGGCACTTTGTATGACAAATTGAGTCTCTCAGTATATTGTTTAGCATTGTTACTTGATAGCAATAGAGGTAGCTGACCTTTGATGCATGACTCCATGCTTGATCAGCTTTTGTTTGGGGCGGACAAAACGAAATCGCAGGTTCAAATACAAAGCCTGCCAGATCACAGTAAATTAGAATTAACTAACTGCAAGCAGTAGTGTTTAATATTAATAGTAGATACACCTGAGACTGCGTCACAATATTAATTTATTATTCAAGTAGCTAGGCCTCTGGGTATGCAGCCACAGTACAGCTAGTAGTCTAGCTTGTTAAACATAAATAGCTACAGTCTGCTCTATCAGTAAAACATCTAGCATAATGTCGGAATAACTTGGTCTGCGGAGAGGGGTGGGGGAGGGGGGGGGGGCTAAGGGGAAGCACTTGAGGCTCATGAAGAAAAGCTATAGTGGGGTAACCCTAAAACCTAGTACCTATGAAATGTACAAACATTGAGTAAAAACATGCATACTCTTTAAACAAATGACCAGCTCCTGAAAAGTATTAGATTATATGGGAGGGGGGGAGGGCAAGTTGGTTAGACCACTCTGAATCTGAGCTCTTCGTTATTTTATAATAATAATAATAATATACTCATGTTGCTGCCGTAGCGCTTACGCCATTGACCACGCACCCACAGACGCAGGCGGAGCTTGTAAGACCTCCAGTCAGAGGACAAGAGCAAGAACAACCAGAGACCACACAATCCTGATCACCATACAATTCCTTCTTCCTAGTCTCTCATATCAATAATACAAAGCTCTTAACTAGCTTTAATAATGCTTTAAAATCATCCCTGTTCCAATTCTCAAATCCTAAAATAAAACTTGCCTTATTAAAATTATCAAGTGTACTAAACTCCCCAAACCTCCCCCCCAATAGATTTTCTAATTCTACCATGAAATTATTTCTAATGCTGTCATATGCTGGACACTCCCAGAGAACATGTACCACACTCTCACATTCACCCCTGCATAATTTACACTGCCTATCATCATTTTTACCCCTATGTCTTCCTAACTCTTCATTCAGACCGTTCGTACCTGACCGAAACTTAAACAATAATCTTGTACCCGGATCACCTACCCCCTGCAAATAATTCTTGAATTCTATTTCCTTACAGAAAGACTTGTACAGATTCAACTTAACTTTAGTATTCAAGCTGTCATTAAAGTCCTTGTATTCTCTATCCCTCAACGCTTCGTCTACCGTATCTAAAAACAAATTAATATTATCCGCAGCTAATACCTCTTGGCTATCTAAATCTAACTGCAGCAGCAATTCATTAATTACTTTCATCCAAGTTTTCCTTTGCCTACCTCTACATGGTTTCACTTCCCACTCAGCATCTAATAGTACTCTAGGATACCGCTCAATATCCAACTTATTGACTTTATACCACCACTTAAGTTTGCTTCTATCCCTCCTCCCTTTCAAGGACTCTAACCCCATATCTCCCCTTACCGCTTCATTACACGTTTTGGAAGAGCAGCCAAGTATCTTCTTAGCTGCTCCTAGCTGAATGGATTCTAAGGAAGCTGTCTGCCGTTTATTACAAGCCCACACTTCACTACCGTATTCTAAAGTAGGACGAAGTACTGAAACTAACAATAATCTCCTTGCAACGGTACTGATATTTCTATTACTGACAAACCGGTGCAAACGATTAAGCTTTTTCTTCCCATTATCAATTACCTTCTGTACATGACTATCCCATGACCCATTCTCAGCAAATTCAATCCCCAAGTAACAGTAGCTTACAACCCTTGGAATTACGTTATCTCCCCACTTCCACGCACACATATCTGTAATAGCCACCTTAGAAAATACCACAACAGCACTCTTTTTGATGTTAGATTTCAACCTCCATTTGTTACAAAACCCTTGTACTACATTAATCAACTTTTGTAAATCCTCTGCATTAGTAGTTAAACCAACAAAATCATCTGCAAACATTAGTCCCCCAACCTTAACATCATTCTTAATGATTATACCAAACCCAGCTTTCTCAACCTCATCTAGTAACTGATTAATAAAAATGGAAAATAGGATAGGCGATAGACTACAACCCTGTGCTACCCCCTGGCTTATATCAAATGGTTTGGATTTTCCCCCTCCAGTAAAACAGCACTCTCTGTAATGTCATACATCTTCTTAATAACTCTCCACATCCTACCCCTAACACCCAATTCCCACAACCTAAACCATAAACCATCGTGCCAAACCGTATCAAAAGCCTTCTGGATGTCTAAGAAAAAAGCATAAGTGTATTTTCCTTCTCTTATTCTGCCTTGTATGATCTCGTTCAAAGTATAGACATTATCAACACAACTTTTTTTCGCTCTAAAACCTGCCTGCCCCTCATGAAGAGCCTTTTCCGATTCTAATCTTATTACCAAGCGATTATTTAAAATCTTACAAAACAGTTTACCAACAACGTTCAATAGAGTAATGCCTCTGTAATTACCTGGATCCTCAACATCACCTTTCTTATACAAACTAACAATTAATCCTTGCCTCCATTGTTTAGGAATACCCTCTTCTGTCCAGACTACTTCATATAAAGCTTTCAACAGATTCGCCATTCCAGAGCCACCATACTTAAAAAGCTCCCCAACTAAGCCATCATTACCTCCAGTTTTGTTATTCTTTAGACTTTTCAAACACTTTTTAATTTCGGCATAACTTATATCCCTGTCTAAAACCTTATCCTTCCGTGCACTAGACATCTCGCTGTACTCTGTCACCTTATTCTCTACATGCTCTCTCCAGCTATCATCAAACTGATCATCTACTGATGCTGTACCCAGCTTACCGTAATGCTCATGTAGAACTTCAAGCTTCCCCTTTGTACTGGTTACGCATGAACCTGAACTACTCCTTAATGAAGCAATGCTCTTACGACTACCCTTTGAAGTCCTGCCAACAAATGCCCAAAATTCCTTCTTGTTTTCATCAAAATCTTTATTAGCCTTTTCTATCACCTCATTCCAACTATCTAACTTCTTCTTACGTACCAATTCCTTGATTTCTGAACGTAACTTGTAATACTGTCCCCATTTATCTTCCCTACCACTCTGAATCTCTTTGTAAACCTGTCTTCTTAACCTAATCTTATCTTTAATCTCTTCATCCCACCACCTCGCTGCTTTGCCACACACTATCACCTTTTCCCCAATTTCTTTTGATGCTACCCTCTTCACTGTGTCTTCCCAATCCTGAACCACTGCCTTCACTAATTCCGACCCCCTTAACCCCTGGTGCTTCCTTGTCTGTATCCTTTCTTGAAATACTTCTAATTCTACGCTCAAAGCTTCTTGATACTGCTGCCTCACTTCCTCCTCTTGAAATCTTTCAATGCGCCATTTCTTAATTACCCGCTTTTGCTGCTTAGCAGTTTTCCTTCTCCACAGTCCGACATCTAGTTCAGTTCCATCCATACTAAAAAGTGATCCGACTGTATGTTACTGCAACAGAAAGAAATGATCATGACCTACACAGTCAAGAATAGGCTAGGGTACGACAAAATTGGTCTCATGTATAATTCTTGCTCCCGCCTGCTGGATCCTGAGAGTGACCGTACGGCAGCTGTCCAGCTGGCCACAGTCAATGGTGAAGGAGGTGTGGGGCTGACCAACCTTCTTCATGCGCCAGAACTGCCCAAAGAAGATAGTCTAAAAAGTGTGATTAGGAAAATATTACTGATGTAAGTTTTTAGTTCAGTTGAGGAGCTACTAGGAAAGATGGAAACATAAAGCAGGCTTGTGCCTGATCTCATACCCAGAACACTTACATGAGAACTCTGGTATGAGACCGCATCACAGTATTAAGTGAACACACCAGAGACCGAGTCACAAAATTAATTTAAGTGCTAGGCCCCTAGAAATGAAAATGCAGCAACAGTACATTTATAATAGACTACCTGCTTGCTGATTTTGATGGTGATAATTAAATTAATTTTATAGATAGAATGTTCTTGTGTATAATGGAATATCATGCGCGTTCAAGTAGAAATTATACTCGTTTGACTATGCTCATCTCCCCCCCTTCCCTCCCCCCCCCCCCCCCCCCCCAGCACTCCAAAAACTCTGACAATGATAGACTAAGTGTACTTTTCGGTCAATCTGCTTTCCACTTTCATTGATGACTAAATAGTAAAATTTAGATGCTGGTTTCAGCTTTTGAGATAGAGCCCTCACCTAAATATAAAATCTGAAATTTCCTCACCTGAAACCTGAAATCTGAATAGAATTTGAGATTTTAGGTGAGGGCGCTTAACTCAAAAGCTGAATGGAATTTCAGGTTTCAGGTGAGGGCTCTAATCTGAAAGCTGAACCTTTACATTTAAATTTCACCTTTCAGTCATCAATGAAACCTGAAAGCTGATTGGCCAAAAAATACACTGACCTTAGAGCCCTCACCTAATTATAAAATCGGAAATTCCCTCACCTGAAACCTGAAATCTGACCAGGTGAGGGTTCTAACTCTAAAGCTGTATATGGGATTCAGGTTTCAGGTGAGGACTCTAACATGAAAGCTGAACCTTAATATTTAAATTTCACCTTTCAGTCATCAATGAAACCTGAGAGCAGATTGGCCTAAAAGTAATCTGATGACTACTGAACAGTGTTCAAAGTGATGTAAAATTCACTGTATCTCAGCATAGTGTATGGCTGACCATAAGGAGTGTATGTGTTTTTGCCACCTAGTGTATGGCTGAGCGTGCAACTTTGGTCAGCAGGCTAGCTGTCTTCTGGGATATACACTGCAGGTGGTGCCTTTGAACTATATACCTGCTGTGGTACGAGTGCATAAATGCTATCTTACTACATGCACGGAGTTGGACTTAGTTGTGCTTTTTTCTAGATGTACACACATAACCTTGCCTCCAGGCCCTCCCTAGGAATCCTGGTATCTTTTCTCACGTGAGTGATAGTCATGGTAAAAAGTTCCAGGTTTTAGTAACGACCGTCTCGTGTAGCAGACTCTCGAGAGTCTGGCCTCACGAGACTAGCTGGAGAAGCTAGGAAAAAGTGACTGATCTTTGACAGATTGTTGTTTTAATCTGCAACACATTTTCAAGGATCAGGCATGGCTGCTACGGGAGACATGTTAAAAGATGACAAGCGTTCACTTGAGAAAAAGTTAGAAAAGAAAGAGGAAGAGATTGGTATAGCTACTTCGGACTGAGACCATTCGAAATTTGGAAGTCCAGCTAGCCACAGCTTGCACAGAATCGAAGCTAAAACATAAGCTAAAAGAAAAATAGAATCTACTAATGAAGCGCATGAATGGGAAACAAGAAGAATCAAGTACATTAAAAAAAAAAATTGCAAACTAAATTTGAAGCTTGATCAGATAATGCTAAAAGGGATTTAATTAATTAATACTCAACAGCAGTTAAGGTTGAAAAGTTTCCAACTCATTGAATCGCAGCAACAGCTTCCAGTACTTAAGAGTCAAAAGGAGATAGCTACTAGAACAGCAGCTGGCCTTTCAAGGAAAAGTCATTGAAAAACAACTTCTGTGCATTTACAGTGGCCAAGTAGGTATATATGTGCTGTTGTAATCTTAAATGATTAACTCTTAAATTAGTCTTACAAGAATGATCCCCAGGTATATGTATTATTCCAACAAAGTCAATAATGAACATAAGTATCGTCTTGCAGCTGTGCATTGAAATTGGAATTGCAGGAATAGAAACCCCTGTAGTCTTCGGTTGTCGTGCAAAACCGAACTGTTAGTTGCAAAGCTTTTCACACTGCTCATCAACTTGTATTGAATACTTTAGATGTGTAACATATGAATAAGTTGCTGCATATAATGATGAGTGTATGTACAGTCAGGTATACGGTACCTCTGGAATTAGTCAATGGATCATGCTTATGAAAAAAATAAGGCAATAGAAACAGCCGTTGGTAGATGATTGTGTTAAGGAATTTTAAAAATAATGCATATACTGCCTCCTCTATTTGAATTCTGAAAGCTGTATCTGTACTTATACAGATCCAAAATGTCTGTCCAGCAAAAACTGTAGAGACTATAGCTATTCTGTGCTATTGATCAAAGAGTTTTTCTAATAGCTCTTCTTTATAGCTAATAGTCCTGAGGCCAAAAATATTTCACTTTAATTCTTAAGCTGGCTGTATGAAAGTGCAGTTCAAATTACTTGGCAAGGCCTTGATTAGCTAGCTAGTGTAGCAAGGTAACAATAAAACAGCAAACAACAATACAATGCAGTGATATAGCACAATTGAATATGTTATAGAGCATGCCAGTAACTATTATGCTAGCAAAACCAGCAGCCATTCATATAATTATTATAATCACAAATCATACTGAGCTACTATATAAGTACATGTGTTTTATTCATTATCATGCTAAAAAGACAGCTCAATGATGGTAACTATTGAAAGAAAACTATAGTCACAATAAATATTATAATCTGAACACTTAATTTTGTTGGATAGTCACAAATCAGTTATCCAATTCCATGCACGGTTCTCGAAGCCCAGTATCATTACTCAGGTCAAGCCATTTACTGAGGTCAGTGTATGTCACAGTTGCACAATGATGTGGTTGATCGAGTGGACTTAGTGTACCTATACCATCAAGGTGAGAGTCTTTACGATCTTTGGAGATACACTCATAGTTATCATTACTTGGGAACATTCTCTTCCATAGCTTGGGAATGTTTTTGATTTGCTGAACTGCGTGACAGGTAACAATCCCGATGAATGTCACAAAGGCTATAGCAATTGAGGTAAGTGTAACAGTATTCTGGTTACCTCCAGTGGAAAGGATGTACAGGGTGGCTAATGCAAGGATACAGAGATTGGCAATGAAGGATAATTCCAACGCATTCAAGTACCAAGCCTTGTAGACTATATTTCCAAGTAGGGCATGAAGTACCAGCAGCACAGCAGTAACAGAGCCACTAGCAAGAAGATTAACACTGGGATCACCAAGAGCATTTAAAGCAAATGTAAAGTACAGTATGCAGCGAACAAGAAGCATCAGTCCAGTCCAGTAGCGGTGTTTATTAGTATATGGTGCATGGTAGGCATCTAGAAAGGGTACAACTCTGTAATGATTGACCCAAGAAAACATCTTCCACCGCCCTGACTTAGACCGGAGCCACTGGCTGAAGATTAGAAGAATCGTGTAGGGAAAAAATATGACAATGAGGCAAACCAATGCAGCTGTAAAAAGTGGAATATGCTCATTCCCAAGGTATCTGATATTTCCATCGTAGAGCCACACAGTAATCTTTGAATTATTTGGATACTCCAGGAGTGTATAAGAAAGTGCTACAATAATCGTGCGGAGAAACTTGGCATACAATAGCAGGAACAGTGTTGCCATAACTGCAATGGGATTGCTTCCAAGAATTGTAGCCACTTTAGAGGAGTAATGGCTGAGGAGCATAATGACACCTACCAGAGCCCACACATAAATGGGGAACACAAACTGTAGCCATGCTTTAGCGTAGGCATCCATGCCATCAAAGAAGCAAGTTTCAAGTCCTAGGTCCAAGTTTAGCCAGGCTATAAACACCGTCAGAACGTTAGCGTTATGAGGCCTAGAGAATGTTGCTGAATTCATTGCAAAGACGTTGGCATAGAAAATCAAACCATTGATGGTACCAGTAGCAACTGTTAGCCTCAGTACTAGAAGTAGAAATACTAATGCAATGCCAGCAAAACCAAATACGACTATGAGCCAAAGATGATCATTAGAACACCGCAGGCAGCGGTTCGTACCCAGTACAAGGCTGAAATCTTGAGCACATTTTCCACATAGTTGGCCTATTCTATTGTTACTGCACTGCTCATCACTGTCTTCAACTGCTATATACAGTTTGTTGGATGTACAGTAATCAAGAGGGCAATGAGGATGAAGAATCAAACCATCAGATGTATTATCTCGAACATATCCGACCCAGAACTCAGTATTGATTGTACGGTCTATTCTTTTGTCATCTAATCTACAGCTATTTGTAAAGCGCTGAAGTCTTTGGCCACAAATGCAAACTGGCTCAATTCTGGACAGCTCAAATCCAGGAGGACATTTAAGAATTTCCACGTGAACGCTAATAGCATTGGTTGGTACAGAAGTAACTGTCCTTTCTTTAGGTGGACAGAGGTTGTCTGCATACAGGGTCATTCTTTGAGTGGTTCCTACTTGATGTGTCTGTATAGTGTACTGAAGAACTGTACAGCTATGTGTGATATTTTGAGTATTTTGAGGCTCATCAATTGTTATGTTATCCCGGGCTGTGACGTGTATCACAGCAGGAGTTGTCCCACTCCTCTGACCATATGCAGTTATGGGAATTTCTATTCTACCTCCTGGATACACAGATCTTGCGATGGAAGGGAAGCTGCAGTCGGGTTCACCATCACTGCATGTGCAGATGTACAGTGGGTCTGAAGATATGCTCAGAGATTGCTCATCAAAGTTTGTTATAGAGTCAAATACTTCTCCACTGTTGGGGCACCTGTGGGGTTGAAATCCATTAAATCCAGATGGAAGTTCTCGACTAATAAAATCCAGACTGCAGTTATCAATTGAACCACCATATAAGGCAGCACCTGCATCAGAAGCTGTGTTGTTATTAAAGTAGAGCTTGATGTTGCGCAGTTCAGTAATCTCAGAGATATTGAAAATGTCATATTCTCTATGGGTTTGAATTTGGAAAAAGCATCCACTTTCCAAAAAGAATCCACAGGGTATTTCACCGCAAAGGCTCAAAGAATCGCTTTTGATTGCTCCGCCTTTATACTTTGCCAAGTTATTTGTAAAGTTAATAGTTGTATTTGGCTGAAGGTAGAGATTAGAACCTCCAGTAAGCAGCAGTCCACCACCATTCAGTGCAGAATTTCCAACAAATGTGGTACACTCTTTGAAGTAAAAATTACTTGTTCTTGATGCATAAATGCCACCTCCATCTTCTTCCGCAAAATTATTGATAAAAGTTGCATATCCATTGACCCATGATTGATCAGTATAAAGTCCCCCACCAAAATTGGCTGTATTATTCTCAAATAGCAAGTCTCCATCAAGTGTCATTTGGCATTCCAATGCAGCTATGCCTCCACCATAATTTTTAGCTGTGTTATTATGTAGTCTGTGGCTTCCATGCATATCCAAGCTGCTATTTTTTAAGCAAAAAATTGCTCCTCCACCAGACTGTGCTGCATTTCCAGTAAGAATATTGTCAGTTAAATGCACTATGCTTTGACTTGCATATAACGCTCCACCTCCACGACTGGTACAGTTCATAAATGTGTTGCCAATGAGGACAAGGGTACTGTTCATACTTGTAAAAAGAGCACCTCCATACACATCTGCAGAATTATTTTGAAATGTGTTCTTAGAAAGGATGAGGGTGTTGTTTATCAATGAAAAAAGAGCACCTCCATAGGCAGCAGAATTGTTCTGAAATGTGTTCCTTGAAAGGGTGAAAGAGGTGCCGTTTGTATACATCTCAAGAGCACCTCCATAGAAAGCAACGTTACTTTGAAATGAGTTCCCAGACAGATTGACGGTGTTGGTTGTAAATATTAAATAAGCGCCTCCATAGGTAGCAGAGTTCATTTGAAATGTATTCTCTGAGACAGTGACAGTGTTGTATTCATATGTAACTAGAGCACCTCCACTAATATCAGCGAAGTTGTGTTGGAATTTGTTTTCTGACAGGATGAGGGTGTTGTTTATAGCTGCATAAATACCACCTCCGCTGTCAGCAGAGTTGTTCTGAAATGTGTTCTTTGAGAGGATGAGGGTGTTGTTTGTATATATCTCAAGAGCACCTCCATAGACAGCAGAGTTACTCTGAATTGTGTTCTCAAAAAAGGTGATGGTGTTATTTAAATATGCAAAATAAGAACCTCCATCGACAGCAGAGTTCGCTTGAAATGTATTGTTCAAGGCAGTGAGAGTGTTGCGCTCATAGGCATAGAAAGCACCCCCATTGTAATCAGCTAAACTGTTCTGATATGTGTTGCCTGATACATTGAGGATATTGTTTATATACACATAAAAGCAACCTCCATTACCAACAGCGTTCATTTGAAATGTATTCTCTGAAACAATGAGGGTGTTCTGTTGATGCATATAAAGTACACCTCCACTAATATCAGCATAATTGTTCTGAAATGTGTTCTCTGATAGGGTAAGGATATTATTTTTAGATGCATAAACAACACCTCCATAATCAGCTGAGTTGTTATCAAATGTGTTCTTGGAGAGGGCGAGGGTGCTGTTTTTGTATATCCCAAGAGCACCTCCATAGTCAACAGCGTTACTCTGAAACACGTTCTCGGAGAGGGTGAGGGTGTTGTATTTATGTACATAAACAGCACCTCCACTGTAATCAGCAGAGTTGTTTTGAAATGTGTTCATTGAAAGGTTGATAGTGTTGTATTCATGTGCATAAAGAGCACCTCCATTATCATCAGCAAAGTTATTCTGAAATATGTTCCGTAAGAGGGTGAGGATACTGTTTGCATACACTCCAAGTGCACCCCCCTGATATGCAAAATTCTGTTGAAACGTATTCCCTACAAGAGTGAGAGTGCTATTACTCACATGAATGGCACCTCCAAATCCATTTATACTTCGTTGAAGCCGACTGTTGACATTGCTTTGAAAGGTACAGTTTGAAATACTTACACTCTGCACTGACCGGACACTTACAGCTGCACTGCCATTATGCCCACATGAGATGAAGGCCAGTGCATTAATGTGCAGTTCGGTAATGCCTGAAAAAACAAATCCAGCTGGCCATGTGCATACAATCCTACTGGTGACCTCTGGAAGGGAGGATGAGTTTCCTAGTAGAACGAGGGAGGGATGCACAGAGTAGTAGTAATCAGCTGGCTGGTACGGATAAATATTGCCTTCAAAATTGGAGTCCATTTCCACCGAGATGGTGTAGTTGAGAGTATGATCTCCAGGAAGAAACACCAATGTTGTGTTTGAACTAAAATTCGTGAAGGCATACTCAAAGAGGGTGTGGCAGGGCTCTCCAGGACATGGTGCGTCAGGTGTAGATTTGATGTAATAGGTATCTCGAGTGTGATACACAGGGAAATTGATAAGCAGAGTGACAAGTAGCAGTGATAATTCACGCCAAACCACTTTTGTGAGCCACTGCTTCATTCTTGCTGTGGCTAATCTTGAATTCTCGTTTTTGATTCTTTACACCAGATAGGTGAATGGCAAACCCTAAATGGATAGTCAGATTTGGATAATGTATGGTGATCGCAGACTGGAACAGAGACTGAGTGTTTAGGAAGTGTGCATGCTGTCAGTGCACTTGTGACATGATGATGATGTCATGTACTGCAGATTGGTGCTCAATCACCCTGAGGTATTCCCTGAATAGGCCCCTGAGGCTGTTGGTCCCTACTTTAGGAGAGGCCCCATGTTACCTTGACACCAGATCCATCACAGGAAGGTAAAGTCTTTTTTTTATTTAGGTAAATGAGAAAATATACCTACCTGAAGGCCAATCTTCGAACTATGCTACTTTAGCACCATAGGCCCGTGATTTTCTTTTCCCCTGCTAAGTGACTTAGCTATGCTCCCATAATTTCTAGAGAAATTTCCCGAACATTTACCAAAATCTTAGCTCGCTATCATGACTAGCTACATACAACACAATTGCTTGCTTCAACAAAAAATCGCACAATGCTACAGTGGCTATAGTATATATAGTAGTATATACTCTATCTAACTGTTTCACCTAAGCTGTTGTCATTTGATCTGCATCGATCAGCCTTCTGTCCCTATCCCCTAGCTGCAAGTGAACTCTGGGAGGACCATAATGTACTAACCATTGGCATAGAACTGGATGGGGGGTCACATCTCTAGTCTGGAGCATGATCCCATAATTTCTACCAAACATTTACCAAAATCTTAGGTCACTATCATGACTAGCTACATACAACACAATTGCTTGCTTCAACAAAAACTCAAAAAAGGCACAATGCAAATATAGCTACAGTGGCTATAGTATATATAGTAGTATATGGTCTATATATGTGTGTGTGAGAGAATGCACACAGTAGCAGTGTACATTGTTCCGTAATGAGTGTCCAAATTTACCCACTTGTCTGGAGGTACTCCCATTTACCTTATTGGAAGAAGCAGCTTGACAAATAAGTGTTGTCTGCTTAAACGTCTTTACAGGAGGTGGCACTGACTCTGAATTGTCATTGCAATCACCCACTGCTACACTTTTAGATTCATACATTTTGGCTAAATATACAGCTAGCTGTCAGTGAGTGTACTTGTATCAAGCCATGGCCTCCTATTATCACTTAAGCTCTTATTTCCACTTGTATTTCCTATCAATGCAACTGAGAGGTAGCAAGGCTGTGGTAGGGTGTGGGATGGGTATGCAATAACATAAAGTGTGAAGTTAGGGTGTTCTACTCAATGTCCAAACCTGTAGTGGACCTATACTCAAATAATTATGATGATGGATTTACACGTCAGAACCATCGCAAACTTTCATCAGAGGTTCTTACGGCTTTGCCTTAGCTATTACCTGATAATAGCCTAGCTATGTTGTGTACTATTATTTCCAGGAGTGCTTCTGATATTACACACAAATATTCACTCAGGCTCCCCACACCTGAGTAGCTATACCTATTCTAATATTCACTATGAAGGCTATAGTTTAAAACAAATACCACTGTCATAATACATATACAGTTTTCACTACTGATGGCCAGCCAAATCTAAGAGTGGCAATTTTAGTCCAATAGCCAGCATCCATCTCTCTTCCTCTCTCTCTCTCTCTCTCTCTCCCCCCCCCCCCCCCACCCTCTGTGCAGAAATAAGAAATGAGCAAACTTGGATGCCTTGGACAGGTGTAGTAAATATTTTAGAGCAAGACAACCCCTTGCACTATGTATGGCAAGTGTGTGTGTAAGCTCTCCATTCTTCCACGTCTCATTTTCAGGCTCTTAAGAATTATATAATACTCATCTGAATATGCCTATTCATTGGTACAACGGATCTAATGCGTATAATTTCCAGAAATTATAGTTATTTAGCCCTACCAAAATGTGTCAATGCATTCATATCTGCATGTGTTTTCCCGCCGTACTTACACTTGGCAATGTAGTTATACTTCAAAATAATTATGTTTATCAACCTTTCAATCTCTGCATGGATTGTGACTTTCACGGTAGAATATTTTATTTACCATCAAGGGTCATTCATTCACTCTAAACTATAGCTAGGCTGGAGAAATCTACACAGAGAAAACTGTACCACAGTAGCTAAAACTGCCTGATCATGTAACCATGTGTGAAAAATATATCAGCTGCACACAACTAACATACCTTCTGAAATGAGAGTTGATTTTGACGCCAAAACTGGTTGCAATCAGTGGCTGCAGTACAGTCAATACTCACTTGATTCTTTTGCGTATAGCTACTATAGCTAAAACGCATGTACATATCACTGCTGATATGTGTGACCGTGCATGTGCTATCCAAGTCTCGAGTCAGATGTAATCCTATTATAGAGTGCTAGGCAAACTGTCGCTCTTAGCACTTTGTCTTGTGACTATATGTATGACTTAGCTCACAATGTGAGTAGAGCACTGTACCCTTTCAAAGCTCTGTGCTAGTGTGTATGTTATTGTAGTGGACTATGCATGGACTGCAAAACGTATAAGGTAACAGTTTGTCACGAACCTTACTCATGTTATTATATATATAGCTATCCATATAAGAATAATCAGACATGAAAACATCCTCTAGTATGGAGGCTTTTGTTATAGCACCAGGCCCGTAGCCACCAGTCCAGTTGGTGTAGTTTTGACCAGACCACTTTCCGGGGCACCAAAAATATCTTTCAACCACTGTGCGTGTTCATTGGCAAGGTGGAGCCATGCCTTCTCAAGTTTTGCCAGTGCTGAGCATGAGGCTAGCCAGCAAGTGCTATATATGGCTAGGTTATGCAGCAGGCCATCCAAATCCAGAATCACGTGGTTTCCACAGTGCAGTAATTAGATAGCTAAAATAACCATACATACGACACTCTGCCCACTATAATAATCCATCCATCGACAATGGCAAGGTAGGTGGTTAGTGTTCGTGCCGGTTAGTTAACCCTATTAATTCATTAAAATGCTACACGTGTGTGTGGCGTGTGCGTATAGTCTTGAGACAGTAAAGCTATAGTGTACATTTTGTAGCTTGCTGGTTAGTGCTCGTGCCAGTTAGTGAAATCAGTTAACCGTAGCCTCTTACTCCACACATGGTCACAGCCCTGAGCTAACTGCTCCACCCACTACACCAATACTATCATACTTATTAGCCATGAAAAAAAAGCAATTTGGCAATAGATTTCATTTATGTGGCTACAAAATCAATTAAGTGATGTCATGCACCAATTAATGTATGCATGCGATGACTTCACTTTTTGAATGTGCCTGTCCTGTTTACAGGTATATGTTCTGAGGGAATGAGTCTACCTTTAAACAGGACAGACACATTTTCTACAATATATATAGCTACATGGTTGCTGCACATGCAAATGATTGTATTGCCTGCAACAAGACTTATATGTAATGTACCTCATGCTCTCAGTCTCTCACGTTAAACGTACCCATTCATATGATAGCCTACCGTTTGTGCCTCACCCTTGCAGATACGTACATTCACAGTTGGGCCTCATGCAAATTCAATAAGACCACCCGCTAGTATGTAATAACATAACCACTTCTCTACTTAGTATATAGTACAATGAATATTCAGCCTGAAGGTCAAGGGTCAGGAAAAACTGGTGACACCAAGTAGGGTAGCGGTGATTAGTGGTTATTAGGTAGCTACATAGCTACTACTCGGTGGTCTTAGAATTTGTGTGAAGCCCATTAATTTAGCCTGTAGGTCAAGAGTCAGGCAAGACCTGATTCATAGACACCTCTATTCATCTACCAAGAACTGGGAAGTGGTGTACATAGCTACTAGTGGTGTGGTCCCATTAAATTTGTGTGAACTGTATATGGCCTGTAGGTGAAAGTTCAGGCACCATATGACCTGTAGGTCAAGGGTCAGGCACCAAAGTCAAGGGTCAGGCACTGAGTACGAAAAGTAGGTGATCGTGTGAAAGCCCACTATGAAAATGTAGCTATCCCGCTTGTAGGGAAATTAAGGGTCAGACAGAACTGAACTATTCAGCTATAATACCACCTATCAGTGGATAGTCTTATTGAAATTGCACATGTAAAATCCACTGTGTAGCGCACCATGAATATAGCCTGCATGTAGGTCACGGGTCAGGCAAAACTGGTGACACCAGGAGCCCCAGCACCCCTCCCACACGCGTAGGAGGGGAGCCTGGGGATGAGGCTATCTCTATTCGGCTACCAAGAATGGAAGTGGTGTAGCCACATAGCTACTAGTCGTGGTCTTATTGAATTTGTGTGAAGACTACTGTGAATATGCATAATTATGGCCTGTAAGCCAAGGGTTATAAAGGGTCGGGTGCCGAGTTTAAGTAGCTACAAAAAAGTAGGTGATCATGTGAGTGGGTAAGTTTGAAGTGATAGTGTGAGACTAGGCCCGGTATTGTGCAAGACATGACCAGATCGTATCACTTGTAATTCAAATAGCTACAAGCTTTTTAAGGATGTAACTAATGCAAGACTTATAGTGTTGTTTCAGGTAGCTAACTACAAATTTAGTTGAAACCAAAACAGATCTCACCTAATTTGACGTAGCTACTGCCATCCTTTTCTCTCACGTCCAACAATGGCGTCAGTCTCTTCACGATTTTGAATTTGCAGCGCAAATGAGGCTTCAGTGATGACACAGAGGAGAGTGACCATAGCTAGCTATCTCCAGGTCAGCAAGACACATTGCAGCAGGAGAAGGAAGAGGACTAGAGCTACAAGAATTGCTGTATACCTCACTCATGCTCGCCCCACAATGCTTTGCATTCACCTATAGCTAGCTAGCAGAAGCAGTCAATAGCAATACTATTATGTGTTCTGATGGTAAACCTTTCCTGGCAAAGTTCCGCTCAATGCCATCTAGCTAGCTACTATCTTCTGGTGTGCTACATAGTACATAATTATATCATTATGTGCTCCTGCATAGGCTTTTAATCCTGCATGCATTTTCATGTGAGGTTGAAATTACTTCACGAGGGTATAGCTACCAGAAACAGCTTCCTTTTTTTGGTTGGATATACACACTGCTCCTGGATTTTTTTTTACTCTTTATCTACTTCTGGGAGTTAGCTCAATGCACTCAACTGCCCTGGCAAACCATTGTGTACTTAGGCTAGCTAGCTATCTGACTGCCAAGAACAGATTTTTTAATGTTTTTACTTGTTGACTGCTTCCACTATAGTATATATATAGTACCAAAATGAGCTAGTTAACCAAAACTAAAAATAATAATGAGGGAAGTAGCTACACTCAAGATTATGGGTAAGCGATAGTAAAAAAAATGGGTGTGGTACTTTAATAACAGAAGCCTCATATAATAGCCTAGGTCATGACCCTTTACAGAAGGTCAAATCCATGCACCAGCTGTTGTATTTTAGCATGTGAACAGACAGTGCATGGTAGTTTCAAGGACAAGACTTTGTCTGGCTACATGGTCCCTATTATAGTAAAAGAAGCCAAGTAGCTAACAGCCTGGGTCATAAACCTCATGCAGTTACAGAAGGTCAAAAACTGTTGTATTTGAACAGATGTAGCTATAGACAGTGGTAGTTGTAAGGACAAGACCTTGTCTGAGTCATGAACCTTTATAGTAGTTTCAAGGACAAGACTTTGTCTCACTGGCTACATGGTCCCTATAGTAACAGAAGCCAAGTAGCTAACAGCCTGGGTAGTTACTGTAACAGAAGGTCAAAACCTGTTGTATTTGAGCAGGTGTAGCTATAGACATTGGTAGTTGCAAGGACAAGACCTTGTCTGGGTCATGAACCTTCACAGTAGTTTCAATGACAAGACTTTGTCTGGCTGCATGCAGGATACCTATATAGGAATCATGTGACTGCCCTGAACCAGCAGTTTTAACTAGCAAGTGTGGTCATGTATGCAGACATCTCCACTCCACTGCTTTGAATAACACTTAGAGGATTAACTAGCTAACTTGTAACTTTGGCCACTGTCTTATCTAATGCACCATGATGCATTTGTTGGGGCAAGCTCACACCAGTATATACAAATGAATCTCTTCCGGTATATATCTAAACACCTCATCTGGTGCAGTTTGACCCCTCTCTGACAGTGTGTGCATGCAAGGAATCTAGCCCCGTCTTTCTCTCTCTCTCTATGTCTATTAGCTAACCTATAGATAATGGATAGGTTTGAGTAGCTTTGCGAAACTTTATATTAGCAGAATGCCAGTCTTTCTAAAAACCTTAACTAGCTACTTCCTTTTGTAGTGCATGTGTGTGTAGTAGCTAGCTACCAGTATATTAAGCAATGTAAATAGCGCAAGCTACCCCTGATTTCTGGTGATAGAAGCTTATAGTGGCATAAAAGCTCGGCCCATAAATTTTGTTGTTATAGAGATACCAATCTTAATGATATGGCTTGAAAGGTGCTATATAGCTATAGTGTCTTCGTCCTCGGCAGCTATCCAGTGAGTAGCTCAAAATGCATTAGCTACAATGTGTAACCATTTCAGTGAAGGTCTTAATACTGGAGCTATGTCTCGTAATTAGCCTTGCATATCCTGCAGAGGGTGTCCTGGAGCTTATAATACAGAAGGCATTTGATAGTGGTATTTAATATATAGGGAGACAGACTGTCTACTCTAAAACTTGTCGGCGTTGCAAAATCGAACATCCTGTCAAATATTACCGGAAGTCCTACATGGCCCTGCGCTTTGGGCTGCGCGATGAAATAAAAGCGCCAATCACTGCAGTATTGAGCCACTGTGTGCCTTTTGCGTCGGTAACTTGAGCTTGAAGTAGCAGTTTATTGGTCGCCGCTACACGGATACGTAACCATTGCAGGTCAAGACTCGAAAACACCGCAGAGTTTATAATTTACTTCACTGCCCAACGAAGTCGGAGTCCGGGACATATTTTAGGACATGGAGAGGAGTTCTTTCTTTGCGCATGTGCTGCTGCTGATAGCTGTGGCTATCTACAGCGCAGAGGCAGGCTCATGCAGTAAGTTTTTACATTCACTAATATTCACGCACATTACTGCAGTGTGTTTTGTCGAGCGTCAAATCCATTTTCTTTCACCGTATACAGAATTGGGGCGATGGGCGTGTGTTGCATCGTGCAAGTTCCAGAAGTGCGCCACTGGATACTGCGCCAGCAGGTATTATATATAACAGTGTTGAACTGTATATTTAAATATTTTGCTAGTTTGTGATGTTATTCGAAAATGCAACAATAATTATCTGCTTCATATCTGCCTGGCAGAGACAGTATTTGCAGGTGTAGTCGATGCGGTACAGGATCGTCACAAGTTTCACCGAGGCTCGAAAACCCTGCGGACGTTCAATGGCGTAAATCTCCATTTGCTGGAATTCAACAAGGTCAGAGATACAGTAGTTGTTGAGTGCTACATGATTGTGTTTAGCTAGTCAGATTTTTTTAAATTAAACTGTGTACCTTTTGTTTTTTAGATGCTGGTACAGTTGGGCGGCCTGCTCATCCCCAAATACAGGAAACCTTGTCAGTTTCACAGAATGTTGATGTTGAAGAACTTATGACAGTCCTCAGTAATGAAGAGATACTGAAGAGATTCCGTGAACTTAATTTTGATGTCATTACAATTCACGAGATTATCTCTGAAGGCTGGGGCTCTAACCCAAAGAAATTCTCAGACGACTTTGGCATACTTCGTAAATACGTAGCTACCAAAGAGGAGGGACTCAAATTGCTGGAAGAACTGGAAGACATATTTTCAGAGCTGCTTGGCCAAGAAACAAAAGAAGCTTTAGAAAGCATTCTGAAACCACAGCCTGACAATGACCGTTTCAAACGCCAATTAGGGTCATCAATATTTGATCCAATCCAACTTGGTGGGGGTTTTTACTTTGACATTAGTCCACCTAGTATCGGTTTTAGTAGTGGAGGATTCAATGTCAATCTTGCGCCAGATTACAGTTTTCAAGGAGGCAGTTTAAACATAAATGGCGGCAAGCTGACTTTTACAATCACGTTCTAGAACTTCTATGCAAAGACTGCATTAATTATACAATACTTGTATATTTGCTGCATGCTTTATTGTATATTATAATAGTTAGGAATTTTTCCATACATGTATGGTGGCTATGTTAAACATCAAGGTATGCTATAAAACTTTTGTCAGGCATGTCTAGCGGTGTTCACTACTATAATCATTTCAATGTGACTACAAGTAGCTAGCTAATTCAAAGTCATCCCTAGCCCCACATACTGCAGAACACTAAAAAATACCTGCATCGTAGTAGACTTTTAAATTATACACTCTTATGGTAGGTATTGGAATGAGTAGATGCATGCAGCTAGATTTTATATGCACTATCTTTGCAATTTTTTCTCTCTCTACATGGCATCTCTATTCTCCAACAAGGGCATGTGTATTATGTAAAGCCCAAGGCCTATATTAGGTTATGTATCGATTATTGTATCTCTGACTCTGATTCGACACCAATAAGACATCAAGCCAACCAGTAAGAATGAAAAGAACTGCTAGCCTCCAACATTTTTATTTAACATGCTGGTATTCTAAGTGCCGAGATGGTACAAGAAATTCAAATACCTGACTAATATACGGTTATTCAGACCTATAGCTAGTTATGGATTGTGTGGCTTAATAGTTTCACCAATAAAATCTGTTGCTAAGAGATACCAATTTAATGACGCAGCTTAAATTAGTCTTTGTATCCAGTGAGTATAAATGCATTGGAGCCAAATCAAATGCATGACATATTTAGTTTGAAGGTGGGCTATGTCTAAATATTAAATATTAAAAATGTCAAGGTTTGGCCTTGAATTAATCAGCCCCCAGACAGCCCACCACCAGCCACCGCCAGAAAACATTAAAAGAAGTAGAAAATAGGTCCATAGTATAAAAACATAAAACTTTCAACAGATAATAAAATAATACTGGATGACCCATGTATGGTGAAGAATTCGTCGGTCAGCCAACTCTCCCCACTCATCCAGTGCCCCTATATTCATTTACCTAGCTATCAACCAACATAAAACTACAGGTGTTGTCGTGGAGCTTATAAATCAGAAGCTATATAGGTAGACAGACTTGTTATATATGGCTTGGAAAGTTAGGATTTTTGCTTGGCTGTGTAGAGTGTAATAATTGTGCAGTACATGTGCTTTTCTGAAATGAAATACAGTTGACAAATAATTACTGGCAATAGCTCGGTAGCTAGCTACTCAAATTTAGGACAACATTTACTATAGAGTCTGACTCATTTAAGCTTGACCTTTGTATTAACCAGTCCTTTATTAAAGCTTTATTGTGGAAACAATAAAATCAACCCTGTGTTTGAATAACACTTTCAGAATTGTATTGTAATAATAAATGCTACTAGGTGCATGTTATCATATCTTGTAGAAGTTACAACATACAGAACAGGTGTTAGCCTCGTTCCCAGGGCCAGACGCGTAGCCTGGGAACAAGCAGGTGTACCCCTTGTAGAGCATTGTATCTGGTGCTTCCTTAGGTTGCCCCAGTTACGTGACAACATCCTGTTCTACCTATACAGCAAAGGGCGAACAATGGTCAATAGGAAATAGGTCTACAAGATGGAGGAAAAGAAGGTCACAGAATGCATGAAATCAGGTGTTCCATAAATATCGTCAGAACAGCGTGTTCCATACATCACTCGGTGACATTTACCATTCGCGGAAGTCCTGGCGCAGGTTTCACAGGAAGTGACGTCACGATCCCTGCGCGTGCATGCGCACGCGATATACACGTCCTTTAGAAGGCTATTCAGCGATCTTGACAAAAGTATCGACCAAATGGTGACTTCACAACCATGTAGGCCCCACATACACATTCCTAGGTCATAACAAAATTATCAGGATATCAGTAGGTCATATCCTGTGCTGATGAAAGCGCCTGCAATTGCACCTTTGCAGGCTGCACTCTGCACATAAGGCTAGATATAAGACCATCTTTCTTGCAGTGCATTTTGTGTAACGGGTTACATGGGTTACATTGGTTACACACACTACTACAACTAATCTTATTTCACTTAACACAACTACAACTCACTACTAATGTAACCCATGTAGCTAACCCCCCGTAACCTTCTGTAACCCTATGTAACATTCTGTAACAAATACCACAGTCTACCGAAAGAGTGGTGAATAGAATTTGCTAAGGTTGAGCATTCAGGAGTCCATATATATTAGCAGAATACCAGTCTTTCTACAAACCTTAACTAGCTACCTCCTCTTGTGGTGCATGCATGTGTACTTACTGGTACAAGAAATTGAAATACCTCTGATTTCTGGTAATAGAAATCTTGCTTGCTATATAGCTATAGTATCTTTGTCCTAAGTGGTTATACGGTAGCTATAGCTATAATGTGGCAATAACTCTCAGGAATGTTATTCTGAAATTTAGAACAAATTTTAAACGGAGTCATGTAGGCTTGATCAGTAAGCAATAAGTCTTTAATTAAGCTCTATTGCAGAAACAATTGAATCCTGCACTTTCACAAATTGAACAAATTAAAAACTGCACAATTGTAAGTGATAGATATATATGTAAGTGCTATGGCTGATGACAGCGGGTCTGATAATGGTTTGCATAAAATGAATGAAAAAACCACACGTCACTCGTGGCATGGATATATGCAAGCCTAGCAATTGTACCACTAATAATCTAGCTCTTTTTAGCTTAGCAAAAAACTACTACACTTACTGCTATATACGCTTACCATAGATAGTATAGTGGGCTAGATACTATACTATCTATGGACTTATCCACAAACCGGAGCTGTTATATTGCTCTCTCTCTACCAGATGACTCAGCAGACTGATATATCATAAGGAGGTGTGGTGCACGTGATGCCACCCTCTAGCTTTATTATGTATGGTGTATACAATAGTACTTAATTACAAAACAAAGTCTTGTGATCACACTATTAATTAATTATACTACCTGTAAAACTGAAAGTTGATTATTAACTGTTAAACTATAAACTTAATATTAAAAGATGATGCATCTGACCATTGTACACATACTACATGCAGCAGGTTACTGTTGAGGTGGATAGCCTTCCTGAGGCAGATAACCATCTTGAAGTGGATAGCCTTCTTGTGGAGGGTAGCTGGCTGCTGTCTCTTGTGAAGGGCAGTACTCCTGAGTGGGGTAGCTGTGCTGGAGCTGGGAAGGGTAGCCAGACTGGGAAGGATAACCAATCTTGGGTTGGGGCGGAACCGGGTAGCCGGCACTGTAGGGAGGTGGAGGTTCCTGTTTTGGTAGACGAGGGTGCAGCTCATGTAATAACAACACTAGAAGCCATGGCTTTGTTGTATGTCCACTACACAGTCACTCCTAATTATCTGAGCACTCTACTGCACAACACACACGTATTCATGCATACAGACATATATACACACATACACACCTGCTCTGGATAGTTATACCCTCTGTCAGGGTAGGCAGCAGCGGGCACAGCAGCAGATGGTTGAGGAGTAGACACTACTATTGCTGGTGCAGTTGGGGCGGTGGTGGTGGCAATGGTCACATAGGTAGCCTGACGTGATTGGCTGTACCAGCACCAGAGGAGGAGGATACAGATAATGATGGGAAGGGCAATGAGGAAGGCAATCCCAGCGATTACAACCATAGCCACTGCATTGGAGACAGTGTGTACAAACATACATAATAATAACTGTTTTACTCACTCAAAATTATGACCAGCTGGGCTGGTATTTAGAATGCTTTCCTTATTTGTGTCTAGTCTGTATATGTATGTATGTATGTATGTATGTATGTGTGTATGTATGTATATATGTATGTATGTATGTATGTATGTATGTATGTATGTATGTATGTATGTATGTGTATGTATGTATGTATGTATGTATGTATGTGTATGTATGTATGTATGTATGTGTGTATGTATGTATGTATGTATGCATGTTCTTATGGATTATGTATGATGTATGTATGTATGTAGTATGTATGTATGTATGTATGTATGTATGTATGTATGTATGTATGTAATAGTATATATGTACATCCGTACGTATGTACGTATGTAATAGTATATATGTACGTATGTAATAGTATATATGTACATCCGTACGTATTTATGTATGTATGGTATGTATGTAAGCAAGTATGGAATGCACTGATGGTTCAAAATATCTGCCACCAAAAACTGAAATAAAAATTCTTTCCTATAGTTTCGCATTGCATATTTTGCTGAACTTTTCAAGATTTAACTTTTCTGCTATTGGTCCCTGTAGCACTGAACTAAGGCTGGTCTAATTGTGGAGGTCAAGAGCTTTGCATACATTCGAGCGAACTGAACTCCCATTGGGCAAGTGTAAAGATTTGCATGACAAACAGAGGATAGGCAATGGGTAAGGATCAGTGTGGGTGGAGTCTCACTGCAACATGTTGTATGAAGCAGCCCAGAGTAAACTCGTAGTACTTCAAATTATAATGAATAGCTCCAGAGCGAGCCCACTGTATTCCAGTTGTTCTGGTAAGGCTTCTTTGCGAAGCTTCAGTTGATAGGAATACATGTATCAGTTTGTGTTGCCTGCACTGACAACCCAAGATACGGATGTAATGCATGAATCAACATGAGCATGGCAATATGCGAGTATTCTTTATGAGACAGCTTGTTGCAACTAACCCAGAATTATACATAGCCATTCTTCTGGAGAAGCTATTAAAATGTGACTGGTCTTTGGAAAATTGATGTCTCTATCTGCAACATATCATCAAGGATCATCCACAGCTGATATCGGCCAATAACAGACTGTGCTACTTGAAATTTAGCCTTGTTCCCAGGCCGGTGCATGAAGGTAAAGCGGCTTTTCGTTTCGGCATAGCTAAAGAACATTTTGTGTAGTTTAACAGCTATATACACTTTGAAGTGCTGGACTGGCATCTCCAAACAAAAACACACTTTCTCTGTCAGCGAGCAAGAAAGAGGACTGATTACATTCCGTGGTGGTGCCCCAGGTGATGGGTGCGCAAGGATCACGTGAGAAACTTTCAAGCTAATTAACATTTGAACTTGCTGTCAGTGGGCGGTGCTGACCAAATGTTATTGTGAAGCTGGAGCCTCCAAAGTGCACACAGCAGGAGGTACCAACCCCATTTCAGAATGCAAATCATCAAGGTTAGCTGCTAAGCAGTTGTATGTTAGCTATTTAGCTACACTCATATATGACTTATAGCTTCTCACTTTAATGATAAAGTACACTCCAAGTACACAATGTAGCTACTGCAATCTTTTGACAAAAGGCATGCTACATCAGTACAAGAACAGCAATTAGCTATCAGTAATAAATACCGTGCTATTAACTTGCTTGCATGTGATTCAGCAAGACAACAGCTATGTAAAACGGGATTCAACAGCAACTGGAACTCACATAGTTTCACATTTTGCTTGCTTGTGATTCAGCTTTGAAAAAACTAAGTGCGCTATCTGAAATTGAGTGATGTATTTGTTCATAGATAATGTAGGTTCACTTCTACTCTGGACGAGCTAAGACTTCACAGCCAATCCGGCACTACATGTGCTATATGTGCCGGGCAAAGAGATTTTCCAGGTGAGGTAGTGAGGTCTAAGGCAATGGGCTTACTCCTGCATGCACGATTTACCAAGAGCATTTCCAGTATAATATTGTAAATTACAAAGACCCATGAGAGTGATTCCTGACCCTTTAAAAAGCCTAGTAAAAAAAATTTCCACTGCCTGACTTGATATACACTTCAGGTCCCCCATTTTTTTTGCATACTTCTATCTGCTACCAGCGATGTGATATGTCTACTGGCATATTACTTATATGCTGTACTTGGCCACTAGAGCTAACTCACACAAGCCTTCTCCATCACAGCCGTTGAGATCACAGTTATTACCACTGCTGTTGAGATCACAGTTATTATCACAGCTGTTGAGATCACAGTTATTATCACAGCTGCTGCAGCAATCATCACACCTGTCCAAATTATTGTCACATCTAGATGAGGAGCCTGGTGTGATACATGCATTTATGTGGAAGAAAAAGTGAATCATGGGTTACTGCTGTACCCAAAACAGTCAGCCTCAACTGAAGAAATTAGGAAGATAGTGTATGTCTATGCATGTGCGTGTCTAAGTGATGTTTATTACACTTACATGTATATGTCACCTGACAATGACCAAGGTGTTGCTGAGGTAGCTGTAACATCATAGAGAGCACACACTTACAAAAAAAACAACTCACATATCGAACAGCCTTCAACACAGCCATTGAAACCTCTGCACCAACTGTAACAGTTGTCACACCAAAACCAACATAAGAGGCATGCTAAGTGGTGGAGAAAATGAAATGATGATTACTTCTGTGCCAAAAGGTCAGTCTTAAAAGTGAAAGTTACCAGTATTATTCACTCCCAAGTATGAAGTGATTATACGCAAAGTTCTTGACCTCTACAGCTAGACCAACCTTGCTACAGTGACCTACAAAATGTTTTTATACAGCTTCTGTTGGTAGATATTTCAAACCATTAATGTATCAGAATCACAGGGACCCACTCTTCACTGATTGCATGGTTTCATTAAGTTTGCATTCAAGCTGGGTGCATGATCTCATTAGATTACCACTGCAGTATTGTGCGTGTTCAATAAAAATACCTAGGCCACACTAATTTAAACAGCTGCTTAATGGATTTTCTAGGCTTGAGATACGGGTTGGTTAATTGGTAAAATTATAATCTGTATACTCCTGCACGCATTTCTGCAGACATTGTTAATTACAGCTCCGTATTTGGTAAGTTTGGCAATCTACAGCAACAGCACAGAACTTGCCAACTAGCTAGCGATGTAGCTACTTCACACAAACAGGCACTAAGCATGTCAAAAAGGTACTTCACGATGGCATTGAAGTATCTACAGGCCCAGCCGCCTTTGTAATAATTTACAGCTTATTTTGTCACTGAGCAGCCTCAATCTCAGCCCCCTGTTTGTCACTTGCTGTCCAAGAGACTTTCAGAATTTGAGAATCGAGTCTTGCATGGCTGCACACTTTCACCACACCACATATATTGAGTAACTCTGCATGCTTCAGCACTGAGATTGAACTGTGCATATGCCAAAAATATTCCATATGCGTTCCCTGTGTAGCTACTGCAACGGTCGATTTAACAAAAAATTACCGAGGGGCTGGATACTGCCTTGTAATTTCGTACAGTTTTCACCATGATCCCATGATAATCCCACTAATCCCATGATAATCACGGTAATCCCATGGTAATCCCAGTATTCCCAATTATAATCCCAATAATACCATAATCTGTAATCCCACAGTTTTAATCTAAAACAATGTAGTAAATTGACATGTCGACCAGTTTGTTACTACCTTGACGATCACTGAAGTTCTGGGCACTACAGCGGCCGTTGAAACTTGACCGTTGCTCAAGTAGTACTGGAGTATTACCAGGCGGGGCTAATTGTAATGCACATGACTTCCAATTGCTTTCACATGATAATCTATGATGCCACTTAGTTGAGTAGTCGTGCAGGTCAGCTCTGGTAAGGCAAAAGGCAAAGCGATATCGATATGGAAGAATGTTATTGATTTAATATCTCACTTCAATATGTAAAGCACTTCGTTTTTATTAGTCCATGTAACCCCTCAATAATCCCTGGTAATCCATGTAATCCCTCATAATCTCTCGTAATCCCAATGTAATCTCCAGGGATTACATAATCCTAGCGTAATCCACAGGATTTTGTAATCTCGTATGCTGATTTCAGCAGTATCCGACCTCCCCCTTTTTACCAATGAACAAAACCTGAGTCAGGAAATCTGCTAACCAATAATTTTGAATGTCCTTGTGCAGAAATTGCACATGCATGGATCCTCCATTGCCACCTTAGAACCCAACGGCCACATGAACAGGTATGTTGCCTATATAAAGGCAATTAGCTCCAACACTCTAGAGAGTAGACGTCACTTCCAAATACACTCACTGTTAATGTTATCACTGCAATTGTCACAATGGAACTCAGGAAAAGAGCATTGACCTATGTGAAAGGGAAAACAAATCATAATTATTGCCATGTGCATGCTGAGCAGCAAATATGCCATGTAGGGTAGAAGACTATGTCACATGTGTTACACAGGTGTGTCCTTACACTCTTTGTCCCCATTGGTACTGTACACTTGGAATAAAGAACATATCTACTTATAATGTACTTATATGTAATTGAAATTTCTTATAATATGTAGCATGCAATACAATATATATAAATGTGCCATCATGAAACAGACGCACAGGCACAATGTACTGTTGCATAAGAGTACTAATAAATGCTCCAAGTCAATGTTCATGGTAGAGTTTTGGGGAAGGGTTAGGATTAGGGGTTGGATTAGGGTTAGGGTAAGGGTTAGGGTTTGGCTGGGGACTAGGAGTGGGTTTAGCACTTGCTGGATTGTGTCAGTTTTGAGCTACAAGCTTGTGCACGAATGCGCATGTACATGCTTTCCCCACATCAGACTTCCTGCCGGACCAGCAGCCACATACTTATTAAAAGGAGAGGGAGCTTTGTCACTAATTTAAAAAAAAAGATTTCTACCCACTAATGAGCTCAGTGCTTCATTTAGGAAAGAGGATAAATCCAGATTGAGCATAGCTAGTGCTTCATGACCTTTGATATCACATTTTGTGCTGCACCACAGAAACAGAGCGCCCGTCTTAGCTGCTGTTACAAAACTGCACTGATTATGAGCAGCAAAGAACTGTGGAGATACCCATAGCAAACATTTGGTTACATGCAGGCGAGATACTGAGACTGTAGTTTAGAGATTACACTGGGACACACAGCCACAGTGTCTTTAATGAGATCTTAAGTAGAGACTCAAGATCAAAGCCAAAACAGGTGGCATCGGGAACAATACTATCTTTCGAATTCCGCGCAGTCACGATTCTCGTGAAGGCTCACCACCACCATGATCAGTATTCTTTATAGGGAAGAAATAATGTAGGCACCACATAAAGGATACTCACACTGACAATAGTCAAAAGAAAAAATCAGAGTATAATCTAGGGACCTCCATCATAGACTGCTTTGTTCATGGAATGATGGAAAGTACAGCAGGGAAGTTTTGTGGGAGTGTGCATAATAATTTGGCATAATAATTTTAGCCTTCATTTGTCACTTGCAGAATGAACGGTGGAGTCTTACTTCACTTTTTGTACTGCAAGTGAAGTGACAAAATATGGAGTCTGAGACTCCATTTTTGTATCACAAGCAACAGGTTTTCTAGCCTCGTCCCCCTGAAAAATGGCCTGCGGATGAGGCTACAGGTTTTCATATGGCAAGCCGCAAATAGCTGGAGGGAGAGTCTGGGAACGAGGCTATAATAATAATTTCGCATGGGTAATAATGTTGTTGCTAATTATGCGAGCGATCAAAAGGACTGCTAGTGATCATGAACAAACAGCTAGATATGTCATACAGGAAATGATGTCCCACAGTGCAGGAAATGATATGTTGCCAAAATACAAATGCTTCTTCTGGGGTAATTAAGGACTCTAGAGGAGCAAGTCACATGATAGACAAAACATCCTGTCACTAGTAGGATTCCCATAGTTCATGTCTCCAATTGAGCTTGTGTGTAACTAGGAACCATAATTATGGAACCCAAACATCATGGGGGATCAAAGTGGTAATTACTATCTAACTTCTAAGTTCTAAAGGCTCACCCAACAAAGGCGTATCTCTCTCCAATGCAGACACTATACTCTAACATTTATCCTCACATTACATTGTAGACTACTGTGTAACTAAGCTACATCATTGACTCAGTTGCCATGCAGGAGCTTTTCAACTCTTGCTTTAGAATAACTAGCTAGCAGATGGAAGTTAACGTGCCCACCACTTGTGTCAAAGGCTCCACAAAACACAATAATCTTCCTTTTGTGCATGGTATGAAGACATGTACGTACATGTAGATGCCCCATTTTTGGCCTATGTCTGATTTTACATGCAGGAATGGAGCATGCTGCATGCAATTATTACCTTAGTATGCTGGAACAAAATTATTGATGTGAACACTTGGGCTATGCCTTTGTGCCAACTTATTGTACATACCATGATTCCAGGGGTTCATTTAGGAAGGTGGGGCAAAAGCAAGCTGGTGAATATTGTGAATCCCCTCCCCTTCCTGCAGATTTGTGGAATGCAAGTAGGCAGTAATGATTAGGCAATATAAACTGCAGAACCCACCCACAGAAGCCAGTCAGTGTGTCTGTATAGCTACAGAATCTTTGCCTGCTGCAGACAGGATTCCACAAACAGAAGTTAAAAGTGAATAATTAATCAGACTTTAAAGTCACTTCTGTAATTAATCAATTCCATTACTGGAGCTCGAGTTCTGTCTGCAGCAGGCAGAGATTATGCAAACTGCTGTAGATCGGTACAATCCCAGGTGAGTTTTTTTCTGTAAAGCTCTTGACCTCCACGGCTAGACAAACCTTTGCTCAGTACTACAGGGACCAACAGTGGAAAGACTTCAATGGAAAAGCTACAGGAGATAACTTCTATTTATTGGCAGACATTGTGAAGCATCACCCACTCTTTACTGATTGCATAAGTCACTGAGCACATGATCTCAATGGGTTCCTATTCAAGTTCTTCCTATAAGCTCATTAGGTTCCCATTCAAGCAAGACCTAATTTAATTTGTAGTTGGCTCGCAATAAAAATTAAGTGAGGGAGACTGTGATACTGGACATGTAGCTACTACGTGGACAATAATAATACTTGGCACGTTTCACTATTAACAGTCATGAGTTACTTATTTATAGTCATATGTGTGAGTGTAATTACCCAGGGCCAAACTAAATGGTGCCAGTGCTCGTTTCATGTGCCCTTTAATATGTACATACCTATACTTCTTGCCTGTATTACCATGCAGTTGTTAGTACCGTAGTCTCCTCCGAGCTATATCAATTCCAGGTTTGCTAGGACTCCATAACTTCAGACACAGGGATAGCTACTATATGTGCACGTACGTAGCTACTGTGCTGGATAAACTAAGCTAGCTAGTTGTACATGAAAGTCATGCAGCTGTGCTAAAGAAATCTATTACCCGCTTTTCTATTCATTCTTCTCTCTGCTCACCCGTTTCTCTACTCACCCGGAAACTTTAGCTACACTTGGAAGTGCTCAATACATTTTGTTGTGTTACCACACAGGCAATAGGCCAAAATCGGCCTATGGGACAGCAATAAATTAAAGAACAAGTCACACTGGAATGGCTGTCTAATATGAATAATTACTGAGTTAGCCTAAAACTGTTATTTAATCCTAATTCTAACTCGAGGCTCTTTGATGGTCATGACTGTAATTAATTGGCCATGAATCTCATTAATAATCCATGAATATGAGTAATTGCCTGTATTAGCACTATAGTGCTTAAAGCTGACACAGATTAAAAGCCAAATTGTCATTTTTCTAGCAAAATTGCAGATTATTGCAATTGAGATTAATAGCTGGATCAGATTGTGTCAGATATGAGCCAAGTGTATGGGAGGAATAAATTATTACTTCATTAGGCAATAGTAAAGATGAGTGGGGGGGTTAATAACTGGACAGAGCAAAATGTACAAAATGGTACTAGCCAGCTACGTATGCCTACGTACGTAATAAAGTTCAGAAAGTAGGTAAGAGAGACAGAAAATAACCAGAGGGCAGGACCGGCTCACTGAGAAAAGGAATGACTAGGCCAATAGACTGGGATGCAAATGTTACGTATTCAATTGTGTGTAGCGCGCATGCTAGGGGAGTCTGGGATTTTAGACCTTCTGAGATTGTTTCTGATGCAATTTCAGGGGAAAATAAGCAAGTCATAGTGAACATTATAAGCCTACTCTGTGCTCGCAGAATAGTATAAACTAATGAAACCACTGGACAGGCACGAACGGTATCTGGAACCAAACCTACGCTTAGCAATTGTAAAACTTACAGTGATGAAGCATTTTATCGGTATTACTCATCGATACCATTCCTACCCGTCTAAGTCTCACATGCTCAGACCCTACCCCCAATTACAGTTGTGCCGCAAAACTGGGAAAGGCGGCGTGCGAAATTACAGCATACAGCGAATATTGGTTGGGCCATGGCCCACCCTGCTAAGCCAGCCTTGGAGGGTGGTTTAGAAGGAGATACTAAGTGGATACAATATTGTTTCTTTATTTCTTTCTTTTTCTTTTTTCATTTTTCTTTCTTTTGTAACCACCAATGGACCAAAGTGACACTGAAATTACACATTTTGGCTGGATGTGTTCAAAAACAAAAACAACAACAAAAACAACTGCATGGTTCACGATATTCCCCAGACCACCGTTTCGTGGCGGGATACTGCAAGCAATCTCCACATTTATTAGTGATTTTGAGACTAGATACGAGCTAAGCAGTGCCTTGCACCATAGATATACAATTCCCTCCCAGAGGAGGCATATCTATGCTTGCATGTTGGTGCCTTTGGTGATATTGTAGTTATTTTAGAGTATTTCGAAAGTGCCATAGCTAGTTCTTCACCGGTACGTGGCCCTGCACGCGCGCAAAGTGGCTATGAATTTTTAATAAGCAGCAAAAAAAAAAAGAGCGGCTGCACATAATTAATTTTACAAAGACTTACCACAGCACCGTTGGGTTCGCCTATGCAGCAGAGCCTGCCTCTCCCACTCCCTCGTAGCAGCCATGGCCGAGCCTTGGATATGTATTGTGTTGCAGACAGAAATGCCACCCTGGAATACCACTCGCTTCTTCTTATGATCGCTGGAAGTCTACATTAAAACTAGACCAAATGCTGGCGATATCGGAAGTGCAACCAGGAAGTACCCACGCTCATTATATCCTGGTCGGCCGTACGTAATTGTATTTTGTGAGAATCAATCACATGTCGTCATTAGCTATATATGCAGGACAGGAAAAGTTAATAGGACACTGCAATGCAACTGTGATATAAAGACATTAATTAAATTTACACAATCTGTTTTTGCATATGTAGCTGTCACACGTACTGATAAAAAAATAGTAGACAGCATACGCAGGTTAATAGCACAAACAATTTTCAAAGTCTCAAATAGTTCATGGTTATACTTGATTATTATAATAATCAATTAGCATAAAGGGGATAAGAAATGAACATTAACTAGCTTTCAAAAATACAGTGCAGTAAAAATACAGTGCAGTAATGAAAAATAGTAGCAAATACTAAAAATAAAAAGGGGTTCTTCCAGCAAAAATGCTAAAACAGTCAAACTCTTTGCGCAGACGTAGGTATGTGCCACTGCCTGTGAGTCGCCATGTCCGAAAATTTTTCACAGTCTGATTGATTGAACTGTCAGTACCTTCATTCATGGGAAAACTTGGGAAAAGCTTAAGCATCTCTCCAAAAAGATCATTCTTGTGCATGCGGTCAGCAATACGGTACAGGAAATCATCTGCGACTAAATCATTCTGATTGTGATCGTCAAACAGTTCACGAACGATGCCCTCACCAAGAAAAGCATACGGCTCAAAGTAAAGAAGGCTACTGAAATCTATCATATGGCCCAAATGGTCAATGACACCCGACTTTTCTTCAACAATGGCTTTTGCAATGTCTGTATACGAAAACAACTTCATTTCTGCTGTGGGCTTTGAAAGATAACGGTCAACATCTGAAGGACGAATGAACAATTGAAATAACTGTATTTTGGGGCAGAATTGCTCTTTTGTTTTCAAAACTTGGCTGGTGATAGCTGAACGAAGCTGAATGCATTTAAACTCACTGCCTTTCCGGCATCGTACTGTGGCAGTCACCTTTCTTCCCTGTGCTTCCATTTCCACCAATCCTTCTGTACCTGCTCTGCTTACCCAGTGGATTCCACTATTCCAGATGTGGCACTGAGCTATGCTAAGATCATCACTGCCTTCTGCGTCAGTCGAAAGAATAGCCGAAGCTAAGCGAAGGAGGAGAACATGGAAGAAGCGAGGTGTGAAAAACTGGTCAGTCTGCGAACACCGAAATACGATTCCAGAACGGTAACCAAATTCTTCACTAGGTTCCCATAAACTATCAGAAGGAATGGCACTGACTAGGCTGTAGCCTGGGAAGAAGAACATGTCATCAGTATCATCAAAAGCGGTTGTTATCTGCTCTCCATTTGTCTGAGCTCTGATACCACTATCAGTTGGAGCAGCGCTAGCACGAGTAGCACACCGCAGAAGGTGAACAGCTTTGTGGTTAGATACTTTACCACAAAGCAGCATGTCGCAAAGAAATTTAACTACTGTGTCAGCATCAAGATTTGGAAAGCAAGCTCGGATCTTTGATAACGGTACCACTCCACCACTGTTGGCGAGCACATCGGTAGGTGAGGAAAACAGCTTGCCTGTCATTCTGGAAAGGATGGTAAACTCATCCAAGATGATCCAGCTGTTTTCGATTCGCTCTTCATTCCATAGAATGAGAAGGTTGCCACGCCTGCTGAGCTCATCAAACATCCTCATAAGATGGAGCGTGTCATCAGGAATGAACCTCAGTAGCTCTCTTCTGCTGTATTTTTTTTTATTTGGTGCATTTCGGATGCTGCTGAGAACTTCTTGAACTGAAATAGCAGGGCGTTCTCGAAACGAGGTCAGAATGTACTGCAACAAACAGTAGGTATTGATAGGCATCTGTGTGGAGATTCGAAGGGTACTATAACTCTCCCTGAGCACCCGGCGAAGCTCTGACATTGGGAATGATTCTGCATAGCGGCAATTCATAGCTATGAACCCCACAAAATGGTAGCTCTTGAATCGTGGGGAAGCAACGAGTGAGGAGATTTCATCTTGTTTCTGCGATTGCTGGTCTCTTGAAAGTAGCCTGTCAGTGTGAGTGCCTACTATGACAATGTGGGGCTTGGGATCAAGTGAACTACTCTGGTTCTCAATGGTAGACAGCTGGTTGAGAATTGATTCCTTGAATTCGTCACTGCTCAAACGAAGATCGGCCACTATCAAGAACGTAGCTGCAGAGGAATTGGTCATGGAACTTCGCAGCATAACATCGTGAGTTGGAGAGAATGCTTCATGCCCGGAAAAATCGTACAGCATAATATGACCGAGCCTCGGACTTTGGATCTCGTGAGAAACAATTCCAGCAGTGCTCAAAACCATACCTGGTACCGGTCTCAGTCGACCACAGAGCTTTGAGATGCCACCGCGATCAAGCTTTAAGGATTTTGCAAGGGTCGACTTTCCAGAACCGTAATCTCCAATCATAAACATTCTGATGGCAGGCTCGACTGGCTGTACTGAGCTAATCAGAGGAATGTATTGACCATATTCCTCATAGGCATTAGCAGGATTTGCACCATACCTAAGCAGCTCAAGAATTATTTCGATGTTGTTTTTTCTGCGTGTGGTAGAACAATAATAGGACGTTAAGTCACAATTACTTTATTAACAAGATTCGTATTTTGCTAAATGCAACGGATTTATAAGAAACTAAATAATTAAAGATCATTTCATATCCAAATTAAGTCACCTCATATGTCTATGCCTAAGAAATGGTTCTCAATAAGGTGGATAAAAGTACAATAGCTTTTGGTATGCACTAATTCTTTACTGATGCTATCTAATGTGTTCTACATTAGTGGGCAATCAAACTAGATGCCAAATTATAATTACTAGTTACTTTTGATTACATAGCTGATTTACCGAGAGGCTTTGTCAAGTGGAGTTTCCCCACTACTGTTGTTGCAGTCAACATTGCACTGTTGATCTTTCAGGAGGTATGTCACAACATCCAAATATCCCCACCTACACAACAAAATTAATGACATAGTTACAACTTATGTAGCTACATATCATGGTAACGCTACACAAATTCCATTAGTTGTTAAATTGATTTTCTGGGGCTCAAATATAGGTTGGTTGGTTGGTTGGTAAAAAAATATTATAAGCCTGTATACCGTATATCTTCTAAAAATTCGGCATCTCTAATTTTTCGGCACCCCTTCGCCCAAATGGGGTAGATAGTCTCTAATTTCGGCAAGGGGAATCCCAAATATTTCACAAGTTAGTCTCTATTTAGATTTAATTTCGGCACCTCGTGCTAGTCTCGTTCGAAGTTAAAGACAGGCGATGGATCAAGGCGTTGAGGAGATTGGCAATCCTAGTGCCAAGCGAAGAAAGCTTACATGACAGAGTTACAACTTATGTAGCTACATATCATGGTAACGCTACACAAATTCCATTAGTTGTTAAATTGATTTTCTGGGGCTCAAATATAGGTTGGTTGGTTGGTTGGTAAAAAAATATTATAAGCCTGTATACCTCTGCGTACTTCCTTAATAACAGCTTAAGTTATTAAGCAGAGTCGGCAATTTGAAGCATCAGCACAGAGCTAACTGTAACTAGCTAGCTACTACATGCAAGCAGACAATCATAGTTTAGTAAACAGGTTAGCATGATGCCATCAAAGTAATCCTGTACATTACAGGCCAAGTCAGCTGACTTATTGTATTGATTTACAGCTTAACCTTGTGTTGATTGAAGATTACTAAATGCAAAGGGAGTGTTTTCACTAGCCCAACTGTGGCCCAAGCATAAAGGATATATAGTCATTAGTTCTTAGGAAATTTACACATGCATAATTATATTGGCCATGTGATCAATTTCCACTTGCACAAATGCAAGTATTACTGCTGACAGCGTTTGTGTAGCCTACCCAGCTGGCTAGCTAAATGCTGTTGAGCCCAATCTCTTAATACTACTGTCTCCATGCATTTTTACCAGCCGGGCGCACGCGAAGCGCACACCCGGCTGGTACTAAGATTGCTTTACGTTCCCGCCACTATAGCCACGAGCGCAGTTGAAGCTACTGGAAGTTTGCAGGCGGAATAGGCCAAGGTGCGTCAAGCTAGGTTAGTTTTGTGTTGCCTAGACGGCGAAAGAGTGGTAGGTAACGATGATGAGTCTGTTTTGGCACGTTCTGATTGCTAACTGGAAGCACACTACGAAATTGCTGTGTCATCACTTTCACTGGAAGCTGTACATAGCGTAAGTCATCGAATGTCGACCACCATCTATTGTCGGCGAAAATTACGGCAGAAATATACGCGGTAACGATCGATTACGGATACCGCGACATTCCCGGGAAAATTGCTATAGCTGGCTCAGTGTTGCAGATGCATTGTAGCGACGTTGTAAGTTCTATTTAAATGAAATTTTAATCTTGGAGTCTGTGCATGCTGTAAATTCGAAAGATATATACTTGGTGGGTGTGGTTCAAATTCTGTGACATCAACGAACGGAAATGCGAAATGGCCGACATTGCGTGAACTACCATGATCGAGCGGTCGACAACAGGTAGAGCTGGCCGACAATACATGAAGAGAGCCGATCACTGCTGCGCTTCGGTAAGACCCTGCCATTACAGCTACTCATTCGAAAAATGATCGTTTGGTAGCTGGATCAGTGTTCTTGGAACTGGACTTTGTCCGTAGTTTCTAGCTAGTACGGTATTGGAGTAGATACGCGTACAAAATTAGGTGGTCGACAATTGATGACACACTAATAAGACTGTCTAGCCAAGCTGATCCATTCTACAGCTGCATTTAGCTTAGACTGACCTGTTTCTGAGCACAGCCTTCAGTTGAATGATTTATGTAAAAAAAACACCCGCCTGGTTTTTAGATATGAAATATCAACCTTGTTTCAGTTTGTCTGAGTCCAATCTCTTAATACTACTTGCATGGTTAGTTACTATTTTATTCCAGGGAGTCCCATCTTCCCAAAGAGGTCCTTAGAATGCCATTTAAATGTGGTGACCTGGGGTCCCCAATTTAGGGGATCCTTATTTTCCCTCCAGACAAGAATCCAATAGACAATAGGTTAAGATGGCTTCAATGTAATTATTAATTTTATGAGTAAAGCAATTAAAAGTGCATCAGTCACTTAAACTTTCACTGGTTAATTTTATAACCTAACCATATATATTATAGAGTTACTTACCAACTGGCTTTGTGCAGAGGAGTTTCACCTTTGCTATCAGTACATTCAGGATTGCATCCTTTCTTGATGAGGTACTTGATAACTTTCAAGTGTCCTAACCTGCATACAAATAAAGTTAGTGTATAAATTCCTAAGCACAGCCCAGAAATGGTAAGAGTTTATTGTATTTTACTGGTTAAGAAAATTATATACTCAGATGTATATGTGCCAGTCGCGGGTAAGAAAACACATTATTTTGTGTAATTTGGGTGCATTTCTGTGTTCACAGTGCCGTATTTCTAAACTCCCGTTAAAGGTGGGGCGTATGCATGCTACACATATTGAGGCTTCTACATCCCGCGTATTAGCTCCACCCCTAATGGAAGTTCAGAGTTACAGCACATTGAATGTAGTGACATGATCGAAATACGTGAAGGAATAATGTTTGTTTCTACACAAGATCGCCACACATACAAACTTGTCAAGAGCTGACAGCTATCGAATTATAGTTTTCTAGATGTTTTTACTTGCAATAGTGTAACAATCATAAATTAATGTGCCGCCTCAGCTACTGCTTTTGACCATGTAGTTTAACCTCAATTGTTCACAACCTACTACTGATAACCATGAGATTGTAACAATGATGTAATTACTGCACTGGTGCGAATATTTCCCCTTGTTATGGGTATTAAATTATCTCTTTCACTCTGATAACAAAAGCAAGCTTCCACTCTTGTAATTAGAATTGTACTGTATGTTAAGGCTAGTATTAATTGCAGGTACTTAATTTATCAAATGCAGTGAATGGACATCTTTTCGCTAAATTTGTACTCACTAATAATCCTACTTGTACCAATAGCACCCAAATATGCCCGAGAATACGTAAGTACGCCTTTTTGAGTCTTCAACATTGTGTAGATCCACCTATTGGTTAAGTCCTCGCATATAGAACAATAATTCCTGGGTTTGAATCTGGACCATGATGCCCTTTTATTTTGCAAATTCTTAATACCTGCCAAATCTCCGAAGCATTCAAACCACTAAAATTTATTCCCCGCCATTAACATCAGCCTTAAGGCAGCTGATGATCTTATGTAATAGCCTCAGTCCTAAGCTCCCTCCTCCAAAAAAAATGAGGAAGAAGTAAACCTGGCAATATCTGGTAATTACACTTCACAAATTTTTTAAACCTTAATTGGGAGTGTATTGAATGCCCTTACCAACACGCTTTGTGCAGTGGAGTTTCTCCATTTGCATCTTTCTGCTCAGGGTTGCAGTGTCCCTCTTCAATAAGTAGCTGCACCATTTCCAGACTTCCCTTTCTGTGAAAAATACCATATATGGGTAAATAAGCTGTACATGTAAGAAGTTGCCAGCGGGTGCAGTAAGTGCAACATCATAAATGACTCAGAGTTTGTTAAGCCAGTGGCCCTGTAAGGGTAACCTTGTACCCGGGCCTTCCCACTACCACTGCAGCTTTTATCTTGCAACCATGGAGGGAAAAAAGGGGGGAGGGGAAGGGGGGGGGGGGGGGTGGGTGGGGAGGTCAGGTACAAATCATGCCATGACATATGTCACTATATCATAGGGTCTTCTCTGTGGTATAGCAACATCACTACAGAAGCCGTAAAAGGTATATTGCTCTTACATATCCCTAGTACTGTTACTGAGAGAAAATACATTACAGACATTTAACTTACTGAGAAGCCAGGTGAAGAAGAGTTTCTTTTTTGTCACCAGTGCAATTTGGATTGCAATGCCCATTTTCAATGAGAAATTTCACAATTTTCAGCTGGTTCTTCCTAGGTAGGTAAGAAATATCATGATGTAAAGATGTAAATCCAGATTTGCAATATCAGATTCTGCTCAGGACTGAATTTGTAAGTGGTTAAGACTCCAAAACAATTTTTGCTCTATAGATAGTACATGCACACACTCAAGTAATATCAGTGTTTCCCCCAAGTCAAGAAAGAAAGAGGGGGGGGGGGGGGAGCCCTCTTTGGGGGAAACACTGAATACACAAAATAGTTTATGGTGTCAGTAAGAAATAGCGTGTAGCATAATTATAGTTATGTAAGTTGTGAGTGGAGATAAAGTGACAAGAAGTGACAGTTGTTCTACTACTGCGGGAATACAGCATGCACATATCCTTTTGTGTATAATTTCTCTGACACACTGCAATTTACTATCATACTATGTATGTATATATGTCTGTCTGTCTGTCTCTCCGTATATATGTATGTATGTATGTATGTATGTATGTATGTGTGTATGTATGTATGTATGTATGTATGTATGTATGTGTATGTATGTATGTATGTATGTATGTATGTATGTATGTATGTATGTATGTATGTATGTATGTATGTATGTATGTATTACATTAAACGTACCTCCATGCCACAAAGAGTGGAGGATCACCAATCAGGTTTACACCACAGTGTCCTTCTGTAACCAGATACTTCACAACCTCCAGCTGTCCCTGGCTAACAGAAAGATATAAGAATGCCGTTTGAGGCTTTTTCTGGTGCTTACTAAGTAATAGTGGCATTTAGCATTCAAATACAAGGCTTCCAAATTACGGTCTGTGCATGTAGCCATCATACCAGCAAGTATAGCAATACAATGACATACCTACAAGCCAAATGTAGTGCAGTTTCATTGTTCCCGTTAATGACATTAACCATGCAGTTTCCCTCACAGATGAGGGTCTTGACAGATTCCAATCTTCCTAGGCTGCATTTATCAGAGAATAAAACAGTAGTAAATTATCCAAGTACATTATATATCAATACTTAAATCTTATTCTGCCCATCCATTTGTCACAAACGTGATGTTATCTAATCATGTGTGAATGGCACTACTATGACATCACGCAATGCCGTAACTGGCTACACACAGTACCATATCCAGTGTTTGTAAAAAAGTCAAACTTTTGCCATGTTTCAAGCTATCATATTTTGACAACCAGTAGCGAGAATGAACAATTCTTGGTACAGTGCAAGCACTAGCTTTCAACTAAAGCAAGCGCTCACTAGAAATTGGCAGTTCTCTTCGTTCCAGAGACCTTGGTAGCATTGCCATCTTCGAGAAATTGCCGTGCGATCAAGAATGCCGTGAACTCCGCCCCATATCTTCCTTCTGACCTCGACTTCGACCTATAGCCTGACAGATGCCTCCGACAGTTGCGAGCAAAGTACGTAGGTATCAGCAAAGAGAATGACTTTGAACCGGTAGCCTCTGGTGAGCAAGCGAACCTGAAATGAGCGAAGTGACACTGAAGCGAGCACAGTGAGTGAGCAAGTAGCTGAAGCAAGTGCAGTTACTTGTATCTAATACTGCAAATACAGAATGTATGCACCTTTAGAATGTTCTAGAAAACATGCATGTGTAATTCATTATCTAATTTAATTAGTACACTATGCTATAGTATGCAAGCACCTTTAGAACATGCACACTCATTAGAAGCACACACAAACTGCTATGTATAGCTTAGAGCATAGAGCTGCCCATGCTCTAGGTACACATTTCCTGTATTTCTAGAGCTTCCTATGCTCTATGGGATTCTTACGACTATACCATGTTACTATAGTAACGTATACTAAAAATAATTATAGCATGCCAACTCATGCTGTTACAGACAGACAGACAGACAGATATACATACATACATACAGCTCGTATGTATGTATGTAAGGCTTCACTTCTTTATTACTGATGCCTTTAAATTACCTGCAGGCATAGTGAAGTGGAGTGTTTCCCAAATCATCCCTACGGTTGGGGTTGCACTGGTGCTCTTTGATCAGATATTCCACAAAGTCATCTTGTCCATACCTGTATGAATACAAGGGTACACTACCACGCTGAACGGCTATGTCCCTGCAAGTAGTCATATAACCTAATTGACTAATTATGTAAATATTCTAATGAGCCTTTGACATAGAGTTACAATAATAGGGAGAATATAGTGGCATTGTAAGTGTACTGAGTATTGATGCTCATGTGTGGACTGTTAACACCATTTGAGGCAAAAAGCCTAATAACAATATCTCAGGAAATATGATCACTTTGTAAGGAGAGTCATGTAGAAAGAGGATATTGGTGGTTCTATGGAAGAATACTGAAAATATACTCTCATTCGGTTATAATTATTCAACAGTCAATTACGCTGCATGGGCGGGTACAGTTATCACCACCATAGGCTAATTGCACAACCAATAATGATTTTTGGTACATAAACTTAATACAATATGACTAGAGGATTGCAGCTTCTTCCATTTGAGACTTATGAGCATCAGTAAACTTGTTATGATTGCAACCCCCACCTTATATAAGTATAAGGTGCAACTTGGAGCTAAAAAGGAGGTGGTCTGAATATAGATGAGTGGTGGAATTAATTGAGACAATAGCATATACTGTTACTGGAAGGACATGCACACAGGGGAATTATAAGTTCCAACTCTGGCACTTTGCAGGCAGATTCGGGGGGAGTGGCCTGGGGACGAGGCTAAGCCAGAGTGAGCTAACTCCAAATCATAGAGTAGGTAGCTATATACTTTCGATGCCCAAATTAAGTACTGGAAGTTAGAATATATGCATACGCTAGAAGGTGGCAGCTAGTGATTCTCTGTATATACCTATATAGGCAGACATTAGCTGTTGGTGGATTCCCCTGGAAATTGACCAGCAACTGTAGGACATGACATGGCCATGGAATCAAGAACCACCAGACACTCTGCCGGGAATACGTTTGCTGTACTAGGACTCCTGTTATTTAATATTTGATATTTAGCTTCTTATTATTTGAAAATGCTGTTGTATGTATAGCTAGGGCTACTATAGTAGTGACATGTGTATTAAGAGATTGTACATGTACCTATGTTCCTGAGTTAGCTGTAAAGTGTAGGCTAGACGTAGATGTTCCATAATCTAGCTATTTGTAAACAAGGTGAATAAAAGGTTCTGTGGGTTTAGCAAGCTACTGTAGCCATCTCCAGGATCTGTGAGTCTTCACTATGCATATTGAAAACTTGAGTACGCTGAAAGCTAGCCAACAAGACAGTATAATTATGTAAATGAGCCTGAGTAGGAGTTTGAGGCAGCCTAAGTATACAGAAGGCCTTATGCTCAATCATTTCAAGCTATGTACTTTTCCTGAAAATATTACACTATTTTGTGTTGTTGCATATTGCATAGCTAGTTAGCTGGTTCTGAGCCATCCAGAAATACTAAATTTGCCATGTACTCACTTGAGGATATAAACTCTTATTTACCGCTGCTGTTGATCAATTCTTGTTTAAAATCTAATACTTAATTTAGGGTTAGCCCACTCTGGTTCTGTAAGTGCTATAACAGTTATATTTTGGATATTTTGGTGAGAAATGGGTACTATTGCACCTGTGGGTAACTTGAGCCTTGGACAGTTGCATGACAGGCTGTCCTAAAATGTACCATATAGTATACAAGCTACGGTACCAGGTGATCCTTCACAGAGGACATGCCATACGATATATTTGCCTGCAGGTTACCACACGGTTTTTCTTTCAGGGATCTTAAATGATAGGAAACTAGCAGTCAGCAGTTCCTCCATGCATGCATTACAACGGGTAGGTTCATGGAGTGTACCAGAATATGACACATGCATGTACCATCTACATGCACGGATGTTGCCACATACTGGGGAAATGTTCACAAGGAAATATTTAAATGGCAATATTTACAGAAATGGCACCATAGGGGGAAAGTGCAAGCTTTATACTAGCCACAGGGGGTACCTGACTAGTACATGCCAAATGCACTGCATATACAGGAAACCACTTACATGGAGCTGTCCTCATATAATACAGAATTTTGTTGATGTTTACTCACTAGACTAAGTACTACAATAGCTAGGCTCACGGAGTTTTTAACCGGTCACATGGTACCAGTTGTCTCCAGGTTACCACATTGGGTTCTTTCAAGGTAATACTGGGAGTTATTTTCTTTTCCAGTAAGACCACCTACTGTATCCGTATCCAGTAGAATCCCAAACAAGAGCTCGTATACACGAGCAACTCTATTAGCTAGTAGCTGTTTTGTGTATAGTCCACACTCTGCCTAGCCTCTGTGCTCCCGGACCCTGTCACATGGGCCAAATAATAATGTCCTGATGCTGTGTATGTAACGTGACTCTATCAAGTGTTAAATTATTGATTTACTAATCACAGGGGCATCAGAAGCACTTTTGCTTTGGTAAGGCAAAATAGAATATGCAATACCAAAGGTAGTGTCTGGAGGCGCTATGCGCCTCTGCAGAGGCTGCGAAGTAGCCATTATCCATGCAAAGTATTGAATTTTTTTTTGATCCATGCTTTTTAGCAGCTATAAGGAAGTACTCTCATAGCATCTTGGCACTGATATGGCTGGTGTGGGGGCTGAACAAACTTTGGTCAATTGGCTGCTGGGCCTGCTCTGATGCCCACAAAGTACAGTAAGGGAAAAGACATTCAGTCTCAATGAGATTACACTTTAATTGAATGCGACCACACTGCTAAGCAAGTATAAAATAGTATGATGGGTAAGCAGAGGCAAAGCATAAACTTAATTATGCAAATCAATATGCATAACCTTCTGGAACAATATATGGCTATATAGGTGGCCTTTATAGGCATGCAGGTATGCTTTCTTGGGCAACCATGCAGGACTCATTTTTGAATGTGTTCTGTTTGCATAACTGTGGACAGGGCTGCTGTGTCCATATAGTTATAATGGTATCACATTTGGTTATTGGGTATGTCCCAATACAAAGCAAAACACAATTCATTGGTCACTTGTGGGTGTTGAGGAATGCGACACAAGATCATGTGATAACATTGTAACCAGAGTTCTCGCCAGGATATAAGGTCCAAAGCGGGAGGCCACACTTGAAAAAAGGCATGACGCGCACCCATGAAGTTGGTTGGTTGGTTTGGAGGTTCAACAAAAAAGGTCCTCAAAAGATGGGGATTTTTTTGCTGACAAGAGTTTAGTGTTTTCAGACAGGCTAAACTATTCTGGAGCCAGCTGGAGGCACCTTTATTAAATACTGATTTGTTATTGTGATTTGTAGCTGTCTGAAGCTTGTGTTGTTTTTTTACAGTAGAGGATAATTGCACTCGACCTGGGTGGGGCGAGATGGGTCACGAGCAGCATGTCGCAAGAATAACAACTAACCCAGAAGCATGCATATTAAACAATACTGCTGCAAAAAGCGACTGGTTTTTGGCAGGTTGTTGTGTCTATGTACAACACAGCTGACTTCAAGTTCAGAACCGTCGCGACTCAATACAAGAGCTCGAGTACTACTGGGACCGGCAGCCGAGTCGAGATCGGTTTCGACTGAATCACTCCAGATTTGTGCTTCTGGCCTTGGAGATGTTTCTTGAGATGGTACTCGCTTAGTCCGCTATCACTGCATTGCACTTACATCGCTCACTCGGCGGAGGCTCTCCAGTATCTCGTTCGGCCGTGGCTCGCTCGGGGTAAGGGTTGGGTCATAATTATGTAACCATTACATGATGTCATACTACGGTTAATTGATTATTTATGACGTAATGTGTGTAATTATGACGCTTTGTGACGTAGTTGGTCGGTTGTTTCGGGGGTTCCGCAAAAAAGGGGCTGTGCGTCTTGGACTTTTTTTGCTGTGGCCTCCTGTCCAAAGGGCACAATTAACGAAGTAGTGCATTGTACTCTCTTTTGTGTTATTCCACAATATAAACCGTTACTTTTGACAGTTGGTCACTAAAAACCAAAGGGCACATTAGTGATTCTGGGGCAGGGCCCAAAGGGCACAGTGCCACTTTGTATAGGCCTAAGGAGAACACTGATTGTAACTATTCATAGCCTATGTTATCAGCAGTTGAACTTTACAACTGAGGTATGCACCCTCAGGCATACACACATTCCATGAGATGCCACACAATTAGTGTGGCATCAGGGCACTATGACAAACACACAAAATGATATCTAATAATCCCGAGGGCGGACAGTAGATAACTGATTTGTCTCGTATATATATAGCTAGCTGGTAGTTACTAAGAGTCACTATGGGTAAATCCGTGTATACGTTGTGCATGCGTCAGGTAGTTTCAAGCTGTAGGTCAGTTTTCATGCATGCCTAGCCATGTGATATGTGTATATCACACAGGATTTCCGATGTGATATTAGCTGCGCGTAGCTCTTAGCTGTATATCGCCCTGTCGGCACCTTTGATAGTATGGCTTCCCATAAAACAACATCATTATTATACACACCACTAGCTAATTCTATAGTGATGAGGATGGTACAATTTTTATTTCTGGTTGCTTGAAGAACCAACTATAATATGTAGTCTGCTTTCATTTATAATCACACGTGGGAGTAAAAAATGGAAATGCCAGGAAATTGACACAGTTGTGACACAGGAAGTGATATCACAGGCATGCAAGCAGCTGAATAATAATAATCTCATATTGTTGCCATAGCACATACACCATCGACCACACACTCACAGACGCAGGCAGAACTAGTAAGTTCTCCAGTCAGAGGACAAGAGAAAGCAATGATACAGCTCAAAAACTAAAGCAGCATCTTACGCTTTCATGTATCAGCTGCTACTGTTAGCTATCAGTCTGATTAACATTAGCAAGTGTACAAGCAATGCCACACCTATGTGTATACTATTGTGTGTATGTATCAGAATGGAACCTCTTAGTATAGGTACAGTACTGCAGCTCACAATTAAGCTGTATTATTTAATACCCGTATTATAGCTATTCTTACTAGGTTTGGGTCAACTCACTCGCGATCGAGTGATTACATCCCAGGAATAAGTAATTATCTTTACATAATCATAATGAGCCCAATAGTTTACCTACCGACAAGCAAAGTGAAGGGGAGTCTGACCATCTCCAATACACCGTGCAGAGTTCGGGTCAGCACCTTTCGCTATCATGTGCCGTGCGAAAACCCAATCTCCACTCTCACAACTGTCGATCAGCATCTGACTTGTCATGGCCGACACCTGGTAGCTATCGATTGCTGGTTTAGCTAATACTGAATAGCTAGGCAGAGTCGCCTACCGGGAAGCAATCTGACTCAGCTCATGCCTACAACATTCCTGCTTGTAGAAGACGTATAAACGTAACAACAGAAGGCGTCTACGTCTCAGGACAGGAAATACGTCACTAAAGCGGAATTGGGGTCGGATCAGCAGGAAGTAAACGTCATCAAAGTGCATAAGGTTAATGATATAATCAGATCCTATTTTTTAATGCGTAATAGATAACTAGATAGATAAATCTGTTGTGATGATGTACACTGGGAACATGAAAGTTGGTCTGGTTATCACCCAAGCCAGAGACTTTTATACAATTGTAGTAGAGTGGACCAGGCACTCTAAACTTGCACTTTTGAACCCGGTGTAAGAATTCTGTGATTAGTTACCAGGATTCGATAGATCTGGTCTTCGACTCACATTCTTTAGAAGAGAAAGTTTCCCGAGATAAAATTGTGCCAGTACTGATGCATCAGGCAATTGCAATGTAAGGACCCTTCTCCCAATTTCAGCCAGAAAGCATAATTCTTCTGCAATACGTATGAGCTGTGACGTGATTGAAAACCTTAATTGATACTCGATCAGTGTGTTGTCATCATGTGTTGACAATCATGGTTCAACTAAGATATCAACACCTGAAATCATTAATATGGTCCTTGAATTTGTAGTACATTGATTCTTTGAAACTGGAACCGAAGTACCTTGTAGTCACTACTGCACATGGTTTTCCCTGTATTAATAAAACATATTATCATATTGTGGCAAGACTAGTGACCCAGTGTCCTTGCCCCGCCCATAAACGCCGGTGGGGCGGGGTTAGAGTCTGGGTACGTGTAGAGCACGAGACTACTTAGGGCTAATAACGTAGGTACGCATGCGTTCAGCTTGTATAAACAGGAACAGGGAGGTCCGTTTTGCTCAGAATGAGGCCATCATCTTGCTCGCAATTGTAGACGCTCACTACTCACATTCTACTGTATTACTGTAGTTAGCGTCGTCCGCAACAACAAAAAATCTAGTCTCGTCCCCAGACCCTACCCCACCCGCCGTTTTTCATTTCTGCGTTTTTTTTAATTGCGAGGGGAGGGTCTGGGCACGAGACTACAAAAAATCTGCAACGAAGGCTCGGGAACGAGGCTAGTCTGTATTTACGCGGCTGCATGTAGCTATTCTCAGTGCAGAATTCGCGCACCGGCCCCGGCCCCAGCTAGCTAGCTGCAAGTAGGTCTCGTGCTCCGTCGGAAAATTCTCCGATGGGGCACGAGACTAAGCTGCCGCAGACTTCCGCTTCCTCTATGGGCGGAACATGTTATTATTCGTACTTATTATCAGGAGTAAAAACGTAAGTACGATTGAATTTAATATTCACGTGATCCCTGATAATAAGGGCTAGGTCCTAAATTGCTGACATGACAATGGCTGAGGATGAAGAACCTTCACTGAAGGAGTTCATCAACCTCCCCATAGTGAGCTGGTATGAGGTGGGTCTACAGCTAGGCTTAAAACAGTTTCAGCTGAAGAGAATCCAGTCCACCCATGCTAACCAACCAGACTTTCATGTGCGCTGCCGATCGGATGTTTTTCAGCTATGGCTAGAGAGTCATCCAAATCCGACGTACACGGACATTCATACGGCACTGATCAACTGTAGGGAGAAAGAAGCCGCTCAGCATGTGAGTGAGCTGTGTGCTAAAGTCAATCAAATTCCAAGTTCGAATCCACAAAGCCATTGCGGCCCAGTGTGTTGCGCCATGACCTCTGCTGCAATTGTAATTGTAGCTGTTATTGTAGGAATCGTAGCATCAATGCAAGAAAAAAATCTACCGTCATCAGTGGGTAATACTGTTACGCATCTTTCTGCAAGTGTGCCAATGACTCCTAGCATGATCACGGTACCTAGCTACAGAGTCAACAGTTACTATTAGTCATAACGAAAAGCGCAGTACAAAGGAACTGGCAAAACTTATTATGACCCCTGGCGCAACTGGTCCTGAAGTTGTCGAGGCATGTATCAGTAAAATGGCCAATTCTGAGATTTTAGGACTTCCAGATGACAATTAATGGATTGATGCGAAGGATAGCCTATGTGATGTCGAGAGATGGAAAAAATATGAAGTCAGATGGAGGGATATGGCAGGTCAGTGAGTTTGGCTTCAAGGACACCAAAGAAGACTCGGCACACTATCGACTTCCAAGCAAATGGGCCAGGATCAATCAGGCCTTTGGTATTGATTGGCCTGCTGTTAAGAGACAAGACCTGAAAAAAACGTTTTACTCTGCCCTGGCCGCACGCCTCTACTTGTCCAACTTTTCCGAGAAAATTCCCTTGGCTAATAAAATTGCAGACTAGCTACTGGAAGTATTTTTACATGAGAGGAAGTAGCGGTGCAAATGAGCAAGATTTTATCAATGCTGTAGCAGAACTGGATTGAATTTATTTTGAAATCAGTTTTCATGCTGTGACTAATATGCCTATGTATTGCCAGACCTTGCCTGCAAGCACAGCCAAAGCGACTTGACATTATACACTCCTCCTGCCTAGCTACTCCCCCCAGTTATAAGATTGAACTTGGGGGTCAGTGTGATGACAGTTTTTTCTTATCAAAACTCCTCTCGTATAGCCTGCACTTGACTTGTTTCAGTAGGGGTCAGGTGATGAGGGTTAACGTCTCATTATCAGTTTTGGAGGTGGGGTGGGGAATTGACCATGATCAAATTAACGAGTCTCACAGGACATGAATGATGCAGTGTGTTTTGAATACCACTCAGCTGTAATGTGGCTTATTTGATTGAGTCAAGTATGTACATCCTGGTATCATCGTAACCATTGGTGAATTAGTACTTAGTCTAGCTGCTTATAAGTAAACAAAGCTGATACTGCTTAATGGTTAACTATTATATACATGTCATAGCTAGCTGTTGTGATAGAAGAATGATAATGTGTTTTAGCTAGTCATTAGAGACTTGGCATGGCCAGCATGGCTGAAATTAGCTACATCGATCTGCATATTGGCCCACCTCCCTGACCCTTTGGCAGTGAAGTTAACACTAAGTAAACATCGGATTCTTTCCAATGAGCCCTATGATTATTACAGCCTCTAGTATATAGCTACCTGCTTGTCATGAGAGTTTACGTAGTCTCACAATAGTACTTCCCATGCATTGTGTTAATACACAATGTCATTAATACTTTGAGGTGGTTAAAATAAGAAAGTTTCATCTAGCAGCTGAGAGTTGTGTACAAGTGTAGCTAGCTAAACTTGAAATGACATCATAAGTGTTACAATGTGTATATGGCATCATGACTAGCTATAGTCTCACGTGTTGTCCAAACTGTTGTCCAAAAAGAGCATATGTAATTCAGTGTGGCAAAATGTAAATGTAGCTAACTAGTAAAACTGTCACGGAATGGATGAGGTGAATACCTATCCTATTGTATATACAGGCCAACGAAAATACAAGTAGTGATATATAGCTATAGCTAACCACTAGCTCTGCAATTGCAGATCATCAAATTTCTCCGTTTTCTCATTCCAGTTCTTTCTCATAAATAACACCATCCAAGCTGCCAGGACTGTGCACACAATTGCAGAGAGAAGGGAGAATCCCTAAGAAGAAAAGTGACAGAAGTGTCAGTAGCCTGTGTACACACAGCTAGAGCTTGAACTTATGACTCACCATACTGTCCTTGGAATTCAAGGAATGTAACCCTTTTAGACATAGCTACCCTACCGTAACTAATTAAAACAGCATGAAGTTCTGCAGCCGTACAGTTCATGTAACAAACTTCAATGTAGTTATGTCATGAGAAACAGTAAAAGTGGAAGCCTATACTGTTTTGGGCATAGTGGAGGGTAGCACTAAAAGCTAACCACTAAATAGCTTCAGGCAGACTAAATAGGTTCTGGCTTCCATGGCCAGGCTCACTTATACCCAAAATATTATAAGGGCTTCATGCATGTAAGAAATATACTCTCTTCTGCGCCAATAGACCATATTCGGTTAATATGACTTCAGGCATTTTTGCTGCCATGGCAACAATAGTTCCTTGCATGTAATGTTTATCACACAGAAATGTCATCTTTCAAATTGAAGTAAATTAAATGGAGTAGATATGACCTCACAAACTTGTGCACATTTTATATGGGCCCATATGAGAGATTTGGTCTGGAGGCGCCTCCAGTGCAAATCCCTCATATAGGCCCATATAAAATAGAAGGATTGCTTTACCCCAGTTGTGGTTATCTCACTGTAGCTTCAGTGCCAAAGAATGTGGCCACAAAGTGCAGACCAATTAGATCAATTATCCTCCATTGGCCTTCATCCATTTCAAAAGGAAAACAATTAAGCAATGTTGCATTAATACTTGCAGGTTGTGTTCAGCTTTTCCCAAATATGTGAACACTAATCAATAACTGCACAGGTAATTACCGCATCTTAGGTAACTCATCAAGCTAGATTAAACTAATCCTGCAGTGTTTGGAAGGGCCATATGTAGCTACTGCAAATACAGTTTGCGAAAATGGATGTATTGAACAACACATCCATTTGTACAGTTGTCAACAGACACTGACGGTGTCTATGTGAGGGTTGCTCAAGCTTGCTCTACAATTACATGGTCTTCTACTTTCATTAGTACTAGTATGCCTTTGCATGGAAGTACATTTGTAACTACCGGGTATAAATTCACAGCATTTTGTTGCAGTATAACAACATACGGGTTACCAGTGAGCAGATGCAGTATACGACCATAAATATGATTCAGTCATGAAGGCAGTAGATAGTTTAATTGGTTTTTCTTGGCTTTTTATGGATGTATTACTCTCATGTTGAATGAGCAATTTATATGTGCAAGTTTAGTCATAGAGAAGTGTACAATAGGTAGAGCTTGCTAGCAACACGAGGACTGACCCAGTCACTTGCTACATAAAACATGTAGTTAATTGTTATGACTACTTAGTGGTTATCGAATTTTAGGTATCTGAGTATGAAGGTAGGAGTTATGTCTCAAATTTGTTCCTCATACCATGGTATATGACCATCGAATGTCAGGTTTCATAGTAAAAAACAAACTACCCACTTTGAGGCCTGTATAATTCCTACCTTCATATATACTCAGACATGTACATCTGAAATTCAGTTAACAATTAAGTAGTCCAAACTACACATTTTTCAGTGCATGCTGTGCTCTGGTAAGATGGTACCATTATTGTTGAGTGGGAAGATAGGCAACTAATTTTGTTGCACGAAGAGTCCGAGTATGTATGCATGTATGTATGTATGTATGTATGTATGTATGTATGTATGTATGTATGTATGTATGTATGTATGTACGTACGTATGTATGTATGTATGTATGTACGTATAAGTATGTATGTATGTATGTATGTGTATGCATGTAAAGCTACAGGACTGCAAACATATTTCCTGTGGGTGGGGCATTGCTTCCAAGCACATGCAGTGTAGTCACGCGTAGCCTGACTACATGCAGCGTACTATGCAGTAGAGACAAAGGAAAGCATGCACTACGATAGAGCCGCTTGTGATTAGGCAGGCTAGCCTCAATCCCATGCTGCACTGTAAATTTGACTTTACAGGCTCACAATCCTGCTAAGAAAGAGCCACCCTTATCGTTCCTCATTGCTCTGGATCTAGGGATGTGGACTCTGCGCACTACCGATAATTTACTTACTGCAGTTGCTGCCAGAGATGACAGAATCTTCTCAATTCCCAGAGGATCCGGGGAAGGAACTGGAGCCCACCCGGCTGAAAAGTAAGCACCAGAGATACCACCAGCCAGGTACCCCGATACCAGGAAGATGCTCAGGATGATATTCTGTATACAAAATGACATAGCAAAAAGGAGCAGTAACAGAAGTTTAAGTCATTAATATTAACATGCCACCCCACCTGACTCTTGAAGTCATATTGCATGCAATAGCTATCATTTCAATATTTCTAATCATTCTTAGTATTAATGTTTATACTTCAAGGAGGATCTCGGTTGGTTCTCAGTATATATTCATATCGATCAGGTTCTCTTTCTACCAACCACAAATTGGCTCACAACATATCATCAAATGCCGACGTTTCAACTGCAGGGCTGCAGTCTTCATGCAACGTTTATACTTAATTGCACATATTTTCTGTACTTTCCGAGAGATTAAGGTATGATTATTTCAATAATGTTTCTCTGCTAAGAAAAGCTCGGTGACTCCAAGATTAAGTCCAATAGACCTTTAATTAAGATCCATAACAGCTATTCTCTTAAATGATAGTAGTGCTGTTGAAGGTTAAAATTAATGTCTACACTGCAAAAATATGATTGTTGTTTTAACCCGGCTTAGTTGCCACAGTTGCAATTTAAGGGGCAAAAACGACCCTCATGTGATTGTTATTGACCCTTAAATTGCAACTAGCTGTGTTAAAATAACCCTCATGTTTTTGCAGTGTAGTTACATAAGTCAGATAAACATCACATGACTTGCAAAAATGTATGCTAGGAACTCAACAATCCTTTCACACGCATGTAATTAATAAAGCCTTTAAACGTGTTGCTGACATACAGAAAGAATAGATGTAAAGCAGGTGAAAATTATGCTAACCTGGCAAGTTCATTAGCACAGTGCCGTAAAATGCCACAATCAGATTATACAATGCCATGTTCAGTTGAAAATGCAATGCTAAGTTTATAATCAAGTGAAGTGCAAGCTATGGTGTTAAAGGGAAGCTGTACCGACTGTTATCCAACATGTAAAATTACAAGTCGGATTCAACTTAAGGTCGAGTGAAGTGGAGCTACTTTTGAATCATGGTGTATACATGTAGCTGTTTACTACGTCTGCACTGTCTATGGATGAAACCTAATGAATGATTTTACTCACATGTCTCTTCTCATAGCCATCAAAACAAGTTTGAAATTTGTAAAGAGAAGCCTTAGGCAATGTAGTACAGTATAAATATTTTCTTCTGTTAACCACACCAGGAGCCCAAATATGCATGCATGAGTTCACACTTACCACCAAAAAGAAGACTTTAATCTTTCTGTTGCACACATTCAAAAATCGAAGAATGATCATGACAACCTGGGATATGATGGCAATTGCCGCAATACCAATAATATCCCCACCTGCCCCGAGAGTGCATATGACCAATTCATCGGATCTTGCTGTTTTCAACGAGTCGACATTTCTTGCTGTTTGATCAACTGCAATTGATGAAGCAATCAGAGCACCAAGTCCCAACTACACAGGAAAGAAAGCAAATGCTGTAATTATACGTAGTTATAAATCAGCTAGCTGTGGCTGTGTTTTAATAGCGCTACTATAATAGTAGCTATCTATGCACAAACATGCCCCGATATCCTTGCCTTGTTTACGGCATGATTATAGTCATATACAGCCATTCCCAAACTGTCTGGCGCATTTAATCCTTAGCAGCAGCCAGTTTATTCGCACCTGAGCGAGTTACCAATGAGTCTCGCGTAGCCAAACCCTACCCGGCATTATAATAGCACTACGAGGACGAGTTACCGGTAACTTACCACTGCGACAGCTAAGCGAAGCGTAATCTCCACGACTCCCTGGTAGAATTTCAAAATGTCTGTACCACAAGACAAAGACATTGTTCTATTTCCTAGGTAGCTCTGGACTTCGCTAACGAGGAAAATATCTGCATAAATTGAGGTGTGGTCATTTATGCAGGCACCTGTTTCCGGTGATAAGCCATGCAAGTAGTTGTAGGCATGAGGAAATTATGCTTTTTATCCTGCCTATTATGCTACTTAGTTCCCTAATTCCCCTGCTATGTCCCTATTATGCTTTCAGCCAGTCCCTGTTATGCCCAAATTATGCTCAATTCTGGTGGTCCAACTTCCATTCAGTAGTGCAGTAATTAGTCTGTAATTAGTCTAAGAGCAGTCATTGCATCAGTCTCATCCTCAGATTCTCTACTACTTAGGGAATTGTAAATGATGCGCAATATATTTTTACTTTATTAGTGGCCAAAGTCACGTAAAATTTTATGTTCCAGACTCAAGCTGTGTAGATTATCCCCAATACTCTGCCTATTATCGGCTAGCATATTTCCTATTATGTTCCAAATTATATTATGCTGCCATATTTTCCTCATGACTAACCGTATCCTACGAAATTGAAAGATCAAAGCATTCTGGTCATGCAGCTAGACTAAGTGCTGTACATAATTTCACGGAAATTAAAGATCAAGATGCCATGGAATCTTGGCAATGTTATTGTAATAAGCCATGCATTGCCAAGTAGTTGTATGAATAATATTATAGAGTTGAAAAGGGAGCCATTCTGTCAACTTAACTTTGCAAATAATTTACCTAGCTGCCAAGATGATGGGTATATATTAGGCATGTAGCTAGCTATAGGCTTTGAAAACTAGCTACACACAAGCACCAGCCGGCCTACTATTAGGAGCTAGAGTCTGCCCGATTTATTGCTAAATGCACTGTGGAATGTCAAAATGATTAAGTAAATTGTTACACAATTCTGGTTTCTACATGCTCAAACATCCAGAACTAGCTACTGGGTAATCAAAAACAACTATCTATATATTTTTGGCAGTAGCTATACTGATCCAGAAGTTAGGCTTAATTGGCCAATGATCCTTGATGCTTTGTTATTAGCTACAGGTAGCCACTGGCAGTTTGGAGTTTATATCCTCGGCCTATCCCTATCCACAGCGCCATAGTGTACAGTGCTACAGGCGTAGTCAGTACATTTTAAACTTTTTGATATTTAGGTTAGTATACTGCAAATGGAAGAACATTATTCATTCTATGGTACATGAACATGATGATCAACCGTATGAGAGTATACGTAAATTGTGGGTTTGGTCACATGACTCCTTATAGACACATGACTTCATATAGCAACTCTGTTCAAAAACTACTCTAGGCACATTATAGCCAATTTCTATGGAGTTAAGAGCTCAAATTGGAATCTAACATAGACTGCACTAATTCAACCCCTCTTCAAATCCAACCCTCCATCAACATGGGTAGTAGAGTCTGAAAGAGGTGATTTTTAAGGCACCAAATGCTTAGCCACATTTTTATCACATACCCTGTAGCTACCTAAGCCTTTAAAATTGGGCCAGGCCTATCTTTATTCCAAATTAAATTTGAAACCTTATTTAGTAGTTGACCACTTCCTTCCAAAATCTGCAGTGTACATGTATGGCTTCTCTGTTAGCCATATATGGAAAATATCAACTATGAGAATATCAATTACGAGAAAACCATAATATTCTTGATACTTACTGGTATAATAATTAGGAGGTCCACATGCAGGCTGACTGCCAAACCATTAGCTAATAAGTGTCCCTCTATACTGGCTCAGTCAGTCTTTCTTAAATCTGTCTCTATATGTCATTCTTTTTGTGGGTATAACACTTTGTATGGTTCTCGTCATTTAAAGCGATATGATGTTCAGTATCGATTTTGTGCATCAGTGATTAGATCACTTTGTTCCTGTTTTCCTCCTGACCATGAACTGGTGATCAAAACTATTTCCTGTGACAGACTTCCTGTCTCTTATTTCATAATTAGTTATGATAATTCTCTACTACACCTATGTAATAATATAAGTACACTTAGTTACATGTCTGCTGCTCTGTATTGTACTTAATTGCGTAGTGAAAATTACCGAAGTGTGATCGAAGCATTGCAAACATTTTTTTCTCCATTTCAGCCTTCGTCCAAACTATCAATAGCCAATCATCATACAATTCTGACTGATAGGTCACAGATTATTTACCATTATAAAGACTGCACCAGTAAAGCAGTTGCTATACAATGCACAGTTCTAATTTAATATGATGTTGAAGTCCATTGCATAAGTAACCAACTATATTTTAAAGCTAAGCAAAATACTGTGACGGTCTTTCACTAGCCAACAAGACTCTCCTATTATTATCCTCAAGGTTCTCATTCCAGTTCTTTATCAGGAATAGTGCCATCCAGACAGCCAGGACAATACACACAATCAAAGAGAGGAAACACATGACCTATGCAGGAAAGAACAGGTTAGCTACACATTTGTTGAGCCAGTGATCATGAGCCACTAACTGTGTGTCATGTGGCTACATATGGTGGTATGATCTAGGTTTACACAACTTCTGTAGAATCGGGATAGTAGGCACCGGTGCTTACTTTCAAAATTAGCAGCCGTAACGGGTGCTAGTTATAAAAATACATACGGCTATGTATATGTTTCATGTTACTTTGGTAATTTGATGCAACGTTATTCTACTGCACAATTATTACACCATGCTGAGCTAATAGCCCTTTTCCATGTAGCTAATATCATCAACATTTTGACTATGCCAAATAGTCAACTTTCAATTGTTCAATTTGGCCAGTTGTTCAAATCATCAAGCCAGTGTTCACACTGGCGTCTCTGGCAGTTAGCTACATGGATGCCGTCTTTGAACTTGTGGTGCATGAAGTGTCAGATATCTGGATACGTCTACCACACTGGTTTACCAAGGAAGGCTTACTACAACTCCCATGCAGGATATATAGTAGAGTTTGTGTAGCCTCTGTATAAGTAGAGGTAGGAATGGTAATAGTTTTTGGGTTTTGGGAGAACAATGTCTCCGTCTATAACATATGATCATGAACGGTCTGTGCTGCTTGAAATTCACAATCCGCATAATATTATATATCACTTGTAGACCAGCATTTGCAGGTACACATCAGTACAGGGTATATATTTCAGAGTACCTATTCCGATATACAGCTTGCATATACTTTGTTTCAGTGATAGCGATATGGAGGAGCACTGCTGTGCCCACCTCCATATATAGCTATAGACCAATTCTAAGAATAACTTACTGCTCCTGCTACCAAGGAGGCCATAACCTTCTCAAAATCAGGTAATCCTGAAGAATGCCACCTAGCAGCAATATAAGATGCAAAGGCACTGCCACTCAGATACCCCACCACCAGGAAGACACTTAGAAAGATATTCTGCAACCCAGAGACAATAAAATTAATGAATGCATAAAACCAAAGTGCATTGCATTATATATTTTTTCATGCTGTGATACCAATGTTCGAAGATAATATAACACCACCCCTGTATAGCAAAGCAGTTGCAACGTTATGTACTATTAGGTCTCACCACTGTCAAGAAGATATTGATGTTATTGTTGCACATATTCAGAAATCTTACAACAATCATAGCCAGTTGGGATACAACAGCGATTGTGCTGAATGTGATAATCACCCCACCAGCACTGATTGCTCCATTATAGAGTGAGATGTTACTGCTTGTCACCGAGCTCCATAGATCGTTCCTTGCCACTGTCACTGCAGCTGCTCCGGCAATCAGAGCAGCAAACCCAAACTGTGTACATAATTGTTATATAGATGCATGTCATGTGAACATTTTCTACTCATAAAACAACTTTTTCTGCAATCACACACTTTATGTGTGTTATACAGCTCAACAAAAAGCAATAATTATGATGGATGAAATGCAATTAACATGAAATCCGTGGCATCATTTGGATATCTAAAATGGACAGAAATTTCCTTTTGCTTTGTACAGTCAAAGTTGCCTGTGCATAGAGCCATCTGCAATGTATTCGAACATTCATTTTGCCTGGATCTCAACCACGCGGGTATAATTGGCAAATTCATGTTCATTGTTCAAGTAATTCACACTCATATTCGCATGTGATTGTATGTATATCAATATCTGTCTATATAGCTTACTATATACATATCCAGAGCGGTGATAAGTGCTACTAGTGCATGGATTTAGTAGCTGCCCCATAAAGCATCCCTATACTGACCCTCTGCTGGGGGGCTCCAGTAGCTCAGTGTGTAAGAGCATTGCGGCTGATTAGTAGCTATTCAGATGGTCCCAGGTTCAATGCCTCCCAGTTATGGAGGGGAAGGGATTCCGTGCTTATAATATAATCACCAAGAAGTGTGGGATAGAGTACTATAGCATCACAAATATAATGACACACTATAATTGGCACAACCACAGGTTGTGGTAACTAGCCATATATGTAGCTAGAATGGTGTCTAAGCCAGAAATTTTTTTAATTCATGCATTAAATGCATGTAGTACATACAGCTATACCATATCTGACTAACCACAGCAGTAGCAACACGAAGTCCAATTTCAACAATTCCTTGAGTGAATTTCACAATACCAGGAGCCATGTTCTCTAGGCACTGCCATGGACTATAACATTGCCATCAAAATAGCAATTTTCAAATGTATAAATGGCCACCCAACTTAGAAAATATTGTGAGTATGATAAGAGTACTGAAAGCCAAACATAGTCTTTGTTTATAAACAATGTTATTTTCCCAAGCTTTCACTATACATGCAATTATAAACTTTGTTCATGAGGGTATACTTTCAGTAATTTACCATTTTGTCTACAGCAGTGATCGATCAAAACTTTACTTATTATACAGCTGCATTTTAATACTGCTATTGAAGAATCTGACATCATTATTCAAACTGCAAACCACTAGTAGCTTAGCTAAAGGATCCCCGTGTCACATTGATAGCTAAAGATTGATATGGGGGAAAATATTGAAAAGTGGTACCAGTAGCTAATCTTTCATGGAATATGTGCAAATTCTAAGAAAATTATGAAAATGAATTAAGTAATTATAAGATCTTTAGCTAGTAAGCCAATGAACTTAAGACTGTGACTCCTAACAAAACTCGGTTGGTTCTTGCATAAGAAACGAAGGCTCTCTGAATCAAATCAAATTTAATTCGGAAAGGACCTTTGCAAACATTTTGTTTGGATGCTCTAATCTTCTTTGTGGCATAGCTAGTGTGAATACCTGCTATTATGTTGACGAACATTTTGACATGACATGATTGTGACATACATGGCTATAAATATAGGCAGATGTTTATAGCTACTAACTTCATTCTGCCCTAAAGAAGACTAAGACTGTCCCATTTAACCATTCACTGACCTACCGAAATGGTGATGATGTCATCATGTTGCCACAGGCTGTTTTACTTCTTTTCTAGGGCTGTATGTATTTACCAAACAATATTGGTAGCTATGTAGAAGTCCATGAATACATGAACTAATAGTCATGAAAAGTATTTTCCCCATACCTCCTTTGCCACCTTAACAAGGGATAAAGCTCAGCAGCCCACTACACATGATCTTAATTGTTTCTACAAAGAGTTCTGCAAGGTCGGTAAGGACATATTCAAGGCAGAATATATGGCATTTAATTTATCATGCATACCCTGACCTCCTCACTAAGTGTGAAGAGTGCTTTTGCACTATTTCCATCTCATCTGATCAAATCAAAAGCACTGAAGAAAATACACGTGATCAAAAGACTTGGTTCCAGCAAAAAGCTGGTCGAGTCACAGCTTCTAGCTAGCTAGGTTTAAGGTAGCTGCATGTGTAGACCCCGTACAAGTATCTGATTTTCTGATTAAGGCCATCTGTTATCCAGAAAACCAGAAATTCTACACCAAGCAAATGTCTTAGGGGTGTGTGCATGAGAAGACTGCATATCATACATAATTATATTAGTCAACGAAAAACTGAACACACTCGGATTGGGTGGGGATATAAATATCCTGACTGGCAAGTGTACATTGATGGCTACATGGCATCTATGATCCATGTGCGTGACAGACCATAGTCACACTTACAGCCATATGACGTCATAGACTATAGTCATACTTATAGTCATATGACGTAATAGATCTTTCCTACCTGAACATTGACCTTCAAATCATATATTGCACAATTCCTTAAGATTGATAATCTGTAGTTCACCCCCACCAAATTCGTATCTCTGCTTACCTGCTGTACTTAATAGCATCTGCTATACCCATACTTGGCAGTGTGGTTACATATTAGAGAAACAGCTTTTGCATCTGCTTTTGCACCAGCTTTGAATGCTGCTTTACTACCAGCGTTTGTAGCAGCGCCTCCAGCTGCCTTTGCTGCATAAGCCAAGATTGTGGCTCCATGGACCAGCATGGACTGCTAATTTTCAACTGCCTTTGTTCCTCCCCTTAGTGTAGCTCTAGAGAGGGAGAATTGAATTGGTTTTGAGTACATTCCTGTTTGTGAATTGTAGCGTTTTACGCATGTTTTCAGCAACTTGTATACTCATGGGATGCCCAATGGTAGCATTCATCACCACATGTTCACAGTTGTTTGTACGAATGCTGTAGATCTATGGTTAAAAAGATTTGGTATTATTATAGTAACTTCACTGAACACATCAAACACTGAACTAGTGAAATTGTTAATTGACCATGCAGAGAAACTGATAGGGACAGAATGTAGGTACCGGAGTAGTCTTATGCTCAGACCCTCCACCCACCCTCGCAAGGGTACCCGTCTGGGCACGAGACTATATAGTACCAGAGTGACTACAAGAAAGTAACTTATAAAGTATTGCCACCGCCCCTATATATATATACTATACCTGGGTGTTGGTTATAGGCTCCTGCTGTTAGCAACAGTATTGCAAAGAACATAATTACACTGCAGATGCAGAATAGCTAGGTTAAATACCTACGGATGTACCTACCTGGGGTGTAGGACTTTCAATTAGTTCCCTCAATATTCTAATGGTGTCTGCTGGGTTAATCCGCTCGAAGTAATGAATGCGGAATACACAATCATTCACAAACAAGTCGACTTCTTCCTCCAGCAATTCAGATTTTTTCCATCGCTAATGCCAAAGTGAATCACTTTACATCGCCGTTTGCTTACCGCTTTGATGACTATCATGTGGTGATTGAACATTTTGGCGCCACGTACTGGGTGCTCCAGGCGATCTCCTGGTCGAAGCTCTAAGGTTGATTCTACCCTTTTTCTGGGAAGCAGCAAGCGGTCATCATTCAATTGAGATACTTCAATTACCTCAGGCTCTCCAATTTTGACGAAGTTAACAAATTTCTGACGGTTGATGTCTGACCACATTTTATCCATGGTACTACTACCTATCAAGGACTCGGCTTTTTGGACTGCCTCTTCAGTTGTGAAACAGGTACCATGGTTGTAGTTGATAACGCTCACAACTGTAGATAATGCTCACAACTGTAGATAATGCTCACAACTGTAGATAATGCTCACAACTGTGGATAATGCCCACAGCTGTCACAGCTGTGGATAATGCTCAAAGGTCTGGAAAATGCTCACACAACTGCGGATAATATTCACAGGTCTGGAAAATGCTCACAGCTGTGGATAATGTTCACAGGTCTGGATAATGCTCACAGCTGTGAATATATAGTGCTCACAGCTGTGGATAATGCTCACAGGTCTGGAAAATGCTCACATCTTTAAAAAAAATGCTCACAACTGTGGATAATGCTCAGCTGTGGATAATGCTCACACGACTGTAAAAGTTTTGCGTCAAGGAAACTGAGGTGGTACGTGGGTATGGTGATAATGACATTCGTATAGGAAGTGCTTAGCGTTTGTGTAGCCGTCACTTGAGATAGGCATTCATTGCCAAGCATTCTTAGTATATGTTACTATAGTAGAGCATGGTAAGAATCCCATAGTTACTATAGTAATTAACTTAGTATATGTTACTATAGTAACATGGTATAGTATTTTTTTTTCACACTATAGTAACATGGTGTAGTATTTTTATAGAGCATGGTAAGAATCCCATAGTGCATGGAAAGCTCTAGAAATACACGAAATGTATACATATACTAAGTATAGCTTATAGAGCATGGGCAGCTATGCTCTAACTTGGCCGAGGCGGACCCCTTGTATACAGATCCTGTATTCATTCCAATCTCTAGTCAATACTTGGCTGAAATAAGAAGTCTTAGCCTGAAACCTGGTGTTGTCCTGCATGCAGCTAGCTAAGTCTTTATTTGGTGGACTGGAATGGTCCACTGGACTACTGGAATGGACCTCTGGACTACTGGAATGGACTACTGGACTACTGGAATGGACTACTGGAACATTGGAATGGACTACGGGAACATGCCTGTCACAAGTTTGAAGTATCAATGCCAACCGTACACATGCATGCATGTATGCATGCACAGAAAGGTTATTTTAACAGTTGCTGGAGTTGCATCATTATCATTGTATACTACACAGTTTTTGTAAGGGAATGTTCTGCTGATTGTGATAGCTACCTTACATGGCTATCACAGTAGCGATAGCTCATGGTTACATACCATGAGCTATGCCTAAAAATCTGCTCATCAGCTAAAATCATGAATCTACACTACACTAATGTAGCCAGCATAGTACACAGCTTTGACAGGAAACAATACATTTCAGACATATGACTCTGATAACTTGGCATAAGGTCATGCACATGTCAAAGTGCTGCAATACCACATATCAAAGTGCATTGTCCATATTAGCTGCAACTCTAGCATAACCAACGGATAATGCATACACAGAAGTGTTTCAGCTATAATGCAGTACAGAACTAGCCTCATTCCCAGGCCCCTGCTTTATTCGGTTGCACGAACGTAAGTGTAACCGATTCTGTCAGAAAAAAGCGGGGGCCTGGGAACGAGGCTAGTACACTAAAACAAAGTCACAATGCTATAACCTATGGCCTCATCATTTCGACACAAGCAAGGCATGGGAATGAGGCTACTAAACCTGGGGAGCAATATAAAGTATAAACATCAAAACAAGAAAACAAAGGTAAAGTTGGGTCTAGATACGACCCATGAGGCTAGGGCCAAGTGCTCAGTATGCACAGAAAGCAGTTGAGCGAGGGTCTGGGTATCCAAGAGTACAGTTAAACTGCAACATTACCTATTTAAAGTATGGGCAGTAAATGCAAGGTACATTGCAGTGATAAAATACACATTGCTGTCATCTGAGTAATTGCAGAACCAGGCTACTGTATAGTCCAAGCCCCGCCTTCCCCCTATCAAGCATTTTGTGAGATAAGTAGACATTCCAGTAATCCATTCCAGTATTCCAGTAGTCCATTCCAGTGTTCCAGTAATCCATTCCAGTGTTCCAGTGGTCCATTCCAGTCCACCGAATAAAGACACCCCTAAGTTAGCTACACACTGTATTTTTCTTCTGCAAACATGTATAATAGCTATAATAGCCTAATAACATTATTCTTAAGATTTGTAGTAACTAGTGGAAACTTTTTAAATGGGGTCCCCGTATTCACAGTAAAATGGGAACCACGGATCCCAATTCTGTTGGGAAAATGTGGATCCCTGTGTGGGTCCCCATTTTCATAATGGGGTCCCCATTTTACCAGTAAAATGGGAACATTTCTGCGTAAAATGGGGACCGGGATCCCCATTTTATCATGACAACGGTGTGCATATGGCTACATCATGGACAGTACCCTGGATTACTCGCCAGCGATAAATGCTGATGACACCAAATTTCAGTTAAAGGACAAGGATCATGATCTTTATCCTCCGATGGGTTATTTTTGTCGTCTATGATGTTAGGTCGATGGACATATGCATGCACTATTTAGGGGGCGTAGCCAAGGAGGCATAGCCAAGGGGGCGTCTCCAAACTAATTTTGTCATTATGCCCACACTCAGTTGCTTACAAGTATGCAAAGTAAAGCTAGCTACATTCTTGTCCATACGACTCAGTGTCCTGTGAGTTTCAGTAAGGGGGCTTTCACAACGCGGTCGTCTCTAAAATGAATCATTGTGTTAAGATTATCTCACGGCATGTACAGTGGAACCTCTATAGCTACTGCTTATGGATGCATGCAATGTATGAGGTGGCTAAATTATAGAGATCCATAATACAGTGGTCATGAATGGCTGCTATAGCTATATAGACAGGGACCGTATTATAGAGATTCCACTGTATACGAGGTCATGCAAACACTAACTGAGGTTGCAGGTATGTACTCCAACATTCAGTTGATGCCATATATCATTATCCATCATCAATGCTGTGCGAGGGTTGTGCACTTTTAAAGTGCTTTTCATTATGTTATTGTTAATTTAATTATAGGCCGTGTAGCTATGTCAGACTTATATCTTACCCGCGTGGGAATGTAAACTTACACATCCCCCATGTATACACAAGTAGAGTCACAAATTTATACGTATAATACTTGGAAAACGAAGAGTAAATCTTCTGTACGACAGTAAGTGCTCATACATGTAAATACAAAATTTAATTATAAACTCAATTTAGGTTTACAGAACTACAGAAGTGATCATTTTAAACTTTATAGGGTTTATTAACATCCTAATACGGTTACTTCAGAGTTCCAGTGCAGTACCAACCGTTTTTACCAAAATTGGGCTCATGAGCTTCTACAACATTCTTCTCCATGTTATCATTAAGACATATTGAAGGATAACAGCCTATCTCATAGCGTGAACTCTCTTTACGCACCCAGTCAATTTTTTGTTGTGCCATGTTGATATTTCCTATTCGGCAATAAAGATCTGAAAAGGTGCCTTCCTGGTGCGCTTCAAGCACATGGCCCCTGGAGTCTATAGCAATGCACGGATTGGCCCCTTCAGCGTACACCGTATTAGGTCCCCACGAAATAGTTTGGTTCTCTTGATTCAGCTGTCCCAGACGATATTCTAGCTGACTGTTTTTGTGGACCTCAACCACTGCCCCATCGTTATTTACCGCAACAGCAAGACCTTTTCCTACACCGTATGAATGTGATGGTCCCCAGGTAATGGTTTTGTGTGTCACATCCACCGTGCCGACACGGTAGTATGAAGTATATGACCCCAAAGCACTTGTTAGGTGTACAGTGATTACAGTACCGTCATCTCGCACAGCAACTGCAGGAATTAGACCCCTTTCGTAGCAAGTAGCATCGCCCCACTCAATTTTCTGCGAAGTTTCATCGACGACTCCGACACGGTAGTAAAGGTCGCGATACATAGTCGACTCATGCACTTCAACAACTGCACCACTATTATTGATTGCTACACGGGGATACGATCCGTAGTCATAGACAATGCCTTCCCCCCAAGTGATTTCGTTGCTATCTTCAATTTTACCAACCCAATACAACATCTTGTTCTCCAGTCTTCCTGAATTCATCACTTTAACCACAGTGCCACTGTCGTTTACGCAGATCGAAGGATAAGTGCCAGTGTTGTGTTTAAACGACTGTCCAAATTCGACGTAGGCTTTTTCATTCGCTGCCATAATGATTTGTACAGCTATTTATTCGTGCATTAATTGACACTGAGAATCTAAGTTTGCAAACAGGCCAATAGCTACATGGTTCATGATCACTACAGCGGATGTTACGCGTGTCTTTGTGTGATAGACTCCACCCCCTTAACGGATGTGCCCGCAAGCTTGCTTCAGGCATCATGCCTGGAAGTGCCTTAAATATGCATTGACCTGTCCCTAGCCGTATGCATGCCCGTAGCTTGGGCGTAATCAGGCTGACATGACATGATTGTGACATACGTGGCTATAAATATAGGCAGATGTTTATAGCTATACCTTCATTCTGCCCTAAAGAAGACTAAGACTGTGCCTTTTATATAACTGTCCACTGACCTACCGAAATGGTGATGACGTCATGTTAACACAGGCTGTTTTACTTCTTTCCTCGGGCTGTTTATATTTACCAAACAATATTGGTATGTAGCTAGTAGTTCATGAATAACATGAAATATAATAATCATGAAAAGAATTTCCCATACCTCCATTGCCACCTAAACAAGGGATAAGGCTCAGCAGCCCACTGCACATGATCTTAATTGCTTCTACAATGAGCTCTGCAAGGTCGGTAAGGATATATATTCAAGGCAGAATATATGGCATTTAATTTATCATGCATACCCTGACCTCCTCACTAAGTGTGAAGAGTGCTTTTACACTATTTCCATCTCATCTGATCAAATCGAAAGCACTGAAGAAAATACACGCGATCAAGAGACTTGGTTCCAGCAAAAAGGTGGTCGAGTCACAGCTTCTAGCTAGCTAGGTGGTAGCTGCATGTATAACCCCGTATAAGCATCTGATTTTCTGATTAAGGCCATCTGTTACCCAGAAAACCAGAATTTCTACACCAAGCAAATGTCTTAGGGGTGTGAGCATGAGAAGAATGCGTATCATGCATATTATATTAGTCAACAAAAAACTGAACACACTCGGATTGGGTGGGGATATAAATATCCTGACTGGCAAGTGTATACTGATGGCTATATGGCATCTATGATCCATGTGCGTGACAGACCATAGTCACACTTACAGTCATATGACTATAGTCATACTTATAGTCATATGACGTAATAGATCTTTCCTACCTGAACATTGACCTTCAAATAATATATTGTACAATTCCTTGATATCGATAATCTGTAGTTCACCCACCAAATTCGTATCACTGCTTACCTGCTGTACTTAATAATAGCATCTGCTATACCCATACTTGGCAGTGTGGTTACATATTAGAGTCTTGCAAGCCATATATTGCCTCTGTATACATTAATTTTATGATGTCAGAAAACATTATATAGTTCCAGTGCAGACTACTGCACCACTGAGGGAGCTGAATTCATTAGTTTCTTTCATCCAGGTCTTCCTTTACCCACGCTATGTGTTCACTTTCCATACTAATGATTAATTAATACCTTTCATTACCCACTTTATATTCATCACCTATGTTTTCTCCCATTTCAGGTTGTTTATAATATTATTGAGGATATCTGGATATAAAAAGAACAGTTTAAAATATATACAAATACAACTTGCAAACCCTAAATGGTGGCAACCTATCATGTGCAAGCATACAATTATTGTGCTTCAGTGCAGCAAACTAGTAGCGTTACAGTGTACATTTGTTACATAACTTTGGGTAGGAATTAACAAGAGCATAGTTTTATTCTGGTGATACAATACTTAGTGCAGAAAAAGGCACTCATAAACAATGTAGTATAATGTTAATATTACAGGAAGTTTACGTTGGGGTAAAACAAATACAGCCATGACAAGCAGATTAGTATTGTATAGTATATAACAATAAACAATAATGTTATAATATGGCCTGGAAAGGATACACAGATGCAGTAATCATAGTTCATATAAATCACAAATACATAAATATGACTATACTATATATTATCTCTATTATCTGGATTCTGCCGTACTTTTGTTTATTGAGATGGATACTCAGTATATTTGAGTGTAATGACAAACGGCAGAGTCACAGTCTTGTACAGAACAACTTGGCTAGCAAGCCACCCCTCGGCAGCACCGACCCCCTGGCCTACTACACTTCCAACCATTCCTCCAACAGCAGCTCCAAGTACAGGCACGGGAATGGCAACCTGCCCAACTAAAGCCCCACCCACTCCTCCAAGAATTGTGGAACCTGTTGTGAACGACTGTCTGATGATGCCGCGATGATAGTCTGTCTCAGAAATGATGCCAAATTTCTTCTTTTGATGGAGTTTGTATAGTCCTCTAGCTAAAAGTGGACCTTCGAATAGAACATTTACACCAATTGCAATGCCACCAATTGCTCCAACTGCTGTTCCACTTGCAGCTGCACGGTAGCCTAATTTGAAAACAGCTTTTGCCCCTGCTTTTGCACCAGCTTTGAATGCTGCTTTACTGCCGGCTTTTGTAGCAGCACCTCCAGCTGCCTTTGCTGCATAAGCCAAGATTGTGGCTCCATGGACTGCTAATTTTGCAACTGCCTTTGTTCCTCCCCTTAGTGTAGCTCTAGAGAGGGAGAATTGAATTGGTTTGAGTACATTCCTGTTTGTGAATTGTAGCGCTTTATGCATGTTTTCAGCAACTTGTATACTCATGGGATGCCCAATGGTAGCATTCATCACCACATGTTCACAGTTGTTTGTACGAATTCTGTAGATCTATGGTTAAAAAGATTTGGTATGATATATAATAACTTCACTGAACACATCAAACACTGAACTAATGAAATTGTTAATTGACCATGCAGAGAAACTGATAGGGACAGAATGTAGGTACCGGAGTAGTCTTATGCCCAGACCCTCCACCCACCCTCGCAAGGGTCTGGGCACGAGACTAGTACCAGAGTGACTACAAGAAAGTAACTTATAAAGTATTGCCACCGCCCCTATATATATATACTATAGCTGGGTGTTGGTTATAGGCTCCTGCTGTTAGCAACAGTATTGCAAAGAACATAATTACACTGCAGATGCAGAATAGCTAGGTTATATACCTACTGATGTACCTACCTGGGGGGTAGGACTTTCAATTAGTTCCCTCAATATTCTAATGGTGTCTGCTGGGTTAATCCGCTCGGAGTAATGGATGCGGAATACACAATCATTCACAAACAAGTCGACTTCTTCCTCCAGCAATTCTGATTTTTTTCCATCGCTAATGCCAAAGTGAATCACTTTACATCGCCGTTTGTTTACCGCTTTGATGACTATCATGTGGTGATTGAACATTTTGGCACCACGTACTGGGCGCTCCAGGTGATCTCCTGGTTGAAGCTCTAAGGCTGATTCTACTTTTTTTCTTGGAAGCAGCAAGCGGTCATCCTTCAATTGAGATACTTCAATTACTTCAGACTCTCCAGTTTTGACGAAGTTGACAAATTTCTGACGGTTGATGTCTGACCACATTTTATCCTTGGTACTACTATCTATCAAGGACTCGGCATTTTGGACAGTCTCTTCAGTTGTGAAACAGGCACCATGGTTGTAGTTGATGCGATAGAACTCATGACTCTCTTCGAACGACACTGTAGTTTCAGTAACCCTTCCAACCGTGCCACTTGGGGACCAGCTTTCAATGGCAAGACAGGTGATAGGTGAATGCACCTCGGTTACAAGGTAGTGGTGTGTACGTGTTTTATTCGCAACTTCAACGAGGTAATCACCACGATTGAGCTGACCAAAACTCCAAACTCGACTTTTCGATACTGGGAGGGCTTCATTTGTAAGAAAATCTACTTCAATCCCTTCTTCAGATCCTGTTTTTGCCCAACGCACAAACTTCATACGTGCCATTGGAGAAAGACTACGCTCACCGAGCCTTGATCGTGCATTTTCAATTGCAATATCGGTAGGGAGGGATTCAAGGTATTTGATTCTGTATAATTTCTCTGTACTAGGGTCAAGAGATATCTCCTTTTCTTCAATACATGTGCGAAACTGGTAGATTGCTTTGAATTGTGTGGGATCAACAGGATTGACCTCTCGCTCTGTCACCATACAATGAAACCAGTATGGTAAATGACTTTGGATAATGTGATCTCCAACCTCTATGTCATCAGCTGAGTGAATCTTTTCATAGAATAATGGACATAGCTGAGCAATCTGCTGGGGTCTCTTTGGTGTTGGCTCGTCATTTCCTGGCAGATTTTTCTTTTGTGGTGGTACTATTTTCAGGTCACCCGGGTTTACTGGAATTTGCTTTCCAATTTTTGCCCATGAAATAAAGAGAGATGGATCATGCATGTTTTCTCTGAGTAAACTTTCCCCCTTTTCACTACATGCTCTGATTTGAGATTGCTCAGGCGGTAGGCACTGCTTGTAGTTGATTCGATAGATTTGGTACTGAGCTAGATCAACTTCACCATAGAGGGAACCATCACCTTTTATATTTGGCATGATGGCAAATGTGCTACCTGTAATATTCTTGTACAGGTAGACAGAGTGATACATATCCAATGCATCTTGAAGAATGATGTGATCTCCCTCATCAACTGCTATATCTGGTGTGATTGGGGTGTAGCCAACTATGTTGTTGTCGGGACTAAAAAGACATTGCTGTGCTAGCGAGTAGCACTTACCTGTCTTCATCAGGGTCACGAACTCATCACTACTATTCCGCTTGTGGTACTCATTGTCAGCATTATCGATGGCCTCTACTGGATCAACTAGTGTGGAGTGGGCATGGCTAGGGTATGAGATGCGAAAAATATGAGAACTTTCTTCCCATTTATTTTCAATTCTTTCAACCTTTCCATTGCCATTGGTTGTGTATGCCAAATATTTTTTCCCTTGTAGGTAGGCGTCGACAATAAGCAAATGCTTTGCTTGCCGTAATAGTGATGTAATCATGATGTGGTCACCAGGGCGTATCTCCTCTAGTGAGTGGATGTGGGACTTTGTAAACAGAGTCGACTGTGTTTCATCGCCAAGTGGACATTTCTCCTCTACAGAGTACTTTTGCCCTGTCTTCATCTTGGTCACAAATTCATCACTGCTTTGCCATTTTTGCGGGTATTCTCTCCTGGCATTTTTGATTGCTTTCTCGGCTGAATATATATCTGCACCCCCACCATAATCAATGCGGAAAACGGTTTTATCATCTGCTTTCCATTTTCGCTCCATCTTGGCCACTTTATCTCCACTGCATGTGTACGTGGTGTACGTATTAAGTGAATGATCGATGCTCTCCACAAGCCAATGATCACTGTATGCAGGAGATACTGAAGACATTTTACCAACAATCATTAGGTGATCTCCGGGATGCACATCATCCAGAGACTGAACTGGAACCATTGTAAGTACAGGATCCAGAGGGTAGGAATTGCCTGTGTGTATTCAGGAAAAAGGATTCAGTATACACAGCATTCATATATATCAAAGGCAGTCACTAGATAACCCCTCCACTTCATGAATATGTACACTACACTGTAGCCAGACAATTTGTTTGTTATACCACTGCACACACAACATTGATGCTGTTGTATAAGTAATAATTATACCACGGTAGCCAGGGATATATGTTTGATAACTACACCGAGGTGGAGGAATGGTTATCAAACATAAATCCATGACTACTGTGATATAACTATTTTATATTCTACCTGATTGAATCCGATTGCTAAGACACTTAGCAACGTATTTAAAGCAGCAGCTATACTGTATACAAACTTTCAATACACAAAAGCTAGCTATAAGTGGCAAGACACTCACAGTAACTGTAGCAAGCACAAATATTTACGATAGCTACCCGGCTAGCACCATTCGGCATAAAATGGTAGAAGCCACATACCCTAATGAGCAGAAACGTAGCTACATGTATATACAGACAGGAATAGCTTACTGTGCTTTCCCATATCAATTCCAATGATTAGTGAGCAGAAAAACCGCCATGCATCCTGCCTAGGCTTCTCCAGCTACCAGCCCTACCATTGCTTTCTCAACGTGTGAACGATTGGAACAGAATCTGTTTCCCAGATCATGTGTACAATCAGATTGGTCGTTACAGGCCAGGGGGAGGGAAATATCTTAGTTAAGCCACCTCTGTATCCTAGGATACAAGGCTCCTCCAGACCAAATCCCTCATATAAAATGTTTATAAGTTTGTGGGGTCATACCTACTTCATTTATTCTCCAATTTACTTCAAATTTGAAAGATAACCTTTTTGTGTAATAAACATTACATGCAATGAGCTATTGTTCCCATGTCAGCAAAAATGTCCGAAGTCATCTCAACCGAATATGGTTTATTGAAAATCATGACAGCATTCGTCAAATTATGTCTGCCAAACCGGGCGTATGAATAAATTATATCCTCACTTGGCAAGAAATAAATTACCATATTATGTAGCTACATATAATGTACCTTCATACTGAAGCACTTTGGTGATCTCAGTCAGCGGATTCTCCTTCGCTGTTTTGGCCCAAGTAATGAAGTGATGGCTGTTGTTGTAAAGCACATGATAACGCTTTTCTCCCCATTGAAGTCGCTGTTCTGCACGCTCAATTGCTTCGTCGTTCGAATATAGGCCTTCGCTATATTGGATTATGTGTGGATGCTTGAGCTGGCTAAATGAGACCCACTCCTGTGTCACTCCACCTTCCTGGGTGTTCTTTAGCAGCAGAAGTTTTCCTTCTCTGACACAGCTCACTAAAGCAGATTCATAACAAACCCGATACTGCTCTTCAGCTGTGACCTCATATAGGATGTGGTCACCACGATGAATACTTTTTGCTGCGACTGCTCCTAGAGGTCTAGAATCATATTCCTCTGGCAATTGCATGGCACCTAAAGGATTAAACGTGACTGAAACATAATATACCGCAACTGCTGTAATTGCTTAGAATATCATTAATGTTACTTCACACTTTGTTGGTGAAAACTACCTAGCTATACTTGAAAGGAACCTGCACTAGCAGTGAAAGTATAATGATAGAAATCTTTGAACAAAGCCCACTTTTATACCATCATATTATATATATCTTATTACACGCATTCCCGTGCAATACGGGAGAATATTGCACGAGTGCAGGGATGTACTCCCTGCATGATGTACTCCCTGCATGAGTGCAATATGCCGTATTGCATGGGAATGTGTGTAATAAGAGATTTATTCTATATAGCTGTACTACACTGACCATAGCTGGATAATACATGCACATAACATTGTACAATAATATTATTACTTTTACAAACAGTGATGATAGTCTACATGGCATGTATAATTCAGAAAACAATGTACAAAATGAAACGTGGGTGGTTTTTACAGGGGGCGTTACTGTAGTAATAACTCGGAAATAAAGTCATTCTGCCAAACCGCGAGGAAGATATGGGGCGGAGTTCGCGGAATTTTCGATCACACGGCAAGTTCTTGAAAATGGCGACGCTACCGAGGTGCGCATCTCTGGAACGGAGAGCGCTATAGCCTTCTAGCGTGGGGTTCCTTTAGTTCACAGATAGTACTTGTACTGTACTAAGAATCATTCGTGTCTCGCTAATGGTTGTCGAGATATGACAGCGTGAAAATTGGCAAAAATGCGGCCACTGTTCAGCCAATCAAGTAACTTCAAATTTACGGTTCAACTGCGCATGCGTATTTGCCCGTGCAATACTCTACGTACGTAACAATAATGTTATGCACAGGTGGAGTAATATGGGTTAATCACTCTGCCAAGTGCGAAGTATGGCGGGCGAGTCAAGATGCGAATCAAGATCTGGGCGGGCTGATCGCTCGATCGTCTAAATTGCGGATGCAATTTTGCATACGCCAAACACGTGACTGACACAGGGCCGTGAGGTCAAAGTGCGCCAATTCCGTGCAGTGAGACTCAAAACCGAGAGCGGCGTAGATTTTAAAGGTGATTCAGGATTTTTAAGTCTCTATATGCAACATATTTTCAAGAATCAGCCATAGCTTCTACGGGAGAGTGGCGAGACTGCTCGAAACTTACATGCGCATCGCTCGATCGTTAATAGCGCTCATATCTTTAGACTACACAAACTCTACTAACCTGAGAGCTATTACAGTAGTAGGCTGTATTAAAATTATGTCATAGACTCTTCGTGCGCCACAAGTTCTGTTATGGAAATTTTGGTCAGGCGAAAAAATTGGTGCTGTCAACGGTAAATCGACTACAATATAGCTAGTAGTCTAGGCCTACTAGCTACCAAGATAGTAACAACTAAGCAAAGTGACATTTACCGCTAGCGCGAGCAGGACCATTATTTTCAGAGAGGGACCAAACTTTCCACGAAAAAAATGGACCGCCCAGATAAATATTCCAGAAATTTTAGTCCCCCGGAGTACGAGTGACTCCATGATCCAGTGAGTGTGTCGGCGCGTTTTGCAAGCGTACCGTGAGTACACATAGCTATATTGCACAAAGCTGACAGCAGGCATAAAAAGGCAACTATTTATATCCTTGCTAGCTAACAACAAATCTAAAAGAGAGGGGGACAAAAAGGCAGCCACCAGCCGGACTCCAATGCTTGCCCACAGCGGAAGCTATGGCGTTGAGGTCGAAAGGTGGGAGGGGCTCACTAACTTAGTCTCAGCTACCGCTACTGTTTTTAGACTCTGCACTAGAGCGTACTGCTACCTGCGATCACGCAAATAGTATCAGTATCGCTACATTTGAGGTATTTGTGGCGTTTTGTGGGTGGGAATAAATAATCGTGTAGTTTACAGTGACAGTTCGAAGACCGCATCCATGTAACTGCCAGAGACGCCATTTTGAACACGTGACTTGTAGGGGCACAGATAAAATTCCCGAGGAAATTTCTTCAAGCGAATTTTCCGACGGGGCACAAGACTAGAAAGATCTTTGAGATGGCAGACTTTGCTCCAAGTTTGGTAAAACAAAAAGAAGTTACCTCACTCTGACAGAATAAGCCAAAGCAAGCAGCTGCCCAACCGCTCTGTACAATCAAAACAACAGTTAGCTAGCTGTCGTTTTTTTGAACTTGAGGTACAGACCCTTGATAGAATATCCGCTGTCTGTCGGTAATTAACATTAGGTAGCGCTTCCCGTTTGAGACGGCTGCTGGTTAATTAACCAGCCACATCGGTGGCGAAATTGTCAGTATTCATAATTTCTCGAGTGTATTTGATCATCAAACCAGCTGCCTCAAGTTTGGTGGCCTTCTCACAATACTCTAGAGACTAAACACTCATATCCACAAAACTAGTCACTTTTTCCGACACGCAACTACCCCCGTAATGCTCAAATGACTTTTTGCCAACCATGCATTGGGCGTAACCTCGCACCTGAAGAACCATTTGGCAAACGTGTCAAACGATTTGCGGAATCTATCTTGGACTGATAGCATCACCGTTGACATTTTCACACACACACTTGTTTAAGTTACCTAAGAGTTTATCATAGCTCATGACCTCTATGCAAAGTTGACTGCTGGTAATGCTTGTCGTTTCTTTGCAAGATAAAAAGGGAAGGGCTGCATAGGCGTAGCAGTGTATATTATTATTATTATTATTATTATATATAACACACACCAACAAAGGTGTAGTAAAAGTACAAATATTTAATGCGGTTAAATAGAGGAAACAGTCCTAATAATATGTTCATTCGACCATGAGGTAGAACCAAACAAACGCAGATCCCGAACAATAGCAGCACAGTAGGCATCCTCTGGAAAATACTGCTTCAGATGGGAGATGCCATAGAGAGAGTTGTAGCCAACTGAAGTGTAGCAAAGACTAGCCGAACTTGAAAAAATAGCACGGACAAGAGAGGACGGACACTTGGATGTAGCTGAGCATAAGAAAGACCGTGATCTGTAGAAAATGACGTTGTATAAGCTTTTGAGTCTTGCGGTTAGATGTAGAATTCTGGTATGGCAATTGAAAGGAAGCCTCCAAAGTTTACGTAAAATATTATTAAAAGCGACTTCAAGAGAGCAAAGAGTAGGGTTAGAAAGATTCCAAAGTGCAGCACCATGAAGAGAGAGGCAAAAGGATCTAAAAAGGTGGGTGAGAGTGGCTGGATCAGCGCCAGTGAATGAACAAAGAAGACAATTAGCCTTTTTAACCATATCACGAGTTTTCAGCACAATGTCAGTAGAGTCTGACAGATTGTAAGCTAATACATGACCTAAGTGAGTAACAGTATTAACGAATTGTAATTCAGAGCCACAGAAATAAACAGTTGCCTTACAATCACTGGAGGGCATACTCCCAAATCTGATGAGCTGAGTTTTGGAAGCATTAAATTTCAGGCCATGGCTAATTGAGAAAGACTCACAGGAGCTTAGCATTAGCCGCAAGGCTGAAAGGGAAGGAGCAAGAAGGATCAAATCGTCAGCATAACAGAGAGCACCAGCGAAAAAGGTGGTCCCAGTGACACCCAATGGCATTATGCTTCAACTGAAGCAAGAGCTCATCCATATAGATAGTAAACAGAACAGGGGACAGAACTCCACCCTGACGAACTCCATTAGCAACAGAAAAAGCATCAGATACGATGCTGAGATGAAGGCGTAGGAACGAGGACATGGTGTGGCTGGAATGGAAAAAGTAGGTTGTACGTGTGTTGCTGTCATAACCTTCTGCAAAAAGCATCAATCTATAGTATTGGTGTATAAGTGCGCAGTGCGGGTGGTCTGCGTTGCCAAATTACGGCGGTCTCGGACCTAGCGCTACGCCTATGGCTATGGGCTGCATTATACAACAACATTGCATTGCTGCACTCGTGCACGAGCGAGTGTACGTGGTAATACATGGAGTGTGGTCTCTACAGGGTAGATCGGTCAGAGTGGAGGCTGCCTGCCATATTAATTATATTACGCGCTTTCGAGTAAAGTACTTAGGTCCAGCTCAAATTATAGGTTATATAGCCATTAATCTTTAATAATACTTATAAACAATAATAATAATATACTCATGTTGCTGCCGTAGCGCTTACGCCATTGACCACGCACCCACAGACGCAGGCGGAGCTTGTAAGACCTCCAGTCAGAGGACAAGAGCAAGAACAACCAGAGACCACACAATCCTGATCACCATACAATTCCTTCTTCCTAGTCTCCCATATCAATAATACAAAGCTCTTAACTAGCTTTAATAATGCTTTAAAATCATCCCTGTTCCAATTCTCACATCCTAAAATAAAACTTGCCTTATTAAAATTATCAAGTGTACTAAACTCCCCAAACCTCCCCCCCAATAGATTTTCTAATTCTACCATGAAATTATTTCTAATGCTGTCATATGCTGGACACTCCCAGAGAACATGTACCACACTCTCACATTCACCCCTGCATAATTTACACTGCCTATCATCATTTTTACCCCTATGTCTTCCTAACTCTTCATTCAGACCGTTCGTACCTGACCGAAACTTAAACAATAATCTTGTACCCGGATCACCTACCCCCTGCAAATAATTCTTGAATTCTATTTCCTTACAGAAAGACTTGTACAGATTCAACTTAACTTTAGTATTCAAGCTGTCATTAAAGTCCTTGTATTCTCTATCCCTCAACGCTTCGTCTACCGTATCTAAAAACAAATTAATATTATCTGCAGCTAATACCTCTTGGCTATCTAAATCTAACTGCAGCAGCAATTCATTAATTACTTTCATCCAAGTTTTCCTTTGCCTACCTCTACATGGTTTCACTTCCCACTCAGCATCTAATAGTACTCTAGGATACCGCTCAATATCCAACTTATTGACTTTATACCACCACTTAAGTTTGCTTCTATCCCTCCTTCCTTTCAAGGACTCTAACCCCATATCTCCCCTTACCGCTTCATTACACGTTTTGGAAGAGCAGCCAAGTATCTTCTTAGCTGCTCCTAGCTGAATGGATTCTAAGGAAGCTGTCTGCCGTTTATTACAAGCCCACACTTCACTACCGTATTCTAAAGTAGGACGAAGTACTGAAACTAACAATAATCTCCTTGCAACGGTACTGATATTTCTATTACTGACAAACCGGTGCAAACGATTAAGCTTTTTCTTCCCATTATCAATTACCTTCTGTACATGACTATCCCATGACCCATTCTCAGCAAATTCAATCCCCAAGTAACAGTAACTTACAACCCTTGGAATTACGTTATCTCCCCACTTCCACGCACACATATCTGTAATAGCCACCTTAGAAAATACCACAACAGCACTCTTTTTGATGTTAGATTTCAACCTCCATTTGTTACAAAACCCTTGTACTACATTAATCAACTTTTGTAAATCCTCCGCATTAGTAGTTAAACCAACAAAATCATCTGCAAACATTAGTCCCCCAACCTTAACATCATTCTTAATGATTATACCAAGCCCAGCTTTCTCAACCTCATCTAGTAACTGATTAATAAAAATGGAAAATAGGATAGGCGATAGACTACAACCCTGTGCTACCCCCTGGCTTATATCAAATGGTTTGGATTTTTCCCCCTCCAGTAAAACAGCACTCTCTGTAATGTCATACATCTTCTTAATAACTCTCCACATCCTACCCCTAACACCCAATTCCCACAACCTAAACCATAAACCATCGTGCCAAACCGTATCAAAAGCCTTCTGGATGTCTAAGAAAAAAGCATAAGTGTATTTTCCTTCTCTTATTCTGCCTTGTATGATCTCGTTCAAAGTATAGACATTATCAACACAACTTCTTTTCGCTCTAAAACCTGCCTGCCCCTCATGAAGAGCCTTTTCCGATTCTAATCTTATTACCAAGCGATTATTTAAAATCTTACAAAACAGTTTACCAACAACGTTCAATAGAGTAATGCCTCTGTAATTACCTGGATCCTCAACATCACCTTTCTTATACAAACTAACAATTAATCCTTGCCTCCATTGTTTAGGAATACCCTCTTCTGTCCAGACTACTTCATATAAAGCTTTCAACAGATTCGCCATTCCAGAGCCACCATACTTAAAAAGCTCCCCAACTAAGCCATCATTACCTCCAGTTTTGTTATTCTTTAGACTTTTCAAACACTTTTTAATTTCGGCATAACTTATATCCCTGTCTAAAACCTTATCCTTCCGTGCACTAGACATCTCGCTGTACTCTGTCACCTTATTCTCTACATGCTCTCTCCAGCTATCATCAAACTGATCATCTACTGATGCTGTACCCAGCTTACCGTAATGCTCATGTAGAACTTCAAGCTTCCCCTTTGTACTGGTTACGCATGAACCTGAACTACTCCTTAATGAAGCAATGCTCTTACGACTACCCTTTGAAGTCCTGCCAACAAATGCCCAAAATTCCTTCTTGTTTTCATCAAAATCTTTATTAGCCTTTTCTATCACCTCATTCCAACTATCTAACTTCTTCTTACGTACCAATTCCTTGATTTCTGAACGTAACTTGTAATACTGTCCCCATTTATCTTCCCTACCACTCTGAATCTCTTTGTAAACCTGTCTTCTTAACCTAATCTTATCTTTAATCTCTTCATCCCACCACCTCGCTGCTTTGCCACACACTATCACCTTTTCCCCAATTTCTTTTGATGCTACCCTCTTCACTGTGTCTTCCCAATCCTGAACCACTGCCTTCACTAATTCCGACCCCCTTAACCCCTGGTGCTTCCTTGTCTGTATCCTTTCTTGAAATACTTCTACTTCTACGCTCAAAGCTTCTTGATACTGCTGCCTCACTTCCTCCTCTTGAAATCTTTCAATGCGCCATTTCTTAATTACCCGCTTTTGCTGCTTAGCAGTTTTTACAGTCCGACCCAGTTCCATCCATACTAAAAAGTGATCCGACTTCCCTATATCGGTGTCATCTACCTGCACACTCCCTGAAACCTGCAACAAGTTGGAATCAGTAACTATATAATCAATGATAGACTTCTGCTTCAATGCAGGCCTAGCTCTAGTCCACTGTGGTTCCACACTGAACTCACGACCATTACAAATTACAAGCTCAACCTCCGTCAAAAAGGAAATCATCCTGTTACCACTCGCATTGCATTTTCCTTCTCCAAACATACCTATTACATCATCTAGTTCAGAAGATCTTCCTACCCTAGCATTAAAATCACCTAGAAGCACAACCTGACCACGCTCCTTCATACGCAGCACATCCTCTTTCAATTCCTCGTAACTGCTTTCAATAACTGAAACACTCTCGCTATCCGTAGGCATGTAAACACAACCCAAAAATAAAGTATTCCTACCGTTTTCACCTTTCACCTTGATCCACATACTTTGTTCGTAGCTAACATCCTTAATAAGCTCTACTCCACTGGCTAAGCACTCCTTTACCAAGAATCCTACTCCCCCCTCTCCCCTCCTACTCTCCGAAGAACCTTGCCTAGGATTCCCAAACCATTTGTACCCATCTACATAAATATTTGATTCCTCTTTTTCCCATGACTCCTGCCCAGCACAAATATCTACGTTATTTTTCTTCAGCACCCCAGCAACCTCCTTCTGTTTACGCTGACTACAGATTCCAGAGAAATTCCAAGTGGCTACCCTAACCTTCCTTGCTTCCCTCCCAGCTACCCTAACCTTGCTGTGAACATCGGTTACATTTACAACAGATTCCCTACTGACCTCCCTACACTCTTCAGTATCCTCCTCCAACCCCTCCATATCTTCTACACATGATTGCAAACCAGTAAATCGGTTTGAATACTTCAACTGTAAAGGCATGACATCTCTCTTCACTGATTCATCTAAAACACACCTACAGCCTATCTTCCTTAAGCAGCTAGAAATCTCTCTAATCACCCCAGCACTAACTTCCCTGCTATCCTTTGGCAAGAGAATAAGCCTGACATGATCACCCTCCCAGCCTACTGCCCCTCTTACCAGCCTTCCTAGACCTAAATCATCAAACTTTGACCAAATTTCTAGAGTACTCAAGTCTTTCCTAAGTCCCCATACAATTATATGTGCTCTGTATCCCCTACTGTGATACACTGACCACTCTTGAAGTCATCTGACTGGAGATCCACAGCAATAGCATGATCGCGGATGGGCATTAATTGGAATATCGCGTGAAATTCAAATTAGAGCTAGCTGTTTGCTGCAGAAACTTATCCAGAGGGTAGAGATGGACTTCTTCTTGGTCTTCAGGTAGAAATATTCTTCATTCACAGAGATAGGATATCACAAATAGAGAGTTTTTTGCAGAGCAAAAATTTTTAGCATTTGGTTACTAGGCAACTTTTCTAATACTTATAAACAAAGTACTAATAATTAATCTGTCGTGCTCACCTTCTGATTCCGCAATTGGAATAAGAGGCTCATTATCTTCAGCAGGAAATGTAGCCATCATCCACCGCTGCGAAAATTAATCTGCTAGGGTTATCTCAGTTAACCATACGAGCGAAGATTACTGCTACATAGTACAGCTGTAGCAGACTGTACCAAATACTTCACTGTTATTGCGACCAAACTGAGGCTATTTATATCGGTTGCCTGCAAAAACTTACGTGTAGTTATGTAAGAGAAACGTGATGTTATTCACGATCTAGTTGAAACTCAGCGCTAGCCTCATTCCCAGGCTACGAGGCGTGAGGCTATTAGAATGATCTTTCTAGCAACAGCTGCCTACTGTAGACGGTAACAAAAGCGGTGTAACTTACATTTGTGGGAGCACTGATAAAAATTACCGCTTAGAGATTACCTAGTCTCGTGACGGCTCGCTCCCAGATTACCTCTCAGACTGATTCTAATTACAGGACAGGATTATGTTAAACTAGCACACAGGGATCATAAATAGCTATGTTCACAACAGCCGTGTATAGTCTCGCACACCCGCCACTCACGAAAAATCGAGCGTCTGGTCCAATCGGTTTGTACGTGGGACACTGTGGAGTGCCCTCCAATCAGATTGTAGAATTATCAATCATCCGCTTGTGGAACGTGATGATGTAATCAGTTTACAGAATTCCTAGCCATGGTGCCCATAGATGTCTTGGAACGTTAATGAACAAAAATAGATCGTGATCTGTTAGTTTTCAGAGTCGCTGTGTGCTTATATCCATCACTGTCTGACGCTAGCTAAACCTTTTGTTTTCCCCGCAGGCCCATTGTGTGTCAGATAAAAGTTGTATAAAGGGATATATTATCTCTCGTCATCATGGTGGCTATCTCTGATCAAGTTACCTTTCGAGAAATTGTGTTTTTAGTTGGGAGAATAAACTGCCTGATGTTTTATATGATGTTGACTTTGGAACAAGATAGTAGCTAATTTAAGAGCCCTAAGTCACCAAACATTGTTGTCAGAGGCACTGAAGACAAGTGTGAAAGCAAACATTTAGCTAAATGGAAACAATAATTTTAGGATCAACTGCCTACACATGTAAATTCACAGTCATGAAACTTGTTTCTGGGATAATAAACACAATTTTACAGCTACTGATGTACAGTAGCTGGAAAACAATTTATGAGGTCAAGCTTGTGTAACTACTGTTAGTAACAGTAGACTCTACTATCTATGGTGTAATCTATCTTCAACTTAAATTTGAAACCTTAACGTGGGCGGATCAAAGAGACCGCTCGGACTCCATAAAGCCCAGGATAATTAATTAAGGAAGCCATTGCAGTATGCAAACTTTCAGCAGCTGAGTAACAAGGCACGTACATACCAAGTTAAAATCAAACAAACAAAAACAGCTGAAGTTTAATACAGGCACACAATCTCAAGGAAAGTCATCCAGGTAAGTCTTCCGTAAGGGAGATAATTTTTCTCACTTAGATAACGGGTCATACACCTGTGCTACGCAGTGATCTAGTACTGTGCAGCTGCAATTCTGACAAGAGTTGCCAAAGCCAGCAAGAACCACAGGGCAGTACAGCTTGCCAGAAGGTTCAAAAGGTACCATTCAGCAGTTTTAACGCAGTAAACTGGCCTAGCTAGCAGCCTTCACAGTACGCAAAATAGTAGCTACAAGTGAATACTGTAACACTCCCAGCAATTGTAACAAACATGAACAACAGCTATAGCCATGGTAGCTACCCGTCTAGCCCTGACCCTAGTGCCATGTTTGGCAAAAACGGTAGGCTGGCAGCGTTGCCACACGTACCAACACACAGAAACGCAACAAAACTAGCTATAGACGAGACCAGTAGCTTACCGTGCTATCTCACATCGATTTACGGAATAAATTACGCCATACGTATTAAATCTAACTCAAAACAATAGCACTTTCGAACAGCTGTATATGTAATACACAGACAACCAGAACAGTACTTTCTTCCCGAATGAATAGAATTCAAATGAAATTACTATACACCTTGTAACTAACCAATGCTGCCATTGACAACAGCCAATTCACATTTGTGCTGCATTGGAAACAGTTTTGGCTAAGTTTTATTAGTTGCCTAGCTGCAGAAGAGCCAGCTGTTTGGAAATTAGTCACAGTTGGCTGCACTAATTACTCTAACTAACCTCTGGGCTACAACTTAGAACCCAGTGTAGTAGATTTATCAGATTACACTCGGTTGTTATTACATGAAGCCTCGGCCTCGGCCTCATGTAATTAACAACCTCGTGTATATCTGAATAAATCCACTACACTGGGTTCCTAACTATTCATCTCTGGTATGCTATGAATCAGTATGTTACAGTAGTGTTACGCCCCCAACAGCTTCTGTTAGTGGCAATATGTCTGGTCATACAGGTCAAGTGTTCCACCCCTCTATTGCAACAAGAAAGGTCACAGCTTATCCCATAGAGGGACACCAGACAAACATTTAGTACATGTACAACTTATCTCACTTGCAAATGCAATGTTAGTCCGCATCTTGTGTGGTGTTAGCCCTCATAAAGAAAATGTGCAACATGTTAAAGTGTTCTTTGTACATAAATGAGCTTTGGTTGATAGAGACCATGCACTCTGGAGCTCTTCTTTCACTGAGCAATTAGCTACCTGCTTTGCTATGTTGCTACTTATGTTTCATGAAAAGAAGCATGCAATCTGATGATGAATAATACTCCCAACCATAAATAAAAAAAATTTAGGAATTCCATTAAATATTTTTACGATGCTTTCATTCAGCCAATTGCCAGCATACTCTGCTTGACCAAACTTTGTGGTTGTAATAATTACACTCCTAAGTGCAAGTAACAAATCATGTAAAATGTTGCAACTATAGCTGCTGTAAAATAATCATGCACACGAAGTGTCAAAGAAGCCTAGTAGGAAGATTGGCTTCCAGGTAGGTATATAGTACCTGTACACCTGTGGTGAGAAAGCCTGCTCCACAGGAAATCGAAGTGCTCTGAGGTCACTCTCACTATCAGCTCACTATCAGTAATAACACAGTCATGTATACACTAAGAGGCCCAGTGGTGCAGACATCATCCCATCGCACCACTCCACAAGCTGATATAGGTATCTGATCTGTAAACATGAGTGAAGTTGGTTCCCAATATCTCTTTCTCTAGTATGCTATAGCTTCAGTGTCTACTATTACACCCCCACCCCCTCATACATGTCAAGGGTTCCACGCCTCTATTGCAATAGGAAAGGTCACAGCTTAGTCCCATAGAGGGACACCAGACAAACATTTAGTACATGTACAACTTATCTCACTTGCAAATGCAATGTTAGTCCGCATCTTGTGTGGTGTTAGCCCTCATAAAGAAAATGTGCAACATGTTAAAGTGTTCTTTGTACATAAATGAGCTTTGGTTGATAGAGACCATGCACTCTGGAGCTCTTCTTTCACTGAGCAATTAGCTACCTGCTTTGCTATGTTGCTACTTATGTTTCATGAAAAGAAGCATGCAATCTGATGATGAATAATACTCCCAACCATAAATAAAAAAAATTTAGGAATTCCATTAAATATTTTTACGATGCTTTCATTCAGCCAATTGCCAGCATACTCTGCTTGACCAAACTTTGTGGTTGTAATAATTACACTCCTAAGTGCAAGTAACAAATCATGTAAAATGTTGCAACTATAGCTGCTGTAAAATAATCATGCACACGAAGTGTCAAAGAAGCCTAGTAGGAAGATTGGCTTCCAGGTAGGTATATAGTACCTGTACACCTGTGGTGAGAAAGCCTGCTCCACAGGAAATCGAAGTGCTCTGAGGTCACTCTCCCTATCAGCTCACTATTAGTAATAACACAGTCATGTATACACTAAGAGGCCCAGTGGTGCAGACATTATCCCATCGCACCACTCCACCTGCTGATAGGTATCTGATCTAGTAAACATGAGTGAAGTTGGTTCCCAATATCCTTTCTCTAGTATGCTATAGCTTCAGTGTCTACTATTACACCCCCAACAAATGAATATACCAGTTATGTTTGGCCTCACATGTCAAGGGTTCCACGCCTCTATTGCAATAGGAAAGGTCACAGCTCAGTATAACTGACACCAGACAAACATTGAGTACATCTTGCCTCAGCTTTTCTTCACTTGCAAATGTGGTGTTAACCCTCATGAAGAAAATGCACACTATAGACACTGCCCCTCTATCATTTAAATTATACTCACCAAAATAATTTTTTTTAAACTCTATAGAGTTCAACCAGCATGCCTATGATGGGCCACCCTATGAGATGCCTCCCAGGAAGAACACTGTGCCTTTCAACTTGTGAGCCTGAAAGAAGAACTGGTAGGTCCTCTGCAGTCCAATGGTGAATACTACCTCAGTTTGGGCAAGATCTGCAGGGAAAGAAGAACAGCATGTGTCGAGTCTGTATATGTAGCTAATAGTAATAACTGTGTAGTAATACGATGGAAGCTCAAGCCAGGCTAGGCTCAAAAGATGTGCTTATATAATAACAATGCTTCTATTAGAGCTCATTATGCTTCAGTTGTGCATGGCTATGCAGTTTTGCAAAAAGGTATTAAAAAGTATAATGTTGCAGCATACTATATACATTAATTAATCATTTTGCTAATACACATTTGCAGTTGTTATAGCTATCCATGCATTGCAATATATACATTGTCTTCTATCATGCAAAAGGTCCTGGGTTCAATCCCCAGCTGAGCTCAATTTTTTTCGTTACTCACTCAATCCATTTGATAATTCACATATATGCACTGCTACAAAGCTCCTATCCATACATATACCTTTAAGAGCCAAACATAGCACCATTACTAGACATGGATTTCACTATTCAGCATTTAACTGCACATATGTCATGGCACATCTAGCATAATAAAAAAAGTGTGTATCCACACAATGTCATTCAAAGAGAATACTCAGAACTTAAAAATACTACTCGTAAAATTCCAAGAATTATCATCACCAGATTCAAAGCTCTGATATGAATTCTGGATGCATACAAAAGGCCCTGACACCATTTTATCACGCCCTCCACCTGCTGATAGGAATCTGAAATTCAATATCTAATGTGAATAAAGTCAGTTCCCATATCTCATCTCTGGTATGCTATGAATCAGTATGTAGCGTTATGCCCCCAACAGCTTCTGTTAGCGGCAATATGTCTGTTCATACAGGTCAAGTGTTCCACCCCTCCATTGCAACAAGAAAGGTCACAGCTTATCCCATAGAGGGACACCAGACAAACATTTAGTACATCTACAACTTATCTCACTTGTAAATGCAATGTTAGTCCTCATCTTGTGTGGTGTTAGCCCTCATAAAGAAAATCTGCACCACTCCACCTGCTGATAGGTATCTGATCTAGTAAACAGGAGTGAAGTTGGTTCCCAATATCCTATCTCTAGTATGCTATAGCTCCAGTGTCTACTATTACACCCCCAACAAATGAATATACCAATTATGTTTGGCCTCACATGTCAAGTGTTCCACCCCTCTATTGCAATAGGAAAGGTCACAGCTCAGTAACTGACACCAGACAAACATTGAGTACATCTTGCCTCAGCTTTTCTTCACCTGCAAGTGTGGTGTTAACCCTCATGAAGAAAATGCACACTATAGACACTGCCCCTCTATCATTTAAATTATACTCACCAAAATAATTTTTTTTAAACTCTATAGAGTTCAACCAGCATGCCTATGATGGGCCACCCTATGAGATGCCTCCCAGGAAGAACAGTGTGCCTTTCAACTTGTGAGCCTGAAAGAAGAGCTGGTATAGGTCCTCTGCAGTCCAATGATGAATACTACCTCAGTTTGGGCAAGATCTGCAGGGAAAGAAGAACAGCATGTGTCGAGTCTGTATATGTAGCTAATAGTAATAACTGTGTAGTAATACGATGGAAGCTCAAGCCAGGCTAGGCTCAAAAGATGTGCTTATATAATAACAATGCTTCTATTAGAGCTCATTATGCTTCAGTTGTGCATGGCTATGCAGTTTTGCAAAAAGGTATTAAAAAGTATAATGTTGCAGCATACTATATACATTAATTAATCATTTTGCTAATACACATTTGCAGTTGTTATAGCTATCCATGCATTGCAATATATACATTGTCTTCTATCATGCAAAAGGTCCTGGGTTCAATCCCCAGCTGAGCTCAATTTTCTTCGTTACTCACTCAATCCATTTGATAATTCACATATATGCACTGCTACAAAGCTCCTATCCATACATATACCTTTAAGAGCCAAACATAGCACCATTACTAGACATGGATTTCACTATTCAGCATTTAACTGCACATATGTCATGGCACATCTAGCATAATAAAAAAAATTGTGTATACACACGATGTCATTCAAAGAGAATACTCAGAACTCAAAAATACTACTTGTAAAATTCCAAGAATTGTCATCACCAGATTCAAAGCTCTGATGTGAATTCTGGATGCATACAAAAAGCCCTGATACCATTTTACCACACCCTCCACCTGCTGATAGGTATCTGATATTCATTAGCTAACATAAGGACACTTAATACTATGTCCTTGGCTAACATGACTACAAAATTTATATGCTCAAGAAATTGGTTCCCATACTTCATCTCCGGTATGCTATGAAAGTAGCTTCGTGTTTCTGTTTTATCCCTAGCAGCCTCTGTCAAGACAACAACAACACTAGTTAGTTTAACAAATCATGTTTGCCAATACTAGTCCAACGTTCTATAGCACTAAATGAAGGTCAAAAGTATTGCATAGAACACCAGACAAACCTTGAGTTTGACCTACCTTGCCAATTGCAAATGTGCATAATATCAATCATCATATTAAAAGAAATGCACACATGCACAACTGAAGTCTGGTCAGTTGTGAAAAATACTACAATGTTGCTCGTAGACAGATGTTTACATAAATAAAAGTTTGAGATTCTGCGTTATTCATTCACTACTCATCCAGATTTAGTCCATTTGGCATCAGTTCAAAGCTCAAGTAACTCTCTTTAAATCTCTCTCTTCTTCTTCTTCCAGTAACTCTCTCTCCATACAGAGTAGCCAGGACTACATGCACATGCACAGTCGGTAGCGGTTCGGCAGTCCTGATGATTGGTAGTGGTCCGTAGGCAAACGGTACCGAGTAGTCCTGGCTACTCTGTACTATACGAACTTGTTGCAGTTGCTGGTAGAGCGCAGTAGCCAACTGATGAGTCCCACCGCGATAGAAATAAGGGACGAAAGGCCAGTCTATTGGCTGTCTGGTCTGCCTGAGGGGTGGAATTGGAGAACCTTCTTGCTATCTGTTCCAGCCACCTGAGAGCGTTCATTATATCAGACCTCTCTGAACTTCTGTGCCAGAATTTTGAGAATTTTCTGGCCAGAGGAGCTCCAGTCCCTGAGGCCAGAGCATGCTGGTCCCTGGAGCACCAGTCTGGCTGCTATGTGTGTATGGGGTCTTTCCAGAAGGAGATGTTGTACCGGTTGGTCCCTAACAGGGCTTTGATGGCACATACATAGTTGCTAGCGGTTTGGCAGTCCTGAGTTTGGTCGTGGTCCCTACCTAGGCAACCGTACCGAGTAATCCCGGCTATTCTGTACTATACGAACTTGTTGCAGTTGCTGGTAGAGCGAGGTGAATTAAGCCTGAATTAAGCCTGAGTATACAATGCTAATTAAAGTGCTCTGAGGTTACTGTCACTATCAGGGAGCGAGGTGAATTAAGCCTGAATTAAGCCTGAGTATACAATGCTAATTAAAGTGCTCTGAGGTTACTGTCACTATCAGTGGTAGCCTCGTTCCCAGGCTCCACTGCCCAGTGTTTTAGAAAAACATGGGCAGCTTGCAAAAAACGTTGGGCAGTGGAGCCTGGGAACGAGGCTATCCCAGTGGTCACTCCACCTGCTGACTGGTGTCTGATCTATTAAACATGGCTATGAATGGTTCCCATATCTCATCTCTGGTATGCTATGAAAGTAGCTTCAGTGTCTACTGTTACACCCCCAACAGCCTCTGTCGCGACAACAGAATGAATACATCAGCTGATGAATCAAGTCTGGTCACACTGTTCCACCCCTTTACTGCAACAGAAGAGGCCACAACGTATCCCATAGACAGACTGACACAAGATAAATATTGAATAAAATGTACCTCATTCTTATTCACTTGCAAGTGTGGTGTTAACCCTCACAAAGTAATTAAGCACATGCAGAACTTAGTCATGAGAGGTATTTATAATGAGATAATTTGTTACATGTTATACCATAAATGCCTGGCATAGTACATAACAGTGATTAGAAGGAGAAATGCAAACCTAAAATACCAACATGGTCCTATGTTGGAGAGGTGGAGTCATCTGCTAGTCTGTCCATAACCTGTAGGATAGAGGGAGAATTCAATAACAATAACAAGTATGCTCCTGTACAATAAATGTGCTGTTACTATAAAATGGTTCAGAGACCACTCACTGTCTTGATTCCAGGCAGGTTGAGCAGGTGGCCAATCACTGGACAGGTACTCTTCTGAGGAAAAGTATTGCATGTGGAAACAAACCACTGTGGGGTGGGAGGGGATCATGTTATATAATGAATATCTGAAATTGAGGCTTCCTAAACAAACCATGCCTGACAACAAAAACCATGGCAACACATCCAAGTACTGCGCTACATGTAATTACTGCTGCTGTATCCAGGTTGCTACGTGCATAAGTTATCGCGTGTCAGTGCTAATAGATGCACGTACAAACCATCCAACTACGTACATATACAGACAATGCTCTTCTGGTTTAGTACCACTCTTCTACCATACAAACTACTTACCGAAATAATAAGAAAGCTCCATAGAGCTCAACCAGCATGCCTATGATGGGCCACCCTATGAGGACTATCAAGATGACTCCCAGGAAGAACGCTGTGCCTTTCAACTTGTGAGCCTGAAAGAAGAACTGGTAGGTCCTCTGCAGTCCGATGACGAATACTATCCCAGCCATGAACAGGATCTGGGAAAGAAAGACAGCATGAGTATACTAGGTAAATTCTTGAGATGTACATGTAATTGGGCTGGAAGCTTAATTTGACCACATTGAAGCCTACATGTAGTAAACTCTTTAGCACATTGATCTTACAATGCCAGCTCAACTACTGCACACTCTGCTTGGCCAATTTTGGTCTTGCAAAAGTACAAATTTGTGATTGAAATATATGCTGCAACTGTAATTACCAGAAGGAGCGTATAGTGATGTGAGAAGCGGAAGAAAGAGTAGGAGCATGCATGACCACGCAATTAAATTTCGCAAACGTTCCCACGCTAGTTCCGTTACTATTTTGGGCACGCACATGCCACAGTCAGAGCAGCATGCAGATGGCTTGAAACAGAAGGTCACAGCTGCCTAGCAAAGCGATACTATGCCCTACAGCGATCATCAACCCTATTTTGTGATTCATGATTGCCAACCGTATGCTGCCAGAGCTGTGAAGCCCAAGACAACTTACAATACTGGCGACTAACGCCATTTAGACTAAGCGACTGCTGGCTAAGTTTGTTGCTACAACATACCTAATCTTCAGAAACCCATCAAAATCTGGTAGGAGCCTGGGGTACACTGATCCAAGTGTGTGTTTGCTAGCCTGTACTTCCATCTGCAGCAAACGTTTGACGGCACACACACACACACACACACACGCTTACTCACTTTTCCCATCGCTAGCAGCCCTTATCAAAGAACAGTACCACACCGAGGAAGAGGAAGGCCAGGCCAAAGGTCACCAGACCCAGACCGATCTCTGGAGAAGAAGGCAGTATACAGCCAATACATGTACATGTATACGATAGCCTCACAGCTTGCTACATGATTTAATTACCATGGCGACTATACAGGCACTTTACATTACGTTTCCCATCCATTGGCTACACCATTCTAGGAATCATACAAAATGCATACGACTCATTAAAATTTTGCCCATATTGACAATCAGTATTAGAATTTGTGATGCTTAATTTCGTGTTATTGATAGTGCATGCCTTAGCGATAGATGTACTAGAGTTCCCCAAAATTCCACAGTTCACAATACCTCTGCAAATATAGAACCTCATGAAAGTATAATATTATACAGCATGTGAGTACACCTCGTACCCCATCCGTCATTTCATGCAGGGGAGGGGGAAATCCCCTCCTTAACCTAAGTTTACTCCCCCCTAAATTTCAGAAAAGACAATGATTAGTTTTGTGTTAAAACAACTGCAAAATTGTTAATACAGCAAATATTGTTTTTAGGAACATAAATTTGACTCAAAAATAGATGACGTAAAAATATTAAAAATTTCTTTGGGTTGTGACCGGAATAGGTACTAGCCGTTGCCAATAGCTGAATGCACCAAGGTACTATCAAACTTCCCATCTGCCTGGGTGGCAACAATTGCTTTCGTATAACTGCATGCATCCATACGTACATATTCATGCATCGACCACAACAACGATTTAGTGTACCTGTAGCTTGACCACTAGACTACAGCTGCTTCCCCAAAACAGCGGACTAAAATAGTACTTCAGAACACCCCACTGAACTGCAAAGGCGCAGAGGAGGGCTGCAACTGGTAGACTAGCTTAGTATCTAGAAATACCATTGGGTGTTCCGTATAACAGGGTAGCTACTGTAAAAGTGCAACTATTTAATAATGATTGTGCAGCGCTACATAAATGAAACTTGGTTTGCAGTTAGTGCACTACCTGTTGTTTATGTACAGTTTGTAACTTGTGTCCATGAGCTATTTTGTTGTTGCTAGAATCCCAGAGGCTTAGGTGTTCCGTATACCCCCATTTCCCTTAGTACCAGTGGTGCCAAGACAGCCTTACTGGGAGCTGATCCTACAGCAAGTGCCACTTCATGGCCAATCTCACAAGCGACTATAAAAACCATGGACAGCCAAGTAGAAGGCCACTTCGACTAACCCCTATCTATGGTAAAGACTTCCCTTCTAGGTAACTTAAACTGGACCAAAATGACCACTCACTTTGCATATCCGTAAAGTTTACTGAAAGCATTTTGAATTCTTCTTCTCAGAAATCTATCCAGCCCGAACGGAACGATGGATACCATCGAGTGAGCAGAAAGAAATTCTATTTAATGAATCCCTCGTGGATAATTATTAGTCTCGTTCCCACGGCCACTTAGTCAGATTCCAACTGCGTGGCCTGGGAACGAGACTAGCCAGTTCCGGCAAACCTATGCATAGTGCTAGCACCTGTTGTCGAATGGCACCTACAAGAAAACTCCATATATGGAATACTTAGCAGTTATGCATGGCTGGTTTACTACTAGACTAGTGCTAAGTAAATTATAGCGCTTATATAGCACTTACCATATAAGGAGTGTTGGGCAAGTGCTATTTGACAACAGGTGGAATCAGCATACATGCACAAGTTTAACGCTCCTTCTTTGGGTTATGAGCTCCTGGTGCTAGTGATTGGTTGGTTTGTACAGCTAGGTAAATGGCGGGAATGTAGCGGGAAAGCCAGCTGCTTCCAGACCTCCAGTTTGACACCTCTAATTGTACCTGCGAGCAAAAGAAAAATATACCTGTAGTCTAGTTAGCAACTGGAGGAAAAGAAAATTTATACCTGTACAATGTAGTTAGTAACTGGAAGAAAAGAAAAATTATATCTGTAGTTAGCACGGTAACTGCACTTGCGGAGGTACAGGTATAATGTTTAGCTATGTATCATCCATAGCCTCATACGTGCCCAGACCATGTGAAAAACTTGTTTTTCATGTGGTCTGGTCACGAGACAAACTAGCCTCGTTCCCAGGCTCTAGTAACATGGCCTGGGAACGAGGCTATAGACTAACATGCCCATGTCATCCTCTTTCAGAGTTTATTTTTACTTTACAGCCATAGAAGAAGATAAAACCGAGTTAGTCAACCCTTCTGTATCATTACTTTGTACGCAGACACTCGAGCACCTGGCCGGTGCCGGGGTATCTGGGCCTGTTCTGTTGTGTAGCAATTCTCCACATAATTACAATAAAGCCACTTCAGCTTGATTTGTTATTTAATGGTCCATTTCTTCATTGCAGTAGAGTCGGTAGGTCAGCTTGATCGAAGATATACTATTGGCGAGGAATCAACTTCTAGTCCACGTATATTTATACATTGTATAGTCTTTCTATCAATCGCAATCTATGTATTTATGTTGCCGATCGCTAGCTCGCTATATCACAATATAGCCACTAATTGGTCCCCCTCATCTTGCAAACTGATCATCTCTATGGCACAGTATAAGCTCCTGCTCCCACTTAACTCCTTTTGCATGGCCATTACAAGCAAATAACTATGTCTTGAGGGTTGGTCGGCCCTGAAATGTGGAGGAGTGATGGAAGGCTGCACTAGCTTGTCCCCACCAATAGATGTTGTACCAATGCATCTAGATGTTTTGCCAGTAATGGGGGGGGGGGGGGGGAGGAGGGGCTACAATTGAACTCATTGGGGAAGATACTATAATTACGTTGCCCGACTGAAACAAAAAAAAAACCTTAATTAGCAGTTCAATTACTTACAATGTAAGTTTAACTTGGTAGCCCCCTGCACCTCCCAGTCAGAGCAGTACTGGTTGACCTCCGACCTCCCATGGACACCAGCACCTGCCTCAACCTCCAGCACGCCCTTACCTCCACCCTGACACTCCTCCACCACCTCACCGGCCCCAGCAGGCTGCCCCTCCTCTCCCTCACCGTGCTGGGGAACTACCCTGAGGTACACACAGTCTCATACCGGTACCATCTGTGGTCTAGTCGTGTCTCAATCACATACCATGCAGCCACTTTCCTCATTTTTGATTGATAGATAACACTGCATGAAGTCTACCAATCAAAACAGTGAAATGACTGGCTAATGAATAATTCATAAGTTAGCCAAACATTGTTATTTAACCCTAACTGTACCCTAAGCTGCTTGATGGTCATGCAGATAATTAATTGGTTATTAAGATTGTGTAAGATGTGAGCTGAGTGTAGCTATGTGCTGTATGGGAATAGTTAGGCAGTAGGGGGGTTAAGACTTAGCTTTAGCCATTCGAGGATTGATCCATCTGCGGTAATGAGATGGGAAGGCAGGAAGATTGAGGGGGGGATATTTGCTCCTAACTCAAAATTTCCTCCCCTATAACAATAATTCATTAGCAGCCCTTTTGGGCCCCATGAGTCACCTGGGGGGGGGGAGCAAATTCCTAGACAACCTAGGAAGGTTGTGGCTCGATCTCCACACATACTGCACATCTTTCCCACCCCAACTGAAAAATCATATCAGTCTGAGCATACTCTTGTAACCATTACAATACCTAACCTTGTACCCAGGCCTTCCACGCCCAGATTTCATCTCGCAGCCATTTTTCTCCACAGCTGCGAGATAAAATTTGGGTGTGGAAGGCCTGGGTACAAGGTTACCAATACCCTGCATATAGTGAAGACATGTAATCCCATAACCATAGCTTTTGATATATTATGTTTTAGAATAATGCCACTACGTCAATATCAGCATACGTATTAACTTTTTGTACGCCATGGGCACATTTATGTGCCTATACAAAATAGAGAAAACAACACACTTTATATTAACACCCCTACATGACGTAATCAGAATGTTGACGCCACATTCCATGACGTCACTGCCACTTGTAACCATGCCCATTTAGGCACACGGTCTATAGCTTCACGCTAGGCCTTCTTGACAAAATTCCTAATATTTTTTTGATGTGTGTGATATATCCTAGGATTAATGGCAAGGGGTGCCGGAAATTCTACCATGATGGTTAAGGGTGCTAGCTTTCCTGAGGGCGGTCCAATTTTCTTAGAAAACATTGTATGGGGGTGCCAAATTTCCTGTGACAGTCCGGATATCTCTGTAAGCATGGCCAACCTTATCTTATCCCTAACCTCAACCCCGCCCACTGCTGCAGCCACGTGCACGCCCTGGTTTTAACATAAGGAGGATTAACTACGAACACTTGATAGGTGCGAGCCAGGGGTACTAGCACTGAATTATACATAAAGAGCACAGCAGAGGGTGGAGAAGGGGTGTGGTTTATTTTTGCATGTGAGCATGCAATAAAAGGTCAAACGACTTATTATCATTATTATATTATAGGCTGTGTATGTCAGATTTATACCTTACACGCGTGGGAATGTAGACGCATCCCCCCCGTGTATCACAAGTGGAATCGCAATTCGCAAATGTATATGCATAACACTTGGAAATTATCTTGTCGCTATACTCGTGCATGTACAGTAATCAGTATACAACACAAATAACAAACTCCGTTTAGGTTAACAGAACTAAGAAGTGATTGTTTTACAAAGGTTTGCAATGTCATAATACTTCGGTTAACGATGTTTCAAAGTTCCAGTGCAGTACCAACCGTTTTTGCCACTATTTGGCTCATGAGCTTCTACAACATTTGTCTCCATGTTATCATTAAGACATATTGAAGGATAAAAGCCTATCTCATAGCGTAAACTCTCTTTACGCACCCAGTCGATTTTTTGTTTTGCCACGTTGATATTTCCTATTCGGCAATGAAGATTCGTGGAGGCACCTTCCTGGTGTACTTCAAGCACATGGCCCCTGGAGTCTATAGCAATGCACGGATTGGCCCCGTCAGCGTACACCGTACTAGGTCCCCACGAAATAGTTTGGTTCTCTCGATTCAGCTGTCCCAGACGATATTCTAGCTGACTGCTTTTGTGGACCTCGACCACTGCCCCAGCGTTATTTACCGCGACAGCAAGACCTTTTCCTACACCGTATGGAAGTGATGGTCCCCAGGTAATGGTTCTGTATGTCACATCCACCGTGCCGACACGGTAGTATGAAGCATATGACCCGAAAGCACTTGAGAATATCAAAAAGAGAAGCTATGAGCAAAGAGTTCGAGAAGTTGAACACGGCTCGTTCACTCCTTTAGTTTTCTCTGCATCTGGAGGCATGGCACCAGCCGCAACTACCACCTTCAAGAGACTGGCCTCACTGATATCGGAAAAGCAACAGCAGGACTACAACAAAACCATTGCATGGATCAGATGCCTGCTAAGCTTTTCATTGGTCAGATCTTCAGTGATGTGCCTCAGAGGAGCACGATCCTCCTACCACCACCCAACGAGACCAGACTGTGACACCCCCCTGGATGTGGCCCTCTCAGAAGGTCACGTCCCAACCCACTGAACAGAAAATTCTCTATATGGACCACTTTTATCATTCATTTCATCACCTTTACTTTCGGTTTGTAAAATGCTTATATTTTTATTCTGTTTTTGTTGTTGCTTCATAAAAAAAAAGAAAAAAGAATAAAAAAAAGAAAAAAAGAAAAAAAAGAAAGCACTCGTTAGGTGTACAGTGATTACAGTACCGTCATCTCGCACAGCAACTGCAGGAATTAGACCCTTTTCGTAGCAAGTAGCATCGCCCCACTCAATTTTCTGCGAAGTTTCATCGACGACTCCGACACAGTAGTAAAGGTCGCGATTCGCCGTCGACTCATGCACTTCAACAACCGCACCAGGGCCACTATTATTGATTGCTACACGGGGATACGATCCGCGATCATAGACAATGCCTTCCCCCCAAGTGATTTCGTTGCTGTCCTCAATTTTACCAACCCAATACAACATCTTGTTCTCCAGTCTTCCTGAATTCATCACTTTAACCACAGTGCCGCTGTTGTTTACGCAGATCGAAGGATACGTACCAGTGTCGTGTTGAACTGACTGTCCAAATTCGACGTAGACTCTTTCATTCGCTGCCATACTGATTTGTACAGCTATATATTCCTATACTAATTGACAGTGAAAATCTAAGTTTCCAAAGAGGCCAATAGCTACATGTCACAGTTCACTATACCGGATGCATTTCTGTGTCTGCGTGATAGACTCCACCCCTTTAACGGTGTGCACGAAGTTAACTTAGCCTGCCTCCCACCTCAGTTTTTATCTCGTAGAGAATTTGTAGAAAGTTTGTAGGAAATTTATTTTCTCAACACAAAATTTCCTACAAAATTCTACGCTAGTGACGAAACGCTCTCTGTCTCAAGGGACGGCACATGTAGCCTCGTTACCAGGCTCCAGGGTAGCATCCATCGCCATTCGAAAGCTATCTGCGATGTAGCAGTTTGCTCACAGCTGCCTTATTTCCTCTGCTTATACCGCTCACTGCTTATATCGAGCACCGCCCACCGTGTGTTTGCCTTTTATCAGGCGTGAATGTGTATCCAAGGATACTTAATTACTAATGTGGATGGAAACTACGCATAATTTCATCCACATATGTTGCCCCAATCTATTACCAATACTCTAAACTGTGTAACCAGTTCACCTTTGTTCAAAAAAAGCGTCTAGGTAAGTGCTATAACAGGGAAGTTCCTGTTGTCCGTTGACCGTCCACCACCGTCAAAATAGAGCATAGAAAGGTGCTCTAGAGTTTCTTTTCATCGACCATTCCTCACGACCGCAACGAGGATAGCGTCGTCAAATTTCCGGAAGTTTCCAATCCACGTTAGTAATTAAGTATCCTTGGTGTATCACGTGATGAGTTTTACCAGGCCCTACCCCGCTTTTCGTACTGCAAGCGACGAAAGCCGGGGTGAAGGTCTGGGAATGAGGCTACAGCACATGCACGAGGCATCCTATAAGGCGGGGTAACTCAAGTTGGGGTATCTTCTTGATACCTCGTAATTGAAGGCGGGTAGCTGTGTTGTCACTCTCCATCGTCTTTGGGGAGTCGGACACACTAACTATACTGCAAAACAGATAGCAGTAGCTAATTAGCCCAGCTAGGATATGTCTTTATTATCGAAAAATGTGTACAAAAATTGTCAGAGTGTCAAGGTATCACTGCTAGACACTGCTCCTCTACCATTTAAACTCTACTCACCGAAATAATAAGAAAGCTCCGTAGAGCGCAATCAGCATTTACTATGATCGGCCACCCTATGAAAATGTGTCCCAGGAAGAATGCTTTGCCTTTCAACTTGTGAACTTGAACTTGTAGGTCCGCTGCAGTCCGAAAATGAAATTCAATACTATCCCAGTCATGAATAGCACCTGGGGAAAAGAAAGACAGGATGAATATAAGCTGGTGATGCAATTAGGCTGGAAGCTTTGACAACATTAGGGTCTAATAAGCTTTTCAGCAATATAATTTCCATTCCAGTTCAATTCCTGCATACTGTACTTAATCCATGGGCAGTGCTGACAACCAGTGACTATGGTGATCAATATTAATCTTCTACAAATCCCCAAGTTCTGTGCATGCAGCTACTCATTCATAACTCACTCTCATTATCATAACTGCACATTCAGTCAATGACTAAAGGCTATGGTTGTGTGCACGTTAATGTCCGGTAATTATAATTGCAGCCATGGCTAGGTCTTGATACACAATGCTCACTGGATTTGTCTTTATACTTCTGGACACCGTTTTTATCCCCTGGACAAAGAGATTTAGACCCCTGGACACAGGCTATTTTTGATAATGAACCCCTGGACACGAAGAATTTGATACTGCCTCCCATGGACAAATTCTGTATTTTTTTACTGCACCCCCCGGATATGAGCAATTTGACCCCTGGACACATAATTTTTGTTTCGAGCAACCCTTGGACAAGATTTATTCAGTACCCGTTTAGGGAATTTTAAATTTGTCATCTAGATGTTTGAGCGAGAAATAGCTCAATGGCAGAATTTTAGATGGTGAGTGCTTTGATTCACCCACTCAATGTATAGTACCTACAGTAATTACAGAAAGCATGACCCATGTGGAGTGTCTTATGATTTGTGTGGAGTATCATGTGAGGTCTCATTACCTGAAGTCCTGGGTCTTGTGATGGCTCCGACTCTGACGTGCTGCCGATGGCCTCTTCCATCTCTGCAGCCTCGAGGGTTGCCATGGCAACATCCACCAATCTGTACAAGGCTTACAATAAAGATTGGCATCCAGATACATCTGTATGTAGATATATTTTCTTACTTACATGCACCTCAGAATGAGCCATACTTCCCCGTGGCATGGATAAGTAAAGAGATAAAATGAGCTCATTAGAACCACTCAACCATGTTGCCCATCCACATGTCAGTTTGTATATACACACTACACAGATACTAGAATTACTGGGCCTGTAACAATCCAAAAGTAGGCTAGTTGAATCCAGCAATACTGCTATTGGATGCTTCAACTAATGTTTCCTCTAGAAAGTTTTGCGAATCATCCTTAGAAGAGTCTGGCAAAAAAATTACAGATCGTAACCTCACACAGGATAGGAAAGATATGACGTAAATCTTACAAATGTCTCCACTACACACATACACATACATATGCGTGCACACACACACACACATACACACACACACACACACACACACACACACACACACACACACAGACAGCATTGGAGTACTATCTCACAGGAATTAAATCCTGGGTATGCTCCGAGGTCACTCACTATCACAGTCAAGAGGCCGAGTGAAGCACACCACCCTGGACCACCTGCTGACAGGTGTCTGATCTATTAAACATGGCTTGAATTAAGTAAGTTCCCATATATCATCCCCTCTGGTATGCTATGAAAGTAGCTTAGTGTCTACTGTTACGCCCCCCAACCCTACCCCCAACAGCCTCTGTCACAACAACAAAATGAATACACCAACTAATGAATTAAATGTGGTCATGCAGGTCAAGTGTTCCACCTCTCTACTGCAACAAGAAAGGTCACAATGTACCCCATACCATGTGTGACACCAGACACACATTGAGTATAACCTACCTCGCTTTTATTCGCTTCCAAGTGTGGTGTGAAGAAAATACATACATGCAAAACTCAGTCGTGAGCTATACCATGAATACCTGGCATAGTACATAACAGTGATTAGAAGGAGCAATGCAAACCTAAAATACCACATGGTCCTATGCTGGGGAGGTGGAGTCATCTGCTAGTCTGTCCATAACCTGTAGGGTGGAGGGAGTGTGGAATAAGCAAATGTACATGTATGTAGGAATATGTCCGTATAATAACCATGATACTGACAGAATGGTTCAGAGACTACTCACTGTCTTGATTCCAGGCAGGTTGAGCAGGTGGTACTCTTCTGAGGAACAGTATTGCATGTGGACACAAGCCACTGTGGGGTGGGAGGGGATGATGTTGTTTTTGTATAATGAATATTTGAAATGGAGGCTTCTTAAATAAACATGCCTGACACTGAAACCATGGGAACTCATCTGAGCACTGTGCTAATTACTGCTGCTGAGGTTGCTCTAAGTTATCGTGGGTCATTGTTAATAGATGTACGTACAAACCATCAAACTATGTACATATACAGACACTACTCGTCTGCTTTTAGCTACATAGAGACACCGCTCTTCTACCGTTCAAACTACTCACCGAAATAATAAGAAAGCTCCGTAGAGCTCAACCAGCATGCCTATGATGGGCCACCCTATGAGGACTATCAAGATGCCTCCCAGGAAGAACGCTGTGCCTTTCAACTTGTGAGCCTGAAAGAAGAACTGGTAGGTCCGCTGCGGTCCGATGATGAATACTATCCCAGCCATGAACAGGATCTGGGGAAACAAAGACAGCATGAATATATTCTTGTGATGTAATTGGGCTGGAAGCTTAACTTTGACCACATTCAGGCCTACATGTAATAAGCTCTATAGCAACAATTTTTTACAATGCCAGCTCAACTACTCCACACTCTGCTTGATCAATTTTTATCTTGCAAAAGTAAAAATGTGTGATCGAAATACATGCTGCAACTATAATGGACCCTTTCCACGAAAAATTCCATTAGGGATTTCTGTAGCTATGGCAACAACATTCCATGCCCTGCAGGCATGGATAGCTCCTTTCAACTTTGAAGTAAATTGAATATTTAATGGAGTGGATATGACCTCACAAACCTATACACATTATATATACACATTTTGTATGGGCTCATATGGGAGATTGGTCTGGAGGCGCCTCCAGTGCAAATCTCTCATAGGGGCCTATATAAAATGTGTATAAGTTTGTGAGGTCATATCTATTTCATTAAGTATCCAATTTGCTTCAAATTTGAAAAGAAGCCCCCATACCTAGAGGACATGAAATACAAAGAGTATTGTTACCATAGCTACAGAAATCTCTCTTGTAGCCTAACGGAATTTTTTGCGGAAAGGGTCTATTACCAGACATTATGCACGTGCACACATTCAACTACTGTAGTATTAACTCTAATGAAAAAATTAAGCACATGCAGTCATGAGAGGAACTTGAAATGGGAAATTTTATTACCATGAATACCTGGCATAGTACATAACAGTGATTAGAAGGAGCAATGCAAACCTAAAACACCACATGGTCCTATGCTGGAGAGGTGGAGTCATCTGCTAGTCTGTCCATAACCTGTAGGGTGGAGGGTGGAGGGAGTGTGGAATAAATGTAACAATACACTGGAATATGTATCAAGTATGAACCTGTACAATAAATGTACTGATAGAATGGTTCAGAGACTACTAACTGTCTTGATTCCAGGCAGGTTGAGCAGGTGGCCAATCACTGGTACTGAACAGTATTGCATGTGGAAAGGATGTGGTGTTTGTAATGAATATCTGATATTGAGGCTTCTTACACAAATCATGCCAGACAACTGAAACCATGGCAACTCATCCAAGCACTAATTACTGCTGCTGTGGCCAGGAATTTGCTATAAACTATCGTGTGTAATTTCCAATACACTCCATCAAACTACTTACGTGTATATGTAGTATAAAGAGGGAGCTACAGATACTGCTCTTCTACCATTCAAACTACTCACTATCAAGATGCCTCCCAGGAAGAACGCTGTGCCTTTCAACTTGTGAGCCTGGCTGGTTCTTTGCTGCTCTGCACAGTTTGGAGGTTTCAAGACCCTCCACATTTAATGGGAACAAAATTTCGTGCTACAGCAATCCTGTGAATATACCACAAATTAGAATCTCCCAAAAGAAACCAGCTATACATACGGTGGTACATAGGATGCTCCAATGTACTGCATAGCCGGTTTCTTTCAGGAGGTTCTAATTTTCATTATAGTACCGTACAGCTGGTTCTTTTGTGGGGTTCTAATCCTGTAGGGAGGTTGCCAATTACCAACAAGTGCCATGAAAATCTGCTCCAGTATACCCACACCCAGATATGCATACACACACTCACACATGCACACACACCACAAATGGCCCTCCCCCCCCCCCCCCCCACACACACACACACACTGACTCACCTCACATTTCCCATCGCTAGCAGTCCCTTATCAAAGAACAGTACCACACCGAGGAAGAGGAAGGCCAGGCCAAAGGTCACCAGACCCAGACCGACCTCTGGAGAAGAAGCCACTAGACACTAGGCAATACATACAAATTGTAGTTGTGCATGCAATAAGTGAAAGAGGACTCTCCAATTGGGGACTATGTAGTACATCAGATTGCATCACTGCTATAATGTACATGCAGCTGGCTAAATACCTTGGCAACTATGTATGGGCACTTTAAATAAAGTTTTCCAATAATCGACCACACCATTCATATACAAATTACTAAAACGTATGCCCATAATGACAGTCAGCATAAATGCTCATCAAAATCACTCAAAAATATTACCTATCTTGCACCATCCACATGTCAGTCTGCACACATACTACACAGACACTACCATGGGCCTGCAACAGTCCAAAAGTAGACCGGTTGAAACCAGCAGTACTGCCATTAGTTCACAGGATGCTTAAATTAATGTATCCTCTAGAAGTTTGCTAAGAAATACGATACGTACATCTTACAAATGTCTTCAGTGCACACATATACACACATAGACACAAACACACCCATGCCTACACATGCAGACACACACACACACACACACACACACACACACACACACACACACACACACACACACACACACAGCATTGGGGTTTATCTCACAGGAATTCAAGCTAGGTAATTGAAGTGCTCTGACGTCACCCTCATTATGAGTAATAACACAATCATGTATACACTAAGAGGCTCAGTGGTGCACATCACACCACTCCACCTGCTGACAGGTGTCTGATCTATTAAACATGGCTATATGAATGAAGTCAGTTCCCATATCATATCTTTGGTATGTTATGAAAGTAGCTTCAAGTTCTACTGTTACACCCCCAACAGCCACTGTCGCGACAACAGAATGAATACAACAGCTAATGAGTCAAGTCCCTTCATGTACGTCAAGTGTTCCACCCCCCTCTTGCAACAGAAGGGGTCACAATATATCCCATACAGTGACTGACACCAGACAAACATTAAATACAACCTGCTTCGATTTCATTCAGTTCCAAGTGTAGTGTTAACCCTAATTAAGAAATTAAGCACATGCAGAATTCAGTCATGAGAGGAACTTGAAATGGAAAATTTTGTTACAAGTTATACCATGAATACCTGGCATAGTACATAACAGTGATTAGAAGGAGCAATGCAAACCTAAAATACCAACATGGTCCTATGCTGGAGAGGTGGAGTCATCTGCTAGTCTGTCCATAACCTGTAGGATGGAGGGAGTGTGGAGTAAATGTAACAATACACTGGAATATCTATCAAGTATGAACCTGTGCAATAATAGTATGGTTCAGAGACTACTCACTGTCTTGATTCCAGGCAGGTTGAGCAGGTGGCCAATCACTGGTACTCTTCTGAGGAACAGTATTGCATGTGGAAACAACCCACTGTGGGGTGGGAGGGGATGCACAATGAATATTTGACTTCTTAAATAAACATGCCTCACAACTGAAACCATGGCAACTCATTTGAGCACTGTGCTAATTACTGCTGCTGATCATGAGGTTGCTCTAAGTTATCGTGGGTCATTGTTAATAGATGTACGTACAAACCATCAAACTATGTACATATACAGACACTACTCGTCTGCTTTTAGCTACATAGAGACACCGCTCTTCTACCGTTCAAACTACTCACCGAAATAATAAGAAAGCTCCGTAGAGCTCAACCAGCATGCCTATGATGGGCCACCCTATGAGGACTATCAAGATGCCTCCCAGGAAGAACGCTGTGCCTTTCAACTTGTGAGCCTGAAAGAAGAACTGGTAGGTCCTCTGCAGTCCGATGATGAATACTATCCCAGCCATGAACAGGGTCTGGGGAAAGAAAGACAGCATGAATATACTAGGTAAATTCTTGAGATGTACAATGTATATACATGTAATTGGGCTGGAAGCCTACATGTAGTAAGCTCTTTAGTTACAATGCCAGCTCAACTACTGCACACTCTACTTTACCAATTTTTGTCCCTGCAACTATAATTACCAATTATTAGACATTATTCACGTGCACACATGCAACTACAGTGCCATACAGGCTTAGTATGAAGATTGGCATCAGATACATGTACATACACATTTTCTCAAGCACCTGAGAATGAGCTGTGCCTCCCTGTGGCATATGTTCAAGCGAAAAGATAAATAAGGTGATCAATACCACTCAACCGTGCTGCCTATCTTGCACCGTCCACATAACTATCCAGTTTGCACACAGGTGCTACATTCATCGACCTTCAGCTATCTATTACCATATGACCAGTTATTTTCTCATATTGATAGTTAGCAAAATATGTTCACAGTTCGGTTTCAAGGTTCAAGCACATATTGCTTCATTGCACCCTAACTTGGAAGGAGCTAGCAGGTGAGTATAACAATGGCAACCATAGGGCTTTGTTTCAGGTTCCCTGCAGCTGGACTCTACAACTTACTTGTGCTGCTAACTATACATGTAGCTATAAGCAACTGGATATACATGTATGGTAGATTTAGTACTCATGATCTTTTAATATGTATCGTACTGCTGGTTTCCTTTGTGGGGTTCTAATTTTCTGTACGCACGCACACATGCACACACACACACACACACACACACACACACACACACACACACACTGACTCACATTTCCCATCGCTAGCAGTCCCTTATCAAAGAACAGTACCACACCGAGGAAGAGGAAGGCCAGGTCAAAGGTCACCAGACCCAGACCAGAAGGCGGTATACAGCCAATACACGTATACAATAGTCTCATACAAAATGTAACAGGTACTTTACATGAAGTTTCCATCCATTGGCTACACCATTCTAGGAATCATATAAAAATGGGAAGTGATCTCTACGTACATGTATTGCAGGGTTTCATACACGATTTTAAAATCGTGTATGAAACTCTGTGTTGGCGGGGGGAGGGGAAAGCCATGACCTGTACCATGATTTACTAGGGGTCTGGGAGCATGCCCCCCCCCCCCAACAAAATTTCTGCTTTTTACAGTCTCTAAAATTGATTCTATAGCATTTTTTTAGTCGAATTTATTCATAACTTCTAAAAACAATATTTGCTGTATTAGCTAACAATTTGGTAACACAAAAGTAATGATACTAGATAGTCTTGTCTGAAATTTAGGGGGGGGGGGGGACTTAGGTTGGGAGGGATTTCCCCCCTTTTCCCTGCACTGTGAATGTACATGTAGTTATCATCTAATGATACATGTACGTGTCCTCTCCCTCAGGGTATATAGGTTTTTGTACATGTATTATTATGACATCATCACCTCGAAAGGTCACCTGATTTCTGCTACAGGAAAGGTTTGAAAGATCACGGATGGAAGACTGACAGACAAAACAATCAGCAGTACATTGAGAGTTGCATGCTCATCAAAAGAGTAGTTCATGATGCTCATTGCAAAATTGCAGATCATGTAGGATATCCGACTCTGCGAAATTTATACCCACGCAGCCTAACCCTGGCCCTAACGTAACCTAACCCTAAACCTCACGCGGGTATAATTTTCGCGGAGTCGGTTATCCTACATGATCCATATAATAAGATCTGGTGCTGCACAATTTCACCATTATAATGAAATCGTGCGACACCAGAACTGGTGTGGGGAGGGGAGCAAAAATGTCTAACAGCCTTGCAAGCCATATATTGCCTCTGTATACATTAATTTTTAATATGACGTCAGAAAACATTATATAGCTCCAGTGCAGACTACTGCACCACTGAGGGAGCTGAATTCATTAGTTTCTTTCATCCAGGTCTTCCTTTACCCACGCTATGTGTTCACTTTCCATACTAATCATTAATTAATACCTTTCATTATCCACTCTATTACACCACCTATGTTTTCTCCCATTTGAGGTTGTTTATAATATTATTGAGGCTATCTGGATATAAAAAGAGCAGTTTACAATAATACACAAATACAACTTGCAAACCCTAGCTAAATGGTGGCAACCTATCATGTGCAAGCATACAACTATTGTGCTACAGTGCAGCAAACTAGTAGCGTTACAGTGTACATTTGTTACATAACTTTGGGTTTGGACTATAAAAAATAAACATTGTACCACAATCGTAGGAATTAACAATTCCTACGATTAATACGAGCAATTTATTCTACGAACAATTTATTCTACGAATAATTTATTCTGGTGATACAATACTTAGTGCAGAAAAAGGCACTCATAAACAATGTAGTACAATGTTAATATTACAGGAAGTTTATGTTGGGGTAGAACAAATACAGCCATGACAAGCATAGTATTATAGTATATAACAATAAACAATAATGTTATAATATGCATGGCCTGGAAAGGATACACAGATGCAGTAATCATAGTTCATATAAATCATAAATACATAAATATGACTATACTATATATTATCTCTATTATCTGGATTCTGCCGTACTTTTGTTAATTGAGATGGATACTCAGTATATTTGAGTGTAATGAGAAACGGCAGAGTCACAGTCTTGTACAGAACAACTTGGCTAGCAAGCCACCCCTCGGCAGCACCGACCCCCTGGCCTACTACACTTCCAACCATTCCTCCAACAGCAGCTCCAAGCACAGGCACGGGAATGGCAACCTGCCCAACTAAAGCCCCACCCACTCCTCCAAGAATTGTGGAACCCGTTGTGAACGACTGTCTGATGATGCCGCGATGATAGTCTGTCTCAGAAATGATGCCAAATTTCTTCTTTTGATGGAGTTTGTATAGTCCTCTAGCTAAAAGTGGACCTTCGAATAGAACATTTACACCAATTGCAATGCCACCAATTGCTCCAACTGCTGTTCCACTTGCAGCTGCACGGTAGCCTAATTTGAAAACAGCTTTTGCCCCTGCTTTTGCACCAGCTTTGAATGCTGCTTTACTGCCGGCTTTTGTAGCAGCACCTCCAGCTGCCTTTGCTGCATAAGCCAAGATTGTGGCTCCATGGACTGCTAATTTTGCAACTGCCTTTGTTCCTCCCCTTAGTGTAGCTCTAGAGAGGGAGAATTGAATTGGTTTGAGTACATTCCTGTTTGTGAATTGTAGCGCTTTATGCATGTTTTCAGCAACTTGTATACTCATGGGATGCCCAATGGTAGCATTCATCACCACATGTTCACAGTTGTTTGTACGAATGCTGTAGATCTATGGTTAAAAAGATTTGGTATTATTATAGTAACTTCACTGAACACATCAAACACTGAACTAATGAAATTGTTAATTGACCATGCAGAGAAACTGATAGGGACAGAATGTAGGTACCGGAGTAGTCTTATGCCCAGACCCTCCACCCACCCTCGCAAGGGTCTGGGCATGAGACTAGTACCAGAGTGACTACAAGAAAGTACCTTATAAAGTATTGCCGCCGCCCCTATATATATATATACTATAGCTGGGTGTTGGTTATAGGCTCCTGCTGTTAGCAACAGTATTACAAAGAACATAATTACACTGCAGATGCAGAATAGCTAGGTTATATACCTACTGATGTATCTACCTGGGGGGTAGGACTTTCAATTAGTTCCCTCAATATTTTAATGGTGTCTGCTGGGTTAATCCGCTCGGAGTAATGGATGCGGAATACACAACCATTCACAAACAAGTCGACTTCTTCCTCCAGCAATTCTGATTTTTTTCCATCGCTAATGCCAAAGTGAATCACTTTACATCGCCGTTTGTTTACCGCTTTGATGACTATCATGTGGTGATTGAACATTTTGGCACCACGTACTGGGCGCTCCAGGTGATCTCCTGGTTGAAGCTCTAAGGCTGATTCTACTTTTTTTCTTGGAAGCAGCAAGCGGTCGTGATTCAATTGAGATACTTCAATTACTTCAGACTCTCCATTTTTGACGAAGTTGACAAATTTCTGACGGTTGATGTCTGACCACATTTTATCCTTGGTACTACTATCTATCAAGGACTCGGCATTTTGGACAGTCTCTTCAGTTGTGAAACAGGCACCATGGTTGTAGTTGATGCGATAGAACTCATGACTCTCTTCGAACGACACTGTAGTTTCAGTAACCCTTCCAACCGTGCCACTTGGGGACCAGCTTTCAATGGCAAGACAGGCGATAGGTGAATGCACCTCGGTTACAAGGTAGTGGTGTGTACGTGTTTTATTCGCAACTTCAACAAGGTAATCACCACGATTGAGCTGACCAAAACTCCAAACTCGACTTTTCGATACTGGGAGGGCTTCATTTGTAAGAAAATCTACTTCAATCCCTTCTTCAGATCCTGTTTTTGTCCAACGCACAAACTTCATACGTACCATTGGAGAAAGACTACGCTCACCGAGCCTTGATCGTGCATTTTCAATTGCAATATCGGTAGGGAGGGATTCAAGGTATTTGATTCTGTGTAATTTCTCTGTACTAGGGTCAAGAGATATCTCCTTTTCTTCAATACATGTGCGAAACTGGTAGATTGCTCTGAATTGTGTGGGGTCAACAGGATTGTCCTCTCGCTCTGTCACCATACAATGAAACCAGTATGGTAAATGACTCTGGATAATGTGATCTCCAACCTGTATGTCATCAGCTGAGTGAATCTTTTCATAGAATAATGGACATAGCTGAGCAATCTGCTGGGATCTCTTTGGTGTTGGCTCGTCATTTCCTGGCAGATTTTTCTTTTGTGGTGGTACTATTTTCAGGTCACCCGGGTTTGCTGGAATTTGCTTTCCAATTTTTGCCCATGAAATAAAGAGAGATGGATCATGCATGTTTTCTCTGAGTAAACTTTCTCCTTTTTCACTACATGCTCTGATTTGAGATTGGTCAGGTGGTAGGCACTGCTTGTAGTTGATTCGATAGATTTGGTACTGGGCTATATCAACTTCACCATAGAGGGAACCATCACCTTTTATATTTGGCATGATGGCAAATGTGCTACCTGTAATATTCTTGTACAGGTAGACAGAGTGATACATATCCAATGCATCTTGAAGAATGATGTGATCTCCCTCATCAACTGCTAGCGCTGTATCTGGTGTGATTGGGGTGTAGCCAACTATGTTGTTGTCGGGACTAAAAAGACATTGCTGTGCTAGCGAGTAGCACTTACCTGTCTTCATCAGGGTCACGAACTCATCACTACTATTCCGCTTGTGATACTCATTGTCAGCATTATCGATGGCCTCTACTGGATCAACTAGTGAGGAGTGGGCATGGCTAGGGTATGAGATGCGAAAAATATGAGAACTTTCTTCCCATTTATTTTCAATTCTTTCAACCTTTCCATTGCCATTGGTTGTGTATGCCAAATATTTTTTCCCTTGTAGGTAGGCGTCGACAATAAGCAAATGCTTTGCTTGCCGTAATAGTGATGTAATCATGATGTGGTCACCAGGGCGTATCTCCTCTAGTGAGTGGATGTGGGACTTTGTAAACAGAGCCGACTGTGCTTCATCGCCAAGTGGACATTGCTCCTCTACAGAGTACTTTTGCCCTGTCTTCATCTTGGTCACAAATTCATCACTGCTTTGCCATTTTTGCTGGTATTCTCTCCTGGCATTTTCGATTGCTTTCTCGGCTGAATATATATCTGCACCCCCACCATAATCAATGCGGAAAACGGTTTTATCATCTGCTTTCCATTTTCGCTCCATCTTGGCCACTTTATCTCCACTGCATGTGTACGTGGTGTACGTATTAAGTGAATGATCGATGCTCTCCACAAGCCAATGATCACTGTATGCAGGAGATACTGAAGACATTTTACCAACAATCATTAGGTGATCTCCGGGATGCACATCATCCAGAGACTGAACTGGAACCATTGTAAGTACAGGATCCAGAGGGTAGGAATTGCCTGTGTGTATTCAGGAAAAAGGATTCAGTATACACAGCATTCATATACATCAAAAGCAGTCACTAGGAGTATATAATAACCCCTCCACTTCATGAATATGTACATTACACTGTAGCCAGACAATTTGTTTGTTATACCACTGCATACACAACATTGATGCTATTGTGTAAGTAATAATTATACCACGGTAGCCAGGGATTTATGTTTGATAACTACGCCGAGGTGGAGGAATGGTTATCAAACATAAATCCATGGCTACTGTGATATGACTATTTTATATTCTACCTGAATGGTTTGATACAAATCCGGTTGCTAAGACGCTTAGCAACGTATTTAAAGCAACAGCTATACTGTATACAAACTTTCAATACACAAAAGCTAGCTATAAGTGGCAAGACACTCCCAGTAACTGTAGCAAGCACAAATATTTACGATAGCTACCCGTCTAGCACCATTCGGCACAGAATGGTAGAAGCCACATACTCTAATGAGCGGAAACGTAGCTACATATACACACAGACAGAAATAACTTACTGTGCTTTTCCATATCAATTTCACTGATTTGTGAGCAGAGAAACTGCCATGCATCCTGCCTAGGCTTCTCCAGCTACCAGACCTACCATTGCTTTCTCAACGTGTGAATGATTGGAACACAATCTGTTTCCCAGATCATGCATACAATCAGATTGGTCGTTACAGGCCAGGGGGAGGGAAATATCTTAGGTAAACCACCTCTATATCCTAGGATACAAGGTGCCTCCAGACCAAATCCCTCATATAAAATGTTTATAAGTTTGTGGGGTCATACCTACTTCATTTATTCTCCAATTTACTTCAAATTTGAAAGATAACCTTTTTGTGTGATAAACATTACATGCAACAACAATAGCTATTGTTCCCATGTCAGCAAAACGATAAGTCATAACCGAATATGGTGTATGTATATCTGAAGGGCGGAGGAGCAGAGCTGTCCAAACAAGTATTATTGTCATGTCCATATGCATAGGGTGTGCATAAATTATGTCCACTGCAAAACTGGGCCATATTATGTAGCTACATATAATGTACCTTCATACTGAAGCACTTTGGTGATCTCAGTCAGCGGATTCTCCTTTCCTGTTTTGGCCCAAATAATGAAGTGATGGCTGTTGTTGTAAAGCACATGATGACGCTTTTCTCCCCATTGAAGTCGCTGTTCTGCACGCTCAATTGCTTCGTCGTTCGAATATAGGCCTTCGCTATATTGGATTATGTGTGGATGCTTGAGCTGGCTAAATGAGACCCACTCCTGTGTCACTCCACCTTCCTGGGTGTTCTTTAGCAGCAGAAGTTTTTCACCTTCTCTGACACAGCTCACTAAAGCAGATTCATAACAAACCCGATACGGCTCTTCAGCTGTGACCTCATATAGGATGTGGTCACCCCGATGAATAGTTTCTACTGCGACTGCTCCTAGAGGTCTACCAGCGTATTCCTCTGGCAATTGCATGGCACCTATAGGATTAAACATGACTGAAACATAATATACCACAACTGCTGTAATTTCTTAGAATATCATTAAAACTACTTCACACCTTCTCGGTGAAAATACCTATATCTGAAAAGAATCTGCACTACCAGATCTGAAAATATAATAATTGAACAAAGCCCACTTCTATACCATTATTATGTCACTGAAGAAATAGAGTGGTCATTTTAACCCATAATATATAGGGTTACCTCAGTTTCAACACCAGCACCAGAGAATGTATAGTTAAGTGCAGATCAATAAAGATAACTTTGGTGTGCCATATGATACTGTACCCCAATTAGAAGTACATCACCAATAATTGAAAGGCTTTTAAGAGGACATTCAAGTTGCCTCAGAAGTATAATTTCTGAGGTCACTTAATCATTCATTTAAAAGCTTCCAATTACCTGGGTGTCCTCTTCAAAAGTTTTAACAATTATGGCGTGCCATATGATACTGAACCCATACATCAAAAGCTTTTTTGAGGAGATTCAAGTTGCCTCTTGAAAGCGTTATAAATAATAGCTATGTGACCTATTGTATTCGCTCGATCAGACGCCGCGGCTACTATTTATTTCATCACGCAATTTTGTGCAGCTTCTATTCGAGAGCGGCTACTGTTCGAGAGCGGGGTTTATTAAACTCAGTGGTAATGGTAAAATCTTTTATAAATGTAAGGGCTTTGAGAAAAGCCAGTTTTATAAGATCAACAAAGAATTAAGATGCGGTGACTTGGTTTTGAAGCAAAACTTCCAGCTTCTTGATCAGTCGTCGCTTTCCTACAAAGCGCCACGCTTGCCACTGCAATGGATACCGAGCTCGAGGAATCAGACCCCTTCACAGATGTTGAAGAGGACGAAGATGAGTTGGAGGAGAACGAACTTGTTCTAGAAGACTGCTAATCCATTATACTATGCTTTCTACAATCCGTAAACTGTAACCACTGTATACTCTCTGCTTGTTTTCCATCGAGTCACGAGGTTTGTTCACGTGCGCACGCGCTACTCGAATATTAGCCGCGGCTAGTATTCAAGAGCGGCGACTATTTCGTTCAGTACATCCGGAGGTGAGGCGACAATTCGAGAGCGGCGACTAATCGAGAGCGGCGTCTGATCGAGCGAATACGGTATATAGCTAGTTAGCATACCCTAGCTGCTGTCAGAAATTGGAGTTCTATAGTGGTAGAATCTTGTATGCACACTGTTTTTTTAGCAAAGCTACCACTGAGCTAACCCAGATTAGCTGGGTTAGAGCAACCCTTCTATTTTCGCAGCGAATTTTATTATGATCATACGACTATATATAACACATGGATTTCATAACCCGTTCAACGGCAATTAGTTAGCACCTACAAGCACGTGTGTAAGAATGGTAACGTCCACTGGTCGGCAAAAGGAATGAAGATTGTATTGAGCTGCTGTGCGTATGATTATACAAACTGCTTTCAGAGAGGAAAGGAACTAGTCTAGTTCTTCCGATATCTAGCTAAGGCTGCAAGGGAAAGAGAAAATGGATTGTTGCAATGTGCAAAAGAACTGGAACCCGACTAAGCATTCAAGGATCTGCAGAGCTCATTCAGTCACTACATGTAAGCTTATACACATTAGCTGCAGAACATAATGCTATTAACCAAGTCGGCGGGTAGGGTGAGGGTCTGGGCACAAGATTATTGGCCAGCACTGCTATTAAAAGCCTGTTCTTTTAATAATGAATAGGAAAGCCAGTTATAGCTAGTCGAGGATCCATCACATATTCCAACTCGGATATCGTTATTATAGCTACTGATCCTGTGCATGGCAGAGATACTCTGATGGGAAATCCCAAATTTTCTGCATCAGTTTGTGTCAGGAGTTTTCCTGTGGTTTGTGGTCACTTTTAAGTCATTAAGGCCACTCTGGGAAGCTGCACCCGCCCTCTCAATGATGTAATCTTGTACAGCAATATCGACGGCTGCGGGTATACTGTCATATCAAATACGGTCATATCAATAACTGTAATATTACAGTAACGGCATCCCGGTAGTAGGTATAACCTGTCTATATTTTTGCATTGCTTTATGCTGCAGGGGGGATTTTGAGTACAGCTTCATGGCGTGTCTCAAAAGTGCGCAGTATGCAGATGTACCCATGATAGTACACAGCTTTGACAGGAAACAACGGCCACATAACATGGATTTAGTTCATATATGGACAGGCACATGTCTAAGTGCTACAATACCAGCTGTCAATGACTCCATTGTCTATATTAAATTTGTGACATGGATTTAGTTCATATATGGACAGGCACATGTCTAAGTGCTACAATACCAGCTGTCAATGACTCCATTGTCTATATTAAATTTGTGACTAAAATAACTTTCAGGTTTTTATAGTGATATCAAATGACAAAAGGTGGGATGAAGGCCTGGGAACGAAGCCATGGCGTGGCTGGAATGGAAAGAGTAGGTGGTACGAGTGTTGTAGTCATAATCTTCTGCAAGAAGCATCAATCTATTGGTGTAAAGTGCGCAGTGCGGGGGAAAAAAATCGGTAAACAGCGATCAGGAGTCGCTAGCTACTACGAGACTTTCCATGAAATGCTGGAGACTACCTGCTGCTCAGCATGCATCTATCAGGAGAGGTTCAAGTTAAAGTTTGGTCAGACTACGTTCGTTTTCCACTATTACTAGGCTACGATAGCGTGCGCGTATCGGTGTGGTGGGTGTGGTCTGCCTTGCCAATTTACGGTGGTCGCGGTGCCCTCACATCATAGTTGGACCTCTGAGTCTGGAAGTGCTGAACAAAATAGTCGCCACCATCAAGTTGTGAGCTACTAGACCATCACCTACATGTAGGCGCTACCATATTTCCTAGTAAATAGAATCGTTCGCTCGGCGATTACATTTCCTAGTAAATTTTATCACCGCGATCAAATTTCCGAGCGATCGTGACCTACGCTCATGCAATATTGTATACATGGCAGGATTTGGATTTTAAAGAAGAAAATGGTATAAAAACACCTGAATCACTGATTCTGATACACACTATCTAACTCAATGTAGCTAGATTCAATGAAGTCTGGTAATTAAAACACTAGTACTGATCAAGCACTGTTACACTAAAGCACTGATGCTCTTAAACTATTATATAGGTGAGAAAGCATGCAAAGCACTGATACATAGCTAATAGTATCTGAAGCAATGATTCACCTGATGCACTGATGCACTGAAGCGCTGATTCACCTGAAGCACTGATTCACCTGAAGCACTGATGCACCTGAAGCGCTGATTCACCTGAAGCACTGATTCACCTGCACCTGAAGCACTGATTCACCTGATGCACCGATGCACTGAAGCACTGATTCACCTGATGCACCGATGCACTGAAGCACTGATTCACCTGATGCACCGATGCACTGAAGCACTGATACACTGGATATATACATAATAGTATCTGAAGCACTGATTCACCTGATGCACCGATGCACTGAAGCACTGATATACACTGGATATATACATAATAGTATCTGAAGCACTGATTCACCTGATGCACCGATGCACTGAAGCACTGATTCACCTGAAGCACTGATGCACCTGAAGCACTGATTCACCTGAAGCACTGATGCACCTGAAGCACTGATTCACCTGATGCACCTGAAGCACTGATTCACCTGGATAGCATAATACTGATTCACCTGAAGCACTGATTCACCTGAAGCACTGATGCACCTGAAGCACTGATTCACCTGATGCACTGATGCACCTGAAGCGCTGATTCACCTGAAGCACTGATTCACCTGAAGCACTGATGCACCTGAAGCACTGATTCACCTGAAGCACTGATTCACCTGATGCACCGATGCACTGAAGCACTGATACACTGGATATATACATAATAGTATCTGAAGCACTGATTCACCTGAAGCACCGATGCACTTAAGCTCTGAAGCACTGGATATACACATAATAGTATCTGGCACTGATTCACCTGGAGCACCAAAGCCTTAATGCCATTGTGTGTGTGTGTGTGTGTGTGTGTGTGTGTGTGTGTGTGTGTGTGTGTGTGTGTGTGTGTGTGCTAGAAAGCTGCGTGTGCGTGTGTGTAACAGGCCGAACGCCGCAGAGAGACTTTTCGCCGTAAAGAGAATATATAGACTCAACTTAATATCAATTGCAGCTACACCCTCCCAGGATACCAAAAAGGTTAGGGATTAATTGCGGGTATGGTGTCAGAGATAGCTTCAGCATAATACTAAAGACACGTGTTTATGGACACTGTTCCCAGGGTTCACCAATCAGGGATGCTGTGCAAGCAGCAGTGGGTGTCTCAACAGTACCAGTTCCAGTCCAACCCAAAACAAAGAAAGTTAGAGGACAAGGTAAGCATAGCATGTGCGAGTACAACCTACATGTAAATGCACTAAACATTACAGTTTCATATTCCATTGGTTTAGGGCCCTCAAATGAGAAGAGGTTTGAGCCTGACCACAAAAGGAGGAAGAAAGGTTGGAGTCAAAATCAATACACATTGTAATGTTTCAAGACACTAAACCAGAGCTGTCACTATTTCAGGGCCTTCATCCAAGAGCAAGAAAAGGCAAAAAGGTTTGAAGTACACGTTTCATGTGTTTGCATAATCACTTCAAAAGGCTGTTTCTATGGCTGTATGCTTGTTTTGTCTGTATATAACTTATTATGAATATGCTTTACCCACTGTAGAAGTGTCATAATAATTATTATTATAGTAGTGTACAAGCTACCCATACCACATACATACCTGTACATATCCCGGCATGCTAGCTGTCACATGGTTACATGTATTTAATTATAAGCTCATGGCTTCTCCAAGTAAAATGCTTGTTCACACAGCTGTGGGAAAAATCCATAGCTATTAGATATCGATAACCATCTACACGTGAGGGCTAGGTACTAGGCACACTTTATGTACATGTAGTCTCATTCCCAGACTCCACTACCTATAGCATAGGTTGGAGCATGTTTTCCTGTGCAAAAAAAAACAACAACAGAGGACACTTGTAACAAGGCTATATTGGATGTTTTCCCCCCCTCTTCTCAGATCAGAAGAACAGTAAGGCCACTGAAAAGAAGAGAAAAGTGATTTGTGGCACCTGCCAGAAATACATTCCCACCCTCAAAGACTTAATGATTGCTTGCGATAACTGTGGGCAGTGGTACCATTATCAGTGTGTGGGGGTGATGGCTGATGAAGCACCGGAAATAGATTTTGTATGTCCCCACAGTTGCACAGTATAACCCTTTAATAGTCTATAACTGTGAAGTTACTTCTTTGGAGCCCTTGTATGAGCTATTATATACACTCACTCAAACTTGTGATATCACATGAATCAGCTCCAGTAGACATTGATGTACAAGCAGCCCTCCTGAACAACAGCAGCTTATTCATCAAACCTCAAGGGCGGGGCTCAAATAGCCCCGTGACCTACACGAGACCCCATCAGCGTATCGAGCCAGTGCTATATACAGGCTAGTGCAGTGCGGGCCTAGCGAGGGTCTTGCAACGCGAGCACGAGACTAGTACGTGCCCGCGCCTAGACTTCAGGGGAGGCAAGTACGTATACATTACATCTGCTCCAGTGCTTCATTCTAGCTACTTTAGTGAATCAGTGCGTCGGTGCATCAGTGCTTCAGGCTAGGTGAATCAGTCAGTGTTTCAAAACTAGTACTGTGCGTCAGTACTTCAGGTGAATCGGTGCTTCAGTACTGTGCATCAGTGCTTCAGATACTTCTTTACCTATGTATTATTGATCTAGTGCATCAGTGCTTCAGCTAGCTATTGTGCATTGATGCCATCAGTGCTTCAATGCATCGATACCTCAGTTTGTGCATCAGTGCTTCAGGTGCATCAGTGCTTCAAGTGCATCAGTGTTTCAAGTGCATCAGTGCTTCAAGTGCATCAGTGCTTCAGGTGAATCAGCGCTTCAGGTGCATCATGCATCAGTGCTTCAGGTGCATCAGTGCTTCAGGTGCAATCAGTGCTTCAGGTGCATCAGGCTTCAGAATCAGTGCTTCAGGTGCATCAGTGCTTCGGATACCTTTTTTTGGTCATAATATTATATGACAATACTATAGCCAGTGTGTCAGTGCATCAGTGCTTCACCCAGAGCTTGATGCATTTTGAAACCTATATATCCAGCTGCAGTGTACATGCATTGATTCAGCACTTCAATGCATACATGTATTTCAGTATATCAGACTGGTGCATCAGTGCTTCAGGTGAATCAGTGTTTTTTCTGTACTTCAGTGCATCTTTCAATGTCTAGTGCTAGCACTTCAGTGCATTAGTAACTACTTCACAATGAATTATACTATAATATTATAGAAGTGTTAGTGCACTGAAGTACATGACTGTAAAGACTCAGAAGAGTGTATATCAGCTGCAGCCACCGTGCATCAGTGTATCAGTGCATCATGATTTTGAGCTCTGAAATTTATTTAACATCCAAATCCATCCACATATGCAATATTGCGTTGCTGCACTCATGCACGAGCGAGTGTAGACGTGCTAATACATGGAGTGTGGTATCTACAGGGTAGAGCAGTCAGAGTGGAGGCCGCCTGCCAATTCTACCAATAATGCTGATAAACAATGTACTAGTAATTAATCTGTCGTGCTCACCTTCTGATTCCATAATTGGAATAAGAGGCTCATTATCTTCAGCAGGAAATGTAGCCATCGTGCACCACTGCGAAAATTAACCCGCTAGGGTTATCTCAGTTAACGAAGATTACTACTGCATAGCACAACTGTAGCAAAATACTTCACTACTGTTGCAACCAAATTGAGGCTATTTATATCGATTACCAGCAAAGACTTACGCGTTGTTACGCAAGAGAAATGCATTATTATTCATCATTTCATGATCAATTAATTAGTTGAAACTCAGCGCTAGTCTCATTCCCAGGCTGCGAGGCATGAGGGTATTAGAATGATCTTTCTAGCAACAGCTGCACTACTGTAGAAGGTAACAGTACTAGTAGCGGTGTAACTGGATAATAGAATCTGTTACTCTACAGAGATCATAGACTTACATTATATAGACACATCTGTGGGAGCACTGATAAAATTTCTACGTAGAGATTATCTAGTCTCGTGACCAGACCTAGGCTCATTCCTGGGGGGGGGGGGGCTTGGGGCTAGGTGTGGTTAACCGGTTACAAGATTAGAGATTACCACTCAGACCGACTCCAATTACAAGGTAGGATTGCGTTAAACTATCGCACAGGGATCAAAAATATGTTCACACAGCCTCGTATAGTCTTGTGCACCCGCCGCTAACAACACTCAGATTGTAGAATTCTCAATCATGAACTTATGGAATGTGATGATGTAGCTAATCAGTTTACAGAATTCTTAGCGATGGCGCCCATAGAAGTCTGGGAACGTTAATGAAACTATTCTCAAAGACAGACATTGATCTGTTAGTTTTGAGAGTCGCTGTGTGCTCACCATCTGACGCTAAAGAAAACTTAGCTGTGGTCTGATACTTTTAATTTCTCCAGCAGGCCCATTATGTGTCAGATAAAATTTGCACTAGAGGGATATAATTTTGTCGTCGTCATGTGGCTATCTCTGATAAAAGACCAAGTTCCTTTCAAGAAATTGTGTTTTTAGTCGGGAGAATAAACTGCCTAATTAATGTTTTGATATGATGTTGACTTTGGAACAAGATAGCAAACCAAAGAGTCTAAAGAGAGAGCCATAAGTCACCAAACAATGATATTAGAGACACTGAAGACCAGTGTGAAAAGCAAACATATATTAGAGACAATAATTTTAGGATCAACTGCCACATGTGAACTCACAGTCATGAAATTTGTTCCGGGATATAAGCAGTCTGGTGAGTGACATGTTTTTACTAATACTTGGTAAAACCATTAATTAAATTTACAGCTACTGATGTACATGAGGGATTTGAAAGAAAAATGGAGAGCCTACTAATGCAAACCACAAACAGCTATTTTGGCCTATTTGAACCTCGTCAGTGCGGTTGTAGCACCTGGAGTTTGCCAGCAACTATAGCTGACCAGCAGCTAACCACCCTCTGCACCCGGAGTCGACCGGCAACTCCTAGCTGACCAGCAACTACAGCTATTGTTTGACCTACACCAGATAGGTCTCTGGGCTTATATAGGGACCTAGTGTTCGAAATACTTACATGTATAGGTTAATCCACCTAAAATATGTAGGCTTCGTTAAGTCTCCTAAAGAGAACAATGGCTTCCTTATTCACCAACCCAATAACACAGAACAAGCCCCCACCGGCCAGCCAGAATAAACTGACATTGACAGGAAAAGCCGGGGTAATAAAGCCACCAAAGAAGCCTGTAGTAACTAGAAAGACTGATATTAGAATAACTCAATGGTACAAGGTTAGAACTAGAACTGGCAAAGATAATGTACAGAAAGTAATATAAGGCATACAGTGTGCATGGCGCTAGAGAACAACAAAGGACATACACAATGAGCTGGGCTAACAATAACACAAAATACAGCCAAATGATAAAGTAACTAGTCTGGCTTCTAGGAAGGATACTACACTCCTCCTCCCTAGAATAAACAAAGTCCAAAAGAATAAGTTCTGAAAAGTTCACGATGAAAATCGATCGGGCGGTTGAGAAACTCGGGTAGAACGATGGTGCTGGACTGGTTTGTAGGCAATCTCGTAGTCGTAGGCTATGAGTATCAGTGTCCATCGCTGGATTCTTGCTGAAGTCATCGTAGGCGTTGCATTTGTCTCCTTGAAAAGGTATTGTAGGGGCTTGTGGTCGGATTGGATCACAAAGTGCCGGCCAATGAGATATTGCTGGAATTTTCTCACTCCAAATATGATAGCGAGAGCTTCCTTATCCAGCTGGGAGTACTTGCGCTCTGCTGGGGCCAGGGATCGAGATGCAAATGCCACTGATTTCTTCATATTCCATTGTCCATCTTGTGTGACAGGATGGCCCCCACTCCGTACGGTGAGGCATCGCATGCCAGGATCAATTCCTTGTCCGGGTCATAGTGCATGAGTAGGCAATTGGAAGTGAGCTGGGCCTTGGCCTTCTGGAAGGCTTGTCTCTGGCTTTCCCCCCAGATCCAAGTCGTCTGCCTCTGTAACAAGCTGTAGAGGGGAGATATATACAGCCTCTTCTCTGCATGAAGCATGGAAAAAATTTGCTGCATTTTTTTTTGTCTATCAGGAAGTAGCTACTCTCGTGAGAAATAAGCACTCATCATACTATCCATGCATTTTCTTAGCAAAAAAAGAACTGACTGCTGCTGTTTTAACATATATTATCGCTAGTGTTTAATCCCAGGAGAACAAGTATCATGAGTTTAATTATATGTCTGACTCTGACAGTTGATCGTGTCTCCATTTGGTCATTCCCAACTCTCGTATTACATGTATAGGTATTTTTTTTGTGTGTTAATGTATAAGTTATTTGCTAGCTTCTTCTTTCCAATAGCTAATTTTTGCTTTTCCTTATATATATTTGTTCATTGTTTTACCTGGGTTCTTGTTGCCTTCCTTGCTTATTCTTTTACTTTTGTTTTAGTTTCTTGATTACTAGAAACCGTATCTCTTTAAATTTAGCACACAAAACATGATTAAGATGTACCTCTTTCATATGGCTGGAGTCTTGCTGGTCAATGTGTTTCCAGTTTGGGAAACATTCAGACTGGGGTAGCAGCTACACGGTTTTAGTTGTAATTTCTTAGCTTATCCCATGGTTCTTTGCAACAGTCAGTATCAAAACTGAGGCTCAATTGCTTGCAGACATTAATTTTATAGAAAATGCTCACCTTTAATTACCTTACAGCACATTTCAAGCAGTCTGAAGCATTAAAAAACTTGTTACTACTGTTCCTATACCGATTACTGGAACCAAACTTTGTAATATTCAAATTTACATTCTTTCATATGTCTGGACACAATCTGCAGGTTTTAGCCCAGATTAAGAAACATTTGGAGCTATACACTATAAGACGTAATTATATACCATTATCCCTACTTCATGTGGTCCTTTGCAGCAGTCAGCATCAAAACTGAGGCCTCAATTGTTTGCAGACATTAGTAGAAAATGTCCACTATCACCGTTGCAACTATAATTGTTCCTTTACCAATTAGTAAAAGTCAAACTTTTTAAGAATTTCTCTTTAAATTTTAGACACAAAGTATATTAAGATACACCTCTTTCACATGTCTGGAGATAATCTGCAGGTTTTAGTTACAGCAGTTGATGTGTTTACAGTTTGGGACCGTGATAGCACATATTACAGTGCAATAAGTTTTTTACCAACTGATAGTAACAAAACTGAGGCCTCAATTGCTTGCACACATTTTTAGAAAATATCACCTTCAAAAATCTTTCTACTACTGTTCCTATACAAATAATTAGAAGCCAAGTTTCTTTTTAAAATTTAGGACACAAAACATGTTAAGATACACCTCTTTAACATATCCGGAAGTAATCTGCAGGCTTAGTCATGCTGGTCAACTGCAATGCATATGTGTTTCCAGTTTGGGAAACATTTGGACCAGGGTAGCTAGCAGCTATTATAGTTTACGGCATAATTTCTTAGCTTATCTCTATCTTATGTTGTTTTGCGTTTCCACAAGTACATGTAGAGTGCTACAGAGGAAGAAATGTTACACTCTCAAAGCCGGAATAAAAGTACCTGGGGTGTCTCATACCAGTAATACCTCTCCTGTAGTATGAACACGTGACCAGAGTCCGCTTATGCCTCATATCCACCATAAAAAATTAGTCTCGTAACCAGCGCGGGGGGAGGGCTCTGGGTACAAGAATGGTACCGACAATACTAGAGGCCTAGGGAATGGAACTGCTTTGCGCCTATCAGATACACACAAACCAAGATACGAGTTTTAACGTTATTACTGCACATGGAAGTCGTAAAACCTTCTAAATCGCTTATCAGTAAGATATTTTTAATGGTTTGCTGACGAACAGACAAAAACGATTGCTTAACCCCCACCTCCGCTGTAGCAGGCCGAGCGCCGCGAGGCAGATTCGCCGAAGTAACTCTCGAAGATAAATCGATGGTAGATATACCGAACTAGGCTACTTGCATACAAAGTAGACATGGTTAAATACTACACATGAACAAAAAAAAAGTAGAAACAACAAAGCAAAGGAAACAATTAAACAATGCGCATACTAACATTACATCACCAAACAACAGAACTAAAAATAATTAAGCATTACATAACAGAAAAGGCAATATGCAAAATAATAAACAGTTTAGCCTACAGAGTCTGGTCTCTCACATCCGCATACTTGTGCACATAAGAAACACTAGCTAAAATCAATGTTAGTACAATCATGAGTATAAATACAATTGGTTATGGCTACAAGAGTACTGCAACAGCATATTACACATGGTACTAGCATGCAAAAGAATGTCACAGCAACTAACTACTGCACAATAAACACTTGCATATAATATTACAAGGATTCACCAATGGCATTCAACATCGTCCTTACTCAGCGCGCTGTGCCTTTTGAGGCTAACTAGAGCATGTTTAACAGCCTGATTTCCAAAATGAATCAGCCAATGTTCAAGAGTGTTACCGAAAGTGAACCAGCCCAGCTTGCTTTTTAGTTTCCTTGCTTCACATTCCTTTTTAATGTCATCCACACTGGGATTCGTATTGACTGGATAGAACCAAGCTCTCGTAATCATGGAATAATCTTCATCTGTCAAGTTTCGAGCCTTGTCTGTGTGAGGTTTCGCTAACTCTATAGAGTGAAAATAAAGTATCATATCACTGCTTGTAGCATGCACTGTTACAGTATTATTTAGATGGTAGCTATACACTGTTTTTTTTTAATTTACAAATTACCATGCACAAGAATATCTGATTCAGTGCGTTGTACTACTCATCATAGACAGCATATTATGCACTTGAATATAAGATAGTACAAAGCTTCCATAAGTAGGCCACATAATGATTGAGAATAGCAACTCTTTACAATTAAACACACCTTTTTCCAATTCCTGTGTTTTCTTATCATGCCTTGCTCGCTCTTGTGTTTGTTTTGCCTGTAAATCCGTCAGTTGCTGCTTTACAGTAATATGTGCTGCTTGTAGCTGTGCAATTGCATTGGTCTCTCCCTGCTTTACAGCCTGCTCAGCACGCTCCTTGTCTTGTTGCAGCTGTCGTACTTCTTCCTTTGTTTCCTTTAGGTGGGTTGCTTGTATTTTCTGCTGCTGTTCAAGGGATGTTACTTTTGCTCTTTCTTGGTCCATCCTTTTATTTGCGTCAGCTGTGACCTGTTTTAGATTCTCTTGGTGTTCTTGCTTGAGACGGACTTCAAGATGTTCCATTTCTTTTTCAAGCCGTGAACTGCGTGCAACCACCTCATTCACCAGATCTGTCTGCTCTTTCGCTTTATCAGCAGATGTCGCAAGCTTTTGGTAAAGCTCATAGATTTCATTTTGATACTCGTCAAGTGTTTTCACTGCAGTCTCCCACTCTTTGAGACCTTGTAGTTTTGTTTCCCATACGTCTTGTTTGGCTGGACCAATTGCTTTTCGAAAGTATTCCAAATGAAGATCTGCTCGATCATCCATAAATTGCTGGAATGTGTATGACTCGCCTGGAGCATCTGGCTTGGCTGTCTCACTTCCTGTGCGAGTCGGAAGCTTTTCCCGTATTGGAGCACTGAGTTCATCAAACTGTTTGCGACAGTACTCAGATGATTTTTCATAGTTGTCACGTACAAATCGCAAAAGAACCCCTCCGGTGACAATTTGGCCTTTGATTTTGTCAGGCGCTGTTTCAATTATCATGGATTTTAGCCTTTGAATTAGCTCTTTTTTATACTGTGCAGCTGCGTCGGCTTTATGTGCATTCTTGGTAGGTGTGACATATTTTGTCTCTTTCATAAGCTTTTCCTCTACCTTTTCCAATATTTCAAGGTGAACTTCCATCAGAAATACTTGTTTCTGCTGCTGATCTGGATCACTCTTCTCTTCTGGAGTGACTTCTTCTTCAACTGGAAGCTCCTTTGGAAGTTTGGTCGTCATTTCGCTTTCATATTCTTTTACGAGCTCATTGATCAATTGATTGCACCTCATTTCGACAACAGAATTCCAGGTATTTTCAAGACAGGGTATTACACCTGGAGTATTGATAGCCTCAAGGTACTGCTCCAGAAGCATTGCAAGAGTGGGGCCGTCTACTCTTTGACCGTGGGAAAACCCACGCTTCACATCAACATTCTCTCGAAGGTATTCAAGAAGACCGATGACTCCGTGTTTGAATTGTGCTTCAAGCTCAGATTCATGTTTTTCAATGTGGCGCAGTACCTCTCCTTTACAGCTGGGAGGTGGGAGTAGCTTGCAATCGACACTGGGGAAGAGGGTCATGATGGCTTCTCCAACAGCCTTGTTTTTGGTGAGAACATCTTCCATGATGTACTGCTGTGGCGTCTGATGTTTTGGGACTTCAAGAGTGACATCACGCAACAGCCAGAGAAAATTTGGAAAACATTTACGATAAGCGACAGGTGTCATTTTGGCTTGTCGACCAGAAGGCTGGGAGTTTACCGTTATGGCCTTTGCCAATTGAGTGAAGCACCTGAGCAGAAACAGGTATACAGATTAAGATACAGACAAGGACACAGTAGCGTAAGCGCTCAATTCTCGACCACTTTTCCGCACAGGATCGGTGCGCCGAGATGGAGTAAATCTACTGCGTCAGAAAAATGCAAGTGTAAAGCTCGTTCATTTTGCTAGTAGATCCATGATTTAAATATCCCGGCAGTTTTTAGACGCATGCGCTATGTGGAATGTACCGAAGCCACTCACCTCGCAAAAGTCGACCGTGTCCATGTATTATCGACCGCGCATATTATTGTGCATTACGTATTCTTGACCATGCCTACAGACCGCACTCCAACCCTCTAAATGTAGCCCAGCAGTCAAAAATATGCATACGGTGTTTGTTATCAATGTCAGGTCAATGCAAAAATTGGTAAGAACATGTGCACAGCTGAATGCTGCAAGCACACAACAACGCCCTGGTTTCATAGTGCAAGATCATCTCAGGTGAAAATCTTGAGGTTGGATTAACATCTAGATGGGAATTCTCTGGTTCAGAACAACCACTATTTACTGATATGGCATCAGCCGATGGTCGTACAGAGTTCACATTATCTGGTTCAACTGTACTACTGGATGAGTTTGGCATATTTGCTTAAGATAACTTTGGGTTTGAAGGGAGAGATCCCTGTAGAGTGGAAACCAGCGACAATATCCTCAATTGACATGCCTCTGCACCATGCTTGAGCAAAAAGCTTTGAAAACTGGAACTTCGTGATAACTGGAACTTCGTGATGACACGACCAGGGTTTGTAAAGAGAAAATCACAGCAAGCTTCAGACCAGTATGTTTTTAGTGGCCCAAAGCAGATGATGTCTACAGGTTGGCTGTCAGCCGTTGTGTGTGTGTGTGGGGGGGGGGGGGGGGGGGACAGAAAATGATAATATCATGCTCATCTATGACCATCTAGTAGCAGTACAATTGGTCGACTTGATACAGCATGCTGGAGAAAGTGAGTTGAAAACCAGGTGGCAAAAAGGTCTTGGTCCATCCAACCTGAATCGGACATTCCATACAGAGTTCCAGAAACCTCTCCTTCGCTCAATGCATGATTAAATTTTTTGCCAAAGAACATGACCATTGGTGGTATGGCCTGGCCAGCTGCACTAGCAGCACCAAGGATGGTTATTTGGGTTTTGTTACCTGAGTTATGTTGCCGAATTTTCTTTGCACCTTTTACTGCAACAGTCTTGGGCATCTTGTGATTCATCACAATTATTGTGCAAGTTTGTCCATTACATTGGCCTTTTCAAGTGTCTCCTTCAGGAGAGCAAAGTATTTTTAAAATACTTCTCTGGAAGTCATCTCAATACATACTTGAGAGAAAGGATCACCTTTACGAAGGGATAGGGTAGGCCATCTCTCTCGAAAACGACACCACCATCCATCTGAAATGCAACCACTCACTTTAATTCCTTTTTTCTTGGCAATAGCTTCGACAATCTTCAGCACTACTCCCCTTGTCTTCCCATATCCCATCTTTGAACAGGTAATTAAAAACTCAGCAAGTTCTTTCTCTTCTTGGGGAGTGAGGTATGGTTTGGGGCCGGATCTGGTACCGTGTACAACCCTACCTGAAAGTCTGTCCTTCAGAGTAGTACGAGGGACGCCAAACTCCACGGTTCACTCCCATCTTGCCATTCTTCACGGCATCCAGCGCTCCGAGCATTGACTCATCGGACCAGGAACGCAACTTTTTCGGGCAGTTGGAAGCGGGGCGAGCAGCTGCTCACTTGTGTGCCAATGCTGAGTAGGTTTGTTTCCCCTTCTTAGTTTTCGCCGTGTGCTTTAATCTCGTTCACGTGCATCAACTTCCGCTGACGCTCGCATACTTGGAGTTGTCGACAATACGTATGAGACCGGTCGACATTACGTGGAGGTCGAGAATTGAGAGCTTACGCTACTAGTGTAGATAGCTATACATACAGTTATTGTTTTGATTACTTGTGTGTAGACTCCAGCAAATACACAGAAGCTGAGCTAGTTTCCATTACACACTTGTCTAGCTTATCAGCCACTTCTTAAAGACCTTAGACCTAGCAACAAGCTAACCATCTATCCCAGTATCCAACTTTGCCAAGATTTCTATAGCTTTGCTTTTCCCTCAAACCCTCTAGTCAAGAAAGTGTCCCACATCTTCCACCAGTACCACTTACTGATGTATACATCTGTCATCTACACACATTAGCTACTATGTATCTGTCATCTACACACATTAGCTACTATGTATCATAGTAGCTAATGTGTGTAGATGACAGATGTATACCCCAAATCTGCACTAGATCTCAGTCTGAACCTCAATCTAACTCCTAATATAGCTACCCACCAATCTATTACCATTTCTGTAGCTCTCATTGCCAAGCAGAGTCAATTGTGTTCGTTTTAATACTGTCCAAGTCTAAGCGCAGAACCATTGTGTGTTCGTCAGCGCATCATGTGACAGTCACGCACGCACATGTGCTATAGTTAATGCGACGTCGGCCGAGAATTTTGGCCTTATACCACCTGTAAAATGCTTCCGACTCCGCTGCTGCAGCTTGAACAAAAGCCTGTCAGCGTACCCATTGCCACGTATTAAAATGGTGGAAGAGCTGGAAATGCAATGAGTTACACATATAGAAAATTTCATCGTTATTGCGGCTTTGAAGTCGTGGCCAGACCTGAAATCTAAACCGCCTGCTGGTAGCTAAATATTGTTAAAAACTTTTGCGGGCAGACAAACCGATGATGGTGGGTTAAAAGATAAAAGCAGAGCATAGATCCAATCTAGTCGACTCTCCAGTATCTTAGCTACAATGATTCGACAACTCGACAGGAGCTGCTGGTACCGTAGGCTTGAGCCGTCGTATCCGCCCCGCGTGTCCATATACGTTCTCATTGCAGTGACGAGCCTACGGGATGTAAATGTTTGTGATATTGAATTCCAGTAGCGTTTACAGTCAAGACTACATATACTTGCAGTGGTTTGCTGCGTTCTATATAGCAACATCCGATAATCATATCGATTTACAGAGTGAGCCAATCTTAGCTAGTCCTGCAATTTTATTTGGTGGCGAGTTAAATGTTGCAAGAACGCTGCTAATATTGTTATATACCACATTCTACTTGCATTATAGTTTCAGCTTGGCATGCAATACTAGCCAGAGTCTACACACAACTTTCTACACATCCAATTGTTGTCACACAGATTGCACCAAAACAGCTATAGTATACGAGCTGTAATTAACACAAGCATGAGGGAGGTTCTCCATGACTTACCCCATCATTTCAAGATCTTGTCTCTTTGGGACTAGCATCGAGTTGTAGATGAGGAACGAACTCAGTAGTACTGTCATGACGAGGATGCCCACATCATTTTTCCCTGTTGCACTCACTGCATCAATTCCTTCACTGTCAAGTAGCAGCATCGCGTAGTCACCAAAATCAAGGTAACTTGTGCCCAGCCAGATACCGAACGTTTCAGGATCCATCAAGTGGCCAAGTTTGAAGGCATCAGGCGTGTCGAGCATCTTTGACAATACGTACGATTTTCCAGAACGGCACGGGCCACAAATAGCAAGTACCGCGATCTTTTTATGTTGAAGTTGCTTCAAGAGATCGAGAGCCTCAGGTACTGGAACTAGCTTGCTACGCTCCCTTCCTTCTATTTTCTTCAAGGTGTTGGTTTCTTTGTCATATGCCATGTCATCGGGTATGATAAGCGGGATCGATGAAGGAGGACGGGAATCTGGCGTCGCTCCGGATCCAAGCGTACGTACAACGTAGCTACCGGCATGTTTTTTAGGACGACCATCCTTTTCGAACTGTTGCACTCGTTTCGCTACTAAACGTGCGGGTATACCTTCCGAAGCCATCACACGGCGATGCGCTGCAATATAGGTTGCAAAACTGCACAGTTACGCCTAGAAACACGCTTTTATGCTTGTGTTGGGCACGGTTACCATGTTCTGACGTATGCAAGAGACGGTCACGGCCTTCATATGCATGAGTTGCCAGGAGCGGCTTAAGTTACCCCTAGCAACCCACTGGTCCGGTTCTGGGATACATGTCACGCTTATACATGTATCCCGGAACCGGACTAGTGTACATCAGTTGTAAAGCAGTAACTCTTACAGAGAAAGAACCAGCTGGGGAATCGCTCATTCGCACTGCTCGATCCATCTCCAGCACTCGTACCTTTACTTTTACAGAGGCTACATGCACCAGCCCTACTAATATTAGAGGTGTAGCAAACCTTTCTTGGTGAAACCATATATTATCTATGGTAAAACTATAGCTAGCTATGTGATAAACTTGTCCACGTCTCTTATTCTTTGTGCACCACAAGTTCAACATGGCGAAGATGTAGCTAACTATAGAGATTGCAATACGTGAACTAGGAAGATATCAAGGGGTGAGCCTGACCGAGCGTTATAGCTACGTCCACTCAAACAATTTAGGAGTAGAATAATAATATAGGCATACAAGTGGTGATGGGAGATGTACCTACTTACTATAGGACAAATAATTGGGGCGAGCCTGAGCGAGCCCCATACTAGTCATGTCAGCGGTGCATTTTCTCTGAATGTATTAAATATCGTACGTACTGAGCAGTTGAATTTCTCGCGTTTCACTGTACACGTACGTACAAAACACGTGGCAAAACCACTGGTTTTCCCTCAGCTGTGGATGCTACAAAAGCGCAAACTACTTCCTCAAACTGAATTATGCAGTGCAGAGAGAGAATAGGCTATGCCAAAGAAGAGAACGAGAGAGGGCCTAGGCACGCTGCTCAGACTGCCGAAAGAAGAGGGGCAGACCTCCAACAAAGAAGGCGCAGACTGGCAGTCGAGACTGACGAGGTGAGATAGGCTAGGCTGCAGCGAATGACTAACAGACTAGCCGATGAGACTGCTGAGGAGAGAGAAGCCAGGCTGCGGTAAATGATTGCTTACAACCATGCGAGATTGGCTGCTGAGGAGAGAGAGGCCAGGCTACAGTCTGACAGAGTACTAGTGAGGCACAGACAACAACAGGTCATGCAGGCACAGCTCCCATTGTTGCAACAATCTTCTATCTGAACTAAGATGCTTAAATTTCATGCACACCACATGGCTACGCTGGACGCGCTGAGATGTACATGAGATTCCCTGGTCTCAAGATTCACTCACATTCTACTGAGTGTCTGCAATGTAGCCAGGACGAGCATACACCTAAGTTATACTCCTCTACCAGCAACATGGATCCTGCCCCTGTACCACCTCAACTTCAGGCTAGCACATGTATTGCATTCTAGATGAAGTTACAGCAGCATTGAAGTATCAATTTTAGTATGACATTATCCTACATGTTGATCATTTCATTGGAGGGTGTGAATTGACGTATCAATGCTGTATCTATTAGTATGACATCATCCTACATGTTCAACATTTCCATTGCAGGGTTTAATACAGGTGGAGGGAATGTTAATTTCAAGGGGTTTGCGAATCATGTCTACCGTTTGCCTCACGGACAGTATGGGTACCGTGGACACGTCACCAATCTGCTGCAAGATATAGCCTCATTCGCCAACAGCTCCTTCACATTCATAATTCTCGCGAAGGCTCGCCCCACAATGCCCTGCATTTGCCTAGTACATATTATTCAGGACGTAAACAATTACGGTATAGCAAGGTTGTGATGATGTGACATAAGTTTTAGTTTTACCCGGTTGTGTACAGCTTGTGTTAAAATCAACTTCAACTCAGCAAGGTAAATAGCTGTAGAGATTGATCACAATTAAACAGTAAATCCTGTGACTATATAGCTACAGTGATGTCTGTTGCCTATGATGCTCCTGATCCAGCTGGAGCTTTTGTGCTTCTGTTCTCTCACATTGGCGCTCTCTCTCCCATTGGCACCTGGCCTCTCTCTCATCCAGGGCATTGGCTACCCTTCTCTTTCGTTGGTGTTTCTGCTCCCATTGGCACCTGGCCTCCCAGTCAATCACACAAGTCAAACGTTCCACCCCTGCATTGCAACAAGAAACGTCATAATGTATCGCATATTATCAGTTTCACTGAAATGCCCTCACGTGGGCCGAGAGTTTCGGCCTAAAACATGATCCTCACAGGCTGTATACAATCAGTGGACTGGTGGACTGGACTGGACTCAGTCCAGCCTGGAATGGACTGGACTGGACTGGAATGGACTAATGTAATCATACACAACTATATCTCCACTAAACTGAGCTACTGTAGGTCTCATTTTCGTATCTGTGCTGCAAAGATAAAGTTACAGAGGAGGTTGGATAAAAAATCACGATAAAATTGTATTCTGCAGATAGCTAATATAATCCTGAATATCTTTGGTATAGACTATACAATGTACACGTAGATAAATTAAACCAGCCAAGTACATTGTAATAGCCTCATTCCTAGGCTCCGATCCACTTCCCAGCTTTCACTCCCCAGCTTTTCCCACACTGTGTAGAAAAACACGGCACAAGAAAAGCACGGCACGAGAAAAGCTGCCTGGCTAGCTCAGGTTTTCCATCTAGGATCGTATGTGGTGCTCTCTAAGAGTTTCTGTGAGTTGATAAAGTTGCAAAACCTTACTGCACCATGTTTCTCATTGTGCTATGCTTCTTGGGAGCTGAAAAAGATACAGAGGCAGTCTTGAAGGGCATTCAATATCAGTAAGCGGGTACATGAAGGCCATTCCCAACTGTGAGCACTGCTTAATTTCCTGCATAGATTTCTCTCTGGAAGCCTTGCAGTGTTGATGCACATTATGCCTACATGTTTTAATAGGTATGATCTGGCAGACGAATAAATCACTAGCATTGTTAACAAATTTTTAGTAAAAAATGGTACACATAGTGCTCAGTTGATTTTCTTGAACCATGCACCTCACTGGTGCTAATGTCTCAGCACCTAAAACAGTTCTTGCAGTGCTCTGCTTTGGCAGCAGATGGACTCAAAATCTCTGTGGTGATTACTGTAATAAGTGACGTCACGCGCTTAATTGTGTACACTGGTTGCTCCAGTATTACGCAGAGATATAGATTTCGATTTTGTATAAGGGAGTTTCTTTCTGTTCTGGTCCAGTCCAGTCCATTCCATTCCACTACATTCCAACCCCTGGTAAAACGGTAATTTATATGGGGCCCTACAAGGCACGTGTTCAATGTGGCGTCTCTGGCAGTTACATGGACGCTGTCCTCGAACTTGTGGCTCCTCCAGGGTGATCTTTAGAAGAGTCTGCCAGCTGTTGAAAGTTGCGTATGAATGTTTGCTATATTACATATCCTGAGGTAAATGTACACGTATATATATTTTACAATCCCTCTAGTACACACACACACACACACACACACACACACACACACTCTCTCTCTCTCTCTCTCTCACACACACACACACACACACACACACACCCCACACACACACACTCACATTTCCCATCGCTAGCAGTCCCTTATCAAAGAACAGTACCACACTGAGGAAGAGGAAGGCCAGGCCAAAGGTCACCAGACCCAGACCGATCTCTGGAGAAGAAGGTGGGAAACAAGATGTTTTTCCACACTGCTCACTATATCCAATATCCAATACAAGCTCATCCTGTCACTTTATGTGTAGGCATGTACCAACTAAAAGACGACTGCACACGTATGCCACATCAAATTGATCTTACATTTCACGGATCCAGCAAGGTCTATTATCAGTTTAATTTATATGAGCTAGGAGCCTGTTAATGTTTTCAATAAATTCTGGCAAAAGTACAAGCTAGTTCACATGTATATTAGTGCTGGCTATATCTATGATATTGCAATTGCAGCCACAACCCCTAAAATAAGCAACATTCACGTTTGAGTTCTACTCGGGCTACTGTTTTGTTCTGGTTAGTCCACGAACCATAAAGTCATTTTAGCATGGATGTACACATGCACTACAATGTAACGTCCTGTCATAGGGATGGGGTCTGGGAAAAGGAAGAGAGTTGGATGCTGCATGAGTTAATTGCTTGTAGTCTAATTAGGCTGGAAGCTAAAGGCTTGACCACGTTAGGTCAAATTTTGCCTACCAAGCTTGAGTAATTCCATTCCAGCTCAATTCTTTGACCTATTTTCGAAGTGATCGTATTAGATTTAATCACAATCATGCAAATTATATTGTCAAATGTAAGTACAATAGATGCAGATATAATGGGTCATGACAGTTGTGGCTACAACTATAATTGCTGGAAAATACACACATGAAAACTAAAAGGCATCTTAATCGTTACATCAAATGCAATCATTAAGCTCTAGACCTAAGCAAATCCATGCACACACACACACACAAGTACACACCCATGAACACACACACATACACACACACATTTACATGCACAGACACCATCCCATTGCACCACTCCACCTGCTGACAGGTAGCTATGAATGAATAAAATGGGTTCCCATATCTCATCTGCTCTGGTATGCTATATGACGGTAGCTTTACTGTCTACTGTTACACCAGTTAATGAATAAAGTTTGGTCACACACCCCTCTAGAAATAGTCATAACATATCCCGTATCATGACTGATACCAGACAAACATTGAGAACAACCTGTCTTAGTTTGAAAGTAGTGTTAACCCTCATGAAGAAAATACACACATGCAGTACTGAAATCCTGTCAGTCGTTAGAGGAATTTAAAATGGAAACTTTGTTACAAGTTATACCATGTATGCCTGGTATAGTACATAACAGTGATTAGAAGGAGCAATGGAAACCTAAAATACCAACATGGTCCTATGCTGGAGAGGTGGAACCATGGCAACTCATCCAATGCACTATGCTAATTATTGATACTGTATCCAGGAGTTTGTTATAAGTTAACGTTTTGTGTGTCATTGCTACCCGCATAATACACTATATACATATAGCAATAGAGGGAGCTACAGACACTGCTCCTCTACCGTTCAAACTACTCACCGAAATAATAAGAAAGCTCCGTAGAGCTCAACCAGCATGCCTATGATGGGCCACCCTATGAGGACTATCAAGATGCCTCCCAGGAAGAATGCTGTGCCTTTCAACTTGTGAGCCTGAAAGAAGAACTGGTAGGTCCTCTGCAGTCCAATGAAGAATACTATCCCAGCCATGAACAGGATCTGGGGAAAGAAAGACAGCATGAGTATATTATGTAATGTGATTAGGCTGGAATGTTGGACCACATTGGGGGCTAATAGGTTTTTCAGCAATATTCTTTACGATGCTTCCATTTTAACTCATTGTGCTTAACAATTTATACTCTGCCAAGTGTAACGTTTTTTCTGTAATGTAAATAAATAATGTAACTGTCCTGCCAAACCCTGGACCTCTACAGTGTAACTAACCTTTCTTCCATGACACATACACCATTTGGAGAAAAGTTATTATCTTGAAAAGTTCAGCAAAGTCTTCAATGGGTAGCTACAGGATAGAACTTCTTTTAGGCACGGCTGCTGGCGGACATTTTGAACAATTAGTACATCAGAAGCACAGGGACCCACTCTTCACTGATTGCATTAGCTACAGATTAAGGTAGGAAGGGAAGTTAAGTAGGGTTGAAGCCGAACCTCCGAGCCAAGTTGATGGCTATGTCGGCAATATCCTAGCCTACACCCACATGACAATAGGTAAGCACCTAATTACCCCCTCTGCTTAATATTCACAAAATGACCTCTTTTGCTAAAATTCCAAATATTGCACTCCCTCCTCAGTTTCACCCCTCATCGTCACCTACACACAACCTACACAGGACAGGCCAAAATCCTACGCATGCTTTTTCACAAAAACACTTCAGATCCGGTTTTACAGCCAAATCTACCTTGCTATTCACAACTACACTAATTTCGCAATCCGGACTCGCCAATCAAATATTGCAACAATCCACGCCTGCTACAGTAGATTGACCCCAGGGTTATGACAGCCAGCCTACTCACAAGAAAACTACGCATGCTTTTCTCCCCTAACCCCTCCCTTGCTACGTTACACATGCACAAAGCCTAGCTACAACTCACCATGCTTTTTGCCAGGGCCCCACAAACGGCAGCTAGACGCGAAAATGGGCGGAGTCTACGAGATAGAAAGGTCACTTTTCTACAGACAACTGACTAGAGAAGACTGGATGACCATCTGTCTGGCAGGCTGCCTGCCAGTCTTTCAGCTACACTCACAAACACTACCACAGACTTCAGGCTGGATTTTACACACAAACAGCCTACTCAGCACTACACGCGGCCTAAACGGCTTCTTATAAAATAAAAAAAAGAGGTTTGAAAGTGAACATCAAAGTACCGCTCGGCCACATCAAAGCGCCGAATTTGCCCTTGAAAGTGCCGCTTTCCACATCAAAGTGACACACCCCCGCTGTTGATTCCGGTTGCCGCCATGGGAAAATTTAAATAAATCAATGAATCTCATTAACTTTACGTAGCTCACGTGACCTCGCTGATTGCTCATTAATTATTCATGAGCCGCTTTACGGGGATTTTTTCAACTTCCCTTCCTACCTTAACAGACGGCACGTTCGAGCGATACGCTTGTGAGTTTCGAGCGCTCCACCTCGTCTCTCCACTCACCCATAGCAGCCATGGCTCATCCTTGAAAATATGTTGCAGACAGAGACAGCAATCTGTCAAAGACCGGTCTCTTTTTCGTAGCTTCTCCAGCAGCATTGTCATGCACGGTTCCAGGTCGATTGTTATTTTCGTGAAAGGCTGGCTCGCGACCCGTCTCGCCCCGCCCAATACATCCGTTTCTACTCGACCACTATACTTTACACTTGGCAGAGCGATTACCCTCGTACAAAGCAAACATTTTGCAGTACAAATTTGTGATTGTAATAATTAGCTACACTGCCAAGTGCAAGTACAACGGGTGAATATAGATGCAGATGTAATGAATCATAACCCACTTAATCATGGCTGCAACTACAACCACTGGAAAATAATTACGCACATGCACGTAACCATAGTGCTAAAGAGGTTTATTATGAAGATTGCATGGCCTTCAGTATCTGAGAATGAGCCATACTTCCCCATAGCATGGGAGAGAGAAGAGACAAAATGTGCTTAAGCCATGCCAAAAGTCGAAGATTGTTCCATGAATGTTTGTACTATAATATAAGATAGGAAAGTAACAAGGTCTTACAGAAGTCTAGAAACTGCATACACAACTACACACACTTCTCTCCCACACACATACACATGTGCATGCACACACACACACACACACGCACACACACACACACACACACACACACACACACACAGAGGATAACTGGAAGGAAGATATAATACTTAACTGTGTGAGTACACTCCCATAGGGGGGTGGGGCATTCTTTTTATGTGCCTTGTACCCAGGCCTTACTTTCTTCCTAATTTTTCACCATGCCTGTGAGACAAAATCTGGGTGAGAAAGGCTGGGGTATAAGCTCCATCAAGACAATTGAAGTGCTAGTGTATATATGATAGTGTTATTACTGATAATATTATGTAGTGAGACTGATCAGTGGTGTACATTACACCACTCCACCTGCTGACAGGTATCTAAACATGGCTATGAATGAATGAAGTTCTTCTGGTATCTCATCTCCTCTGGTATGCTATGACATTAGCTTCAGGGCCCACTGTTATACACACCTACAGCTTTTGTCACAACAATATAATGAATGCAACAGCTAATGAATAAGTCTGCTCACACAGCTACATAGGTCAAGTGTTCCACCCCTCTATTGCAACAAGAAAGGTCACAACTCATCCCATACAATGACTGACACCAGACAATCTGGCATTGCATAACATCTGCTTCGATTTTATTCAGTGGTGTTAACATGCAGAAAATATACACATGCAGAACTCAGTTGTGAGAGGAATTTAATATGGAACTTTTCTTACCAGTTATACCATGAATACCTGGCATAGTGCATAACAGTGATTAGAAGGAGCAATGCAAACCTAAAACACCAGTATGGTCCTATGCTGGAGAGGTGGAGTCATCTGCTAGTCTGTCTACAACCCACAGAACGGAGGAAGCTTGGAATAAGATATCAGTCAAATGGTTGTATACAATCAGTGGACTGGACTACTGGAATTGAATACTGGAATTGGCTAGTGGACTCACATAGACACTAGAAAAAAACAGTCTGAGACTATTCTCTCTCACTGAATTCAAAGGATGCATCTATGACCTTCATCCATGGAGGTTAATGCTAGCATAAAAGTTATGACATCATTGAAACCATGATATAATAGCTCCGCTAATAGAATCACTAAATTTCACAATGCTGTTGCACTGTGCTGATGCGGCTACACAGACAGTATTATAGAGGGATTGCATGGTTGCCATATGATCTCTAGTCCGGAAGACTTGCGCTGTTGATGCAGCCTCTTCCAATCTCCTCTCAAAATCATTTTTTGAGTATCTAGGCGAGTCCAGTAGTCCAGTCCACTGATCGCATACGACCCATTCAAATATAGTTATATACTGGAATATGCATCAAGTATATTGGTGGTGATAGAACGGTTCAGAGACTACTCACAGTCTTGATTCCAGGCAGGTTGAGCAGGTGGCCAATCACTGGTACTCTTCTGAGGAACAGTATTGCATGTGGATACAAGACACTGTGGGGTGGGAGGGGATGATGTTTGTAATGAATATCTGAAATTGAGGCTTCTTAAACAATCAAGCTGGACAACTTAACCCATGGCAAGGCACTATGCTAATTACTGCTGCTGTATCCATGAGTTTGCTATAAGTTATCATGTGTCGTTGATGCATAATTCATCAAATTATAGATGTAGCAAAAGTGGGAGCTACAGACACTGCTCCTCTACTGTGCAAACTACTCACCGAAATAATAAGAAAGCTCCGTAGAGCTCAACCAGCATGCCTATGATGGGCCACCCTATGAGGACTATCAAGATGCCTCCCAGGAACAACGCTGTGCCTTTCAACTTGTAACCCTGAAAGAAGAACTGGTAGGTCCTCTGCAGTCCAATAATGAATACAATTTCAGCCATGAACTGGATGAGCTCATCAAAACCACTCAACCATATCGCCTATCTTGTACCATCCACATATCAGTCTGCACACACACTACACAGACACTACAATCATGGGGCATGTAGCAACCCAAAGGTAGACCTGTTAAATCCACCTATACTGCTATTAGTACACAGGATGCTTCAATTAATGTATTCTTTTGCTAATCATCTTTAAAAGAGATTCTAACCTCACACAGGAAAGGGGTACATCTTCCAAATATCTCAAGTGCACACATACTTACACACACGGACACAAACATACACATGTGCACACTGATGCCCATGCACACACATTTGCACACACACGTGTACCACACACACACACACACATACACACACATACACACACATACACACACACGCACACACATACACACAGCATTGGGGTTTTATCTCACAGGAATTCAAGCCAAGTGTTCTGACGTCACCCTCACTATCAGTAATAACACAACCATGTATACACTAAGAGCCCCAGTGGTACACATCACACCACTCCACGTGCTGACAGGTGTCTGATCTATTAACATGGCTATGAATGAATGAAGTCAGTTCCCATATCTTATCTCTGGTATGTAATGAAAGTAGCTTCAGTGTCTACTGTTACACCCCCAACAGCCTCTGTCCAGACAACAGAATGAATACAACAGCTAATGAATTAAGTCTGGTCACAGGTCAAGTGTTCCACCCCCCTCTTGCAACAGAAGAGGTCACAACATATCCCATACAGTGACTGACACCAGACAAACATTGCATACAACCTGCTTCGGTTTTATTCACTTGCAAGTGTAGTGTTAATCCCCCTGAAAAAAATTAAGCACATGCAGAGCTCAGTAATGAAACGAATTTAAAATGGGAAAATTTTGTCACATGTTATACCGTGAATACCTGGTATACGTAGTACACGACAGTGATTAGAAGGAGCAACATGATCTTATGCTAGAGAGGTGGAGTCATCTGCTAGTCTGTCCTTGGCATGGACGAGTGAAGAGACAAGCTCAATAAAACAACCCAACCATGTCGCCTATCTAGATCTGGCATCATCCATATGTCAATTTGCACACACACTACACAGACACTACGGTGGGCCTATAACAATCCAAAAGCAAAACTGTTGAATCCAGCAGTACTGCTATCAGTTCACAGGATGCTTAAATTAATGTGCCCTCTGGGAAGTTTTGCTAATCATCTTTAGAAGAGTCTGGCAAAAAAGCTAAAGATTGTATCAGGAATGTAAAAGATGAGGTGCATCTTACAACTGTCTCCACTACACACACACATGCGCATGCACACACACACACACACACACACACACACACACACACACACACACACACATGCACACACACACACACACACACACACACACACACACACACACACACACACACAGCATTGGGGTTTTTATCTCACAGGAAATAAAACCTGGGTACGCTCCACCAAGGTAATTGAAGTGCTCTGAGGTCACTCTTACCATCAATAAATATTAAACATGGCTATGAATGAATAAAGAGGGTTCCCATCTTTGTATGCCATGAAAGTAGCCTCAGTGTCTACTGTTACACCCCCAACAGCCTCTATCGGGACAACAGAATGAATACAACAGCTAATGAATTAAGTCTGGTCACACAGGTCAAGTGTTCCACCCCTCTTTTGCAACAGAAGAGGTCACAACATATTCCAAACAGTGACTGACACCAGACAAACATCAATTGAGTATAATTGGCCACTGTTTTATTCACTTGCAAGTGTAGCGGTAACCCTCATGAAGAAAATACACACATGCAAAAATCAGTCGTGAGAGGAATTTCAAATGAAAATTTTGTTACAAGTTATACTGTGAATGGGAACTAAGCCCACAACACTTGTTCAGATTCCATAGCCCCCTACAAAGTTTTGCCTGCACTGCTAGCTAGCATCCTGCTTGTCCAATCTAACCCAATCACTATTAAAACTTTGATAAGCCCAGCGTTGATTCTCACCTGCTTTCTTTTTTCTTTCAGCCATAACAGTCTTTTCGCACTAGGAGAAGTAGTCACACTTTTCTCAGGTTCTTTGCTGGTCCGCACAGTTTGGAGGTTTCAAAACCGTCCACATTTTATGGGAACAAAATTTGGTGTTATGTATACAGCAATCCTGTGAATATACCACAAATTAGAACCCGAAACCAGCTATAGATACGGTGGAACACAGGACACATAGGATGCTTCAATGTACTGCATAGCCAGTTTCTTTCTTTTAAATTTTCACTATATATGCAAATGTACAAATTAGAACCCCACAAAAGAAACTGGCTGAATGGTAGTATACAGGATCCTTCAATGTACCGTACAGCTGGTTCCTTTGTGGGGTTCTAAATTAGTCATGTAGAGAGTTTTGCACAAGTTGAAGATTGTGCCACGAGCTAAATACATGTACACATCACGTAGGAAAGAAATGAGGTACATGTATACCCCCCCCCCCCTCCCCCCCACACACACACACACAAACTATTTTCTATTTTATCTCCGAGTTCGGATTCCAGTAGTCAATAATGGGATTACACCGGGCAAAGCTCTGCTAAAAATGAATTCTTACTAATTGCATGCAACAAGTAGTAACCACAAAAGATAAACAATGACATACGCATCAACAAAGCACGTGCTCTCTAGTTTCAAGCAAGGAAAGAAAGAAAGGTGAGGATTAAATCCAACTACATCTGCATCATGGCATAAAAATGAAGTAAATCAGCATGTAGGCAATGGTATACACACTCTTATTTATCTGTCTAGCCACAAAGCAGAAACCAAATGGCAAGAACCCGGCCATCCGATGACAAGACAAAAGGACCTCATATCCTTACTTTAGCCTACTGCCTGCATGCCTAACCACTAAAGGTACAGGTGCATGTAGTTAACAACGAATGGTACTGTTAAAGAAGCAAACAAGCACATTAAATCTCAATGCTCATGAATAATTAATGCATAGCCTAAAACTGCCTTTTTCCTAGCTTTGGCAGGGGTCATGGCGGACCTTTGTGGTTTAATAGTCATGAATGCAATTAATTGGCTATGAATCTCATTAATAACCTCATGAATATGATTAATTGACTCTCGTTCAGCAATGTCTGGCTTGCTGGCTGTACAGTGCTTAAAAATCAAATTGACATTTTATTAGCAAACTTGCAGAGAGGATTCCTAGTCATTAATGATATTCATTGACAGTTGGATCAGATTATATAGGATAGGAGCCGAGTGCATGTGCTGTATGGGAAGTGGGAATTGTTCCTTGAATAGTTAGGCAATAGGAAAGATATGGTGAGGGGATTAATAAAGCGTGTAAACTGGAGATCTCAAATTTATCACATGCTGGACTCTACCCTATGAGAGCGGCCCCGCCCTTTCTGTATACAGTCACAAGTCAAGAGGTTAAAGGGACCGAAACCTGTGGCTGCTCGATGATTAGTCTGTGGTATTCTCCTGATGACCACCCTAAAAACATTTTTAGTATCAAATACATGTGTATTTATGCAGTATAGCTAAAGAAGGGGTTGTTTTATTTGGAATATCGACGCTTTAGGCCTAAAACTAAATGTAAAAAACTGGTTTGACTCATACAGCAATTGACAGGTACCCTGCCACAACCCTAAGCCCTTTTTATTTACTCCCAACAAACCTCACACACATACACACACACACGCTGACTCACATTTCCCATTGCTAGCAGTCCCTTATCAAAGAACAGTACCACACCGAGGAAGAGGAAGGCCAGGCCAAAGGTCACCAGACCCAAACCGATCTCTGGAGAAGGCGGTATATTTTCCACACTAGACACTATAATAGCCAATACAATAGAACTCCATATACAAATTGTGCATGCAACAAGTAATTTAAATAAGGAGTCTCCAATTGGAGACTACGTACATCATGTTGCATCACAGTTTAGGCAGCTGCAATATATATAATATGCCAATGGCTTAAGGAATAAACGTATGCCCATAATAGTGACAGTCAGCATAAATGATCATCAAAACCAATCAACCATGTCGCCTAATTGTATTTTGGACCATTCACATGTCAGTCTGCACACACACTACACTTACACTACAATCATTGGGCCTGTAATAATTCAAAGGTAGGCCTATTGAATCCAGCTACACTGATACTAGTTCACAGGATGCTTCAATTATTGTATCCTCTGGGAAGTTTGCTAATCATCTTTAGAAGAGTTTGGTAAGAAGTTAAAGATTTTAACCTCAACCAAGATAGAAAAGAAATGAGGTACATCTTATAAATGTCTCCACTACACACATACACACACACACACACACACACACACACAAACGTGCACACACACATACACAGTAACACCCATGCGTGTGCACACACCCACATGCATGCACACACATCAATGCACACACACACGCACACACACACACACATATACACACACAGCATTGGAGTTTTATCTCACAGGAATTCAAGCTAAGTGTTCTGACGTCACCCTCACTATCAGTAATAACACAATCATGTATAAACTAAGAGCCCAAGTGGTGCAACTCCACCTTCTGACAGGTGTCTAATCTATTAAACACGGCTATGAATAAATGAAGTCAGTTCCCATATCTTATCTCTGGTATGCTATGAAAGTAGCTTCAGTGTCTACTGTTCCACCCCCAACAGCCTCTGTCGTGACAACAGAATGAATACAACAGCTAATGAATTAAGTCTGGTCACAGGTCAAGTGTTCCACCCCTCTATTGCGACAGAAGAGGTCACAACATTGATACTAAGTGTAGTGTTAACCCTCATGAAGAAATTAAGCACATGCAGAATTCAGTCATGAGAGGAACTTGAAAATTTTGTTACAAGTTACAGTGAATACCTGGCATAGTACATAACGAAGGAGCAATGCAAACCTAAAACACCAACATGGTCCTATGCTGGAGAGGTGGAGTCATCTGCTAGTCTGTCCATAACCTGTAGGATGGAGGGAGTGTGGAGTAAATGTAACAATACACTGGAATATCTATCAAGGATGAACCTGTAAAATAAATATACTGATAGAATGGTTCAGAGACTACTCACTGTCTTGATTCCAGGCAGGTTGAGCAGGTGGCCAATCACTGGTACTCTTCTGAGGAACAGTATTGCATGTGGAAACAAGCCACTGTGGGCTGGGAGGGTGTGGTGTTGTTTGTGTATAATGAATATCTGAAAATGAGGCTTCCTAAACAAACCATGCCAGACAACCTAAACCATGGCAACTCAACCAATCACTGTGCTAATTACTGTTGCTGTATCCAGGAGTTTACTATACATTATCATGTGCCATTGCCAATACATCAGACACTAGTCATCTGCTTTTAGCTACGTACAGACACTGCTCCTCTGCCATTCAAACCACTCACCGAAATAATAAGAAAGCTCCGTAGAGCTCAACCAGCATGCCTATGATGGGCCACCCTATGAGGATTATCAAGATGCCTCCCAGGAAGAACGCTGTGCCTTTCAACTTGTAAGCCTGAAAGAAGAACTGGTAGGTCCTCTGCAGTCCAATGATGAATACTATCCCAGCCATGAATAGGATCTTGGGAGGGTGGGGGGGGGGGGGGGGAGAACATGAGTATTATTATGTAAATGCTTGTAGGCTGGACCATATTAGGGCCTGATAAGCCTTTCGGTAATTCCCATAAAAAAAAAATGGTGCCATTTCTGATTCCAGCTCAGTTCTTGCAAACTCTACTTGAATCATTTTTGTCTTGATTTATGATTGAAATACACCATAATAAAGGCAGCTTTCAATATATATGTAGAGACGCATCTTTGAAGAGTACACATTGAAAAAAACAGGATATGGTCCCTTTTTGCAAATCCAGTCACATTTTTATCTTAAAAAAGTATTAATTTATGATTGAAATACAACCTAATAAAGGAAGCTTTCAACATAATTACACTGTCAAGTGTCAGTATGATGGGATGGTGAGTATAGATGCAGATGTAATGAATCCTGACCTAGCCGTGGCTGCAACTATAGTTACCGGACGGGTTTAGCATGAAGATTGGAATCCAGGTACATGTATGTGTAGGTATACTTTCTCACGTACCTGAGGAAGAGTTGTATTTCCCCGTGGCAAGGACAAATTAAGAGACAAGATGAGCTCAACAAAACAACCCAACCATGTCACCTATCTAAATCTTGCACCATCCACATGTCAGTTGCACACACACTACACAGACACTACCGTGGGCCTGCGATAATCCAAAAGTAGACCTGTTGAATCCAGTGGTACTGCTATTAGTTCACAGGATGCTTAAATTAATGTACCCTCGGGGAAGTTTTGCTAATCATCTTTAGAAGAGTCTGGCAAAAAGCAAAAGATTTTGTCAGGGATGTAAAAGATGAGGTACATCTTACAACTGTCTCCACTACACACACACATGCACATGCACACACATGCACACACACACACACACACACACACACACAAACACAGCTTGGGGTTTTATCTCACAGGAGATAAAGCCTGGGTACGCTCCACCAAGGTAATTGAAGTGCTCTGAGGTCACTCTTACTACCAGTATTTATTAAACATGGCTATGAATGAATGAAGAGGGTTCCCATAGCTTCAGGGTCTGCTGTTACACCCCCAGCAGCCACTGTCACCGACAACAGAATGAATACAACAGCTAATGAATTAAGTCTGGTCACACAGCTATGTCAAGTGTTCCACCCCTCTAGCTACTGCAACAAGAAAGGTCACATGTGACCTTTCTTGTTGTAACTATCCCCTATTAATAGTGACTGACACCAGACAAACACTGAGTACAACCTGCACTAGCAAACGCTCATGAAGAAAATACACACATGCAAAACTCAGCCATGAGAGCAATTTGTATATGTAATGGCATGGTTTGGAGTGAAATTTGGGATAAATCATACGAGTAATGTACCAAGGATGGGGTTAAATTACACGAGGCGAAGCCGAGTGCAATTTACCATCCTAGGTACATTACGAGTATGATTTATCCCAAATGTCACTCCAAACCATGCTATCACATGTTAATCTTATAGCTCCCAACAACAGTGAAATTTCACATAGCAACAGTGAAATATCAAGAAGAGTGAAATATCAAAATAATTTCATTGTTTTAAATAGGAGTTTACCATTAGCTCTACAATAGCTATGAGATTAAAAATGCAATTGTTGTTACAAATTATACTGTGAATGGAATTAAGTCCACAGCACTTCTTCAGGTCCTACAAACTTGCTCGCACTGCTGGCTAGTACCCTGCTTGTCCAATATATCCAACTCACTATTAAAACTTTGATGGGCCCAGCGTTGATTCTCACCTGCTATTTTTTTCTTACAGGCATAACAGTCTTTTCGCACTAAGAGTCTCAGAAGTAGTCACTCTTTTCTATGGTTATTTGCTAGTCCGCATAGTTTGGAGGTTTCAAGACCCTCCAGAACAAAATTTCGTGTTACAGCAATCCTGTGAATATAACAATGCCCCAAAAGAAACCAGCTATACATACGGTTTATATAGGATGCTTCAATGTATTGCATAGCCGGTTTCTTTCATGAGGTTCTAATTTTCACGAATGTACAAATTCGAACTCCGTGAAAGAGACTGGCTGAATGGTAGTATACAGGATCTTTCAATGTACCATACAGCTGGTTCTTTTGTTAGTCCAGTAGGGAGTTTTGCCAATTAGCTATCAACAAGTTAAAGATTGTGCCATGAAAATTAATGTTATATACATGTACACATCACACAGGAAAGAAATGAGGTGCATGTACTATCTGCTCCAGTATACCCACACACATACACACCGACTCACACCCACACCCACACATACACACACGCTGACTCACATTTCCCATCGCTAGCAGTCCCTTATCAAAGAACAGTACCACACCGAGGAAGAGGAAGGCCAGGTCAAAGGTCACCAGACCCAGACCAATCTCTGGAGAAGGTAGTACACTAAACACTATAGCCAATACAATAACACTCCATATACAAATTGTGCATGCAATAAGTACATGAAATTTGAACGAGGACTCTCCAATTGCATCATGTTGCATCACTGTTTAGGCAGGCTACAGTGTACATGCCATTGGCTTAATGAATTAAACATACGTCCAAACTGACAGTCAGCATAAATGCTCAACAAAACCACTCAATCATGTCGCCTATTTTGGACCATCCACATGTCAGTTTGCACACAAGGTAAATGGACACTACAATCATCGGGCCTGTAATAATTCAAAAGTAAACCTTTTCAATCCAGCAGTACTGCTATTAGTACACAGGATGTGTCAATTAAAGTATCCTCTAGAAGTTTGCTAATCATCTTTAGAAGAGTGGCAAGAAGTTAAAAGATTTCAACCTCGCACAGGATAGGATAGAATGAGATATATCTTACAAATGTCTTCACTACACACATGCACACACACACACACACACACATGCATGCACACACACACACACACACATACACAAACACATGCACACTCAAACACTTTAATTCATAGGAATTCAAGCCAAGTAATTGAAGTGCTCTGACATCACCCTCACTATCAGTAATAACACAATCATGTATACACTAAGAGCCCCAGTGGTGCACATCACACCACTCCACCTGCTGACAGGTGTCTGATCTATTAAACATGGCTATGAATGAATGAAATCAGTTCCCACATCTTATCTCTGGTATGCTATGAAAGTAGCTTCAGTGTCTACCGTTCCACCCCCAACAGCCACCCCCAACAGCCACTGTCGGGACAACCGAATGAATACAACAGCTAATGAATTAAGTCTGTTCGAACATCAGGTGTTCCACCCTCCTTTGCAATACAAGAGGTCACAATATATCCCAAACAGTGACTGACACCAGACAAACATTGAGTATAACCTGCTATTCACTTGCAAGTGTAGTGTTAACCCTAATTAAGAACATGCAGAATTCAGTCATGAGAGGAACTTAAAATGGAAAATTTTGTTACAAGTTTTACCGTGAATACCTGGCATAGTACATAACAGTGATTAGAAGGAGCAATGCAAACCTAAAATACTAACATGGTCCTATGCTGGAGAGGTGGAGTCAGAGGATGGAATAAATACACTGGAATATGTGAACCTGTACAATAATTTTATTAAAATGTACTAATAGAATGGTTCAGAGACTACTCACAGTCTTGATTCCAGGCAGGTTGAGCAGGTGGCCAATCACTGGTACTCTTCTGAGAAACAGTATTGCATGTGGAAACAACCCACTGTGGGGTGGGAGGGGATGATGGTGTTTGTATAATGAATATTTAAAAATGGAGGCTTCTTAATTAAATAAACCATGCTAGAAAACTGAAACCATGGCAACTCATCCAAGCACTACCTACTGCTGCTGTAGCCAGGAGTTTGTTATAAGCTATTGTGTGTCATTGCCAATACAATCCATCAAACTACTTACATGTATATGTAGTATAAAGAGGGAGCTACAGACACATCTCCTCTACCATCCACTCACCGAAATAATAAGAAAGTTCCATAGAGCTCAACCAGCATGCCTATGATGGGCCACCCTATGAGGACTATCAAGATGCCTCCCAGGAAGAACGCTGTGCCTTTCAACTTGTGAGCCTGAAAGAAGAACTGGTAGGTCCTCTGCAGTCCGATGATGAATACTATCCCAGCCATGAACAGGATCTGGGAAAACAAAGACAGCATGAGTATATTATGTAAGTGCTTGTGATGTAATTTGGCTGGAAGCTTAATTTGACCAAATTGAGGCCTACATGTAATAAGCTCTTTAGCAACTTTTTTTTACAATGCCAGCTCAACTATTCCACACTCTGCTTAACCAATTTTTGTCTTGCAAAACTACAAATTTGTGATCGAAATACGTGCTGCAACTATAATTACCAATTACCAGACATTATGCACGTGCACACATGCAACTACAGTCCTATACAGGCCTAGTATGAAGACTGGCATCAGGTACATACATGTACATGCACATTTTCTCATGCACCTGAGAATGAACTGTGCCTCCCTGTGGCATATGGGTGAGCGAAAAGATAAAATAAGCTGATCAATACCACTCAACCGTGCTGCCTATCTTGCACCATCCACATAACTATCCAGTTTGCGCATCAGACGCTACATTCATCGACCGTCAGCTATATATTCCCATATAACCAGTTTCTTTTGTAAGGGAATTTTTTCATACTGATGGTTAGCAAATATGTTCAGTTTCAAGGTTCAAGTACTCATTGCACACTAATTTGGAAGGAGCCAGCAGGTGAGTATGACAATGGCAACTATTAAAGTCCATAGTGCTTTGATTGTTTCAGGTTCCCTAGACCCTACAAAGCTTACTTATGCTGCTAGCCACATGTAGCTAAGCAACTGGATATATGGTATGTTTACTACACATGATTTTCTAATATGTGTCGTACTGCTGGTTTCTTTTGTGGGGTTCTAATTTTTGCTATATTTTTTATGGGTAATCCTGTACACACATACACACACACACAAATGTACACACATACACACACATATACACAAACATACCACACATGTACACACACACATACACACATGCTCACACACTGACACATACACACAAACCATACATTGTACGTGTACACACACACACACACGCACACCACACACATACATACAAACACACACACACACACTGATACATATACACACATACATGTATACACAAACACGCACACACACACACACACACATACACAAACACACAGACACCCACACACACCCACACACACACACACATACACACACACACACATGCTGACTCACATTTCCCATCGCTAGCCAGTCCCTTATCAAAGAACAGTGCCACACCGAGGAAGAGGAAGGCCAGGCCAAAGGTCACCAGACCCAGACTGATCTCTGGAGAAGCCACTAGACACTAGGCAATACATACAAATTGTAGTTGTGCATGCAATAAGTGAAAGAGGACTCTCCAATTGGGGACTATGTAGTACATCACATTGCATCACTGCTATAATGTACATGCAGCTGGCGTAATGAATTAAATACCTTGGCAACTATGTATGGGCGCTTTATATAAAGTCTTCCAATAATCGACCACACCATTCATATACAAATTACTAAAACTTATGCCCATAATGACAGTCAGCATAAATGCTCATAAAACCACTCAACAATCATGCCTATCTTGCACCATCCACGTCAGTCTGCACACACACTACACAGACACTACCATGGGCCTGCAACAATCCAAAAGTAGACCGGTTGAATCCAGCAGTACTGCCATTAGTTCACAGGATGCTTAAATTAATGTATCCTCTAGAAGTTTGATAAGAAATACGATACGTACATCTTACAAATGTCTTCAGTGCACACATACACACACACAGACACAAACACACACAGTAACACCCATGCCTACACATGCACATGTGCACATTCACACACACACACACACACACACACACACACACAGCATTGGGGTTTTATCTCACAGGAATTCAAGCCAGGTAATTAAAAGTGCTCTGAGGTCACCCTCACTAACAACACAATCATGCATACACTAAGAGGCCCAGTGGTGCACATCACACCACTCCACCTGCACAGGTGTCTGATCTATTAAACATGGCTATATGAATGAAGTCAGTTCCCATATCATATCTTTGGTATGTTATGAAAGTAGCTTCAGTGTCTACAGTTACACCCCCAACAGCCACTGTGGTGGCGACAACCTAATGAATACAACAGCTAATGAATTAAGTTTAGTCACAGGTCACCCCCTCTTGCAACAGAAGAGGTCACAACATACTGCATACAGTGACGACACCACACAAACATTAAATACAACCTGCTTCGATTTCATTCACTTGCAAGTGTAGTGTTCAGTCATGAGAGGAACTTGAAATGGAAAATTTTGTTACAAGTTACACCATGAATACCTGGCATAGTACATAACAGTGATTAGAAGGAGCAATGCAAACCTAAAATACCATATGGTCCTATGCTGGAGAGGTGGAGTCATCTGCTAGTCTGTCCATAACCTGTAGGATGGAGAGAGCATGGAATAACAATATACATTATGTATCAAGTATGAACCTGTACAATAAAGGTACTGATAGAATGGTTCAGAGACTACTCACTGTCTTGATTCCAGGCAGGTTGAGCAGGTGGCCAATCACTGGTACTCTTCTGAGGAACAGTATTGCATGTGGAAACAAGCCACTATGTGGTGGAAGGACGTGATGTTTGTAATGAATATCTGATATTGAGGCTTCTTACACAAATCATGCCAGATAACTGAAACCATGGCAACTCATCCAAGCACTAATTACTGCTGCTGTGGCCAGGAATTTGCTATAAACTATCGTGTGTCATTTCCAATACACTCCATCAAACTACATACATGTATATGTAGTATAAAGAGGGAGCTACAGATACTGCTCTTCTACCATTCAAACTACTCACTATCAAGATGCCTCCCAAGAAGAATGCTGTGCCTTTCAAATTGTGAACCTGGCTGGTTCTTTGCTGCTCTGCACAGTTTGGAGGTTTCAAGACCCTCCACATTTAATGGGAACAAAATTTTGTGCTACAGCAATCATGTGAATATACCACAAATTAGAATCTCCCAAAAGAAACCAGCTATACATACAGTGGTACATAGGATGCTTCAATGTACTGCACAGCCGGTTTCTTTCATGAGGTTCTAATTTTCAGTATAGTACCGTACAGCTGGTTCTTTTGTGGGGTTCTAATCCTGTAGGGAGGTTGCCAATTACCAACAAGTGCCATGAAAATCTGCTCCAGTATACCCACACACAGATATGCATACACACACTCACACATGCACACACATACACCACGCATGCATACAAATGCCCCCCCCCCCCCCCACACGCTGACTCACATTTCCCATCGCTAGCAGTCCCTTATCAAAGAACAGTACCACACCGAGGAAGAGGAAGGCCAGGCCAAAGGTCACCAGACCCAGACCGATCTCTGGAGAAGGCGGTACATTTTCCACACTAGATACTATAGCCAAAACAATATAACTTCATATGTGCATGCTCTTCAATTGCAGACTACGTACAGTATGTTGCATCACTGTTTAGGCAGGCTACATGCCACTGGCTTAATTATTAAAATGTATGCCCATACTGACAGTCAGCATATTAAATGCTCACCAGAAACACTCAATCATGTCACCTATCTTGCACTGTCCACACTGCACAGATACTACAATCATGGGGTCTGTAACAATCCAAAAGTAGACCTGTTGAATCCAGCAGTTCACAGGATGTGTCAATTAATGTACATGTATCCTCTAGAAGTTTGCTAATCATCTGTAGAAGTGTCTGGCAAGATTTCCCCACAGGATAGGAAAGAAATGAGATACATCTTACAAATGTCTCCACTACACATTCACACACACACTGACACAAACACACACACACACACACACACATGTACACAAACATGGGCACATACAGTGACACCAATGCCCACACATGCACATGTGTGCACACACATACACACACGCACACTAACACATACACACATGCACACACACACATACACACTGACTCACATTTCCCATCGCTAGCAGTCCCTTATCAAAGAACAGTACCACACCGAAGAAGAGGAAGGCCAGGCCAAAGGTCACCAGACCCAGACCGACCTCTGGAGAAGAAGCCACTAGACACTAGGCAATACATACAAATTGTAGTTGTGCATGCAATAAGTGAAAGAGGACTCTCCAATTGGGGACTATGTAGTACATCACATTGCATCACTGCTGTAATGTACATGCAGCTGGCTTAATGAATTAAATACCTTGGCAACTATGTATGGGCACTTTATATAAAGTTTTCCAATAATCGACCACACCATTCATATCTAAAACGTATGCCCATAATGACAGTCAGCATAAATGCTCATCAAAACCACTCAAAAGTATTGCCTATCTTGCACCATCCACATGTCACACACCACATAGACACTACCATGGGCCTGCAACAGTCCAAAAGTAGACCGGTTGAATCCAGCAGTACTGCCATTAGTTCACAGGATGCTTAAATTAATGTATCCTCTAGAAGTTTGATAAGAAATACGATACGTACATCTTACAAATGTCTTCAGTGCACACATACACACACACAGACACAAACACACACATGCCTACACATGCACATGTGCAGACACACACAAACACATACGCACACACACACACACACGTACATACACACACACACACACACACACACACACACACACACACACACACACACACACACACACACACACACACACACACACAGCATTGGGGTTTTATCTCACAGGAATTCAAGCCAGGTAATTAAAAGTGCTCTGAGGTCATGCACATCACACCACTCCACCTGCTGATAGGTGTCTGATCTATTAAACATGGCTATGAATGAATGAAGTCAGCATATCTTTGGTATGTTATGAAAGTAGCTTCAGTGTCTACTGTTACACCCCCAACATGCAGCCTCTGTCATGGCGACAACCGCAACAGCTAATGAATTAAGTCTAGTCACAGGTCACCCCCTCTTGCAACAGAAGTGGTCACAACATACTGCATACAGTGACTGACACCACACAAACATTAAATACAACCTGCTTCGATTTCATTCACTTGCAAGTGTAGTGTTCAGTCATGAGAGGAACTTGAAATGGAAAATTTTGTTACAAGTTACACCATGAATACCTGGCATAGTACATAACAGTGATTAGAAGGAGCAATGCAAACCTAAAATACCACATGGTCCTATGCTGGAGAGGTGGAGTCATCTGCTAGTCTGTCCATAACCTGTAGGATGGAGGGAGTGTGGAGTAAATGTAACAATACACTGGAATATGTATCAAGTAGGTATGAACCTGTACAATAAATGTACTGATAGAATGGTTCAGAGACTACTCACTGTCTTGATTCCAGGCAGGTTGAGCAGGTGGCCAATCACTGGTACTCTTCTGAGGAACAGTATTGCATGTGGAAACAGACCACTGTGGGGTGGGAGGGGATGATGTTGTTTTTGTATAATGAATATTTGAAATGGAGGCTTCTTAAATAAACATGCCTGACAACTGAAACCATGGCAACTCATCTGAGCACTGTGCTAATTACTGCTGTTGAGGTGGCTATAAGTTATTGTGTGTCATTGCTAATAGATGTACGTACAAACCATCAAACTATGTACATATACAGACACTACTCGTCTGCTTTTAGCTACATACAGACACCACTCTTCTACCGTTCAAACTACTCACCGAAATAATAAGAAAGCTCCGTAGAGCTCGACCAGCATGCCTATGATGGGCCACCCTATGAGGACTATCAAGATGCCTCCCAGGAAGAACGCTGTGCCTTTCAACTTGTGAGCCTGAAAGAAGAACTGGTAAGTCCTCTGCAGTCCGATGATGAATACTATCCCAGCCATGAACAGGATCTGGGGAAAGAAAGACAGCATGAGTATACTATGTAAATGCTTGTGATGTAGTTGGGCTGGAAGCTTAATTTGACCACATTGAGGCTTACATGTAGTAAGCTCATTTTTTTTACAATGCCAGCTCAACTACTGCACACTCTACTTGACCAATTTTTGTCCTCGCAAAAATACAAATTTGTGATCAAAATACATGCTGCAACTACATGTATAATTACCAATTATTAGACATTATTCACGTGCACACATGCAACTACAGTGCCATACAGGCTTAGTATGAAGATTGGCATCAGATACATGTACATACACATTTTCTCATGCACCTGAGAATGAACTGTGCCTCCCTGTGGCATATGTTCGAGCGAAAAGATAAATAAGCTGATCAATACCACTCAACCGTGCTGCCTATCTTGCACCATTTGTACGCAGATGCTACATTCATCTACCATCAGCTATATATTCCCGTATAGTCAGTTATTTTCTCATATTGATAGTTAGCAAAATATGTTCACAGCTTTCGGTTTCAAGGTTCAAGCACATATTGATTCATTGCACCCTAACTTGGAAGGAGCTAGCAGGTGAGTATAACAATGGCAACCATAGTGCTTTGTTTCAGGTTCCCTGCAGCTGGACCCTACAACTTACTTGTGCTGCTAACTATACATGTAGCTATAAGAAACTGGATATACATGTACGGTAGATTTAGTACACATGATCTTTTAATATGTATCGTACTGCTGGTTTCCTTTGTGGGGTTCTAATTTTTGCTATATTTATGGGTAATCCTGTACGCACGCACACACACGCACGCACGCACGCACACACACACACACACACACACACACACACACACACACACACACACACACACACACACACACACACACACACACACACACACACACACACACACACACACACACTGACTCACATTTCCCATCGCTAGCAGTCCCTTATCAAAGAACAGTACCACCCCGAGGAAGAGGAAGGCCAGGCCAAAGGTCACCAGACCCAGACCAATCTCTGGAGAAGGCGGTATACAGCTAATACACGTATACAATAGTCTCATACAAAATGTAACAGGTACTTTACATGAAGTTTCCCATCCATTGGCTACACCATTCTAGGAATCATATAAAATATATACATAATTGCTGTGAAGGGGAAGTGATCTCTACGTACATGTATTGCAGGGTTTCATACATGATTTTAAAATCGTGTATGAAACCCTGCGTTGGCGGGGGGAGGGGAAAGCCATGACCTGTACTTCTTTGAAGCATGATTCACTAGGGGTCTGGGAGCATGCCCCCCAACTGCTTTTTACAGTCTCTAAAATTGATTCTATAGCCATTTTTTAGTCGAATTCATTCATAACTTCTAAAAACAATATTTGCTGTATTAACAATTTTTGTAGTTGTTTTAACACAAAACTATGATAGATAGTCCTGTCGAAATTTAGGCGAGAAACTTAGGTTGGGAGGGATTTCCCCCCTTTCCCCCTGCACTGTGAATGTACATGTAGTTATCATCTAATGATACATGCATGCCACTGTTAGTGTTTCTGCTCCCCACATGTGTGTACGTGTACTCTCCCTCAGGGTATATAGATTTTTGTACATGTATTATTATGACATCATCACCTCGAAAGGTCACCTGATTTCTGCTACAAGAAAGGTTCGAAAGATCGTGGATGGAAGACTAACGGACAAAATAATCAGCAGTACATTGAGAGTTGCATGCTCATCAAGAGAGTTCATGATGCTCATTACAAAACTGCGGATCACGTAGGATATCCGACTCCACGAAAATTATACCCGTGCAGAATTATAATAGCCTAACCCTGCCCTAACCCAACCCTAAACCTCGCATGGGTATAATATTCACAGGGTCGGTTATCCTAGTATATGAACCACAATAGAGTTTTCACGTGACGTCACATCCTGCATGACGACCGTGTCATTTTCCGTTTATGTCCGTTTTTGCCCACCATGTGTGGGCGATAAATGGAAGCTAGAATAGTACGTTATACAGCGATCTCAGAAACAACGGCTGCTTGGAACTTACGCATTCGGCGCCTCTACTATTGTTGTGAATTAGTTTTCAGACGGTACAAATTGAGTGAATCTGCCGTCTATACTGTCAGTACGAGAGCTACTTCCTGTCCTTATGCGCATCATGCGCTATTTGCTGGGCCACCAAAATGGCGCCCTAGCAACAGTTGCTAGATGCAACTGAAGTAAGATGGTGTCAATGAAAACTCTCTATAAGATCTGGTGCTGCACAATTTCATTGAAATTGTGCAGCACCAGATATTATGGGTCATGTACAGTGAGAGCTGTAATATCAGGGGCTATTCCATTAAATAGCTGTACGCTTGCTATGGAAGACCAGATTTCAATATCACCCTTGGACAGCAAATCAGTAATATACCCCCCCCCCCCCCCATGGATACAATTAAAGAGATTGTGCTAACCCTCTAGGCGCAATCAGTATGGGTATTCTACTCCCCAGGACACAGTTATTTGGGGGTTTTACTCCCCAGACACAATTACTTGATTGTACGGACGCAATTAATGTTCCTCCATATATAGGGGTGTATTCATATTTTATGGAATAGCCCCAGTTGTGTCAAGACAGCCTTACTGGGAGCTGATCCTACAGCAAGTTCCACTTCATGGCCAAACTAATAAGCGACTGTAAATACCATAGATAGTAGAGTTCATGTAGAAGGCCACTTCGACTCTACTATCTTTGGTAAAGACTTCCCTTCTAGGTAACTTAAACTGCACCGAAATAAGCACTCACTTTGCATATCCGTGAAGTTTACTGAAAGCATTTTGAATTCTTCTTCTAACGATGGACACCATGGAGCATGATGGAGTGAGCACAAAGGCTTAGAAAGAAAATTCTATTTAATGAACCCCTCGTGGATGTTTAGTCTCGTTCCCAGGCTGCTCAGCCAGACTCTGACTCTGAGTCTCTGACAGCGTAGCCTGGGAACGAGACTGTAAAGACCCGGCGAAACTACGCATGGTGATTGGTTCGTTTGTACAGGTAAATGGCGGGAATGTAGCGGGAAAGCCAGCTGCCTCTAGTACAGTGCTGCAGTTTGACAAGAGACTTGAAATTATGGCATCCAACAGTTCAGAGAGACATGTATTTCAGAGACAGCCAGGTAACTAGAGGCATGGACTACTTATAAACCAACTGCACTTGCAGAGGTACAGGTAATGTTCCAACGGCATGCCATAGATAAGAGAGAAGAATTATACCCGGACCTTTGCAAGTGCAGTTGTCAACTGTACTTGCAGAGGTACAGCTGCAGGTAAATAATTTTTAATATTCCAACGGTATATCATCTATGAGAAAACCAACTGTACTTGCAGAGGTACAGGTGTAATGTTTAGCTAGGTATCATCCATAGCCTCATAGGTGCGTAGGTCATCCACTTCCAGAGTTTACTTTTACTTTACAGCCGTGGAAGAAGATAAAATCGAGTTTTAATAATAAACAAACCCATTTCTGTATTACTACATGTACTTATTATTTTGTACGCAGACAGTGGAGCACCTGGAGGCCCCAGGGTATCTGGGCCCGCTCAGTCTCCACATAATTACAATAAGGCCACTTCAGCTTGATTTGTTGTTTAATGGGCCAATCCGTAGAGTCGGTAGGTCAGCTTAACTCATTTTGCATGGCCATTACAAGCAAATAACTGTCTTTTTTATTTGAGGGTCGGTCGGGCCACCAATAGATGCTCTACAAATCTTTTGTCAGTAATTAGGGAGGGGGGGGGGCTCCAATTGAACTCATCTGGGAAGCAGCTATAATTACGTTTCCCAATTGAAATTCTTTAATTAGCGGTTGAATTACTCACAATTTAAGTTTAAATTGGTAACCCTCTTCAACTCCCAGCCAGAGCGGTGCTGGTTGACCTCCGACCTCCCATGGACACCAGTACCTGCCTCAACCTCCAGCACGCCCTCACCTCCACCCTGACACTCCTCCACTACCTCACCGGCCCCAGCAAGCTGCCCCTCCTCTCCCTCACCGTGCTGGGGAACTACCCCGAGGTACTCGCAGTCTCATACCGGTACCGTCTGTGGTCTAGTCCAGTCTCAATCACATACCATGCATTTAATTGGTAGACGACACTGCATGAAGTCTACATTAAGTCACACGCCATAGATAATATGTTAGTCTAGCTCGCTAGACCCTCCCTCTCCCCCACAAAAAATGAGGGAAAATTTAAGGAGAGGGAGAGGTTTAGCGAGCTAGACTAATAGTATATTATCTATGCTCACCCAAAGGCTTAGCTTTAGTCATTCGAGGATCCATCTGTAGTATTGAGAGGGGAAGGGGGCAGGGTTTCATACGGGGGGGGGAAGGGGGACATTTGCCCCTAACCCAACATTCCCTCCCCCAATAACATTTATCTATATTTTGGTAACAGCAGCGCATATAATGCTTCTTTCTTCCACTTCTCACATCATTATGCACTCCTGTTGGTAATCAGTAACTTCATTAGCAGCCCTTTTGGGCCCCATGAGGCACCACTTAGCAACCTCAAATTACATGTACAAGTCTGGGGGGGGAGCAAAGTCCTAGGCAGCCTAGGGGGGCGTGGCTCAATCTCCACACATATTACATGTCTTTCTCACCACAACCGAAAAATCGGGGAAGTTTGTTCAAAGACATAAGCCTGAGCTTACTCTTGTAACCCTGCAAGTAGTGAAGACATGTAATCCCATAACCACAGCATTTGAGTACATAATGGCACTATGACAACATCAGCATACGTATTAATCAGCTTGGTCCAGCTTTTCAGCCATAAGTGGCTAACTGGTATAATCCAATAACTTTAATTATCATTCCAGTAGAAATGTACATGTACACGTATCTTAGCAACTGCCCACACCTCTGATTCTCTCCCCTCCCCCTCCCCAGTGCATCCTCCCCCTGCAGCCAGTGAAGGGGTCCTACCCTCGTGTGAGCAGTGCCCTCGGGGAGCTCGCCTCCCTGGCCAGGGGCGTGGCAGGGCAGGCCCACTCGCAGGGCTGTCTACTGGAGGGACTACAGGAGGCACTGGCCCAGTTCAACAGACTGGCCCAGAGCTTCAGGCAGGTCAGTGGGCTGGGGAGTAGGCGGCCGGGGGTCTCCAGGCAAGTCAGGCGGCCGGGGGTCTCCAGGCAAGTCAGGGGGCCAGGGGTCACTAGGCAAGTCAGGGGGCCAGGGCCCTCCAGGCAAGTCAGGGGGCCAGGGCTCTCCAGGCAAGTCAGGGGGCCGGGGGTCTACCAGGCAAGGTCAGGGGGCCGGGGGGTCAGGGAGCCGGGGGTCACCAGGCAGATCAGGGGGCCAGGGCTCTCCAGGCAGGTCAGGGGGCTGGGGGTCACCAGGCATTTCAGGGAGCTGGGGGTCACCAGGCATTTCAGGAGGCTGGGGGTCTCAAAACATCAAATTGGTATGCTATGCTGAGCCTTAACACAGTTTGTCATGGTGACAGCCGTGGACGAGAATTGGTACCACTAAATGACTATACCCTGACAGTGTGTTGTATACTATGAAGATGACCTTTTTAATGTAAGAATGAAGGACCTAGCTAGCTCTGCTAGATGTTCAATCCATATTGTATCCTCCTCCTCACCCCAGGGTTCTACCGGTGGCTCAAATGGTGGGGGCTTCCCCTCTCAGATCGAGCTGACGGTGGTGACAGCACAGCCCCCGGCCACCATCAGGAGGTATGGCTTTACATAGTCTCATATCCAGTCTGGGAACAAGACGTAATTACTTTATACCCTAAACGTATGAGCATCAATTACGTACAGTACAAATCTTAATAGTCTTCAAACTGTTGAGAGGCTTGTTCCCAGTCTCTGCCTCTAGTATTTTTGTCACTTGCAGTATGAAAAGCAGAGTGAGCTTTTCACTGCAAAAAAACTGGAGGAAAGGCTGGGAACGAGGCTATACTATGCTTTGGTAATATGGTAACAGTCTTGGACAGATAATGCATTCAGCTTTGTCTCATGAATTAACCTGTCCTCGACCGTTACTATATTGCCCACTAACTAAACCTCGTAATGCACTGCCAACTGGTGTCTAAATATTACACAATCAGCATTTCTACTATCTTGACAGCAGTGTTAGTGTCTAAACAATTTGGCATATTAATGCCATTAGGACAGCCCATGGTCCTTCAGCTATCTTTTCCCTTGTTCCATTCCTAGCTATGTGGAACGGGTATCAGACCACCTGGACCTGGAGCACCTGAAGAAGATCAGTGCAGTGTGTGTCAGTGACCCGGAGAGGGGCATGCAGATTGGGATGGAGGGGGAGGGGCAGGAGGAGGGGCCTAGTCAGCCTCTTTCTCAGGCCATGGGCAGTCCCTCTGAACTAGGTGAGTACTGTTAATCAAAGATTTTGGTGTGTAAATATACCACAAAGCTCTAATACTTTACACCCTCATGGAGAAATATTAGGAGTAAGCTCCCGAATTATCTCCACGGCTGTACAATAAAATCTAGAAGAGGCCTGGATTCGTTCCCGGATGACTTTTGCCCTCCATAAGGAAAAATGTGTCTGGCAACCCGCCCTTTCCTTTGCTATGCACGGTATTTGCAATCATTGCTCGTGTCACATTGTACACTGCACGTTGACAGGAATGCATGATGTCACACATTATTTTTCCCTATGGAGGGCGAAAGTCGTCTCGCAACAAGACTATCATCTATCCTGTCCATCCCTCCCACCCCAGGTCTCAGCCTCCTGGACCTCACCTCCATTGACAACGATGTCCTCAGTCTCCAGAGTGTCTTCAAGAGCTGGCTCCACGACTGCGGTACCGACAGCGAGCACCTCCACCTCGCCCTACCCCCTGGTCCCTCCCTCTCCCTCAGAGACCACGCCCCTATCCTCAAATGTGACCTGCAGGAAAGGATGCTGGACCCCGCCTCCCTGCCACCACTGGGACAACACTTCGTGAGTTTGAGTAATGCATGCCAGGCTGACGGAAGTGGGTGGATGTGAGTTGTGTGAGGTTCACTTTGAGTCATTGCACAAAGATACCCACATACGAAGCCTCACCATACGTGTATCTACGTAGCTAGCAAACAGCAGTCTTTCCTCCCTCCCTCCCTCCCTCCCTCCCTCCCTCCCTCCCTCCCTCCCTCCCTCCCTCCCTCAATTCCCTCCCTCCCTCTCTCCCTTTCGCCCTCCCTTCCCCTCCCTCCCACCCCAGTTCCTCCATGCCACTCCACCCCCTACCCAACCCACTGCCAGGGGTTCAGGTCACACCCCCAACTCTCAACAGACTCTTCCTGTATATAAACTGAGAGCAGTGGGCCTCATTGACTCTGAGGTGAGTTGGTATTACTGTTACAATCCTAGGATTGTGCAGCAGAATATTTTGCATAATCCTAGGATTGCGCAGCAGAATATTTTACATAATCCTAGGATTGCGCAGCAGAATAATCCTAGGATTGCGCAGAATTTGCACAATCCTAGGATTGCGCAGCAGAATATTTTAGGATTGCGCAGCAGAATAATCCTAGGATTGCGCAGAATTTGCACAATCCTAGGATTGTGCAGCAGAATATTTTGTGCAATCCTAGTATGGCGCAGCAGAATATTCTAGGATTGCGCAGCAAAATATTCTGTGCAATCCGCAGCAGAATTACTTTGAGGATTGCGCATCAGAATATTCTGCTGTGCAATGTTGCGTAATCCTAGGATTGCGCAGCAGAAAATTTTGCACAATCCTAGGTTTAAGCCTGACTCCTTCCCAACTATGTAACATATATTAGCTTGTTACCACCTTGAACTCGTCTGATATATTCCCAGGCTCCACTCCCCCTGCAGTCAGTTACAAAAGGCAAAATTCAAAGATTGAAAGTATTAGTGATTTCGGGCCCAAAGTGATGACTGCAGCAATATTCATCCACCTATACAGGTCCCAATGTGCCGTGTACATCTATATGGAGCTTGGTCAGACTCGCCCCTAGCCTCGTTCCCAGTCTCCACTCCCAGCTTTTTTTTGCATGTTGTACAACATGCGAAAAAAAGTGGAGACTGGGAACGAGGCTAACTCGCCCCAATAGCAACGGAGTACACTACTGTATTAAATTCCTTGAATAATAAGGACATTACAGCACAAGACCTAATTAGTTCCTTTATATGTCTCATTTTTGTGACATCATTAACTTTTTCATTCCTACTTGTTCCTGTCCCTTCTTCTTCCCCTTCACGCTCCTCCAGGGGGTGTGTGAGTCGGTGTTGTTTGGAGCTCCCCACGTCCTGAGACCCACGGCCTGCTGGAAGCTGGACTGGGAGGAGCTGGAGGCCAACCAGCAGCTGTGCCACGCCCTCTGCCAACTGCTACAGGAGAGGGTGAGCCAGTTTCCAGTCAGGGATAGCTTCCATGAGAGCACTTGTGAGGCCAGCCTAGTCTATCGAACTAGACCCTCTCTGTGCCCACCGGTGATGGGCGCAGAGAGGGTCTAGCTCGATAGACTAAGGCTAGCCTTGTTCACCAGCCCCCTCAAAAAATTGCATTTGCCGACTCCAAGTGGGCCGGGAAGGAGGTCATTGTGAGGCATGCGACCACAAGGCTACGAGATCTTATGTTTGGACTGGTAACAAGCTTTGGGTTAGTTTCACAGTACAGGGCGAGCCTGACTACATTGACGGAGGGCACATTGGGTTGTCATCACATTGGGCCTCCTGTAATCACTAATCAATCTTTAAACTTGGCTGACACAAGCCCGTAATGGGGATGGGAAATACATGCAGTAGTCTGATGCCCAAACCCTCCACTAATTAGGGTTTGGGTTTGGGCACGACACTAGCCAGGGGAATGGGTGATGTGGAATTTCTCTAAAAGGAAGTATGGGAATTAAGGTGGCGGGATACCAAAACATAGTTTGGTTGCCTCAAGCAGTATTCAATTGTGAATATCTCAATACCTATACTATGTAGCTTCATGCTTTTTACATCACTAATACTGCAATATGTGATTACTTAGTACGCCAAAGTACATGTACCTATCTCACAATCCTGCTGAGATATTGAGGCTAAAGCATGTGCCTCATGGGCATTAAAACATTCTAACCAAAATTTGACCACAGGATCAGCTAGGCAGTATGACTGTCACAACCTGTGAATACTTAAGAGTGTTTATTAGGGCCAGACGGAGAGCTTTTTTGTATAACTTGTGGGTTGCTAGAGTTATGTCCCTGTAATATCAAAAATATTGTGAGTTTTCGCGCGCTACAGTGGTTACAGCTGTTATTTCACTGTAATATTAGACAAACCCTTAAAAAACTCTTCGTCTAATACTCTAAACTATTCATAGATTGTGATAGTCACCCTGTCTGGTTGACACTGTAGTCAGATTTTGGTTAGAGAGTTAGTGCCCATGAGGCATACCAGCTGCAGCTTCAATATCTCAGTAGTTTTTTAAGATATATACATATACTTTGGAGTGCTAAGCAATCACATATTGTAGTAATAGTGCTGTAAAACATAGGTAGCTATGTAGTATAGATGATGAGATATTCGTAGTTAAACATTGCTTGAGGTCACAAAACAATGTTTGGGTATCCCGCCACCTTAAGGAGGTGCTTTTGAGGAGCACATTTTTAGAATCGCATAATTAAAGCAAACGGAATGGATCATTATGAAGGAACCATGCATGCATGAATAGGTGAGGAAGTTGACCAATAACTGTTATAATACCTACATATACTTCCGGTGTATACAAATGATACATGTACTTTCAAATTATTGCCGTTCAGATAATTAGAACAGCACTACTCTGAATTTGTTCCCCCCAGAATCAGATGTTGCTAGCATGTGCCGGACCTCCCCACCAGCCCCACTGGCACCCCCCTCCCACACCCCCACTTCCTCCTCCTCCCCTCCCCCTCCCTCACCCTCCTGGTGAAGCCGGTGGTGGTCAGTGAGCTACTACTGCCAATCGAGCTGCCTTGCTCTGAGGAGAGGGCTCCCAGACAAGCTGAGCAGACTGTGGCAGACTGCCTCGACCAGGTGGGTGTCTGTCTGTCTGTATTGCACTGCCTCGACCAGGTGGGTGTCTGTCTGTCTGTATTGCATTGTAGCTTCTCTGCTTCGAGTGTATGACCTTGAGTCCCTTTTTAGTCAGTGCATATGTGATTTGTAGTGTGTATAATCCGTCCGACAGGTGTATAAAATTTCATTCTTGATTGAGGATCACATACTCTCCCTGAAAACCCTCAATTTGGAGGAACTGCATTCAGCACAGAGTGTCTTTATCCTTTATTCTCTTCAACTAAAGGAACACACACACACATATTTCTCTCTCTCTCACACACAAATGCACTCCCACACGCACACACACAAACACACACACACACACACACGTGCACACACACACACACACACACACACACACACAACACACACACACACACACACACACACACACACACACACTCACACACACACACACACAGCTAGTGGTCCATGAATCTTATAATCCTCTCCTGGTACACTCAGGCCTGCAGGAGAGTCTGTCTGCCATGGCTAGCCGCAGGGGGCGGGGTCAACTCTCCAGGGGGCGAAACCAGCTATCCAGGGGGGCAGTCAACCACTCCAGGGTCTTCCAACCTCCACCTCAGGTAGGGACGTCTCCTTGTCTCTCAAGCACCTTATTGGGAAAGGGTCTTAAATCCAGGCCTCCCTGACCAGATCTTTTCATAATTGTGACAAAATCTGCTTGGTGAGGCTATAGGGTCTGGAGTAACCTCATACCCAGGCCACCCCCCTCTCCCCTCCCAGTGGCCTGAAGTGGCCTGGTCTACATTGTTTGCGCATGTGCTAAATTTTCCAGAATTCTGGGAAATTGTATATTGTGCCTGCATGTAATTATGTTACTTTCGCTTACAAATCTGCAAAAGTTTCAATGTGTCATGAAGTTATAAATGAGGGCAGCAGGCTTTAAAGCCTGCAGTGATGGTTTTTTGCATGATGGCGCTAGCTGCTTAAAAAGTGATCGGTACTTCGAATCTTTGGTCCCGTTTGCTACTAAATAGCCTAGAATGCTAGATCCGAGATTGAATATCGAGCAGCTCACAGTCACTGCCTGCAGGAGAGAGGCGCTTCCTAATTCCCATGGTAAGACAGCTACGATAATCATAGCAGATAGAAAATTGCAGTTTCTTTTACTATTCTTGACTGGTTGGAAACCCATTTCAGTTGCTGATGCATGTTGTCTTGAAGGGGCATAAAATTATTACCCAGGAATTCCAATTGCCCTTGGTCATACACATTCTTCATCCTTCTCCATGCATCACACATTTAAGTCAGTGTACATGTACATGTACCAGGCCCACAGTAGAACAGTGAAATGTGTATGTGGGAGACTGGTACACAGACATGCTCTTAGGTAAGGCTTATCTTCTTCTCTAGAGACACCAGACAGAGGTACCCAGTGGCCACAGTACAAGTGGGCGAGGGGGGAGGAGCTTTCAAGGTGGGCGGAGTTTGGGACCCAAGAGACAGCATCAGAAGGGCAGGCTAGGAATCACAACTTGAGTGTTTTATTCACTGTCTCAGCAACAGAAACAAGCATATTATATGATCATGAAGATCTGATAGCTACATCACATGTTGTGGTCTTGATCCCTACAGTCACCTACTTACGTGTACTTAATTGCTGCATGGGATCAAATTTTCACTCCTGCTTTAGTGATTATATTCTCGCACCTGGCTGGCTCATGAAAATAATAAGCCAACCCCTCCGCCATCTCACTCTGTCTTCATCTGGGGGCCCCGTCCCACCTATTTGCAACCCAGGGGACTGTAGGTGCTGTCAGCTTATGAGCAGGAGGTCTGCATACCCCCACCCTCTGAGAGTATATAACTGAATTATTGTGGGAACTTAGACCTACTTACTGAAGGCCAGCAGTGTTCTTGGTAGCTTCTTTAGCCCATTTAGTATATGTTACTATAGTAATATGGTATAGTATTCTTTCTTAGAGCATGGTAAGAATCCATAGGAAGCTCTAGAAATACAGGAAATGTGTAAATGGCCTATAGAGCATGGGCAGCTCTATGCTCTAACTGGACTTCGGCTCCGCCTCGGCCTAGCTAGAGCATAGCTGCCCATGCTCTAAGCTATACGTAAACTTTAATATATTATGGTAACTACTTATTCATGCATGATTATAGATGTGCGGTAGCTATCCCTAGTGAACTCCCTCAGGCGCCGGCCATCCTCCATTACTTGTGTGGTGTTGAGTAGTCTAGTGCTGGATGCTGGTCCTATTCAAATATTAAGTGTGTTTTCGCATAGAGAAAGTACTATTTATATGAGTACTAAAAATGGTCCCATTGCAGTCACTGTCACCAAAAAAAAAAGACCTGGTTGCTATGACCCACTTGGGGCTACATTGCTTTGTGTATTCGACCCCTTCTGTACATGCAGAGTCTCTTTTTCTTTGGCAAAAATGGAGTGGGAGTGTTTCTCCACGAAAGGTGTGGTTTTTGAAGTAGCATTTAGTGACTTAGGCTATTAGAATGCATGCATGTGTAGAATAGCAGATAAAACTGTTGATTATTAGAGGACTTCAATGCCGTAGTATTAGTAAATAGACTGCAAAATGTTTTAGTCCGTGGAGTTTCGCAAATGTACAGAAATACAAGTGTGACCTATTAATATACACAAGTCTACAGGTGATGTCATCCTTATGTAGAGTATAATTACTTCCTTTAGTTGCTGACATTGTTTAGTTCATTCACTCGCTCCCTCCCCTCTAGCTCTACACAATGTGTGCAACAATGATGTAAATCATTGCTGATTATTCTCAAAGTAACCGATTATTCTCAAAATATAATTAGCTCAGGACTAGCCCTGTGGAGTGTAGTTATGGGCGTGCTAGCACTGATAATGCACACTACATGTAGCTATGATATTGCTTTAACCTCAGATCCTGTCAATGTCAACTTTCCTCATAACTGTTTAAGTATACATAAATAATTATGAGGAAAGTTGATTGTACTAGAGATAACAGCAGGCTCTAAACTGAAAGTAAGCCTTTTTTTTTGCATAATAAACATTTTGCGGTGCTAGACTGCCTGACAGTCTACACATATACACCTCAAATAAACAGGCCATTTGTAGTATACTGTTTTTGATTAATGTTAAGTGGTAGGTGTTAATGTCCGTCCAGTCTCTTTATCATCTAAGTCTTTGTCTGTATCGTGGTTTCTTTGTGCTTTGTGTCTTTGTCTCAGTTGAATTCCCTTTGTGTACATGTACGTATGTGTACCTATATATATGTATGTCCCAGTTTGTATCAGTATGTTCTGTAACTCAGGCATCGATATTTTAGGACCACCTGTCCACCCTTCGATCTTTCAACATACGGCTTAGCGCTGGCCACTTGCCAGAGGCAACCGTTACTGACCACTTGTCAGGAGTGCTAGCGAGAGTCTTAGGAGCTCACTTGGCTACCTATTCTACATAGCATTATCGTATTAGTTGGTTCCACCTGACCACTGCCAGAGTTCACCTGACTCACACTACTTATCAAGATACTACATTGGCGACGAGGATGGGATCTGCCACTTTTGGACGTATGCAGGAATTTGTACCTGAGTCCGAGTCGATTACTGCCTATCTGGAGCGGATCGACCTGTTCTTCGCTGCTAATGACGTTGCAGAGGACAAGCGTGTGCCCGTGCTGCTGAGTGTCGTTGGGATGAAACCGTATGCACTCCTTCGCAGCCTCCTTGCCCCGAAAGCCCCGAAAGAGCACACATTTGCTGCTCTGGTGGAAACTCTGAAGAAACATTTTGAGCCCCAGCCATTGATCATTGCGGAGAGATTCAATTTTACCGCCGACAACAGCCTGCCAGGAGAGACTGAGAGAGGCTCAAGAGAAGAAAGTTCACCACATGGGAGCTGTTACCATGGAGCACAGAGACGAAGATCTTGAAGAGACGGAACTGACAGAGTACCCTGGAATATTTTACCATACAGTCCCAGGCTCCCAAAATTTCTGAAAAGAAAATTTGGTGGTTCATGGTATAATCTCACGAAAACAACAAAAGTTAGAACCCCATGCATGGATGAATTCTAAACCAACTATACAAAATAAGAGTACAGCATCTGAATGTCTCCTAGCTGCTGAGATTATTGGAGCTATAATAGCGAGGCCAAATTTTGGCCTCAGAGTCAGCCAGGCAGGGTGACTATCATAACCTATGTATAGTTTAGTATGTTTTTTGGTGACGAAAGGAAGCTTTTATTCCATACCTAGTGACATTATCGCTACTTCATAAAATTGCATAATGGAATTAACAGGGGTACATTTCAAGCATCCCACTAGCTATACAAAAAAGCTTTGGCAGTCCCTAATAAACACAATAAGTTTGTTTGTCTGTAGTTATTAACGCCAATCCAGAGTAAAGTTTTGGTTAGGGTTAGGGGACAACCATGTAGTGTATAATAACCTAGCTCTAGGCCAGAGCATATTCCATGGCTTGCATGGGAACAAGTTTTAAATTATTAAACAGTTACTGTTAACATAATTATAGTATTAGCAATAATATTTAGCTTTCATATCAGTGACAGCCTAATAGTATCTTTCCGTGAATTAATAGTATTGTTATCATAATTTACCTGAAACAGAAAGCTCAGGTCAGTTCATGCAATGGATGATCTGCATTGCTTTCCTCAGAATTTCTCCATGGCTGTACTATAATTTAACCGCCTGAGAGTCTATCGAAAGTTCATAAGTGGGACTTTCCAGGCCTCGGAGTTGTACCGGAACTACTCTGATTCTCGGTACAGATCTAGAGTGCCGCTGGCAATAAAAGTGAGCTGCTGACTAGCAATTTTGCAATAGCTAGAGGACACTATTTCTCGTTGATATTCGACAAACATTGCCGCACTGAATATGGCAAAGCCAACAGGATTATCAGATGACGACATTGTTCAGAAGGCCGTCAGTAGCGCCTTGGAGCAATTTGAAAAATTTGCTCCAGAAGAATTCAAGCAGTTGGCCGCCGATCCCAAGAAAAAAGAAGAATTCACGGCCGCTACCAAAAAAGCAGCCGAAGATGAAGTGAAGCAAGCCAGGGATCTTCGCGGCCACGTGTACCCAGAGTCGGACATCGCTACCCGATTGGGCAAGTGCCTGCCACAGGCCCATATACGAATGATCGAGAAAGGCCTGACGATTCCAACTTACAAGATCGGTCTCAACAGGCGGACTGACGGGCATGTCTGGGCTGAGATAAGCAGAGATGGGAAAGAATTCATGCCGTCGATCAAGCTCGACACGCTTCAAGTAATCGACACGGCCTCGTGGTTACAAATCGCTAGCATCATCGTGGAAGCCGTGTTGCTAATCTTAACAGCAGTCGGTGTCACAATTGAAGTCAGCAATGCCGTTATTGAGGAGGTCTCGCAAGAGGTCGTCACTGTCGTCGAGAGTTCTAGCCTTCTGCAGAAGGCGGTACAGCAGCTGGAAGAGGCCTTCGCAAGCGGTAGTGCCATGGATAAGGCAAAGGCGATCTTCTACTTGATCAAGGACACCAAATCGGCCGGTATCCTATGGCAGATCATTAAGGGTCTGTGCAAGAACATGTCCTGGTGGGACTGGACAAAAACCGCAGGCATAGTGACAGCCATGATCGTCGCGGCCATAGCGACCGACGGTGTCGCACTGATTGCGAAAATTGTGCTTGCTCTGAAATCGGCATATGACTTCATTCAGAAAGTTACCAACATGACCGAGCTCCGGGCCATGAAGAAGTAGGAGGGATGCATGCATGTGGCTGATATAATTAGGACTGTACTATACTCGGACTTTTAACTCGGTCTGATTTTGCATCGAAATTCGTGATTATTGCTTTATTGATTATTGTTTAGGACCCCAGGTTTGTAAACTTTTAATGACAAAGAAGGCCCATTAGTCATATACCGTAGAATCGGGATAAGGAATACTGGTGCACAGGCCCGGTGTATGTGCACAGGCCCGGTGTATGTGCACGCACACAATCTAGGGGGGTCTGGGGGCATGCCCCCCCAGGAAATTTTCAAAATGTACACCCTTTAAAACACGTTTTTAATGAGATTTTGCATCAGAATACAGTGCAAAGTGAGAGGAAAAAGCCTTTTAAATAATGTAAGGTGTAATATAATTCACAGGCTTTCCCATACCTTCTCAGGTCTAATAAACTGTGCCTAAAAGTGGAGAATCAATATTCTGGAGCTTCCAACATGCCACTTTTTTTGCTTTCTCTGGTCCATTCCTTCTTCTGTTCGACCGCAATAGTCGGCATCTTTACTGCGTGCCCAGACTACGCGCGCGCACGAGTCTACTATATATACGCATTGCAATATTGTAAAAACTAGGGGTGTGTCTGGACACGCCCCTCAGTCGGCGAAATATTGCGCCGGCCCTGGGGTGCATGGCGCAAGGGGCGTGTCCAATTACGTAAAGTCACTTCCGGAGGGCAAGTGAATTCGGCGACAGCACGTTTTCATTGAAGCCGAAACAGAAAGAACTATAGGACATGACTTACTAAGATTGACTGACATCTGAGGGAGTCTTTTACAGTTGCAGCTATGTAGATCTACTTATGCACCTGCGAACTCGCGCGTTTGCCCTCCAAAAAGTGGGATTACGTCATTCGCCACGCCTACTTGCAATCCATCTGTACCTGTACTGTATAGCGAGTACTTGTATGACGTCACGAAAACACGTTGATGCACTAAAAGTGTAAGTTTCAAGCTGCTCTTATTTTTGAGATCACTCTACAACTAGTCTCGTGCCCTGTCGGAACGGGGCACGAGACTACTCTACAACCTACCAATAGCGGAAGTAAGAAATTGTTCTATTAAAATTAATAATTATTATTAAGTGTACTCTTCAAAACTCCCCTCTCCCAGTATGCTAAACGGAAGATAACGGGTGGTAGTTTTACGATCGTGGCGTCACATGCAAGCGCTCTATAGGTGCTTGTATTCATGGGGTGCCTATACCTATGGGGGGATGAGGTTTGAAGAGTTTAGCACGCTTAATAATTTTAATACAGCAAGTTGTATTTGTGTGTGTGGGGGGGAGTTAGGAATTTTGTTTACACTTAATAATTACCAGCAAAATGTAACCTGATCCTTGCCCACTCAGAATTAAGTAAGTTAAATCATGTGAGAAAAGTTAGTAGCTACCAGGCTCTCAAGTAGCAAAGCACACAAGAGCCTGGGGACGAGGCTAAGTACTTTACTCATTCCTACAAGACCAACTGAGAGCTAGGATAAATATCCAGCTAGTCCCGAATCCAATCGTTTCATGCAATATGCAGATAAAAATTGAGCAGCATTTGGGCCTGCTACTGTAGGCATAGTAGAATAGTGGGATTGTGAACGAAGATTTCAAGACTCTCTTTCGTGGACTGGGGACGAGGCTAATTACTGCCAAACTCCTTGGAGTTAATAAGAACTCAAACTACAAGGCTTTCAATTTAGCTTATAAGTCAAATAATACTAACTAAAATCCTTTTTTGATGTTTTTACACATAGCTAGCTATTGGCAGTCAAATATAGTTATAGACCAATATTTTGATAAATGTAGCTGCCCTATGTCTGGAGCACTGTATAGGTTGATGATATTTGGGTATATAGCTAGGCTACCAGTCACTGTAGGCATTCAGGCACAACTATTTCATGATCTACAGCTATAAGAGAGACTGGTACATATTCATTGGTTATTCGCTCCTAGTAATCACATTCTAATTAGGTAGCTAGTAGTTATGTGGACCATATGAAAGTAGCTACTAGAGAATTTGTGGTAAAGTGGGTTGGGTCACATGTCCACATGCAGCATAATACAAAATTGTGTATATACAGGTATGTTTTTAGTATTCAATCGTGAATTCTATAATTCTGTTAAAATTCAGGATAGCTGATGTAAATTCTGTTCCACCATATATGGTACTTAATGTAGCTTGTCTCGATCTAGATAGCAGACACACCCACTAAATTCAACCAGACTATAGCTCTGCCTGTCACACCATTTAGCCTTCAAAACTGGTGAGTTCAGTATGACTACTGTATTGTGTATGGGAAACAAATAGCTAGTATCAGTGTTCTCGCTGACCTGCCCCAAGGGACACTGTGCCCTTTGGGGCATCTAATGTGCCCTTTGAGTGCCCCAGAATCACTAATGAGCCCTTTGGTTTTTAGTGACCACTTGAACTACTTGAAAGTCTGAATAGGTTGGGGTTGGCATAAAACAGCTGCAGGACTACAGTTTACATTGTTGAATAACACAAGTACACAATGGTGCCACTTTAAGTACTTGAACTACTTCATTAATATTGTGCTCTTTGGACCACATATCCTAGTGAGAAAGCTGGCTAGTATGTGTTGTAGTGTGGTGGTTAGTGTGAAGTCACCATGGTACCAATACTGAATAATTGCATGAGTGAGGCTAAACCGCGATCACCCCTCTATTAGTTGCTACTATGAATTAAGCCACATGCTCAATTGGCGACTTTGCGTTAACCAGAAGCAACATGTGTCTCTACTGTTCCACATTGAATATTGGGATACACCCCAATAACTGCAGGCTACGACCATGGGGCTTTCATTAAATGATACTCTGCCAAGTATGAAGTTTTAAGGGATGTAAATACACTGCCAAGTGTGAACATAAGGGGGCATAAATAATATACTTGGTATGAAGGAGGGGCCACATACAGGGGGGATCAACACTTACACCATGTGATCTTTTGGTGAAAATTAAGAAAACGTACGTCAGGCTACAGTAACTACTCTGCTTTCAGAGGTTATGGCCAAAACCAAAACTATACAAAATCTTTGTGGGACCCCTACTAAGCACGTGATCAAAATGGCACGTCTCTGTCAGTTACATAGAAGCCGTTTCCGAATTTGTGGTGCATGAGCAGTCGAGATCTGGACGAGTCTACAACATAGTTTTATCTAGGAAGGCTTACTACAGCTCCCAAGTTAGTAGAGTCATAGATAATAGAAAAACTTTCTATTATCTGTGGTAGAGTTGTGTACCCTCTGTATAAGCAGAGATACTAGTGCTAGAAATGGACGGACGGCACAATCGAGCGCAGTCTCACGGGCCACGCCTCACTTGTGCGAGTGAGGCGTGGCCCGCAGGATTAGATAGAGCGATATGAAAGTGAGTTTTGAGCAGCACAGCTCTCTTTCAGCCACAGAATAGCTATGTGTTGCAGATAGAGACAACAATCTGCCAAAGACCAGTCGTAGCTTCTACCGCAGCATTGTTATGCACGGTTCCGTGTTTGTTGTTATTTTCGCAACAGGCTAGCTCGCGACCCATCCAAGTCGTGATTCAAATTACACCCGCTTTACTCGCTGCTAGTGCGATTACCCTCGATGAATAATGTTCGGTATGAAGGAGGCATCACAGAGGAGTGAAACTTATACCATTGTGATCTTTGGGTGAAAACTAAGAAGACGTACTACGTACTGAAAGTAGAGGAGCTTTTACGTAAGTGAAGCTCCTCTACTTTCAGTTTCTGTGAGGAGTTATGACCTAAACAATGCACAATTTATATGGTACCATACAGGGCACGTGTTCAAAATGGCATCTCTGGCAATTTACATGGATTTCCGGATGCCATCTTTGAACTTGTAGCGCACGAAGAGTCGGAGAGCGATCTGGACATGTCTACCACATACATGGCTGCTCCTTGAAAACATGTTGCAGATAAAAACATCAATCTCCCAACGACCTCTCGCTTTTTTGTAGCATCTACATAGCTACATTTTTCTAGCTGGGTAGCTAGTTGTTATTCTCGCGATAGCTGGTTTGTGAAAATATCCATGCACATTGACATCCGCATCTGCTCGCCCGCCATATTTACACTTAGCAGAGTGGTCACGTTCAATTTAGTAAAGGAAATTGTCCCAAGAAGGACCTGCATATGTCTCAGTGCAGTTGTTTATCACTGATCAACAGGTTTGAGCAAAGCCATGGCAACTGCAGAACCTAGCAAACAGTCTGATAGCAGAGATGAAATCGCATCGCTGGAAGAGGAAGTGAGATCATGATTGGATGGATCTTTATCTACAAAGTTTTAGCAGAATTTTAACTTCTCGGTTTGCCACCCAGAACATACCTAGATATAAACCTAAGCTATGGCAAAAGAGTGTAAACTGCTATAATTATAGCATTTAAGTTATCTTAACATTTAGCTAATAGCACACAGACGACAAGACAATATAATTCAGCATCACCAGCTACTACATGTATATAATGCCAAATCATTGGCAGAGTTACGTAGCTACAAAAGTGTCATTTACTGGTTAAGAAGAATGAGCATAAAGCATTTGGTACATGCCTAACAGAAGGCTACCTGGGGTTATGAGTGGCTACATTGAGTTAGATATAGGTTACATAGGGTTACAGAAGGTTACGAGGGGTTACATAGGGTTACATAGGTTACATAGGGTTACAGTTTTGGGGAGGTCTTTATAGTAGCCTCTGGCTAACTGACCAACCCATATGCTGTGTGCATTAATATTTCATATAGATAAAAAAAAAGTTACGAGGGGTTACATAGGGTTACAGAAGGTTACAAGGGGTAACAGAGGGTTGCATAGGGTTACAGAAGCTTACATAGGGTTACAAAAGGTTACGAGGGGTTACATAGGGTTATAGGAGGTTATAAAGGGTTATATAGGAATACTGAAGATTATGAGTGGTTACATAAGGTTACAGAAGGTTATAAAGGGTTATATAGGATTACTGAAGGTTACGAGTGGTTATATATGGTTACAGAAGGTTATAAAGGGTTATATAGGATTACTATGTGTTAATTAATTAAGTGATTAGTTGCAGTAGTGTGTGTAACCAATATAACCTATGTAACCAGTTACACAAAATGCATTGCAAAAAGAAGTCTTATATCTAGCCTTATGTGTCTACTATATACCTGCTACAGTATCTGTGTAACGTGTGTGTAAAAATTATGGACTGCGCAAGATAGGTAGCATGGTCAAACAATTTTGATCAACTCATCTCGTCTCCTCACTTGCCCATAGCTACCACAACTCATATTCAGGTATATGAGAAATGAGCCTACTTGGACAGCAATCTTTAAATAAGCCTCTTTTATGGCTTTGGCACTGTGGTTTCATTCATGACATTGTGCATAATTTCTGGAAATTATACGTAATATCAGCCACAACCAGGCTGAGATTTATTACATCTGTTACTATCTCTACTCGCCTGTTTAGCTTATACTTGGTGGTGTGGTTTAATTGCAATGAATCTTAAATCTCAGGCTGAAGAAGAGAAGTTACCACACACTGATGATAAAAAAAATACTCCTGAGGGAAGGATAACCAGCACAGAGATGGCACAGTTGTGAGCTATTATGAGTAGTGTTGTTTACGATATTTGAGATTTTAATTTAACATGTTATTATACGTCTGATACATCAGTGAGGATTTCGGAGCTAGAGTTCGAGACCTTTACGCCCAGACTTCAGTGAGTTTTGATCATACATCCACCATTAGCGTGAGCTTATATCTTATCCATGTACCCAAGGTTCCTTTAAGAATTATGTATATTCTATATATACATACAGGGCTCCAATGATGATCCTGTAGATTACTCTGCTTTCCTTAAGGATCAAGCAAGGAATGATCGACCCTTTGTAGCTAAGGTGGAGGGTGCTCTGGAAACATTTGTGATGTCATTCAGAGAGGTACTATAATTATTATAGTTGCTTATTTTTTGATAATTATACGTACTCAACCACTGAGGTTCTGGGTATCCAGCTCACTAGCCAATTGGTTATATCAGGACCATAGGAAGGTTCAAGGGGGTTTGCACAAACTTTGCTAACTCTATCGCATGAACTTACCTCTTGCAAATGGTTGGCTGGTTCAGGAGCCAGTTGCAGTGAACCATACACCTATTGTCAAGCATGTCATTAAGAGACCCATATGATGGGATGGGGATGCACATTTCTGCTTAATTTTGAGGGGAGGGTTTGGGCATGAGCTGTACACCAAAGACAATGAAATGGCAGTCCAGTCTTTTAAATTGTTTCTCATGAGAACACTTCCTTATAGCTGAAAATCATACAGCCAAAATTTTTCTCTGCTTTACAGCTTTGTGGGGCGCACAACACCCACTATGTAACCCCTCTTTGGAAAATCTATGGGCCTGTAGCAATGTATACACTCTTACCTCACATTGAGGCATAGTTACCACCTCACTTTTGAAAGTGATGTACTATATAATTGGGGTGAGCCTGACTGAGCCCATCTTTATAGCGGGATGTCAACAGCATTTTGTGTACACATGTACATACGTACATTTGTGATAAAAGCTCACATGATAAGCCGAATGGACACACGGTATAAGCAAAGTACAACCAATGACAAGGTACAATCTAGTACCGTTCTTGAGGAGAACCAGTGCAATCAGCAAACCCCTACATTGAGAGGAATATAACACTGAGGGCAAGTCATGCACTACAGTAGCAAATTTACCCAATCTCCTTACGTCAAAGTAGAAAGTAGTATCGAAAAAGCCAGCCGCAAGGAAGACAGTTAAACAGTGAACGGAAGGCAATTTGATGGTTAATAGCAAAGGTATGGACACCTATGTGAGAGCAAACAGCAGCAGAGCATGGTCAACAGCATTTTCAGGAGCTAAGGGCAGGTGAGCATGAATACCAGAGGCATATAGTCTAGTCTTTAGATACCTTGCACATACACTCACTCAGGCTCACCCCACAATGTCCTGCATTCTGCCAGTACGATTATAGTAGATCTTTTACAACACTACTAGCTGTATATACTATGTATTTTATATGCCATAATGCCTCTAATAATTATGGGAATAGTTAAAAGTTTTATCCGCTGTTAGCTATTTGTACTAGGGTGCCTATTAGTGCAAGTGCAATAACATGAAAATTGTGTTCCATGGTAGATCTCCTCCAATGAACCTGTTACCCACACCTTTGAACCGATGAATAGGGAAAAACGTAAGACCGTCCACCAGCTGGCCCTCAAATATGGCTGTGAATCTGTCAGCAGTTATGATGAGCCAAATCGATATGTAAAGGTTATTGGAAGAAAGTAAGCCAATACTCTTTAGATTGTTGATAGGTTCATTTTAATCCTGCTGATATTTTTATGGCAGGATGAAAGTTAAGCTCCCTGAAGTATCATTGACTAAGGTGATTGATAATGAAAGAAATCAACAGCTTCCTTGGCGCTAATTTGACAGTCCTCATTCAAGAGTGTGAATAATATGGACATGAATATAGCTAGCTCTACTGGGATGCCGTTGGATGACCATACATATAGCTAGGTAGCTCGAGTTCTATCTTTGCATGACCCAAAATGAAAATGATATTTGTAGTAGACTAGTTCTTGTGAACCTACTTGTTTTTTAATTTCCTGTATATATAGCTGTCTGTAGTATACATGCGCACATGAAAAAGTTGCTGTGAAGTCCTGAATCTCCTACCATCCCAAGCTGCAAACATCCTATCTCTCCTCCTCAATTTATCGGATGATGCTGCACAAAATCTCACTGTTTTCCTCATATAGCTTGGTGCAGCCTGCTAAATAATGGCCCCTCAGTAGGACATCCAGCTTCCTTCCAAGCTTCACAGGTTGCTCTACTTTTTGCACATAAACAGCGTGAGGTATCACCTCTCCACCCGGTCTTCCTCTGTTAGTTTCTCTGCATTAGTCAACCGACCAGCCACTTATTTTAATATCACATGCTCACCTGCTCAACTCCGTCCATTCAACAATAGTGGCAGTCTGGTCTGTACCCTTGAGGCTCAGATGTGAATATATCCGATGCACCACTCTTCCATGCTTCCTCCCAGTCATTTTGTGATTACCTGAAGGTACTTACTCTCTCGTCTTGTGTACCAGAGCACAAGTCAATGGATTGTCAGAGGTATAGGTATTTAGATCCTCCATGGGGTGTATACGACATGACACCATCATCGAAGCAGCCTCCACATTCATTAGAATGTAGTCCAACTCGTGTTCTCACTTTTCCACCTCCATGTATTGCTAGACCCAGATGCCAAAGTAGAAATAGTCTTGCGCATGCACTGTTCTACATTTTGTTTATGAGCGGTGGGCACGAGACTAATTCAGAGATTCATGAAAGAAAATAAATTGATCAGAATGATATCGATCTTATACCCTAGCCACACTTACGTTACATTTACATGTACTTTCTGATTGAAGCAGGCATAGATTTTATATCATGAAGCTAGTACAGTTTAGTGAGGCAATTGGAATAAAGACAGGGTTATAGTGTGAATGGTTACATAGTATTGTAGATAACAGCATGCTCTAAACTGAAACTAAGGACAGTCCACCTTTTCTGCATAATAAAACCTCATGCTGTGCTAGACTGCTTGACAGAGTCCACACATGCACACCTCAGATGAACAGGCCACTCTGATAGAATCCTTGAATAAGAAGGTGGGAATACAGTCATTACTGTAAAGTCCCAGCCCCCCAAAACTTGGTGGTTCATGGTAGAGCCTCACAAACACTTATAGCAAAAATCGGAACTCCATGAAAGAAACTGACTATATGCAGCACCAAAATGGGGGTATCACATACCCATCGTGGCATGACTATATTATCGAGTACGGTAGTAGCAGAAGAGCTCGAGGGGGCTTCTCAGTTGGCTCTTGCGTTAGAAAGAAAGGCTCTCTGAATACCAACTTCAATTCTGAAAGAAACTTTGCCGACGTTTCGACTAAATGTTCTAGTCTTCCTCAAGGCGAAAGTAGCTACTCCATAATATTATAGTCATACCACGTATGTTTAAAACTCTGCCCTAGATTTGCTTTTATGGGCCATACCGGTCATTCTCGAATATTTTAATCAGTAATAAGAGTGTTTGGGGTACTGCACTCATACCAAAGCATTTTCAAGGTTTCGGTAGTGATTTACTGGCGCTCTCGAGTAACAACAGATATATAGGGATGACAATCTGTAAAGTGTTATGGTGTCATTCCTACCTTGTTTGGTTGCTTTTTGGGGATTTGTGAGTAATATAAGCTGATGGTCATTCCCAGAATGCACTCTCCCCAGCTTTTCAGCATAAACAACTTGGGTGTAGAGTGTGGGAATGAGACGGTAGCTATACATCTGATACTCACATGCAGTCATGATTTTTCACGTTTTTTTAATATATAGGCACACTCTGTTATGCATGTACAAAGAAAAGACAGTTTCTGCCTAGCAAACGGTTCCTCGCACACAAGCTTTCTTTTAAAATTATATTATAGTTTAATTTGTTACCGATTACAAAAGTTCATGCAAGGTCAATCCTACGACGGTTCATGCTCTGTATTGCTAGAGCTGGATCACTCAGGGTAGTACTCCCACCGTTGGCCGGCACTGCCATTGTCTCCATTCCTGTTGTAGAGAATGATCGGCGTTTGCGGCTGAGTATTCCCACCTTGAACATCAAGGACTTTATCCGTGTCTTGGTCATAGATTAGAACGTCTTGTTCCATCTTCACCTCATAAAGAATTGAACCGAATGAGCTGGTGACTGCCTTACCATTCTAAGCAGGAAGAGTAGCACATGATAGACATTAATAGCTAATATCAGTACCAGTCCTATGTGTGTAGAGTCAATGATAGGTGAAAAAACTAAATTCAATGAAGTATACAATACTTTCGATTTCCGCGAGGCCTTCAGGCTACATAGAATATCATACGTGTATAAGTTATTTGCAGTTTGATTTAATGGAGCATAATATTATCATAGTCATTTATTGTAAGACAAAAATTTAACTGCATTGCTGAACTTCATTGAGCATGATAATTCCATACAAAATTCAATTATAGAACATAATTTAATAATACAATGTATGCCACTGTAGATATGTTGCAAAACATAACATGCAGTAGCCATACCTGTATCTGCAGCTTGACACAATCACCGAGCTTGGACACCAAGTAGAACCTGCCATCAGGAAGTCGCTCCTTCCTCCACAGTTGGGCATCGGTGCAGTTCCTGGGAAACGATTGGATCGGTGTTCCAGGAGTAGTATTGGCTCCCGCTACATCCATCACCAGATCATGGCCAAGCTTGCTTCGGATGTACATATAGCTACTCATCTTGCAATTGTATACACTTCAGTACTTCTGCAGAATTGAGCACAGATCTTGCTTATGATTGGCCAAAGTAGCCAAGCACGGTATTTTATAGGTCACGTACACGTGCAGTCTTAATTTAATAAAGTCGTGTACTTTAACCGGCTATCCAGTACAATAATTGTGTATCCATATTATATGGACATGTATTTGACAGCTGTGTGTGCTAGACATAACAACTAGTCCTTATTAAGACTGTGTATAATGTTTGGTAGTCCACAGTTGTTTGAGAACAGTCTACTCCCTGGCATTTTGCACAATACCTACCGTAATCATAATAATTGCAGGCATGCATCCATCCAATAAAAATTCAGCTGCAAAATTATGACATGCATATGCATGCATGCATAGTAGCCAACTAACAGTAAACAGCTTTGATAGACTATGGCAAAGTGGAAGCTTAAGGCATGTTACAACACCCTCGACACAGCAATCACACTGTGCCCATGCAATGTCTGTTAGAGTAGCTAGTCAGCTGATGAAATCTTGCACATGCACAAACAGACCTGCATGTCTGTTAGAGTAGCTAGTCAGCTGATGAAATCTTGCACATGCACAAACAGACCTGAATGTCAGTTAGAGTAGTCAGCTGATGAGATCTGGCACATGCACAAACAGGCCATCGCCACTTATTGTGACAATAATCACATCTGCCTAGTATTGCATGTTCAAATTCTGCGTATCTGCACCTGCGACTATACCATTATTGTTGACGATTCTCTGATTGGATACCACAGACAACCATATGCATGCTACTGTAACAGTACACTGATTGTGTTGTCTGATATGCTGTGTAACCAGCATTTTGCAGTAGCGATGTGCACATGCATACACATCAGTGATGGCATGTGATGTACTAGGCAGAACTCACTTTCTCAACCATTTCCAGTGATCCAAGAACATTTTACCTATGGGAAGATCTGTGTAGCTATTCTATTGGACTCTGATGTACCCACGGCATGTCATGTTTCATAATATCTACAGGAAAAAAAGCCAGTGATTTGTAGGTCAGACAGAGGGATCAGCTAACCTCACCACGTTTTCTTGTCCATGGCCACTATGACCCCAGGAGAGAGCTGCATGGTCTTGTCCTGTGTAGCCACATGTAATGCCTTTCCTTACCAGGTCAGTGCTCCAAACAATTTGGCAGAGAAGGCTATATACAGACCATAAATGAAAACCTGATAGCTTGATGTAGTAGCTAGCTATCATGATTTCCCCCCACTGTGGAATCAATCCACATAGCTAGCTACTAAGCTCAGTAGCTACCATGCACAAGTGAATCTAGCCCAGTGTAGCAGAGGCAGCACAATTAATTCTCCAAGCAGGCATGTATATCATTAATAAGGGCTCAGAATCAGAGTGGTCTAACCCTCAGATATTGAACTTCTTGATTCGTGTTTCAGGAGCTGGTCACGGGTCCTAGTGCTAGTAGTCTCGTGCATGCTAGACCGCTGAGTTGTATGACGTCATTTAATTGATTTCTGCGTTACGTTAATTAAACCCATAAGCAAATTGCGAATTTGTTACCAAGCTAATAAATAATCTAGTATATGTATAATGGGTGGAGCAGTTAGCTCCGGGCTGTGACCATGTGTGTTCAGGTAGAGGGTAACGTGGTTTGGCAACTGCCACGGTGGTCTCGACAGTACGGCCTAGGATCCGTCCGTGTTCCTCCCTTGATTCCCAAAGCCTGACACCCTAAACAGACCCGATGACGATCCCTGTACCATCAGGGATAATACATTACGACGTCACACGTAATGTATTATCCCTGGTACCATAGCGGACAGGCGCCCGAAAGGCTGAAGGCTCGGTCAGCTGGAACGACCTGCCCGTTCACCCCTTAACGTGGCAGTGTCACATGGCCTAGGGTTCCGTTGGGAGAAGAGGGTTGCCATTTTTTTCTTCTCACTCTGGCCAACTCTGAAGAAGTTTTCTTTCATCATAAGTGATATGAAGGATATGATTAATAGCATCAGAATAATCAAAGGGCCCAGAACCCACTCTGTTAGCATATGACCAAATGTAGAATTTTAGTGTTTCCTGAAATTGCATATACTCAAGCTTGGGGGGGGGTTCAATATCTGTGGGTTAGACCACTCTGAGCTGGTTCTGAGAAGACCCACATCATTACGAATTATTTAGCACATGCATGACATCATTCTATTAAAAGCTGACAAGTTGGTGTGCAGTATTAAGTTCTTGTACATGTATTAGGAATTCAATACAGTATAATATGAGAAAACATATCCACATGCAGGCCTTAGCATTTTATAGCAAGAAAAATACAACCACCATAACCACATAATATGAGATAGGCATAATATTTCAGAAACCATAATCACGGGCATAGGCCCAAAAACTCAACTCATTTATCAAACATGTATTAATTATAGTACATGTGTAGAGCTAAGCCTCGCTAACAATTGCACAGTAAATACATCATTCACTGATCCTTGACAAAAGTTGCAACTATCATTCCATAATAAGTGGGAGCAAGGCGACACAGAAAGCGTGAACTGAAGGTTGCACCTGGCTTCTCCATTTCAGCCACAAGCAAATTATGCAAAATGGCAATGCCGTAGATACCACATGAACGGGCAGAACTTTTGAGACTAATGGCTTTGGAAAGCCATTGTGCTGCCTCCTTTGCAACAGTTCCATCCCACTTGATTTCTTCCTCTTCCAGACTCTTCACTGGACCTTTTGCATACTCTGGTGAGAAGGCGACACCCTTCGCCCAATTCTCAACAGCCAAATCAAACGGCAATGCAGTATCAGATGGAGGTAGAGTCCATCTTGGATCAGGCAGATACAGAGGAAGCTTACAGTCAGTTTCATGAGTGTGGGCCAAATCACCACTGACAACGTACAAGACACGTTGATCTAATGCTCTCAGAAACTTAGCAATTGCATTCCCTATGTGTGCTGTTTCGGAGTAAGATTCTGACGTTAGTCCTATCATTTTGTTCCTGGGGTTGCTGATGATGACCACCTTCACTCCAGCCTTTGTGAAGTCTTGCAGGAAATACAATGGAATAACCTCGCCCCATCGCAGAGGCATCTCGCTCACTGTGAAAGCAGTGATCCCTTCAGCAGGTATACCATCATTCTGGAGATGTTTAAGCAACTTCCCGGAAAGGCCCATGTCGAGGTCAACGCTGACTTCAAATTCTGTCCACTGGGCATTCCACTCTGCATTTCCTTTGGCATTGGGGTTGAGATAAACACCAACAGCATCAGACAGACATATCCCGTGAGGCGTATTCAGGACTATGACATCTGGAGCTGTAGCCTTCACAATATCAGCAGCCTTGGAGCAAGCAGCGAAGAGGGCGTTGCAGTCACGTCTTTGTATCTCCGAGACAACCTTTACTCTCTCGGTAGTCGGGCCTCCACCGTTGGGGTGGCCGTCAAAGGTCATTGCCCCGTGAGGCAAAATCAAGCAGCTCACTATCACCATTTTGTCTCCGGACGGGACGTGACGTCATAAAACGACACCAGTATAGTTACGCCCTCAGATCAGACAGGAGCTCTTATGAGCTGACTTCATGACTTATTATCCATGACCATAGCTACCTCTCAGTATCTTCACTTCTATTTTTTTCAGTAGTGCTATATAGCACAAGCTTTTATGTTTAATAGCGTCTCTGAGTAGTACTAGTTCCAGGTTGTCAAATACACTCGACTAGCAACCTTAAGCTTTGCACACTTTCTAGGCGCATGTAAGAGAAATAAATGCATAGCTAGGTTATGGAATAGCTAGCTAGTTTAATGTGCTCTTTTGTGACGGAATCTTTTTAATGATTCTCTTTAATTGGTTACATCTAGCCAGAGAGAGTAATTACAGTTGAAATTGGCTGGTCCTACGTAGCAACTCTACTGCTCGACTCAGTGGGTAAGAGCATCTGATTAGTAATCAGAAGATCCTGGCTTCAATCCCCAGCTGGGTTCTGCTTTTTTTCAGACTTTTTTTTTTACTCTCTCAATGTTTTTTCTTCTTCCAACTTGCATGTCTGAACAATATAGCTGCATCAACATTTCTGTGGTAACTTATCATAGGTGTTGATAAGATATAATGTGATAGTGTTGTCTGCAACCAGGCAATTGTGTGCTTAAAAACAATCAACCAACTTAGCTATAATACTGTATAAAATTCAAGTATTCATGGTGACCCACGTGGGTCCAAAAAATCAAACCATTAATTTTTGTCAGTAATAGTACCTATATCATTCACTGATCCTTGACGAAAGTTGCAATCATCATTCCATAATAAGTGGGAGCAACGCGACACAGAAAGCGGGAACTGAAGGTTGCACCTGGCTTCTCCATTTCAGCCACAAGCAAATTATGCAAAATGGCAATGCCATAGATACCACATGAATAGACAGAATCTTTGAGACTAATGGCTTTGGAAAGCCACTCTGCCACCTCCTTTGCAACTGTTCCATCCCACTTGACTTCTAGCTCTTCCAGACTCTTCACGGGACCCTTTATGTACTCTGTTGAGAAGGCGACACCCTTCACCCAATTCTCAACCGCCACATCAAAAGGCACTGCAGTATCGGAAGCTCGAGGCAAATTCCATCTTGGATCAGGCAGATACAGAGGAAGCTGACAGTCAGTTTCATGAGCGTGGGCCAAATCACCACTGACAACGTACAAAACGCGTTGATCTAATGCTCTCAGAAACTTAGCGATCGCATTCCCTATGTGCGCTGTTTCAGAGACAGACGCAAGTCCTTTCATTTTGTTCTCCGGGTTGCTGACGATGACTACCTTCACTCCAGCATTTGTGAAATCTTGCAGGAAATACAATGGAATAACCTCACCCCATCGCAGAGGCATCTCACACACTGAGAAAGCAGTGATCCCTTCAGAAGGTATACCATCATTCTGAAGATGTTTAAGCAACTTCCCGGAAAGGTCCATGTCAAGGTCAACGCTGACTTCGAATTCTGTCCACTGGGCATTCCATTCTGCGTTTCCTTTGGCATTGGGGTTGAGATAAACACCAACAGCATCAGACAGACATATCCCGTGAGGCGTATTCAGGACTATGACATCTGGAGCTGTGGCCTTCACAATATCAGCAGCCTTGGAGCAAGCAGCGAAGAGGGCGTTGCAGTCACGTCTTTGTATCTCCGAGATAACCTTTACTCTCTCGGTAGTCGGGCCTCCACCGTTGGGGTGGCCGTCAAAAGTCATTGCCCCGTGAGGCAAAATCAAGCAGCTCACTATCACCATTTCGTCTCTGTCAGCTCATAGATATACAGGGATTGTATATCTATGGTCAGCTCCAGACGGGACGTGACGTCATATCATTTGCTAGGCGGAGCTTGCAAGATACGTTGCACGTTATTGAACAGTAAACTTAAATTTTGTCTTCTCGAAGCTGTAGCTCCAACTACACATGAGGTATTCACTTCCAAACTGCTTGCAGTACACTAACCATAGCTATGCAGCTGGCTATAGCTATGCTCGATCTGCTCTGAATTTTAGCTGCTCATTCCAATCTGTTGTAGAGACAGAAGTTTGAATTATTTCAATGCACTATGATCAGACTTGCACATCATTGTTGTGGTTTGGAACTTTTGTAGCCATAACCATGTAGGTGAGCTTAAAATTTCTCACCCTCTGTTTTTTTATACCTGTTTCTTACCCTTGTCCACATGTCTACATACACATATCAATGGTACAATGTAGCTATTAGCTAAATGAGCAGGCAACGAGAGAGTATGACTGTATGAACATATTAGAGCAACTTCTCATAATAGCCAGTAGAGAAGCCATGCATGCATAGTGTTTGAGAATGGTTTGTGATTGGTAAGGAATGAATTTTCATTCACTAACAAATTTGCCTCTAGAAAATGATGCTTCTCTTAAGACTTCATTCTCTGACCAAGGGAACTGGATGCAGTAGCTACAGTTTTTCTTAACTACAAAGCGAATTATATATGTATGCATGTTAAATGTATTTACTCAAACCACGCTATACTTAATCATAAAATTTACTCTCTTTGTGTGTGTATAGCCATGTGACGTGTACAGGTTGCAAATTGCAATCTCTTTTGACAGACATTTCTGAATGAGGCTGTACATGCATGTGTGCCAGCAGTGGCCAATTAGTTTGATAATCTCAGTTGTTTGAACTACACAGGCTTGGTCATCTAGAGTTACAGCCATTATAGGTTTTTAACCACACCATTGTTGCAGACAAGTGAAATAACCACTATCATACATATTACGACCATAATGACCAACACATTGGAACGCCTGTGAGGTAGTCACCACATGAACAGTTGCATTCCAGCATACAGAATTATGGGATAATAAAATTTTGGTATCCGCATGCCTGCAGATAGCTAAGATGATGCGATTATAGCTGTCATTTCGCTTGTCTGTAACCATTATGTGGACAATCTGTAAACAGTAATAACTGCAGCATGTTTAAAGATTACACAACACAATATATATGGGACCCTAAAGTCAATAGCTATCTCTATTACTTTTTGTCGTTACAAAATTTTAGATGCTGCTACACTTAAGCCTCGCTAGTCATTATAGTGGCTACATCATTCAGATCCTTGACAAAAGTTGCAACCATCATTCCAGAATAAGTAGGAGCAAGACGACAAAGACAGCGTGAACTGAAGGATGAGTCTGGCTTCTCCACTTCTGCCACAAGCAAATTATGTAAAATGGCAATGCCGTAGATACCACATGAATAGACAGAATCTTTGAGACTAATGGCTTTGGAAAGCCACTGTGCTCCCTCTTTTGCGACAGTTCTGTCCCACTTCACTCCTTCCTCCTCCAGACTCTTCACTGGACGTTTTGCACTCTCTGCTGAGAAGGCGACACCCTTCACCCAATTTTCAACTGCCAAATCAAAACTTAATGCAATATTAGAAGCTAGAGGTAGAGTTGGAAATCTTGGATCAGGCAGATACAGAGGAAGCTGACAGTCAATTTCATGAGCGTGGGCCAAATCACCACCACTAGCAACATACAAGACACGTTCATCCAATGCTCTCAGAAACTTGGCAATTGCATTCCCAATGTGTGCTGTTTCAGAGAGAGACTTGAATCCCTCCACCTTGTTGTTGGGGCTGCTGATGATGACCACCTTCACTCCAGCCCTTGTGAAGTCTTGCAGGAAATACAATGGAATAACCTCACCCCATCGCAGAGGCATCGCGTACACTGAGATCGAGAAAGCAGTGAGCCCTTCAGCAGAAATATCTTCATTCTGGAGATGCTTAAGCAACTTCCTAGAGAGCTCCACATCGAGGTCAACGTCGACTTCGAATTCCGTCCACTGTGCATTCCACTCTGCGTTTCCTTTGGCACTACTACTGAGATAAACACCAACAGTATCAGACATACATATTCCGTGAGGTGTATTCAGGACTATGACCTCCGGAGCTGTGGCCTTCACAATATCAGCAGCCTTAGAACAAGCAGCGAAGAGGGCGTTACAGTCACGTCTTTGCAACTCCGAAATAACCTTTACTCTCTCGGTAGTCGGGCCCCCACCGTTGGGGTGGCCGTCAAAAATCATCGGCGCATGAGGGTAAATTAAGCAGCTCACGATTACCATCTTTCTCCAAAAGTTTTCAAACAAGCTCGCGACTGTACAAACATGCACTGCAAAAATATATATATAGGCGCGCAAGTAAATCGCAGTACTGTTTTGCACAGATGAACGGCCTCGACCCTCTGAGGATGTCGTCCTGCACGTGCGTACGCGTGACGTATACATAGAGTACAAAGTTAAAGAGCGTGCGTGCATGTACTGTACGCTTAAATTTTTGGACCGTGTTGTTGGAGCATGGATAATTAGTGCCAGCAGAAAGACCTAGCTAGCTTCAAAGTTTGGATGTAAACAAGTGACACTTTTTATTAAAATTGGTATCTACCAGTGGTGCAAGTCATTATACTTTATATAGCTGAAGATGCAAAATCAGAATAAGTACATGAAAACGTGGAGGCAATCCAAAGTATTAAAAGCGTGCATAATATGTTGGGAAGTAGCTATTTAAGGAGTTTCTTAGTTGCAGTACCAATGTTGCACTGGTTGACCTAGTGTGTGTGTGTGTGCATGTAAAAGAAAAAGAATTAAACTAAATAGCTATTGCTGCAGTAATACCACTGTGAATTATTATCAACAGGCCTTCTTCCCAGTTCGCTATGAAGTGAGAAGGAAGTTCCTAAGAAACTCTGTATCCATTACAAAGGGGGCTTACTCTTGCGCCTACCCAGACCTAGCCTTGGTCCCAGGCTCACTTCTCTAACTTCTCATTTGGGAAAAGTTTGGAGTATAAGATTAATCACTACTAAAGAAATTCAATGTCCCCTAAAAAGCTTTCAGTTTCTACTTTTGCAGTAGCTGTTTAAATTGCTTTAATTGTTCTCAAACTCCTCCTTCCAAAGTGAACTGGTCTAATTCGTTGCTGTGAACCTTAGTTCATTACTGGTATACGATCCACTTGAGCCTCACCTTGGTTGCAAATCGGAGAGAGCACAGCGACTCCTGAAAGGAGATGGCCTGCGGTGATACGTTTACAAACATCAGACTGTGGGGAATACAGTGCATGACAGCATTAGTGAATTGACCATGGGCTCCTTCGCAAGCAAACAAGCCAGCAAACGAGTATCTGACTACAAGTTTAGTAACACCAAATAAGGACTAGCAGTTACATAATATATAATTACGGCATACGGTAGTCTGGCTACCATTTATATAAAGCAAAATGCTAGTGTGAGCATCTTTGAACAGTGACTATACCAAGCTTGTTAAACATACTTAAAATGCCATGTGAGATATTCAATCCTATAGAGCAACTCACGTCTTACTGTTCCCGCCCAAAGAGTTTTGAAGGAGGTACGTCAGTTTTGAGTTGCGGTAAGGGATGTGCTGCTCCTGCATAATAAAATTGTATTACTGTTCACCAACATAATAGCGCCAGTATAATGTGGAATGGGTATGGGACCTAATAAGTACATTCATGGTCATAACATTGACCGTAACAAATACTGGAAGTATGGCGCCGCAGGGTTTCATACAGGGGGAAGCTTTTACCCAAAGGCCAGTTCCTCCCCCCTTCCCCACTAAAATACAATGATTAACACAAACCTACATGGAATTGGCAATAGAACATGTACAGGTACATGTAGCTAATTACCCTTTTGGGAGCAACAAGATTATCAAAAATTTCCTGGGGAAGCATATGCCCAGACCACCCCCCTGGTTCCACTCATATCTAAACGCAGTACAAAAGTGGTCCCCTCTTTCTATACAAAGTGAGGTGGACACTACACGCAACATGTACTCCAGAATACATTTCTCATTGCATTGAAATGGGTCGGGGCATTGCATTCCTTTATTATCCCAACGCCTCCCTACAGGAATAACATAAACATATTTTTGTGTACCACCCACTCTTAGTATTACTTATAGCATACAAGGGAGGGGTGTATCTGGTTTGTAGGAGGGCCGCCCTACAAACCAGATACACTCCTCCCTCGTATGCTATAAACAATTTGTAGTATTTTGATTGGTCATGCGTAGGTTAGCAACCGTGTACTTAGATACACACTTAATAGTGCAGGCAGCAGTTGAAATGGCTGAAAGCAGTTCTAGTATAGCTGAAAGTTGGCAAAATGGAGACCCATTTTCGCTCGGAATGGATGACTGGATGGACTCGCCGCCTCTGAAGCGCACCAAACGCCCCCAGTCAGCCCCGCCTCTCAAACTATCAGCCCCGCCCCGCCAGTCAGCTCCACCCCAGCAGCGTTTCGCAGCTCCAGTAACTTTGGAGAAGCTCAAAGACTTTTCGAAAGGTGCAGTACCAAAGAACACCACGAAAAACAATCACTGGGCATTGAATAACTTTTACTCCTGGCTACAGCAGCGTAGCAAACAACAACCAGAAGATCCCTGCCCAACCGACATTCTCCTGACAAAGGAACCCGAGCTCCTTAATAAATGGCTTTCATTGTTTGTGCTGGAGACTAGGAAGCTAGATGGCTCAGAGTATCTCTAACGCGTGGAGGAGGCATCATGCGCGTGACGTAATATAAAAATGCCTGCTTTGCTGTACTTCTGGCCCTGAAATATACGTTTAGAGAGGGAAATATCAGCGATATTTACTTCGTGGTTACTTTGATCCGCCCACGCAGTATACTACAAATTACATTTGTATGTAATTAGTCATGTTACTATAAAATTATGCCATAATGATGTCATAACTTTATATTTCCCGGTGAAAAACCAGCCCAAACTAGCTAGCAAGACTGTACGGCTTACTTTATTGGCGAGGGCCATTATGACAGTGCCGAGGTTACTGAGACTCTTGTTGATGCTCCTGGTTTCCTTGAGGCGGTCTCCCACGGATCCCGACTGGGAGAGCCTCTCCGAGCCAGCCAAGTCAATCAGGTTCAAGGTACCTACATGGAAATATTGCAGACAGTAGAGTGAGGATCATTACATAACATTAGAATAGTATACTGTACGTAATTATCTCTTTACTCTCTCAATACAATGGGCTTGCATATTGGCTACTTACATGTAGTTTTCAGTAGTGTGCTTTTGCTGGCTTTATTACTGTGGAGTGACATCACAATTAATGAGGTGTCCAATGATTTTTTATTTGTGGGGTGGGGTTCTTTAATCTCACAATAATTCTCCATCTGATGAGCTTACATGCAAAGAGAAATCAAGGGCCAGGTTGGGATTGAACCCAGGAACTAGTCAGGCACATGCTGATTGAGCTAGTGGAACAGTATGATCTGAAAGGAGCTACATGTATAATGTAGCAAAGCTGGTGACCTCTGAATGCCAGTTAGATGCTCTTACCCAATGAGCTACTGAAGCTTCTGAGCAGAGGAGCAGTAGGCAAGCTGTACTGTATGCAGCTACAAATCCGGCTAGTAGCACTTGCCAGTAGGAGCTACTGTAATTACTCTCTCAAGACGCTGCACTTACCTTGACAGGACTGTCCGGTCTTGTCATTATTCCCAGTAAGCTTGAGCCTGAAGACACTGTGACTGCGGGAGGAGTGCTCATTGCATAGAGTTGCAGCCACTGCTCGGTTCTTGCCTGCCCGCTCCAAGAGGGCAGAGACCTGCAGGACCAGGTACAATATATTGTACATGTAAAGTGCATATCCGAGAAGTCCATGTTGTTTGGAATCGTTTACACTGGTGGGACCTCTCCCTATACATGTACTAATCTCTTGGCAATAAAGAGGGGCATGTACGAGGCTAAACCAAGTCCATAGTAGCAAAAGTGAAATTGGCCTAAGAATATGGACACTTGCCTATTACATGTACATGTACATGTAGCAGGAGCCCTTACATGGTAAGTGCTATGTAAGCAATGTACGCACGGCATGCAGCCATGCCTAACTGCTAGGCATTCCATATATGGAGTTTTCTTATTGGTGCCATTCAACATCGCTTCGCGGTGCTCATGGGCGCCTGCATGTACATGTACATGTAGTCATGCAATTTCTAAAAAGGGATTACCCATACTAAGAAGAGACATGAGGTTCCTGTGTACCTGGGCCTGTGACGTCACCACAGTGGGGGTGAGGTTGGTGACGTAGACCTCTCCGGGGGTCTTAGGATCTAGTTTGATCTCCAGCCTGGTCGCATCTGAGGGGGTAGGGCTACTGAGGAGGTCCCTGAGAGTCTCGTTGTATATCTCGAGGAAGGAGGCCTCCATCTTGTACTGGAAGGGAGGGAGGAATGAGGCTAACATGTCAGACTCTGGTAATCCACTCAAACTGAACCATGAATCAACTTCATGCAGACATGACAAAAACTTCTTTTCCAGTCTCCACTGCACAGCTATTTCGCATGCTGTAAAATATAATGTAGCACACCAACTGGTAAGCATCATTACTAACATAGGTGGTACATTACTTAGGTGTGTTGATTAGAACGAGTATGGTAATATTATACATGTAGGCACAAGAAGTGGCCACTGATTATTGTTCTCACCAAATACTAATACCCATGGAGCATCCTTGATCTAGGTTACATGTACACGTACCTAGGCAACTGTGACTACCTACATTTAAGGATTCCCAGTGTATGAGTGCCATTGAGAGGTTGCCCTTCCTGATAAAACAGTAAGGAACTCTTAGAGAGCCAAGATCAGCTATATAGATAGTTATATAAATGGGGTCTGTGGTTATACAAGGATACCACATATCACTGATATCACTGCAGTTGCTAGCCATTGTGACCACATGTATCAAACATTAGGAATGTTGTACAGATGAGTGTACATACCTCCCAGCCTTGTTCCCTGAGACTTTGAGCAGACACAAACACCTGCTGAACTGCCCTAGGGATCATTCCTCTCCTGTCCTCCATATCCCCTGCAGCCTCAGGACCCTCCATCGTAAACGTTTTTCCAGAGCCCGTCTATGTGTGTGTGTGTGTGTGTACATGTTGTGCACATGCACAAGTATGTGATGTTTATGGAAGGAAGTGAATTAGGGTTGAAAGCTATTTTCCCTATACACAACCAATTCCTACACTCTGGAATTCCCTGTAATACAACCTGAAAGGCTGAAACAGCGTGTTTATCATTAATTCATGTAGTGAAATATTCGGGTACACATGTATGCAGTCCGATGGAGGTTAATGAAAAAATGTATGGCAGGTCAACATTCTGTAACAGCATGTTGGAGCACATTCTGATGCCAACTGGAGTGGATTGCTGATCCAGCCATGGGGTATGCATTTTTACACACAATTTCCAGTACTTGATGCTAATTAATTAGTTAGCCATTCCGGTATTGAGCTCTTCACATGTACATGTACTGATTAAGTACTGAGCCTTCACATGTACAGCTACATGTACAGTGTAGGAGTTGCTGGTCAGCTCCAGATGCAGACGGTGGTTGGCTGCTGGTCAACTCTCCCGGTGCTACGTATACACCACACTAACATATGGGACTCAAAATAGGCTGAAACAGGTTTGCATTACAGTACTAGGCTTTCCATTTTCTCACGTACATGTACATACATGCATGTACATGTATACATTCACTGACCTGGCCGTAGGCAAAGATACAGACATTGTAGCCGTCTAGGGCACTCTGCACCAGCTGACTGATGTCTTCAAAGACCCTCTCCTGGGAGGAGCCGGGGCCAAACACTTGGTCAAACTCAAACTCATAGTTCTTGACCGAGGAAGACTGAAGGTGAGATACAAGTTCATATCATTCCAGGCCTCCCTCTCAGATTTTTACATGTACTACTTGTAGTTAGCTGGCCGGGTTTCATTAATTAGCCTGTGTTCAGCTTGAACTAAAACAAAAACGTGGTGTGGCTACATGTACCATGTGACAGAAAACAAACATTTCGACAATGTCACTGCGTTCAAAGCTGATTCGCTGAACTTGTATTAAGGGCGGGGCTCATATGCACTGTGTAGATATGTCAATGTCTGAAGCTTCTACGCAACAAATACATGTACATGTATGTGCCCCACCCTTAACAGAAGTTCAGAGATCCAGTGCTTTAAACATGTACTATGTTAATGCGTGTACCTCGGGTGCTGTGTACTGCAGCATAACTGCCTTAGCGTCCCGGTCCTGGTCGGGATAGTGGATCTCAAGAGATCTTGAGGGCCGTTTTGAACTTCCTTCCGTAGAGTCCCGGCTGCCGAAGCTGCTGGTGCTGTTGTCTAGGTTACAGCCACCTTCCGAGGCGAGGAGAGGGCGGACCCGACAAAATACCCGGATGTTGCCTGGGAAGACAGAGTACATGTACATGGAGGGTTATGCGCTCCTTTTTCAGGCAATCATGGCAGGCAAGCAATCTACAGTTCTTACAGCTCCCTAGGGAGCTACAGCTGCATGTACATGAATGTATGTACATGTACATGTAGGATCAAAGCATGACTGCTGTTTGAAGTCACAAAGGTTTTCTTATTAGGTGTATGTGTGTCTGTCAGTCTATCACCTGAAACAGTGCTGTCGTATGCCACCCAACTTTTGTTGCTGCGCAGCACGTTGTAAAAACATGTGCTTGCCAAAAATGCTCAGGTAGCTGGCATGGGCAATGGAGCCTGGTAAGTGGTACCAAGCTAAGGCTAGCTCTTGTCACTTGCAGTGCCCTAACCCCTAAGCTCATTAGCCTCCTTCTTTGACCAATAAACAAACATGTGTTTCACTTTTAGTGGGCCAAGAGGCTACATGTATTCAACAGACTACCACTGATAAAAATACCTTTAAGCTCCTGGATGGTATTGTGAAGCTGTCTTCTTGTCATCTCACCCTCTTGGATACTGGCCCGGCAGTCGACAATGGTCCTCTTGCAATCCTCCACTTGGTCCCTCAGAGCAACGATCTCCTCGCCGCGGGTCCGACTCTCACTGAGGGCCTGGTCTCGGGCAGCCTAGTGGCACATGGGATTCAGATAGGAATGATACAGTGTATGTACATGTACATGTACCTATACAGACGTACATGTACATGTACATTAGGAGGCTAGCTAAACTGAAGCAATCCTGGATGGGTGGAAGGAGTTGGCATACCACTTTTTAACCAACCATTCTTGATTCTCTAGATCAGCATGTACGGTTTAGTACACATTAAGCGACAGTGCAGGTGGTTGCTACATGTATATGTACATGCATAATGTACATGTACCCCGGTATATTTAGAATTCCAAAGGGCCCATTTTACATTTACATGTATCTCACATGCACATACATGTACATACATGTAAGTGAAAGGATACATGTATCGACAGTTATGTAAGAGTACCTTAGTTGCATCGAGCTGGCACTGAATGGCAGAGGAATCAGCCGCCATCTGTGCTACAGTGGCCTTCAGACTGCTCCCCTCTGCTCGAGATGCTGAGAGTTCTGCCTCCAGCTGGTCATGTGATCGCTGAAGGGCTGATTTTGAGAGCTTGAGCATCTCGATCTCGTGCTGGTAGCTGCGAGCAGAGTCAAGTAGCTGCTGTTTGGCTGCAGCCAGATCAGCCCCCAATGCCTGAGGGAGGGATACACATGCAATTTAATCACTGTGACAGTCATACATGTACATGTACATTACAATGTTGTTGGCATGTATGATACATGTACATGTACATATTAATCTCGTGCCCAGACCACACTGAATACTCATTTATTCTGCCATTAATGATCAAGAAGCTTCCGCATTTACTACATGTACATGCTGATGTACATGAAAACTAGAGGTATCTTAACTGTTATGTCAAATGCACTCACTAAGCTTTAGGCCTAAACACTAAACAAATCCACCCATACTAATTATTCAACCCCCTTAACCCTTAACATATACTACCACATACCCTACATACTAACACATTCACTTAACCTAAATACGCACATACTTACTCATCTAATTAGGCATATAGCAACATAAAAAATGAAGTAGAAAGAGAAAAGGGCTCTGACTGCAACAAAGAGAACCCAGGACCAGGAAGAACCAGAAAGCCACCCAGTCCGTGACCGCATAAAGTTAAAAAATTGAAAAAAGTTGTTTAAAAATGGATAAAATAGAGGGGACCAAAGGCTCCACATGTACGACAATTTTTGCTGCAGCCAAAGAACAAATTTAAAATGCCAGTGTTTCCAGACCGGTGGTTTTCTGCATGGTCTGGTCACAACAACAATCCATGTTTGCTGGTTTTATTACCATGCCAGTTATGATTGGGTGTACATGTAGCACGTTTAATCGTGTTTAGGGTGATGAATAACATCTCGTTACGGTTGGACTTGGCTGGCTACTAACATGTTTAGTAGCTACATGTGTATAAAGCTTGCCTACTGCTTCTCTGCTCAGTAGCTCAGTGGGTGAGAGTATCCACTAGTAATCACAAGGTGCTGGGGTCAACCCCCAGCTGGGGTCCAATTTTTTTTCGAAGTTTCTTTACTTTCTCGATGAATTCTCTTCCATCTCTGATAATTCGTATATGTGTATACAAACACATCCACACACACACACACACACCCCAATCTTGGAGACTGCCACGGACTGCTCCACTTCCTGGGCCTGGATGGTGCCCTTCTGTTGCTCCTTCAGGTCCTCCAGGCTCTCCAACCTGTGGGCCAAGGAGCCAAGCTGCAGACGGGAGAGAAAACACAATGTTATAGGGGTCAGGAGAGTTATGGGCTCCTGAGGGGTGGAGCCTTTCACAGCGACATACCAAGGCATTAGTACAAAATGAATACTTCATACTGCCGCCCAAAAAGCTAGTATGTTACGTAGCACGCTAGCCTCGTTCCCAGGCTCTCCCCATGAAAAATCGTACTGCAAGCGATAAAAGCCCGGCTGAGAACAAGGCTAATAGCATGCAGTTCAAAGGTCCGTTATTGAGACAACTCCTTTTCCATTACGTACTTTTCCTTAGGCTGCTTCCTATGTAACACACATGATGTACAGGCGTACATACATGATATAAATACACATATGTACCTGATCCTGAAGGCTGACGATGGTACCCTTGGAGGACTTTCGTTCTTCTTCCATGTCCTTATCAAGTGGGTGGGTAAGAAGGAGGGAGACAAGAAAGGGCAGTGTTAGTGCTTGCCATATACATGTACATGTAGTTCTCTTTAATCTGAAGAGCTCCACACTAGGGACTGAAAAAACAAGATGATTATAATCCTATATAGCCTAGTAGTATTTGAAGTGGTTTGGAACCTGGTAAACCATCTCCTGGAAGTGCAGCTGGTGTATACATGTATGTACATGATAAGTACTTCCTAGAGCATTTACAGCTAATTTTTCACCCTTGCAACCGAGTCAGGGGCCAACAGCACTGCAACAAAAATAGCTTACATACATGTACATGTAGCCCATACATGACTAAAGGTATTGGAGGGATTTGTGGTTACAAGGGAGATGAAAGCAGCTGTACAAGTACAAGGTAATCCAGCTCTCAAGCCAGTATATAGAAGGTACATGTACATGCATATAAATGGGACTGTATTACATGTAAATACATGTACCTGCAGTCTGCCCTTCACGTCCCAGGCAGCTCTCTTCGGTTTTCCAGCTCCAGTCTTGCTGCTTCCTGCTTTGGCTGCTGTCTTCCCGGCAGCCGCACTGACTACCGTCTTTGTCGGCTTGTTAGCAGCAGTCGATGCCTTCTTGCTGGCTGTGGTGGCTTTCACAGCTGCTGGTTTGACAGTCGGTCGCTTGGCCGGTGCTGCCGGCTTGGAGGCAGGCTTTTGGGTGTGGGTAGTGACGAGATTTTCCTTGCCCATGAAATCCACTTTAGCCCTCTTGGGTGCATTCTGTAGAAGGGAGTGCACATGGAGGCTCACATGATCATCAGCAGGCTCCACTCCCCAGCTTTTCTCACACCATTTTTCTACATGTTGCGAGAAAAGCTGGGGAACGAGGCTACAAGATGAGTGCGGTATCGCTACATGTACGGTAAAAGTGCTGGGAATGCAAGAAGGTACCAGCAGATAGTCCTTATCAATTTTTTCATACAATAAATACACTGAAGGACGTGTTCTCTTGTCTTTTCTCCATTTGATTAATGAATTTTTATTCCCCATTACATCATAACAGTAATGGGTCTATTAATGCTCCCCCATTACATCATAATGGTGAATGGCCTACCTCCGTCCCTGTTGGTGAGGTGTCAGTCTCATGGGTAGGCCGCTTCCTGGAGGCGACGGAGGGCTGTGGTAGCCGGGAGGGGAGACCTGGGCGGGGAATGCCCGAGTTCTTCACCTTGAGGGGTTGGCGCTGCCAGGAAAAGTAAAGAAGTTCTGAGAGCCAAAACTTTCACAGACGACCAGTTTTGTAAGATTCTAGTACATCACCTTTTAGTACAATGGTTTCAAACTAGGCATCTCCACTGCAAATGGCATGTACATACTAGTACAAGAAACATGGGGACTGGGACCATGCTAAAAGTACATGTAAAATTGCAATTCACATACACATGTACAGTTTCAGCAGTGGGTATACCTTTAACATTTACAATACATGTACATGTAGGTGTAGCTCTATTGTAGATTCACATAGCCAGACCATCGCACTCCCGTTGTTTTTTTAGCAAGGTTCTGGCTACGCAAGAGTAAAGTAGGGTCTGGGCACAAGGCAAAGCATAAAGTCTGTAAAGCAGTGTTAGCTAGAATCACTTCTAATTTATGCAAGAACTAGCAATTAAGACTGCTAACACTAGAAACAACATCGAGCTATTCCAGATAATAGGTGTACACCCCCATTGAGGAGTACTTTTCCATTTTCCCCAAAGACAGCTAATTAGGTGAATTTACCCCTCAAGACATCGTCATAATCTGTTTTTTGCCCCTTAGGACACGTTAAAATCTGGTTTTTGGCCCCTCCAGACTTCATTAAAAAAAGCTTTTGCCGCCTCAAGACTTCATTAAGCCCAGCTACCCAATTATCCTCCTCAATGGAGGTGTACGCTTATAATCTGGAATAGCCCTAGAAACAACAAGCTTGGGAGTGTCATGATTTTCAGAGTTCTCAACTCACCAGATAATATAATTTGCCCTTCATATTACACTAGTGTACCCGACCTAGTCTGGTCCAGACCCTTCCTAACACCATAGATAGTAGAGTAGAGGGACAGTCCTTCTACTATCTATGCTAACACTTCATTTTTTTTTTTAAGGAAGGGTCTGGACCAGAACCCGTTCAGCAAAGAATGTGATCTGATTAGACACTCTTAATAACTCGGGCCTATTTACGTTATCAAACCAACCGTCAGTGTAGTCGCCATTGCGTTCAAGATCGGGCTGCCGTTCTGTGTTCTTTGTCTTCGACTTCACTTGACAAAACACTCTCCCGTCAGAAATTCAAATTTTACGATCGGGCTATTCGATTGGATAAAATTGCGACGTGACGGTCACCTGATACGTTGCTGATTCAGCACTTACCGCTCCCCGCTATGTGCCAGTGTGTGATCTAGTTATTAGGAACGTAGAAACAGAGTGGAATGTCTCAGGGAAGAGAGGAGAGGCCAGTTTTGGTGACAGGATTTGGGCCGTTTCACCATCATCGCGTGAACGCTAGCTGGGCGGCTGTACAAGCCCTGAAGCAACAGGGGGTGCAGTACGACTCTAAAGACGTGCCCCTTGAGATCAGAGAGATTCCTGTTGCATACGAGGATGTATTGTCAACTGTACCAAAGCTACATTCCGATCTACAACCCCGCCTTTGCCTCCACGTTGGGGTATCACCATATAAGGTCATAAAAATGGAAAAGTTCGGTAGAAATAAGGGCTATGCAATGGCTGACATCCATGGTAGAGCTCCGGAAGCCTACATGTGTGTTCAAGGTGGACCGGACGCGATTAAAACTTGTTTCAATGTTGAGGGTATCTGTGAGCAGGTTTCAAAGAGGCAGACTGATGTCACATTCGAAACATCCTCAGACGCAGGTCGATACCTCTGTGATTTCATCTACTACACCTCCCTCCACTTGAACCAGACGCCAGTTCTCTTTGTCCATGTCCCTGAACTAGGTAAACCATACTCCGCCCAGCAGCTTGGAACCGCCCTAAAGAACATTGTTGAATCTCTCCTTGCCGAACTGTCAAACACCGAAGTTTGAATAAGGCCCTTACTGTATATGATACAGTAATGTTACCGATCTAGTTATGTGCAGTTCCAGTGCATTGGCTTTTTATTTCCAAACTTAGTACTTGTGTGTTATAGTTTCACTGAATAATGTTTTTATTGTATGTTTGTCATATAACCATTGGATTTTAAATATCCAAGCAAGCTCACACCCCCCTACCATATGTATATACGATTTGCAGCTGCATGCATTCAAAGTGGTCAGTGGCCTCTATAATTTTATATTCATGGATCGTGAAACCTGGGAACGAGGCTAAAGAAACCTGTAAGTAAAACAAACGTTAATCACCACCAAGTGTAAGTGCATAGCTATAGCATATACGTAAAGCAAACTTTGACTGAACACCCCCAAATTACCCACGCACATTCCTTAGATGAAATTTTGGAAAAATCAAAACTGTGTCAATTTTTTGGTATTCTTGACAGGTCTCCGTTCATTGCTCGCTTTGATCCCATAACTTGAGAGTGTCGAGGGGGATGTGGCCTGGGTACGATGCTACATACAGTATGTAAAGTACCATTCACCCCAAATTACCCACACACATTCCTGACAACATTAATTTTATAATTACAAAAATCTGAGCTTCATTTTTGTCACTTTTTTGGTGTTTTTGACAGGTCTGCAGTCACGACAGTTATGGACATTTGTACATGCAAAGCAGCCTGCAACTAAAGCAAACATTGACTAATCACCACCAAGTTTATCACTTTTTTGGTGTTTTTTACAGGTCTGTAGTCATAAAAATTTGGATAGATTTCAAAGTAAAGCAAACAACGACCAATCACCCCCAAATTACCCACGCACATTCCTGACAACATTTAGATGAAATAATTTTTAGTGGAAAAATCAAAATTTCATTTTTCGCTGTACTATAACTAGAGCTTGGCTGTTTTATTATCATTAAAGTTAGTTATTACTTATTAGCCATAAAATCATTATTGCCCTAAAAACCTTACTTAATATGTAGGAAATTTAGTATCAACAGCATTGCAGATGTCTGCCCATAATGTAGCTACCACAACAGCTAAATTAGTGGTGATGTACTTCTGATTGGGTTACAGTATATGGCTCACATAAGTTTCAAGCTGAGCAATTGGAATCTTTTAGAAGAATACTGAGTGACCTCAGAAATTATACTTTTGAGATATCCCATTCACAACACAAGTTCTTGAATTGCATGCAAATGAAGTAACCCAACCTGGAGATGTCTTATGACCAAGAAATCTGCTAGCTCTCCTTCTTGCGGCCGTAGCTAGCTACACTTGTGGTCCTTAGTTTGATCCATGTAAGACCGGCACCCTTCCAGTTATGCAGTCCTTTAGGAATTTTGGATTGCTCCTCAGCCTTTTAGGGTTTCCTAGATCAATGTGCGGAACTCACATGGGTGCTATACTATAATATGCTTCACTTATTATTAATTGCTAGTGACAACTTAACCCCAGCCAGAATAGTGAGTCAGCCGGCCGGAGAAGAATTCAAAACAGCCAGGTGCACAGTAACATTTGTAATCCAATATAAATCCAACGTAATTGTTAGTGGCTGATAATTAGTTATTCAGTTGACAAATGATCGAGTGATCAAATAGCTATATGTGTTGGTCGAGAATCAATGATCTAGCTATGCTAAGGGCTCATAAAGGCTTTGACTGTGAATAGCAGACTGTTCACTTTCATTCAATTGGGCGGCCATTATTTCCCATGCCTTCCCTATAATATGGACTGGTGAGAGGTGTGCAGTCTACGCTTTACTTAGCCTCGTACCCAGGTCACACCCCCCCAAAAGAGCACTATTTTTCAGGGAGTGTGGCCTGGGGACGAGGCTATGCATGCTGTGCATTCCAAAAGTGTCTGGGTTCTCAGGTTGTATAGTGTTGTATTGAAAAGCAGCATTACCATATACATCAGGAGGTGCCGTCCAGCAGTTAATAATGTCCTTTTGATCACATCATTGACCGATACCCTAATCTTTTGTCTAAACTCAACTGTTGGTTTACCGGCTCTCTGGCCACTTCAGGACACTTAACAAATGTTAGCAGCAAGTACACACATGGGAGCACTGCTAAATAATTCACCAAACAGTTCCAGTTCTTTGAGAACACTAAGTCTATAGTGTGAGTGCAATATCCCATATAGAATGTCACTGCCTCGTGTTAGAATCTCTCCAACTATTATAATGGCTAGAAGAATCAGAAGAAGTTGAACACTGTGCCTGTTTAGCAACTTGTCAATGTGGTACATAGCGCTAGCGATTGCATCAGTCTTGGTAATTATGAAAACACTTGAGAATGACAGATAATGCAGATCAACTTTGCGCCATAATATATGTTCACCTATGTGCAATCATATATACTTGCACAACTTGCGCAGAATGAAGAGGCATTCCCTGCCTTTGCAAATTTGAGGGTTATGTGATAATCATGTGACTCGGGATGACGTATATTATGCAAGCTACTCAACAACTGATCATGAAGGTCGACCACACGCATTATCAACCACGTGAACATTTTCCTAATGCCAAATGTCGACCATCCAATAAGATGCCACTAGAAACTACATGAGCAGTATGAGAACGTTTCGCTGCTAAAATTCGCAGGTAAGACTCTTCATTGTCTATCTTCCCTGTAAGGAGAAAGGTCATAACAGCTAGTTAGAAGCTAGATCTGCCCTGGCTTGTGTCAGACCGAGGACTTGCTTTAGCAGCTTTAATTTCATATCTCTCAGTTGGAGCACAAGTACGCAGATCACCTCTTTGAAGAGTCATAATGGGGACTAGTACTCTTGTGGTAGCTAGCTACATTATTATATCCCCCAAAGAATTATCAGTATAGCTAACCCATTGGATTTTATCTTAAATATAAATGCCACATAGTACCAGCTGTCTGCACACAGCTGAGTTTCTTCACTTGCATGCATTTGGAAGGTCTTATGGTTAACGTTTGCAATGAGATCTCTCGGAAATACAATTTCTGAGGTCACTCAATAATATTCTTTTAAAAGCTTCCAATTCCTCTGGTGCATGGCCTCTTGAAACGTTTCAACTATTATGGTGCCATATGATACTGTAACCCAATTAAAAGTACATCACCACTAATTGAAAAGCTTTTAAGAGGACTCTCAAATGCAAGTTGCCATGCACAACAGCTATTCTGTGAATTTTACCTACATAACCAGTACTATAGATCAGTTGTCTGCAGGTTCCCACATGGGCTTCTTTCTGTAGCCCTATAGCCGCTAGCGAGATTTTTTGGAAATTGATACCATATAGTAAGAAAGAAGCCATTGTAGTAACCTACAGACAACTGGTAGCTACCTTGTGACATTGTGTGGTAGCAAAACTACCACTGGCATAACCCTGCAGTTGGGTTGAAGAAACAGGTATGCTGTTGTAGTGCAGATTACCATACTAGTTTCTTTCCCTAGCTATACTGGGAGATTTTTTGGGGAAGATGCCATTATTGGAAGCAAGAGAAAAGGATTGCAGTACATTAAATTAGGTAAGCATACAATATGAGGAACAGAAATTGGACTACAATACATTACATTATAATGCAACATTCACACCACTAGTGTGGGGCTCACTCACGCCCTAACAACTCTCTAGTATATACAAGAAACCTGAAACTACTGTCACTGCGTGTCCACTACAGACTATTATATCGCATAGTCACTCCACTGACCGCATATTTGCTATTCTTGGTGTGGATGGTCGCTGTGTGAATGACCAAATCGTCGGCCAAGCAGCCAACCCAAGATCACGATTAGGATAATGAAAACAGCATAAGGCAAGTAGTGCCACAGCGTTTCAGCTAAGGTCAACGTAGGTTGTATAGATGGTGTAAGTGGTACTAGTGCAATGCTCTGAGAATAAGAGAAGATATTATTTGGATCACGAAATGCCTTGATGTTTTCTAGCTTCGGAAGATTTTCCAGGAAGTAACGCTCATTGTAATTGGTCAAGTTGAGATTAGCGTAATTGCGGTAGGCACCCGGACTCATGTAATTGGACATGCTCTTGTAGAAAGCATCCTGCCATGCTATCATAGCTGTCTCATTGCAAGGGCTAACAAAGTATGAAAGAAACTGATATGTGACTGTGTTGTTGCGATGAGGAAAGGCAGTAGCATCTGGGGCGACTTTGTTGATCATGCCACCTAGCGTATCTAGCTGTATTGATGCATTCTGGCAACCCGTGGCCTTCTCAACTTGCAGGATGTAGTCTATAATTGTCTGAATTCCATCATCTGAGAGTGGGCCTGATTGATAGCCTGAGTTCATCCGAAAGGGCTCACCCCCACAATCAGTAGGCAACTGACGACATTTCTCTAAATCCTGTGTAGTTCCACACTGGTTATCTGTAGTACAGCCAGCCCAGAAGGCAATACAGCCTGAGTAGTTGTTTGGTGCATAGGAACATTCTATATAGCTGGTATTGGAATAATATCCACTTGGGGTTGTTCCCTGCACATTTGCTAGACTTTCAATGTTTAGACTGGCCCGTTCCTGCTCAGTACCTGATGTATGAACGGCAATATACATCTGTGTAGGTGTGACGGTCAGTTGAGTCCAAACATCAGAGTAGTTCTTGAAAGCTGGGGATGTGATCAATTCTTGCCACTCCTTAATTATTGCATGCCAATCTGAGGGGTCAAAGAAATAGATCAGGTAGTCTGTATTCACTTCCGGGATCTCGTATCGCATGAGGGTGAACTGATACACAATTCCGAAGTTCCCATTCCCGCCACCTCGTAATGCCCAAAAGAGATCTTGTGAATCGTAGCTTGTTTCATTAATGATCATCACAGCTCCAGTTGAGTTCACCATCTGAATTTCCACCACCTGGTCAACAGACAGCCCATACCTACGACCGATAATTCCTTGTCCTCCTCCCAGTGTGAGTCCAGAGAGACCAACAGTGGGGCAGGTACCTCCAGGATAGAGTAATCTTTTTGGGGTAGTGTCCCAGAGCTGATAATAAAGTTCACCGAGAGTGATTCCTGCTCCTACTGTCATCAAACCCTTGTCGTTAAGCTGAGAGACATAGTTGAACCGGCTGACATCCACAACCACTCCCTTGCTCACTGTGCTAGCGCCAATGTAGCTGTGACGACCTCCACGAATTGCAATCTGAAAATTCTGGTATTCCTCCGTTTTCCTCGTCCTTATAACCTCCTTCACCACCCCCTGGATGCATTGAGGAGTTCTGGCCATGATTATAATGCAAGGGTCCGGGTTCTTAGGCTGTGCAGTGTTGAATTGAAAAGCAGCTTTACCATATACATCAGGAGGTGCCGTCCAGCAGTTAATAATTTCGTCATGATTACATGTTGAAACATCAAACGTACTTGGACACCCGGTACAGTCTGGTTTAGGATAGTCTGTAGCTGGTGGGCATTGACTCTGATCAGTAATTGTGTGTCGAATGTGGCCAGTGGGAGTGAAATCGGGATACCTCTTGGCACTACACAGGACTGTGAGTGAGTAGAGAGATAAAATATATTCACTTGTCAAGAGCGAGTAGATGTGGATTTCATTATAGGCTCAGGTTATAAAAGAACAAGTGACAGCCACTCAGTGGCTGGTGTTCGTATAATTGGACTACATATGTCATTACTTTGAAGTAATATTAGAATTTTAGTAAGGCATCTTTGTGCCCAGATATTGCAATAAGATAGACTGGTATAGATCTCTCAAGTTTTAAGTTCAGAAGATTTACAGCAGCAGCTCCAGCTTTTATTGCTTACAGTCATGAGTGAGACACCTATGCTAAACATGTATTGCCCTGCTGTCATATTTTCACCTCCAAAGCCACCATGAGTTCAAGTGCTAGATAAGGTGTGCCAGAACAGTGAAGGAAGTGTAACCAAGTAACTAAAATAACCTTTCCGACTGTGCAACTGGTCTGTGGTGACCTTAAGTCAACATGAGATGCAAGGGGCGTGTAAACAAAACACACAATTTTACAACTTTGAACCTGGTCTGCGATTATTTAGCCACCAAGCTGATTGTACAGAAAAGGCCAATCAAATGTTGAAGTCAACTTTGAAGCTTTTGTGGTGAAGCCTACAAACCGCCTAGTCTGTTGCACTACCTGAGCAATCGGTGGCAAGCTGACAGAGTTGCATTCACTACAAAAAATACGTAGTTGTTTTGACCGCTTAATGGTAACCTGAATTTCAGATGTCTGAGTACGCAGGTAGGAGTTAGGCCTCAAAGTGGGTAATTTGTTCCTTACTATGGAAATTGACTATGGAATGTCAAGTTTCATAGCAAAGAACAAATTACCTACTTTGAAGCCTAACTCCTACCTTCATACTCAGATATCTGAAATTCGGGTAACCACTAAGTGGTCAAAACAACTATACACATTTTTTTTGCAGTGTGCCAACTGACTCATGAGTCCCACTGCATTATAATAAGGAACAAAAGGTCTACTGGCTTCTCTGGTTTGGATGGAATAAAAGATTTTCCCCCCCTATGCTTATCCACACCACCCGAGAACTACATATTGTGTTGGTCATCGGTTCTAAGTGCAACAGTGAGGCTGAAGCATGGCATCTCAGCAGTACCGCTGTATCCATCTGATTCAGAAGGGAAGAATCTGAGAGTCTTACTGGTCGAGTCCTAACTGCATATGTACAGTGGCTGGGAAACCAGATGATGTGTACGTTGAGCCTGTTAGCCTGCAATGAACCATCTGGTTTGGGTGTTGAGGCTTCTAACCTTTTCACTGGTTCAAGTGCTAAACGTCCATAAAGATTTAGAGCGTAAAACCAGTATACCTCACTTTTTGGCAAATTTAGGCCACTCTCAATTAATTGTTAATTTGTTTGGACCAATCCAATGACCTAAAGTTTTTGGTTTACTATTGTGACATACACTGACTTGAACATCTTAGCACCATGGGCAGCCATGAGGTTAAAAATGTATTTTCAGCACACCAGAAAGTTTAATATACATGAAATGAAGCCTTTGTCCTCAGTAGGTACGTAGCTCCAGACCACAACAATTAAGTCACTACCTGCAACAAAAGCCATAGCTATTAACTTCAGTGCTGGCCCATTATAATAATAAGGGCCAAACTAGCTGCTGTGTGTTCTTATTAGCTAGTTACATCAGGTAGGCCTATTTTTGCCTTCATTCATACCCTACTGAACGACCGACTGTAGGTTTTTGCAGTCGTGCTAGTCCAAACAAATAATTAATTCAGAGAGCCCTTAGACATCTTCTACAATTCCCTGTTTTAAAGAAAATATGGATTTTTGTTTCGAGAACTGTTACCTGTAACTATAAGCTTACCCTGAGGCAATGCATCCAAGCTTTGGTCATTTTAATATCTAGCAATTCTTCCATTAGAGAACAAAATTTTAATGTGTGTAAAAAAATCAAAGTAGGCTACAGTAAAGCCAAGTAAAAATAGCCTTGTTTTTCTGTCGATTAGCGCTTGTTTGACGACACATCAGTGTCAATGGCGAAGGACACCTGCATCTGGAGGAAGCTGACACACTGGGCGTGAGATCAGGGAATGATAAAGAAGTAATTTTTTTACATCTCCTAATACTGATGAATTCTTTGTATACGTAGTGTGGCAGTGGATATTTAGAACTTTGCTGCCATTTAGGCCACTCCAAATTAATTTTTAGTTTCTGGTCCCACCTTTCCTCCTACAGGCCTAGGATGCAGGCGGGCGGGTGATAAGGACAACAGTACCTCATTATCTTCACCAGACTTCTGTATTATGTCCTTTGTACTCTGTTTGCACTATTAAAAACCTCACTCAGCTCGCTCGATGATGTCGTGGTAGCAGTCACAGAGGGCGATGATAGATATTCGGGAGGAGGTATCTTCCATGGATACAGAACTCTCAGTTCCACCTTTCCAGAACTATGCAAGACTACGTGCATTCCACTATCCAGGCTCACGTTCTGATTACGCATTTACAAGGATACTTAAGTATCCTTGGTATTTGCAGTAGTCGTCAACCGTGAAAAGTGGATGCGGGCGGAGGACCAGAAACTAAACATTAATTTGGAGTGTCCTTACATACCAGTACAACTTAAAGATTGCAGATAGCTAGATCTTTTGGATTGACTCGCGGTAAAATTATTTGGTGGTAGGTACCGAATACTAAAAAATACTCACCTAAAAGGCTGGTTACCAGCAGGATCCTCCAGACAGCGGAAACAGCAAAGGCCATGCTGGTAGAACAATGCAGAGAGTGGTTGTTTAGGTACAACAACGCCGATCGGAACTATACAGCTAGTTATATAGTCTATTAGGGTCTCGCAGAGACTGCCCTTTGCGACGCTTTTATTGTCTCCTTCCCAGACCACGCGATCTCAAAACAATGATTACTAACGTTAGTAATTAAGGTATATATCCTGCTGTTTAATTACATAGCTCTAGTCTCGTTCCCATCCTTCCCGTTCCGAGATCCGGATACTACAGGAAGGGAACGAGCCATAGAGCTAGCCTCGTTCCCGGCCCCCTCGAAAAATCGGAGTTGGCCTGGTAGCGCTTGCATGCAATTTTTGTCGCTACTGTACACGTCATAAACCGCGTGACTACGTAGAACACGCCCAATTTATCGAACGGTATCAGCTGACATTCACGCGCACGTCAAGCAATAATGGATCAAGAGAGGTTGCTGTCGTATGCTGCCAGTAAACTGGGAATAACAGCCCTAAATGATCTGCAAAAGAAGGCTGTGAAGGCCATTGTCGACGGAAACGATGTGTTCGTGTGCTTACCAACTGGATTCGGAAAATCCCTCTGTTTTCTGAGCGTGCCGTATGTGTTGGACTACCTTCGTTCAGATCCCAGTGCAGGGTCGGTAGCAGACCATCACCTGGCTCTCGTGGTAGAGCCAACCGCTGCGATTATGCGCGAACAAGTCGCCAAGCTGTCTGCTAAGTCAATTTCTGCAGCCTTCATCAACCACCCGCAGTCGAAAATAGCGTTCTCCGACTTCGCTCGTCGACCGATCTTCCGCAAACGCGACAACACTTCTTGATAAACGAAGGTAACACACTCCGCCATGTCTCGCTGTTACAGTAATAATCTGTTATGTCACAAATGTGCGCTCGGCGAGATCACGTTTCACGTGATTTCGTTCTGCCATCTGATTGGCTCCTCCGAATTTTGAGAGGTAGTGTCGACAGAAATAACACGTGAACGCTACCAGGCCAACTCCGATTTTTCGAGGGGGCCGGGAACGAGGCTACCATAGAGCAAGCCGATCTAGAATGTCGAAGTAAATTGAAAGACACCTACTGGCCACTGTAGTAATCGTAAGGCCACATAATAATGCATATTGAACGCGCCGTGTCTCAGACATGGGCCCGAACCGGTCCATTCGTACGCTCCAACAAACGGAAGAGGCTGAGCCTTAGTTATTCAAGTATGTATAACATTAAATTATCGGTAGAATCCTCCAATCTCCGTAAATATTGGCAGTCAACGACTAGCTTCGGTCCCAGGCTCATTGGGGGGGGGGGGGGGGGCATTCGCGAAAAAAAGCTGTTGACTTCCGGCGCGTTGTCGTTCACGTGATCAACGTCATGCGCTTTAAAACAATGTCCATGTCGTAAATAGCAGAGTGACTATATTATAAATATCAATTAAACGACAAGCAGAGATAAGTGGTGGTGGATCTTGTGGAAGGGAAGGACGTGTTTGTGAGTCTGTGCGGGAGGGCCACAAGATCAACTTGCCGAACCATGTCTGAGCCCTGCTGGGCCCAGTACAATTCAATGCATGTAATTATAAAGTGATCATACCGTGCATGTACATGTCATGAGGTGGGAATACAGGGAGGACTGGGTTCCTGGTATTTGGAGCCGGGACTAGCTACATTCCGCCTCTGCCACCAACTCAACAATTCCAACAACAAACACGCATCAATCCTGTCCATCACCTCCTCATCTATGTCTTACCCCTCCCCAACAGTCATGCCACCTTCACTTCCTTATGTCCTCTTTCATGATCATACTCCTCAAGCCATCTCTCAGCTCAGTCCATCCTGTCAATCCTCCTCATCAATTGCCTTCTCCACATGAACACCAACACAAATTCCTTTACCCTCATCACTATCATACACTACACACCTTCCATCTCCACACATCCGGCACCTCTTCTTGTCTTCCAATAACTCGGCTGAACCTGTTCACAAGTGAAATCTGAGCCTGATAATTATTCCACCTCAGACTACTCTTTTCTACTAGCTATTTCTTCCCACTCACCTCTTCCATCTCGTTGCTGAACCATCATTCTGTTCTTCCAGCCCAAATTTTCTTATCAACACTTCATACTCCTCCTTCCACCCACTTCTCTCCATTTATTATTGAGTACTACTATGCGATGATCTTTTAAAAATTGATATGTTGCAGATATAGCTAGCCTGCAACTCGATCACACTCAGCTATGACTTCACAGCAACATACACTGTAGAGTCAGTAGCTACTATTCAACGTATATTCTACACCATAATCTACACCTACACGTAGGTTTACAATGACATCCTCGACATACTTTGATTATAGCTATAATTATATAGCTATTATGAAAGCATTTCCGAAAATAAAAAACGCGCTGACAGGCTATAGCTACACATAATAATCACTAAATCTAACATCCTATCATCCCGTTTCATGAAAATGCAAAACAAGATCTGGTTGAAAAAATGTCCAAAGATATACGGATGATAAAGTGTAAAAGTATTGTGGTTTTGTTGTGTCATTCCTACCTTGTTCGGTTGTGATTCCATCCCTATAATATTATATGTTCTTTCATTTTTAACTTAAAAAAAAAAAAGACTTGTGTAAGTAGGAGTGCCCAGTTTATTTTTATAGGAGCATCCTCTTCGATGTACTCAAGCTGTGTGCGTGTGTGTGTGTGTGTGTGTGTGTGTGTGTGCGTATGTGTGTGTGTGTGTGTTTGCAGCAGTAGTTTATCATAGTGCATGGTAGTACGTATTGGACAGTGGACTGCAAAAACAAATAAAACATGCCAGATGGAGTCAGGGAAGCATATACTCTACTCCACATTGCTATTGTATATTGCTTTTCCAATCCTTTGTCATGCTGAAACGCACAAAGTATTGCTAGGTAAACCTTTCCCTATTTAGAGCTTTATACTATTTTGGAGTAGTCACATGCAACTTGTCGCTATGCTATGTGCAGTATGTACATGTATAGCTAGCTACACACAGAACAACAGCAGAACAATTACTGATTGACCTAAAGCTAGAGGGAGAGGACTGCGACTCATCGCCAAAGTTTCGCAAGTTTGTGGCTAGTTTGTACGTAGAAGGACTGATATATGGACCAATTCCCTCCAAATTGCTTTAATGTATTTTGACCAGCAATTTGCTCTAATGTGTTTTCTAAATTCTTGACCTACTCCACCCACAAACCTACTATCTTGCTGTGTCAATATACCTAATGTGCTTATCATCTCCAACCCCATAACAAACAACTGTAGTCATTATAATGACAATTCTTATTTTACTGTGATAGCTACCCCTACCTAGTATTAGCATTCAATAAGCCAGCCGCAGTTACCTGTGTCCTCTCCTCTGCTACTCTGAATCTCTTGTTTGAAAGAAAGATGCAGAGGCTTGCAGCGTTGGCTTGCCTTATGGTGGTCTGCACCACCGCTCTGATAGATCCTGCAAGACCCATGATTCCAGAGAGTTTTGATGCCAATGTAAGTCACTTTTGCATCCCATGCATGCATCCACATAGATTATTAGAGCATTAATTGCAAAAGCAACCATTCTGTACTCATTAATAACGACGTTTCAACAGCAGTGCGATTGTAAGTGATGTTAATAGTCATGAATTAAAGTGAAAGTGTGTAGTTCTATGTATTCTGCACTCCTATGAACTTGACAGCCCTTTCCCTGTCATACTGCAAAATTAGCAGAATAATTTGTCTCCCCGGACCCTCTGTGGCACTATATATATGGTCCTCCCTGGGACCATCCATGGCACTGTAAGCACCCCCCATGCCGTGAATGGTCTTCCCATTTATTGAGCCACGAATGCTTTATCTTTTGGCATTGAAATTAGTCCTATCATGAAACTTTGGACCCCCTCTTCTTCGATTTGTTATTAGCTAGCAAGTATACACTGTAAAAATAAATAGATTGATTTAACTACCGAGTGGTTACTGCAGCAGTTGCATGGTGCTAGATGGGTCACCTCATTCACGTAAGTATATATACTGCAGGAATAATAAAATGCTTAGAGTTTCCCTTGTTGCTAGCTACAAAGGAAACTGATCCACTTCTGGTACCAGCCAAATTATCATATTTTTGTGAGTTAACATGCGGTAATCAATTGATCTGATGCCCAATTGCTATGCAGCTGAAGTGCACCTGCCTAATGAGGTATCTAGATACCTGCTGGCAAACGTGGATACCTTATCTATATTCATGAAATTAGTGGCTGTCTATCACAACTGAAGTGCTCAGCATGGGCAGGTTGCTTGACTTCAAAGCGCTTGCTTCTAAGGTTACAGCAGGCATAATAGAGGTACTGTTATCATAACACTAGGTCTAAATCGGTATAATTAGACACCTCTGTGTTGGTATCTCAGTCAATAGATACCTCCACCTCAGTGTCTAACCTATTTTTAGCAGCTAGATGTGTTATTAGCAGCTAGCAAGTACAGTACCTAATTATGTGATAAGACGCGGCTGCTCATCACACAATTTTTCACTCCATTTTATACTTGGTAGTGTGATTACCCTCAATCAGGAGCCCATAACCCAAAGGGAAGGAGCATTAAACTTCTGTATGTATGCTGATTCCACCTGTTGTCAAATAGCACTTGCCCAAAACTCCTTATATGGTAAGTGCTATGTAAGCGCTATAATTTACTTAGCACTAGTTTAGTAGTAAACCAGCCAGCTAGGCATTCCATATATGGAGTTTTCTTGTAGGGGCCATTCAACAACAGGTGGAATCACTAGTTCAATGCTCCTTCCCTTTGGGTTATTGGCACCTGCCTCAATACATACTCAAATTATTGTTTTGGCCATAACTCCTTGCAGAAACTGAAAGTAAGGAGACCTACCCATTCATTCATTTAGTTTTCATCCAAGGACCAGAATAGTATAAGTTTCAATCCGCTGTGGCTACCCTTTGAGGGCAGTGACTACGGCGTTTATTACATTGGTCAGTTTGCTAGCTACAGAGCGATGCACAGAAGGCACTTTTAATCTGTTTCTTGGTTTTCTTTGATTGCCCTTTGCACGTCAATATATTAGCCTCTTTCAGTCAGGCAGTCGAAGAATACATTCGTAGGCAGCCTCGAAAAAAAGCTGTGTTCGCGTAATCAACGTCATGCGCTTTAAAACAATGTCCATGTCGTAAATAGCAGAGTGACTATATTATAAATATCAATTAAACGACAAGCAGAGATAAGTGGTGGTGGATCTTGTGGAAGGGAAGGACGTGTTTGTGAGTCTGTGCGGGAGGGCCACAAGATCAACTTGCCGAACCATGTCTGAGCCCTGCTGGGCCCAGTACAATTCAATGCATGTAATTATAAAGTGATCATACCGTGCATGTACATGTCATGAGGTGGGAATACAGGGAGGACTGGGTTCCTGGTATTTGGAGCCGGGACTAGCTACATTCCGCCTCTGCCACCAACTCAACAATTCCAACAACAAACACGCATCAATCCTGTCCATCACCTCCTCATCTATGTCTTACCCCTCCCCAACAGTCATGCCACCTTCACTTCCTTATGTCCTCTTTCATACTCCTCAAGCCATCTCTCAGCTCAGTCCATCCTGTCAATCCTCCTCATCAATTGCCTTCTCCACATGAACACCAACACAAATTCCTTTACCCTCATCACTATCATACACTACACACCTTCCATCTCCACACATCCGGCACCTCTTCTTGTCTTCCAATAACTCGGCTGAACCTGTTCACAAGTGAAATCTGAGCCTGATAATTATTCCACCTCAGACTACTCTTTTCTACTAGCTATTTCTTCCCACTCACCTCTTCCATCTCGTTGCTGAACCATCATTCTGTTCTTCCAGCCCAAATTTTCTTATCAACACTTCATACTCCTCCTTCCACCCACTTCTCTCCATTTATTATTGAGTACTACTATGCGATGATCTTTTAAAAATTGATATGTTGCAGATATAGCTAGCCTGCAACTCGATCACACTCAGCTATGACTTCACAGCAACATACACTGTAGAGTCAGTAGCTACTATTCAACGTATATTCTACACCATAATCTACACCTACACGTAGGTTTACAATGACATCCTCGACATACTTTGATTATAGCTATAATTATATAGCTATTATGAAAGCATTTCCGAAAATAAAAAACGCGCTGACAGGCTATAGCTACACATAATAATCACTAAATCTAACATCCTATCATCCCGTTTCATGAAAATGCAAAACAAGATCTGGTTGAAAAAATGTCCAAAGATATACGGATGATAAAGTGTAAAAGTATTGTGGTTTTGTTGTGTCATTCCTACCTTGTTCGGTTGTGATTCCATCCCTATAATATTATATGTTCTTTCATTTTTAACTTAAAAAAAAAAAAGACTTGTGTAAGTAGGAGTGCCCAGTTTATTTTTATAGGAGCATCCTCTTCGATGTACTCAAGCTGTGTGCGTGTGTGTGTGTGTGTGTGTGTGTGTGTGTGCGTATGTGTGTGTGTGTGTGTTTGCAGCAGTAGTTTATCATAGTGCATGGTAGTACGTATTGGACAGTGGACTGCAAAAACAAATAAAACATGCCAGATGGAGTCAGGGAAGCATATACTCTACTCCACATTGCTATTGTATATTGCTTTTCCAATCCTTTGTCATGCTGAAACGCACAAAGTATTGCTAGGTAAACCTTTCCCTATTTAGAGCTTTATACTATTTTGGAGTAGTCACATGCAACTTGTCGCTATGCTATGTGCAGTATGTACATGTATAGCTAGCTACACACAGAACAACAGCAGAACAATTACTGATTGACCTAAAGCTAGAGGGAGAGGACTGCGACTCATCGCCAAAGTTTCGCAAGTTTGTGGCTAGTTTGTACGTAGAAGGACTGATATATGGACCAATTCCCTCCAAATTGCTTTAATGTATTTTGACCAGCAATTTGCTCTAATGTGTTTTCTAAATTCTTGACCTACTCCACCCACAAACCTACTATCTTGCTGTGTCAATATACCTAATGTGCTTATCATCTCCAACCCCATAACAAACAACTGTAGTCATTATAATGACAATTCTTATTTTACTGTGATAGCTACCCCTACCTAGTATTAGCATTCCATAAGCCAGCCGCAGTTACCTGTGTCCTCTCCTCTGCTACTCTGAATCTCTTGTTTGAAAGAAAGATGCAGAGGCTTGCAGCGTTGGCTTGCCTTATGGTGGTCTGCACCACCGCTCTGATAGATCCTGCAAGACCCATGATTCCAGAGAGTTTTGATGCCAATGTAAGTCACTTTTGCATCCCATGCATGCATCCACATAGATTATTAGAGCATTAATTGCAAAAGCAACCATTCTGTACTCATTAATAACGACGTTTCAACAGCAGTGCGATTGTAAGTGATGTTAATAGTCATGAATTAAAGTGAAAGTGTGTAGTTCTATGTATTCTGCACTCCTATGAACTTGACAGCCCTTTCCCTGTCATACTGCAAAATTAGCAGAATAATTTGTCTCCCCGGACCCTCTGTGGCACTATATATATGGTCCTCCCTGGGACCATCCATGGCACTGTAAGCACCCCCCATGCCGTGAATGGTCTTCCCATTTATTGAGCCACGAATGCTTTATCTTTTGGCATTGAAATTAGTCCTATCATGAAACTTTGGACCCCCTCTCTCTTTGATTTGTTATTAGCTAGCAAGTATACACTGTAAAAATAAATAGATTGATTTAACTACTGAGTGGTTACTGCAGCATTTGCAGGGTGCTAGATGGATCACCTCATTCACGTAAGTATATACTGCAGGAATAATAAAATACTTAGAGTTTCCCTTGTTGCTAGTTACAAATTAAAGGAAACTGATCCACTTTGTTATTCCTGGTACCAGTCAAATTATCATATTTTTTGTGAGTGAACATGCGGTAATCAATTGATCTGATACCCAATTGCTATGCAGCTGCAGAAAGCTAGTCAGTACAGCCATATAATTCCAATTACGGAAGCCAGTCACAGGAAACATAGCTAATCACATAGTCACTAATTAACTGTGTGGTTGAAATTGATCACTTGTTATTCTTTGTGTTATTATACCTAGTCATGAATAATATCCTTTGAAGTGCACCTGCCTAATAAGGTATCTAGATACCTGCTGGCAAACCTGGATACGTCATCTATATTTATGAAATTAGTGGCTGCCTATCACAACCTCTGTGTAGGTACCTCAGTGTCTAACCTATATTTAACAGCTAGCTATAGATGTGTTATTAGCAGCTAGCAAGTACAGTACCTAATTATGTGATAAGCTACTCATCACACAATTTTCCGCTCCATCTTATACTTGGTAGTGCGATTACCCTCAATACATACTCAAATTTTTGTTTTGGCCATAACTCCTTGCAGAAACTGAAAGTAAGGAGACCTACCCATTCATTCATTTAGTTTTCATCCAAGGACCAGAATAGTATAAGTTTCAATCCGCTGTGGCTACCCTTTGAGGGCAGTGACTACGGCGTTTATTACATTGGTCAGTTTGCTAGCTACAGAGCGATGCACAGAAGGCACTTTTAATCTGTTTCTTGGCTTTCTTTGATTGCCCTTCGCACCTCAAAGTGATCACAAAACCATCACAAGGTACAATGTTAGCCTCTTTCAGTCAGGCAGTCGAAGAATACATTCGTAGGCAGCCTCAGTTGGGCTCCGATCCTTTCACAGGCGTCGTAGAAGAGCTTGGATATTTAAACTATTACTGTAGTTTACTTTTGCCGGCAGCTACAATATTATACCGACATTGTACTTAAGCCGCAATCACTATTTCGTTCATGAACACCAGACTCAGGGGACCATCCACAGGAATATGACCATGTAATGGCTATAGTATACGGTCAGGAGGAACTAATTATTCTGCTATGGAAGGTCCTAGGGGACCGTCCACGGCGTGACACGCCCACCTCCACCCTCCCCCACCCCCTTAAAATGCTATTTTCTTACCATCATTGATTCATTCTGTGGCTCACATTTTTGTTACCAACATATATTGTCTCAGCTCAGTATAACATAGTCGTAGCTAGCCTCGTACCCAGGCTGTTGTGCGCTTTGCTACTTGAGAGCCTGGTACATTTTCTCACGTGATTTTACGTGGACTGGATAAGCAATAGCGACATTTAGCTATTTTGTATTGACTTCCTGGATAGCTTAAGATCTCGCAGAATCTCTTTGCAGTCCCTATTGTTCGGGTACGCTCCTTTATTGGAGTTTACAAAGAAGAAGAAGAAGAAGAAGAAGAAGAAGATCTATTGCATGTGGGCAGGGACCGCTCGAAAGACGGTTGCACTTCTCTACCTTTTGCTGGTCGGTGACATTGTTGCAGCACTGTACAAATGGGTTCCAAAGAGTAGCTACAAGAAGTATAGATTCGCTGCCTTTCTTCGTTATCTGAGAACTGTAGCCGTCCTCGCCTACGCAAAAAAAATCACCCTTCTGGGCCCACAGCTAGCCAGTGAAATGCACACATGGGCCTGGGAATGAGGCTAGGTTGTAGCTAGTTTCTCAGTTTGGGTATGACTTCCACGTTCTACATTCTCCCACCGCAGGAAAATGTCATCGTTTATCGCAGGGAATCCTCCATGGAGAATGATACCGGTGAGAGCGACATAATCTGTGTTTCTGAATATACTGTGTTTAAGGAGATGCTTTGTTGGCCAGTCTTTCTGCATTCTTCTATTATTGTGTACCGTTAAACTTGGTGCCTATTTCTATGAATGCACAACACCAAGGTATTTTCTTCCTAGCTATAAGTTTTTATTACAGAGCAGACCTAGTTTTCTCCTATATTAATTTTTTTTTATAAAAGAGGGGGGTGGGCTTATTTTCGAGGGTGGGCTTATTCTCGGGAATTACGGTAGTGCCTAGTGAAAGCTATCAGTTCAGTGCTCAATTCATCATACAATCTCTATGTCTACGGAATTTACAGCAAACTGTACTGAAGGAAGTGTTCGTCTGATAAATGCCTCAACAACACAAGGCGGACTCTTGGAGGTGTGTTTTGATGGCACTTTGGGATCTGTTTGCCCGTTTGGTCCAAGGGAAGCTGCTGTTGTTTGCAGGCAACTGGGACTTCCGGTTTCAGGTACGTGTATAATGCAATGGGTGTACTTCACTATATTGTAGGCTTTTGTAAGTAAGATGCTTGTAATCAGCCTGATTGAGCATGCATGTGTACATTTGGATGTAAGACCCAATTCTTGTACCTGTCATGATCGTGGCATTTTCACTATGCCTATAAGTGTAGTGTACAAGTAAGACATAAGGCATATACATAGTTACACATGAAAAGATCTCAGCACTCTTTGAATTTCAACTAGCTAAGAGCTACAGAGCTGCAGCAAAGAAAGTACGCTGTATACAATCAGTGGACTGGTGGACTGGACTGGACTGGACTGGAATGGAATGGAATGGACTGGACTGGACCAGAATAGAAAGAAATTGCCTCGCTTAGCTATACAAAATTGAAATCTATATCTGTGCGTATATACTGGAGCAACCAGTGTACACTATTAAGCGCGTGACGTCACTTATTACAGTAATCACCACAGAGATTTTGAGTCCATCTGCTGCCAAAGCAGAGCACTGCAAGAACTGTTTTAGATGCTGAGACATTAGCGCCATGAGGTGATTCAAGAAAATCAACTGAGTGCTATGTGTACCATTTTTTGCTAAAAATTTGCTAACAATGCTAGTTCTTTTTTCGTCTGCCAGATCATGCCTATTAAAACATGTAGGCATAATGTGCATCAACACTGCAGGGAGAAATCTATGCAGGAAATTAAGCAGTACTCACAATTGGGAATGGCCTTCATGTACCCGCTCACTGTTATTGAATGCCCTTCAACACTGCCTCTATATCCATTTCAGCTCCAGAGAAGCATAGCTCAATGAGAAACATGATGCAGTAAGGTTTTGCATCTCTTACAGAGCACCACATACAATCCTAGATGGAAAACATGAGCTAGCCAGGCTAAGCCAGCATTACAATGTAGCCTCGTTCCCCGGCTCCACTCCCCAGCTATTCTCATGCCGTGCTTTTCTCGCGCCGTGTTTTTCTACACGGTGCGGGAAAAGCTGGGGAGTGAAAGCTGGGAAGTGGAGCCTAGGAATGAGGCTATTACAATGTAATTGGCTGCTTTAATTTATCTACGTGTATACCAAAGGTATTCAGGATTATATTATGTGCAGAATACAATTTTGTCGTGATTTTTTATCCAACCTCCTCCGCCACTTTATCTTTGCAGCACAGATATGAAAATGAGACCTACAGTAGCTCTATTTAGTGGCGAGATAGTTGTATACGACTACATTAGTTGCAAAGATAAAGTTTTGTCAATTTTGTATAGCTAAGCTAGGGAATTTCTTTCTATTCTGGTCCAGTCCAGTCCAGTCCACCAGTCTACTGATTGTATACAGCCAAGAAAGTATGGAAATTTTAACACCTATTATAAGTGCAAGAGTTGGTCCTGTGGTTGCTAGGGCCGATTGTGATGCTCCCTATCTTCCCATTCACTGTGTCTTCCCTTCCTCTGCTCTGCTAGCCAGGCCTTAATTCCCACCTTCCATTCACCCCCCATGCATGTCTCAAACATAGTAGACCTTTTACTTGAGAATCCACAGGAAAACAAGGTTGATATTTCATATCTAAAAACCAGCCGTGACCATTTTATCTTGATATCCCAAGTCATGGTCAGCAACAGGTAAGGTAGTGTGTATTAGTTAGATGATGCCTACCAGGGCATTATCACAAATACACGAAGTGATATCCAATAATCCCAAGAGCGGAGCCCAAGAGATTATTGGATATCGCTGAGTGTATTTGTCAGCAGGCAAGGTCTAACTGATCTGTCAGTAGGCATGCATGGTCTAACTGATTTGTCTCATGGCTGATTTGTCGCTTTCCCTATGGCGTTTGCAATAATTAATGGCTCATTACCGTTGATCAGATGCAATATAGCCTTTTGATTGCATATGCCGTCTCACTTCCAGGATACTGTAAGAAATCTCAACCTTGATAAGGTCTGGTAATGAGACTACACGTGTGACTTAGGAAGCAGGAGCCCATAACCCAAAGGGAAGGAGCATTAAACTTCTGTATGTATGCCGATTCCACCTGTTGTCAAATAGCACTTGCCCAAAACTCCTTATTATGGTAAGTGCTATGTAAGCACTATAATTTACTTAGCACTAGTCTAGTAGTAAACCTAGCTGCTAAGCATTCCATATATGGAGTTTTCTAGTAGGTGCCATTCGACAACAGGTGGAATCACTAGTTCAATGCTCCTTCCCTTTGGGTTATGGGCTCCTGAGGAAGTAAACATCACAAAACCTGTGCGTCTGATTGGCATATTCATGTGATTCCGCATAAAAAGATTGAAACGTGATCATGCCTATTTTCCGACATATTTGTGTATCTGCGTAAACCTGTTCACGCACTTTGCACACGTCCTGCTGGTAGAAATGTTTGGCTAGTCTATGAACCAGACTAGTTTAATGTTTTAAAGTGTAAGTATAAAAGCAAAAAGTATCAAAATCAGACTTAGAACTTTATTCTGCTCAGTATTGAGATACCTTCATTAACGTACTGATAATTCATTTCTAATATCACAGGTGTTCAAGCCTCAAGAGTTTTTACCAATGGGACAATTGTTGTGGATGAGGTACGGTGTAATGGAACAGAGTCCAGTATCGAACAGTGTACACTGAGAGCATCTGGACGATTCCCACGTTGTTCAGGCTCTGAAGTTGCAGGAGTGATCTGTGGCAATGGTATGATGCTACATCCGCATTGTTATGCATTCTATCTCGTGTCATAATCATTGAGGCAAAACTACAAAGTGCAAGATACGCTGTCAAGTATAAGGACAGATTGCTCATAGTTTTTGTCTATAACATTAAATACCTTTCATCTTCATCCTTGTTCATAAGCATGATCTTAATTGGCTTGGAAAATTTGCATCCGTAAATAAAATTTATATTATAGAGTGACAATTAGTTTTAATTTGTATTTGGCAAACTAAACCGAACTTTTTACTTGGTTCATTTTGATGAAAACGTAAATTTAGTAACAAACTAAATCTCTGATTGGTAAAGTACTATTTGCAAATAACAATAATTTGTAACACCACTAAGTAATGTTAATTACTAAATCTGTATCAGATAATCGGTCAGGTAGTCGGTAGACTCTCCATGTAGGAATGGTACTGACACACCCATTATGTAAATTTATACAAAACAAGGCCTCAAAATATCAGTATCAAAGAGCTATACTTTTCAGCGCAAAGGTCTACGATAATATAGGGTTAAAAAGATGTAGGGTTGGGGCTATGAAGCCTCGAAGCCAGGCCTTCCGCCCAGATTTTTTCTCACAGCCATGGAGAAGAGTCATGATTTTTTCAATAGATGTAAAAAAAAGCTACGAGGAGAGGCCTGGATACAAGGCTAAATTACGGTGTGTAGTGTGCTTATTTCTATTTCTCACTGAGTAGGTAACGTACTATTGTTATGCAAGTACAAAATGTTGTCATGTTATCAATTGTCACTATCTGCAGCCTCAAATTGTACTGATGGTGATGTTCGAATAGCCCCGCGTCCAACTCCTGAGGGTCTAGTGGAGATTTGCCTTGAAGGAGAGTGGGGACGTGTGTGTGATGATTCTAACATTTGGAGTCGAGAGGAAGGCGCAGTTGTGTGCAGACAGCTAGGTTTTCGAGGTACATTCATACATTAGGGCACTTCTATTTGCCACCCACGTGTTCCCTGGCTCATAGTAGATATACTTGGTGATTTACAGATGGCTGACTGTGTGCAGTGAACCTGCATGCCCATAAACAATGAATGTCATTTTACTTTCTACAGGTTTCAGAAGTTTCCAAAGCTGCTGTTTTTTTGAATTTTCCTTGGCGTTCCTAAATAATGTTAATTGCAATGGAACTGAGTCCCGTCTCTTAGAATGTGGCAGCTCTGGTTTTGGTGCCAGCATGTGCGGTATAAACAGAGTTGTAGCAGAATGTTTTGGTATGTTGCTTTGCCAGAATATACTTCAGTACTGCATACTTTTCCTGACACATAATTTCTTATTAGAACAAGAATTCATGTATGACCAAATAATTTGCATAATCGTACTAAAGGTCTCAGTGATATTCTGTAGCATTTGACATACCTCACTAAGCTAACAAACATAACAAAGGTTCATCAGGAAGCTATAAAAATATGCTCCCTTACATAATTATTAGTGTAAATTTAGCAGTTAATAGTCTTCTTTATTAGTATTTTGCATGGGTGAACCAACGGCTCTAGGAATTTTGCCTTCACCTGCATGACTGGGTCAAAAGTTTTGTCACATGATGTATAAACTATAGGGAATTACGTTGCATAATAACTGAATTTGGAAACCAGAAAGGAATTTCGAAATATGCTCAATCACACTCCTTTGTTATTCATAGACTATACCCATGTTAATACTTGCACACAATACCTCTCTCATTCAGATCCACCACCATGTTAATGCCAACACATGGTACCTCTCTCATCCAGATCCACCACCATGCCTCCCTGATGAGTTTGAGTGCCCATTTGGAAGGGGCACTACCCCCTGCATAAGCGAGAGGAGGCGGTGTGATGATTTTCTGGACTGTATTGGTGGTTCAGATGAGCAAAACTGTCCAGGCAAGAGTTCAATACAGATGCTGTATCAGTCAGTAGCTGTGCCCATGGAGTGGTCCATATCTTCACTTATTCTTATGTGAAGGAATATAGCCTTAATCCCAGGCTCACCTCCCTTGCTTTCTTGGTGAAGGAAAGAAAAATTTGGAGAGTGGAGCCTGGGAACAAGGCTAGAGTCTTTCACTGCCGATGTAATACTTACAAGTGCTGAGACCAAAACATGTAGTCTAAAGCATAATATACTCAATATAAAGGTATATAAAAGGTAATGGATGGGCCTCTATACAAGCCACAGCAAATGATCATGAAACCCCTAGTTTCCTAATGATATGTTAATGTAGTAGGGTAAATTTCTTATTAAATTATAACGGATGCGTAGGCTAGCTGGACTGGATTTTTTTATTGGATTGTGGTACTGGAATGTGGACTGGAATATTGAACTGAAATGTGGGACTAAAACTTTGTTATTATACTGCAATGGCATTTTGAACCAGCGGTATCAGTCAGCTACAATGATATATATAGCATCGTTGAGTGTGAAAATCTAGCAGTATCACATTGGTTATGTAGTTATAGTAGAGAAACCCCTGTGACAAGAAAGCTGGTCGGTTTGCAAAGGCAGCTTTAATATAGGAGTAGGTTCTGGCCTTACTGGGACATACAGATCTCATTGCTACATCAACATGCATCTAGTATCACTTTCTGGCCTGTTTTAACTTTAAGGAGCTGTTTGATAATGGTATAGTAACTCATACAGTATTTCACTCCCACATTCCACAATCCAGCTTAAAATTCAGTTCCATATACCAGGGACAAATCCAATCCAGTGTTTAGACATAGTTTGATACCCCAAGCTAGGCAAGTATGTACTCATAATTACCCTTAACTTTATGTGCAGATCGTGTCGCAATTGGATTCACTCCATTAGAATTTTCTGTGTATGAGGGTCGGCATTCTACACTGTCATTCTGTCTTAGAGCTCTGAATGGATCTTTTGTGCGACCTGTTGATGTGACCATTCAAGATCGTTTTTTTGATGATACCTTCACTGGAACTGCTCAATGTAAGTAACAGCCTAGGTTACATGTTAATTATTTCAATAGTAATTGATGCTACCAAGCTTTATGTGTGTTCACATGTATGGGTACTTTACTGTAGTAACATGTTTCACACCAAAGAGCCTAGTCCTTATTCTCACTTGCATAATCGATATCACTCTACTGTGAAAACTTTCCAAAGTGAGCTGGTTTGTCACAAGTTGATGATATCACTAGAGAAAGTCGCTTTATCCTGTAGATGTATAGCAAAATTTTGTCCTCCAGATTAGTTTAATGTATTTCCTCTCCATTTGTACACAGCTGGTATTGATTACAACAGCTTCACTGGTAACATAACCTTCAGTCCAGGACAGGATATCAGCTGTTACACAGTAAATTCATCAACCATCACCATTGACGATACATTGCTGGAGTTCACAGAATACGTTAGAGTTATTGCCTTTCCAACTGACTTTGATGATCGATTTGTGATGATTGATGAGCGTTTTAATACTGCAACACTCTTCATTACCGATAATGAGAGTAAGTAGAGTTTTGCACCACTCATGCTCACGTGAATGTTACTATCAGCTTTGCCATGCAGCTATAAGAATTCATCAAATGAGAAATGCAGCCCCATTTCCCCAAAACATTTCGTGCGTAGGAGGGGACCTGAGAATGGTACATGAAAATGTATGGAATCAAAGCATAAGTAGCTACTTACAATGGTATTAGCTTATGATTTATTTTTCAGTAGGTAAAAAGAAAAAGTATCACTATAGGCTTAAAGCCTACTACTTTCATTCCACACTTTCGAGACATGGAGACATTAACAAATTCATAACTGATTATAAATCTTAAGTATCCAGGGGAGAACAGAGTCCCTATATCTTGGGTAGATTAAGTGCATGAACAAACAGTATATACTTGGCATTCTTTTTGACGCTGGGTACAAGGATAGAAAATGTATGCTTCCTAGATATAGTACCAATGATACTCACTTTGACCATGGAACATTGTACAGTTGTACAGGTTGGCTTTGAGTCTCCAGTGTACTCAGTCAGTGAAGGAGATGGGGAGGTGATGGTGTCCGTGACATGGTTTGGAAATGGAGTGGAATTGGGCCGGCCTGTTACTGTCAGAGTGTCCAACAGTGGAGGAAATGCCACAGGTGAATGCATTTAATGTAGGTATTGGATACTGATGCATTATTCTAGCAATACCATTCTGCTATAGAATTTCATCCTATATCCACACACTAAGTAAACCGGTATACTGTGTTAGTCTTGTTGGCCAACTCAATCACAAACAGGAGTGAGACTAGACGATTTCCTTATCAAACAAAGGTATCGCGGTATGTTACTACGAAAAGCAGAGCACTCATTTTGACCTTTAAATTTCTACAGTGGATTTCGCTCACTATAATCAGACCTGTGCCTTAGAAAAGAATTTCAATTCACTCCTTCCTCAAGAGAGGTGCATGGCCACTGCTAGAGGGATCACTGCTTCTAAATAATCCCATTCACAGGTGGTACTGACTATGAAGACCAGGGGGTGTTGCCTCAGATAGCCTACCTAGAAGCTCACAGTCCTCTCTCTCAGACGTGGGACATCTCCATTCCAGTTATTGATGACTCTGATGTTGAAGGCCCTGAGGCATTTACACTGCGCATCTTTTCCAGTGATCTTGGAGTTATTGTCACGCAAGATACTGCCATTGTGATCATTGCAGACAACGATGGTGGGAATCATTCTCTATTCACATCAAGAATGGGTATACATTAAAGTTATCCTTCTCTGTTTTATTTTGCAATATAGGCTCCCGTCCAGTAGACCTGGAGGTCTTCTTCACTGGAGATACCCCAAGGTTGGAAGGAAACACTCAGATCAATACAGTTACATTTCAGGTGGAGACAAACAAACCAGCTTCAGTGCGGTGTCGTGAGCCCAGCGAGGGGAATATTGCCTGTAAGCTACTACAGACACCTTGGGGGCCATCTGAAGTGTCCTAATTAAAGGGGTGTCCTCTTTTCAATGGTCAATTTGTGTTAAAATGGTGTATTTGGGACAATTCCCAGTGTCTTTAGCAAGGATCGTAAACAGAGGTATATCAGTGCATTGCAGTGTGCGTACTAGTAAGAAAAATATGAGCAGCTGCTAACAGATAAGGTGGTCTTAATTTTCTCTGCCATTCGGTATGGGTGTCATTTGAAGAAGATTCATTTATCAATAGACTTTGTACCCCAACCCAGGCTCTCCTGGTGAAATATCCACTATTGCAAATCTTACCTCTGGCACCTACACAATTCGAGCCATTGCCAGATCTGGATCAGAACGAGCCCTTGCAGCCATGACATTTGTAATCCCTGAGGACGATGAGACTTGCACTGTCCATCTCATCAACAGAGGAGTCACTGTCCGTGGAGACACTGCTACCATTGAGTTTGGTGGATTCATGATCGGGCGAGTCACTGGGTACTCTTGCCAGCTCGATAGTCAGCCTTCCATGCCATGTGAGAATGATAATGATAGACTAGTTGCAAAGTTAACGTATGTTTAATGTAATCAAAGCTGGGAAAACTGGGAGCTTCTGTGTGATCTAGTTTGTGTGTGTGCATGCTCCTCTCCTAATTGCTAGCAAATTGTATTACTTAGCAAGAGTATAATCACACTGCTAAGTGTAAAGTACGGCCAGCAACTAGAGATGCAGATGTAATGAATCACAATCTGGGCGTGGTGAGACAGAGGTATTTCGTGAGCAAGCCAGTCACAAGAATATCAACTAATTTAGAACCGGTTAACACAATGTTATGGAGAAGCTATAGTCTTTGGGAGATTGATGTCTCTAACTACAACATATTTTAAGCAAGTAAAGAGACGGGCTGTGCTCCTTGAAACTCACATTCACATCGCTCGATCGTGCTGTCAATTTCTAGTGTTTTATCTCTACTTATACAAAAGCTACACAAACTCTACTAATATCGGAGCTGTAGTAGGCCTTCTGTGATAAAGCTATGTGATGGACTTGTCCATATCTTGAAGACAGCATCCATGTAGCTGATACCATTTTGAACACGTGCCTTGCCTCCTGAGGAAGGGGCCCCATAAAGATATATATACAATTTTGTTTTGGCCACAACTCCTCACAGAAACTGAAAGTGGAGATGCCTCAGGTTCAGTTTCTTAGTTTTTCACCCACAAGGCTCACGTGCATGGTATGTGGTTTGCTCCTTTGTGGTCCCTGCTTCACATTACACCCCCCTTGAAGGTTTACACGTGGCAGTGTATTAAGCGCTATGATAGGATTATGGATTTATGGATATAGCTAGATCATGATGCTGGGTGTGCTGTAGATGAATGTTACTGCTCTTGGGCTTAAATACAATGATTGATTGCTAATTTCCCTTCCTCAGGTACCAGTCCCCTGGTATTGAGTGGTCTGAGTGTTGGACGCCATCAGATCCAGATGACGCCACAGGGGTGTGAGGCCAACAGACCTCTTACTGAGACATTTATTGTGTGACTGTATTGATTTTGTGCATGACTGACAGTATGTGTACTGCGTAGGCTTGTTAGTTTAAGTAAATGTAGTGATAGGAATGCATGTATGCTAAACGTTTGATACCATACATATTCTGTATTATTATTTTGCTCTAAACCTTTGTAAAACATTTTTATGTCCTAACTGTATTACCTTATCCCAGATGCATTATGAATAATTGGCTGGACTGTACTGCATATAGGTATACAACACTGTGACATGCATGTACCTTGTGTATAATAAATTGGAGGCAGTGTCCAGCAGAGCTGTATGCTCTCCAACTATAACCTAGCCATGTAGCTATACTGGCCATCAAACCCTACCCAGCACTGAACCGCACGTCCCAAATTAGAGGGAGGAGGATAGAAGTACACTAAATCTATGCGCAGTCCTACCATTAGAAGGGGAGGTTTAGTGGCCCCCCTCCACTAAACTCCGCCTTCTTGTTTAGTAGGGAAGGTTTAGTGGGGGGCCACTAAACTTCTCCTCCTTGTTTAGTAGGGAAGGTTTAGTGGGGGGACCACTAAACTTCTCCTCCTTGTTTAGTAGGGAAGGTTTAGTGGGGGGACCACTAAACTTCTCCTCCTTGTTTAGTAGGGAAGGTTTAGTGGGGGGACCACTAAACTTCTCCTCCTTGTTTAGTAGGGAAGGTTTAGTGGGGGGACCACTAAACTTCTCCTGCTTGTAATGGTAGGACTGCGCATATAAACAGTGTCATATTGTACTGACCCAAATTAGAGCAACAATGTGCACTGACCATATATGCTGTAACCATCTGGTTATGGAACGTCCTTACAGAATTCCATCTCCAATATTGAGCCATACACCCTAATCACATAATTATGTCACATGATCATAGATAGCGCTATAGCCTCTATGACATGATCAACATCCTGTTCAGGCTGAGTGGTTTTACAGCTGGATTGATCGATCCTGCGAAAATCTCAACAAAACTACCACACCTCAAAGAATGTGGCTGAAAGTATCTCTGTGTGTGTCACTAGTGTGGCTGCTGGTAGGGCGGGCCGGAGGATCTGGATCACCGGGCACTTGCAAGGGCGCGCAGGATTTGTACGTAGCCGTGAGCTCTGCTTATACGAGCGAGCAGCTCAATGCTGTCAGCATCAATCCGGCGGGGAAAATATTCGATGAACCATCTGGAGGTATGACATATTCTCTGTTTATAGCCGAGCAGGAGCGAGGGTTTCACGTGACGTCACAAATATGCATGCCCGCCCAAGCTAGCTATACCTTCCAACTATGAAGCTACTACTAGCATCTATGTATAGCTTAGTATATGCTACTATAGTAGCATGGTACAGTATTTTTTTTCATAGAGCATGGAATCCCTTGTACTATACTGCGTGGGCGGTTCAAAGGTGCCGGTAGCAGGGGTAAGTGGAAAACACTGAAAACTGAAAAACTGAAACGCCGAAAATTGCAAACTGAAACTAAATAAAGAAGTGTACACTTATAGTTTAGCAAACAATCTAACAAAAGCAGCCTTTTGAGAGCCAATAAGGGCCATAGCCACCGGTCCTGTCTTTCCGGAGCACCAAAAAATTTCACCACTATGTGCATTCATGTGGAGCCACACCTTCTCAAGTTTTGCAAGCGATGAGCACGAGGGTATAACTGGCAAGAGCTCTGGCTAGGTTTTGCAGCAAGTCATTGAAGTTATTGTGACTTTAAGTTGAAGTACACTCTGCATGACCATGGATTATATATGTAGCTACAGTCAGGTGTGGCTCCGCAATACATGCCTCACATATGAAGCTACGAGGGTTATTATTTCTCGTGCTACTTCATATTTGAGAGAATCGTAGCTTGCGTTTGAGAACACCAAGCATGAGTTGCAGAGTTATCCAGCATACCAAAGAAGAATCATCCATGCAGTGTAGCTATTGATCCAGAAACCCAGTAGCAATACAAGAATCCTTCACTCTTCACTAACATGTAGCCACATCTGTTTTCAACTGGTATACTGTTGACAGTGTTGAGTATTAGCTAAGGCAAAACAATATGACAAGGCTGCAGAGTGCAAGTCAACAATCGACAACTTCTTGTATGCTTTAAAGAAGACTGTCATCAGGCCAAGGCAGCTAAGATTAATACCACTGTTTTTATCCAGAAGACAACGTGTATAGTGGTTGAAAAAAATTAGGTGCTCCAGAAAGTGGTCCACGAACCGGACCAACCAAACCAGTGACTAGGCTACAGCCGTCAAGGCTAGTATGTTTGCTAAACTATAATCTTTCTTTGGTTTCAGTTTTCAGTTTTCAGCGTTTCAGTTTTTCAGTTTGCAGTTTTTCAATTTTCAGCGTTTCAGTTTTTAAGTTTTCAGTTTTCAGCGTTTTCCACTTACCCCGGTAGCAGTCTATACCACAAAGACAGCCGCCTGCAAGCGATAGTGCTTTCCAACTTTTAGCTTAGTCCTGTACCCAAACCTCAGCTCCTTCCCCTCCACACTGTCGATAATAGCTTAACTTCCTATGCATGCTCTATGTTATAGTTAGATGATGGGGCATAAAGTGGGCATGGGAGGGATGTATAGTACAAGCCACTTAGATGATGGCATTTTCGTGGTTTACAGGAAACCCACTGAGGCTTCATCTGATAGACCACGATCAGATGAAGCCTGTCAGTGAATTTTCCTGTTAACCACTCAATGGGCTATTCCATGTACTTTTCCATTTTCCCCAAATACAGCTAATTAGGTGAACAAGACATCGTCTAAATCTGTTTTTTGCCCCTTAGGACATCGTTAAAATCTGGTTTTGGCCCCTTCAGACTTCATTAAAATGTGCTTTTGCCTCCTCAAGACTTGATTAAGCCCAGCTACCCCCTCAAGACACAATTATTCTCCTCAATGGGGGTGTGCGCTTATAATCTGGAATAGCCCAATGCCATCATCTAACTATAACATGGAGCATGCATAGGAAGTTAAGCTATTATCGACAGTGTGGAGGGGAAGGAGCTGAGGTTTGGGTACAGGACTAAGCTAAAAGTTGGAAAGCACTATCACTAGCTATACCAATAATTAACTCGTGCTTCAGAAACTACAATAGCTATATCTTAGTTAATGCCTACCCAACTACTTTTCTCACTGTTTTCTTTCAGGGGTCGTTGATGGAGTGTGCCAGCTGCAGTCAACGTGCTGCTCCAAGGAAGCAGAGGAGCTACTACGGCTGTCTGTGGGGGATCGTTACCATGTCAACATCATAAATCTGCTCTCAGACGAAGTTTTGAGCTGCCACAACAGTTCATTAAAATGTTAATAACTAACCACTGCATGTTTTGATGTGTAGATTGTACTTCATGCTAGCAACAGCAAAAAACAAATTAAGTTTGAAGGCATACTTTTGAAAGGTTGAAAGTGGTCTTCCATAATAAAAGTGCATATTAACCACTTTAGCTAAAAGGTCTCTGTGAGTCTCTCTCTTTACCTCCTGCAGCTACAATGGCACAGTACTTCTCTGATAGCAGAGACAGCCTGGTGGCTACGATGAAGGCGGCTTATGGTAGCTACTTCGAACCCTACGTTGACATCTTCAATGACTTCTATAACTACCTCTCAGATGCCATGTACACTGGGAGCACTTGTGAGATTGAAAACGAGTTCATGCAAGTCAACTTCGATGTGTTTCTTGCTGCCTTCCTCTGCGGTGACTCTGGACCTCAATTTGTAGAACTACTAAAGTCTCCACTCTATAGATCTTGCTTCTATGATAACTTTATTGATCTTTACTCCTCAGAACTGGGACTCACTTACAATTTCCGCCACTTTACTTATATTTTCAACCAAACCATGCACTACCTGAGAGCACTGTACATATCTGATCATGTCACAGAATCAATTCTGAGCCATGGCTTGACAAAGCAGTGTCGGAATGCAATACTCAAAATGACATATTGCTCACAATGTGCTGGCTATTCCTCACCAGCTACGTGCAGCGGGCTCTGTCTAAACACGATGCGGGGATGCCTTGTGGATCTATCAGACTTGGTCAAGCCTTTCCAGAAGTTCACTCAGGCTGTCATATGGATGAAGGAACAACTAGAACCCATTATTTATCAGTTCACATTGATTCATGTTCACTTCTTAAATGTCATCCACTTTGTGAATATTGAAAGACAAGCTATTTCAACAGAGGTGAGTTTGTACCTCACATACTCAATATAGCTAGGTGTGCAATCTTTGAAAACTTCCTTTTGGGGCCTTAGGAGGTGGGGCATTGCTGTGTGTCTTTGTATTAAAACTACTATATATCATCCCAGATGTATTAGTCATCAAGTATAATTGTGCATCAAAGGTCATAGCTTCACCTGAAACTAGCTGCTAGAGCTAGCTACTAGCACAACACAAGGAGTGATAGCTACGACCAAATTACTGTCTTGATCGCTGATATAGTGATGTAGCGAGATGAACATACACCTGCCTATATAGTCACTGTAAAAAGTGAATCATAAATTTAACATAAAAATGGTTACTTCAGTTACTTCTAAGAAACAATTTATGTACTTGTTTTCAAATGGTACTTTAGTCCTAAATACTCCCAAGAAATAACGTTATTTTGAAATTACACTAGTACTGGTCTTAGTAATGACAAAATACCACTGGGACTTAGGCTGGTGTATGATTTCAAAACATCAGTAATTCTTGAGGGACTAATTGCATGTGTGTGTTCCCAGATGTACTTGTCAACAGTTACTGTTTTCATTCCTAAGCTAACCATAGCCCAAACACCATTAAAATATAGTCGTCAGCTATAATTGTGAGCAGATAGTCGTTGTCATCATCATTATAGTCATTGGGATCTCTTGGGAAAAAAGATGCAACTGAAGTAACCATATTCCTGTTAAATTATACTCTGGAGTCCCATACTTTAGTTCAAAGAGAGGATGGTAATATTTAATAATAGTGGTATGAGGCCAAAATTTAAAGTAGTGTCCTATGGGCTTCAAATCTCAGCTAGCGTTTGTATACACTGACAAGTGTAAATATTTAGGAGCAAAACAAATACCTTTGTACATGTGATCCTTGGGTGAGAACTAAGAAACCGGGCGATCTGGACATAAGCTCAAAGGTTATAGTACATATAAATAGAGATATGAGCACTGGAACATCAATCAAGACTTGCTCCTACACTCACTCCTCTAGTCTGTTGCTATGACACATCTTATGAAGTGTTTCTCTAAAGTAAAAGCTGTATGCAGTGCATACTAGCAGACTTGTAATGTTTGCAGTTTAAAATCAGCCTGACAGCAGCTAGAGATTGTGCTTCTATGTTGACCCCACTGGTTTGGCATCAAACACACAATTGCACAGGTAATTTAAGGTGATACTTTCAATACTGTGTATATATGTATCCTTATAATGTTGCTATTGTATTGTGACCGCTTCTCCATTTCAAAGGGTGTCCTTATTAGGTTCTGTATAGGTCTAATGAAAAATGACGTATTCTGTTCACACACACACACACAGATGCAATCACGCTGCGATATCAATGGTAGAATTGGACGATCAGCTCCCAGTAAACGTGGAGCAAATATGGTTTCTCCGGCCACTCTCCTGCCCCCAAGCCTCCAATTCAACGAGTCAGCCTACTGCCTAGTGCAGCTACAGTCCACCTTCAGCCACCTGCCAGAGCTGGTGTGTGAAGGGGAGGAGGAGGTCAGCGAAGGCAATGAGAACTGCTGGAATGGAAGGCTTGTCGGGAGGTACGTTATAAATGAACACTTTACTGCCTCTAAATATTAATTGCAGAATGATTTGAGTCTTGCATGAGGTGTGCAGGTGTATATGAATGTGTCCACCAATAGATAGAGCATAGGCGGCTGTCTTTGAGGAATAGACTGCTACCGGCACCTTTGAACCGCCCGCGCAGTACAGTACAACAGAAAGTTGTACTGTGCAAAGACAATGAATGATTATGTCATCGGGTATAATCTTAATCTCTATTACAACATAGGCCGTATGCTGGAGACAATCTGGACTAAACAGTGAGAGTAGAAGTTAATCTGCCGATTAGGGCAGATAGAACATAATTATGTTCTATTTGCCATAGAGCATAATTGAGCTGTTTGCACACTACAAATCAAATTAGTGTGCTCATGGAGTGTGACTATAATACTACAAGCCACTTGGATGATGGCATTTTCGTGGTTTATAGGAAACCCACTCAGAGCTTCATCTGATAGACCACTCATGCTTCCAGCTCATGGTCTATCAGATGAAGCCTCTCATGTACTTCCTGTTAACAACTCAATGCCATCAACCTAAGTCATTCTAACCAATCAGATTTCAGCATTACAGGTATATAACGGGTCATACCTACTGCGCGAAAAAATATACCCCAATTGCTTACGTGAAGCGGGTGGCTGGTGGCTAGGGGAGCCTAGGCAGGACGTATGGCATTTTTTTGCCCGTAAATTGATGTGGGATAGCACGGTAAGCTACTGGTCTGCGTCTGTAGCTAGTTTTGTTGTGTTTTTGTGTATCTATACGTGTGGCCACACTGCCAGCCCACCGTTTTTTTGCCAAAATGGCGCTATAGGGTCGGGCTAGATGAGTAGCTACCATGGCTATTAGCTGTTGTTCATGTTTGTTACAATTGCTGGGAGTGTTTCGCGACTTGTAGCTACTATTTTGCGTTGTGAAAGCTTGCTAGCTACCCAGTTTATCGCGTCGTGCTGAACGGCACCTTTCGAACCTTCTGGCAAGCAGTAACTTGCCCTGCAGTTCTTGATGCTTTGGCAACTCTTGTTAGAATGACTTAGGCATAGTACAAGAAAGATAGATCACTGTGTAGCGGGGTGTATGACCCGTTATCTACCTTGGGAAAAATTATCTCCCTTGGAAGCCTCGGAAGTACCTTGGCTTCTGCGGGAGATAATTTTTCCCGCGGTAGATAATGCCCGCTACGCAGTGATCTATCCTATACTAAGAGTATATGAATGCTACCATAATCTAATTGTACTTCTTCCCCCTGTTCCGTCCCCCTCCTCCGCACCCTATATAGCTATGACCGTGAGGTGGAAAATTATACCCGTAAAGCCCAGAAAAACAACCCTGAGGTGTTACTGTGTGTCTCGAGGGAGCCAAGATACAGGAAGGAGATCTCTTTGTTGCAGTATATTACTCAAGAGCTGAACAGTCTCACTTACAAAGATGTCTGCAGTTACGATGATGAAGATTGCACTGTTGACCTTACAGACATATGCGAGTACTACCAGCTCCCCCAGATCAGAGAGGACTCATTTGATCCAACATTGGTTTTTTCTGGTGATCTTGAATTTGAACAGCAAGCGGATGCCTGCGAAGACAACACTACAGCCGGACTACCTACTGGTACGGTAGCTGTGGTCACTTCAGCTGTGGGTATCTCAGTTGCAGCTTTAATAGCTACGGCAAAAAATGTGCACTCATGTACAGACCGATTAGATACATGCTTTAATCTTGAAGTAGGTGGGGTCCTCACTGTAGCTGTGATGTGGGTGTAGGACTGCTTTGACCCAGGTGTCACTTGTAGCTTTAGTGCTATATACACACACCAAGTGCAGACCAATTAGATCACTTACCCTCCCATTGGCCAGACTGTGTACACACTGCACTGTTCCAGTAGTTAAAAGGCGCTGCATCTTAATCTGTGTGTCCTGCCATCTACATTTCCCCAAATATTCGAGCATGTTTATTTGCAGGTTGCTACAATTAAGACATACCAAATATTTGAGGGGTAAATTGATCCCATCAGCTTGTGTATACAGGTAACTAGCTATACGGCAAAAAGTGAAGGATTACTTTAACCTAGCTAAGTAATAGTTACCTGTACACAAACTGATGGGATGAATTTACTGTACTTAGTGCTGGCCTAGCTAGCTTAATTGTTTTCCTTCTGAAATTGGAGACCAACCAATGGTAGGGTAAGTGATCTATTTGGTCTGCACTTTGTGTGCGTATTGTTTGGGACTGCAACTGCCCATCCCTGGAGTAAAGCTGTTTTTATAGTGAAGGTGCACCCCACGTCACAGCTGTGAGGATGCCATCTGCTTCAATTTTAAAGTATGCACTCTATGTAGTTGGTCAGTATACTTGTGTGCACTACATTCTTTCAAGGGGTATTAAAACTGCAACTGAGGTAACCCACAACTGGATTAAAGCAACCCTTCTGTTTTTCAGTATTCAGTGCTCATACAATATATATGTCTATGGAATTATTGCAGCAAACTGTACTGAAGGGAGTGTTCGTCAAATAAATGGCTCAAGAACACGTGGCAGACTCTTGGAAGTGTGTTTTGATGAAACTTGGGGATCTGTTTGCTTGTTTTCCAATGGTAGTTTTGGTCCAAGGGAAGCTGCTGTTGTTTGCAGGCAACTGGGACTCCCGTTTTTAGGTACGTGTATATTGTATCACTGTAGAAGCAATGGATATATTCCACTATTATATTGTAAGTCTTTGTAAGTAAGATGCTTGACAATGTAATCAGTCTGAATGAGCATGCATGTGTACATGTACGTAATAGTTGTAGCATGGCCTGGAGAGCAGGGCCGTATACCTGAGGGCTTCCTGTGTCAACAGTGCCCATATCTCTTGCATGTGGCTCGAGAGAAGCCATGCTACAACTAATTTGTAGCAATTTAGATTGTAACCATGGTGAATTACTCGCTTCACTGGTGCTTTGGTTGGGATAGCTTTACAGTTAATTGGATAGTGGCACTGCAGTGAGCCAGTGACACATTTAGGGTCACTACTGTGCCACTATCTGGATAGTGACATTGCTATGTTGAGTTATGAGTCACTGCAATGCCACTATCTGGATAGTGGCATTGTTTGCACAAGAACAGCTACTTTATGCTAAATATTGGCACAGCCGGCCCTTTTGATGTAAGGCTTCACCATGCTATTGGATGCAAGACTCAATTCTTTGTACCTGTCATGATCATGGCATTTTCGCTATTAAAAATGTAATGACTGACTGTCACAACTAAGACAGCCAGGCCTTAATTCCAACTTCCATTCACCCCCCATGCATGTATCAAACATGGTAGACCTTTTACTTGAGAATCCACAGGAAAAATAAGGTTGATATTTTATATCTAAAAACCAGCTGTGACCATTCTGTCTTGATATCCCGAGTCAATGGTCAGCAACAGGTAAGGTCGCATGTATTAGTTACACTGCGAAAACAAAAGGATTGCTGTGCATTTCCTAATGACTTGTCATTCCGTTAGTATTCAGTAGCTATGTGTGGCAGTTGGTAGCTACTGCAGTAGCCACCAGCCTGTCAGACTTGAAAATAATTTTTCCCATGCAGGCTTAGTAGTGATAGATGGCTATTTGTGGTATTTCTATAAAGAGAAACAACTTAACTTGCAGAGAATAAAAGAAGAAGCCTATATCCCGACCGAAATTGTTCAATGAATTTCGTGCGAACGCATGCGTGTTGCGCGCAAACTCGCGAAATAACAGCTAGATATTTGCGCGCGTTCTCGCGAAATCGCGCAAAACTGCGTCAATTTGCACGCGAAAAACGGCGAGAACTGCAGTCTCACTTCCAGCGCTGGCATGGCAGAATCTATTTGTACCTTCGGGAGAAAGGCAGCCGGTGCTAGCAAAGCCTTACCGCGTAGAATCTCGCGCGTTTTCGAGTATTTCTCGCCAAACCGCGTGTACGCGAACAGTCGGAATTCCACGCGAAATCGTGCGATTAGCCGCGTTCCTGCGCGAAGATACGCGATCTCGTGGGTTCGCGCGAGATTCGCGCTCTCGCATACTATCTCGCGCAAATGCAATCAACAATTTCGGTCGGTTATATAGCTAGCAGCCTCCCTTCCTCTTGGATTGTCAAACTTATAAACAATACTTCCCTGGCTTAGTAGCTACTGATAGCTAGATGATTATTTGTGGCATTTCTAAAAGAGAAATAACTAAGAAAAAAACCTACCAGCCTCCCTCCTGGAGTGTCAGACACCCAGAGAAGAAAAAGATAAAAAAGGTTAAAGGTTAGGGGAAAAAGCAAAAGCCTAGGGAGCCTCCAAGTGGAGTGTCAGACACCAGGAGTGCTGGATAGGCGATGGCTGGGAATCACAGGAGGCACTGTAACGTGCCCAGTCATCCTTTTAGTTTCGGAATTCTTTGGGAGAAGAAAGTTACCAGCATATTGGCTATAGGCTTAGAAAGTCAAGAATCAGATATGTACGCGGTGTGCCTCGAACCCGCGACCCGATTATTGGGGTGGCAACGTTCCGACCCCAGGCTTAACAAACGTGCCACCTTGACTTCCCATCAGATGTTTGAATTTACACAGCAAAATATTCACAGGCCATGACGGTGACGTGTACAGGCCGTATTCCCGTAGGTTTCCGAAAAGGTTCTCAGGTTTCCCTTATAGGTTTCCCAGTCCTATACTGAAAAAGGTTCTTGGGTCGGGAGGCCACACTTGAAACACTCACCCATGAAGTTGGTTGGTTGGTTTGGAGGTTCAACAAAAAAGGTCCTCAAAAGATGGGGATTTTTTTGCTGACAAGAGTTTAGTGTTTTCAGACAGGCTAAACTATTCTGGAGCCAGCTGGAGGCACCTTTATTAAATACTGATTTGTTATTGTGATTTGTAGCTGTTTGAAGCTTGTGTTTTTTACAGTAGAGGATAATTGCACTCGACCTGGGCGGGGCGAGATGGGTCACGAGCTAGCCAGCATGTCGCGAGAATAACAACTAACCCAGAAGCATGCATAACAATACTGCTGCAAAAAGCTACGAAAAAGCGACTGATTTTTGGCAGGTTGTTGTGTCTATGTACATACAACATAGCTGACTTCAAGTTCAGAACCGTCACGACTCAATACAAGAGCTCGAGTACTACTGGGACCGGCAGCCGAGTCAAGATCGGTTTCGACTGAATCACTCCGGATTTGTGCTTCTGGCCTTGGAGATGTTTCTTGAGATGGTACTCGCTTAGTCTGCTATCACTGCATCGCACTTACATCGCTCACTCGGCGGCGGCTCTTCAGTATCTCGTTCGACCGTGGCTCGCTCAATTCTCGATCATGATCGCGAGTGCGAAGGATTGGATCATAATTATTTAACCATTACATGATGTCATACTACGGTTAATTGATTATTTATGATGTGATGTATGTAATTATGACGCTTTGTGCCGTAGTTGGTCGGTTGTTTCGGGGGTTCCGCAAAAAAGGGGCTGTGCGTCTTGGATTTTTTTGCTGTGGCCTCCTGCTTGGGTTTCCCAAAAAGGTTTTTAGGTTTCCCGAAAAGGTTCTCAGGTTTCCCTTATAGGTTTCCCAGTCCTATACTGATAAAAGTTCTTAGGTTTCCCAGTCCTATATACTGAAAAAAAGGTTCTTGGGTTTCCCAGAAAGGTTTTTAGGTTTCCCGAAAAAGTTCTCAGGTTTCCCTTATAGGCTTCCCAGTCCTATACTGAAAAAGGTTCTCATGCAGTCCTATACTGAAAAGGGTTCTTAGGTTTCCCTTATAGGTTTCCTATACTGAAAAAGGTTCTTGGGTTTCCCAAAAAAGGTTTTTAGGTTTTTAGGTTAGGCAAATGTAGCTATACTGTACGGTCAGCTTACATTGATAGCTGAATACACATGGCAACACAGCCTTATCAGAACCATAGTAAGCTAACCCAAAATCAAGTACTGGTAATAAAAATGGAGTAAAAAATGCATACCCTATACAAGCAAATGACCAAACTTCTGAATTTTCAGCAGCTCCTAAAGGAGTATCTCAAGTTAGGAGGATTACGGGTTAGACCACTCTGGTTCTGAGCCCTTCAATTGTCTGCCTTCCATCTAAAATTGGAGACCTATAGTGGTCAAGAAATGCACTTAATCGCTACTCGGCGGCCTCCTACCCCCCTCGTTCGACCGTGGCCCCAATTCTCGATCATGATCGCGAGTGCGAAGGTTACCAGGAATATTTACACAGTAGGTAGTTAGCCATGATTATGGAGACTGTATAGCTACTAAGTCTGTACTCTAACTATAAGGTAGGAAGCTAACTTCCTACCAATAGGAATCAGGTAGGAAGTTAGACTATTGACTCACCCCCTACTGGTAGGAAGTTAGACTATTGACTCACCCCCTACTAACAGGAATCTGGTAGACTACTCACTATTAATTTGTGGTACTCACATCAACTATACACATCTTCCTGTATAAGCTTGAAAGAAACCAATGTGGCAACCAGCAGACAACTGGTACCATGTGGCATGTACTGGTCGTGTTTCCCATGAACTTAAATGTTTATAGTGGTTGAGCATCTGTAGCTTGTAGTTCCTACACTACGCTACGTTTCTGGACGGCCCATCATGCAACTGTAGCAACCACCCAAGGATTAAAGGTACCCTTTCATTTTTACAGTGATATCTAGACCATGCCTACCTGGGCGTTATTACAGATACATGAAGTGATATCCAATAATCCCAAGGGCGGAGACCGAGTGATTATTGGATATCGCTGAGTGTATTTGTCATAAAGCCTGCCTGTAGGCATGGTCTAACTGATTTGTCTCATGGCAGCTGATAGTTACTAAGAGTAACTACGGTGATATACAGCTCAGAGCTACACTCAGCTAGTATCACACAGGAAATCCTGTGTGATATACGTATATTGCATGGCTAGGCATGCACGAAAACTGAACTACAGTTTGGAGCTGCCTGACACATGCACAAAAACTGAACTACAGCTTGACACATGCACAACTTACGTCGATTTACCCACTGTCGGCACCTTTGATAGTATGGCTTCCCATGAGACAACAGCTATAATTAATGACTCGTTGCTACTGTTGATCACATGCAATATAGCCTTTTGATTGCATATGTCATGTCGCTTCCAGGATACTGTAAGAACTATCCGCCTCAATAAGGTCTGATATCGAGACTATGTATGCGACTAAGGAAGTAAACATACAAAGCCTGCACATCTGATTGGCATATTCATGTAGCTACTTCCGCATAAAAAAAGCACAACTTGCATACGTCCTGCTGGTAGAAATGTTTGGCTAGTCTATGAGCCAGACTAGCTTAATGTTCTAAAGTGTAAGTATAAAGCAGCAAGTATCAAAATCGGACTTAGAATTTATTCCGCTCAGTGTTGAGATACTTTCATAAACCTACTAATAATTTCTTTCTGTGTTATTTAAATATCACAGGTGCTCAAGCCTCAAGAGCTTTTACCAATGGGACAATTGTTGTTAATGAGGTACAGTGTGATGGAACAGAGTCCAGCATCGATCAGTGTACTCTAACAGCACCTGGACGGTCCCCAGGTTGTTCAAGGTCTGAAGTTGTGGGAGTGATCTGTGGCAATGGTATGATGCTACAGCCGCATTGTTATGTATTCTATTGCTTGTCATAATGTCCTCGTCATTGAGGTTTATTCATTGAGGTTAAATGGCAGTATGCTGCATACTGCACATACATGGTTATTTCTCACCGAGTAGGTCACTGTACTATTGTTATTTGGTCATGCTATCAATTGTCACTATCTGCAGCCTCAAATTGCACTGATGGTGATGTTCGAATAGCCGAATGTCCCTTTTCCCCTCTGGGTCTAGTGGAGATCTGCCTTGGAGGAGAATGGGGACCTGTTTGTGATGATTCTTCTATTTGGGGTCAACAGGAAGCCGCAGTTGTGTGCAGACAGCTAGGTTTTCAAGGTACATTTACGCATTAGGGTACTTCTGTTTGCCAGCAGCGTGTTTCCTGGCTTGCAAGTACCTACATACTTGGAGTTTGCGGATGGCTGACTGTGTGCACTGAACCTGCATGTCCATATTGTACTTGAATGCCATTTTATATTCTACAGGTTTCTTAAGTTCAACAACCCTTTCTTTTGATTTTTCCTTGGGGTTCTTAACTAATGTTAATTGCAATGGAACTGAGTCCCGTCTCTTAGAATGTGGCAGCTCTGGTTTTGGTGTCAGCGTGTGTCGTGGAAACAGAGTTGAAGCGGAATGTTTTGGTATGTTGCTTTGCCAGAATACACTTGAATACTGCATACTTTTTCTGACATGCAATTTCTTATTAGAAACTAACAGTTCATGCATGACCAAATAATTTGCATAATTGTACTAAAGGTCTCAGTGATATCCTGTAATATTTGACAGAGTTCACTGAGCTAACGACATAACAGAGTTTCCTTCATCAGGAAGTTATAAAAAATATGCTCCCCTTACATAATTATTAATGTAAATTTAGCAGTTGATACTATTCTTTTTTAGTATGTTACATGGGTAAATCAAAAGCTCCAGGAATTTTGCCTTTTCCCCTGACTGGGCCAAAAGTGTAGCAAAACATGTATATTTTGCCACATGGTGTATGAACTAGGGAGTTACATTGCATGATAACTGAATTGGAAGCCAGAAAGGGATTTCGAAATATGCTTGACTTTGTTATTCATAGCCCACGCCCATATTAATGCCAACACACAGTACATCTCTCATTCAGGCCGACCACCATGCCGCCCTGATGAGTTTGATTGTCCATTTGGAAGGAACACTAATCCCTGCATACCCGAGACGTGGCTGTGTGATGGTTTCCTGGACTGTATTGGTGGTTCAGATGAGCAAAACTGTCCAGGCAAGAGTTCAATACAGATGCTCCATCAGTCAGTAGCTGTGCCCATGGAGTGGTCCATATCTTCACTTATTCGTATGTAAAGGAATATAGCCTCAACCCCAGGCTCATCTCCCTTGCTTTCTTGGTAAACGACAGAAAAAATTGGAGAGTGGAGCCTGGGAACAAGGCTAGAGTCTTTCACTGCTGATGTAATACTTACAAGTGCTGAGATCAAAAGATGTAGCCTATAGCATATAAATATTATGGAGTACGGTAGTACTCCATATATAGGGATGGCTCCAAAAAAAATGGTTGCCCCATTGTATGTGTACAAAGTTTTATGTTCAAAACTCTGCCCTAGAATTAGTCATAAGCTTTTGTGGACCATACCTGTCATTCTTGAGTGTTTTCATCAGTAACAAGACACTTAGCGTTGCTGGAGAGCACCGCTAAAGCACCACATCAACAAGTCGCTAAAGGGACAAATCGTCCCTTTTCTTGTTTCGTCTTCTTTAGCTGGGCTACCGCAATATTCACTGAAGCAATTACAATGAATCAAACGCGAAGAATCGGGATTTCTTTCCGGGGTATTGCACCCACACCATAGCATTCTCAAATAAATCAAACTATTTAGCAGTAATTCTCAAGCGCTCGAGGCAAGTACTTGCCGCTATGTGCCGTTCTATTCCGTTCCATTCTGCGTAACGGTGGTTACGCCTACACCGGAAACGCAGCCTCGAGCACGAGCTGTTCTGCTGAACCGATTATAATACTTGGGGTGCGCTTTATGACGGACCCAAAGTGAGTTTCTGTAGCTATGTTATAATAGTACGAACACTGATACAACTGCTAGTCCACTATAGACCATACTAACCGCCATGATGTGCATTAAATGGAGTCGGTACCGCCACTGCTGTACACTCCTATGACCTTCCTAGCCCACATTACCTTGCAGTTGTTTGTGGTGGACCTTGAACCATAGCTGTCCCTGCTAACACTAGAATTATTATCACCCGAGTAGCATACATGCGTATCAGGAGTCAATAGCTTTGATATCCCCCCCCCCCCCCCCCAAAAAGAACTGAAAAAAGACACCAAAAAAACAACATGTGAGGTCATGTGTGTTATACATGTAAAGTACTGCAATCATTTATTGGCTGTGGATATGGCTGGTGTGGCATGTAGGGGATTGTGCATGCGTGTAGTTGGACAAATGTCCAAAGATATAGGGATGCGAGTCCGTAAAGGTACTGTGGTGTTATTCGTTCCTACCTTGTTTGGTTGCTTTTTGGGGATTCCATCCCTATATGTCTTTTCAAAATGTATTTTGTGTCTTACTTAATAAGGTAATGGATGGGCCTCTATACAAGCCAGAGCAAATGATCATGAAACCCCTAGTTTCCTTATGATATGTTAATGTAGTAGAGTAAATTTCTTCTTATATTATAATGGAAATCTCATTGCATGCGTAGGCTGACTGGAATGGATTCTTCAGTACTGGACTGTAGGACTAGAATGTAGACTGGAATATTGAACTGACTCTGAATGTGGGACTAAAACTTTGTTATAATAATAGCAGTATCACATTGGTTATGTAGCTAGATTACTGATGGAACTCATACACTATTTCAGTCCCACATTCCAGGGACAAATCAAACCCTGTGTTTAGAGACATAGTCTGATACCCCAAGGTAGGCAGGTATGCACTGTCAACATGCATAACACATAATTTACCCTTAACTTTATGTACAGATCGTATTGCAATTGGATTCACTCCATCCGAATTTTCTGTGTATGAGGGTCGGCATTCTACACTATCATTCTGTCTTAGAGCTCTGAATGGATCTTTTGTGCAACCTATTGAGGTGACTATCCAAAGTATTGAAGATCGTGATAGTTTTTCTTATGACTTCACTGGAACTGCTAAATGTAAGTATTAGCCTAGGTTACATGTTAATTATCTCAGTATTAATTAAAGCTACCTAGCTTTATGTGCATTCACATGTATGGGTGCTTTACTGTAGTAACGTGAATGATACACAAGATCTGTTCTTTGAGAGTCATAGTTACTGTACCAGTTATTACTATGCTTCGTAGATATTTGTAACCAAGACTGTGAGTTGGCAATCAGTCCCGTATGGAACTCGTTTGTTTAGTATTTGCATTTGTTTCCGTGTACGACTTACATACGTAATTAATTGTAACTTCCAGTACTTAAAAGAACACATATTTCATCGTAACACCTGTGCCATTCTTGTATTGCCTGATGAAGAAAGCCAATGAGCTATCAAAACGTTGCAATAAAATTTTGCCAAACTAGCTACTGTCAGTTCCAAATATCTACGAAGCATAGTGATACACAAGATCCCTAGCCTCATTCCCAGTGTCTAATACGTGTTTCACACCGGAGAGCCTAATCCTTATTCTCATATGGCTTAATTTACATAATCGTACATGGGCAGGGGCCACTAGCTTGAAAGACGGTTGCACTTCTTTACCGTTTTCGGTAAATAATCATGTTTTGGCGCTCAGTTTGTGGTACAAATGGGCTCCAAAGAGTAGCTGCAAGAAGTGTAGATTCACTGCCTTCCTTGATTGTCTGAGAACTGCAGCTGTCCACAGAAAAATTTACCCTTCTATCATCCTTCTACCCTATACGTATCACGCACGTGAGAAAAAAATACTGGGTACACAGCTAGCCAAAGTGAAATGCACATGATGGGACTGGGAATGAGGCTATAAGATCCCAGGATGAGACTAATGTCAGTTGTAGCAATAAAAGGAGAGTAAGGCCATACCAATTTTTCTTTTCCACTGTCTGGCAATAGACCGTTTTCCGCTAATGTCATCAGCATATGCTAATTTGTCAACTTTTCTGAACTTGGCCAACATTCATCCCAAATGTTATAATAATACTTCAAATTTGATTGCACTAATTTGATCTGTCTTGGAGAGAATGTACTGGGGAAGGGGGCTGAAATTGCCCCTCTAGTATATTCTCGATGGAAAACAGGTAAATTTCAGTGGTGCATATTTTCCATGATGGAATGAGCTACTGCATTCAAATTTAAGATATGGTTCAAGCTCAGCAAAGATTAGGTTGAGGGAAAAATCAGTAATTAGTGAGCAATGACATCACACGGAAAATGTTCTGCCCTCATTCAGAGGCTCCACTTTCCAGCTTTTTTTCTGCACAAAGAAACCCAGGGAGTTGTTATTTGGGAAACCCTGAGCGAGCCCCACACTAACAAGTTTAATTCTGCCCCCATGTGCCTGTATACATGTATATACATGTACATGTGATGGTACGTACATGATGATATCACCTGAGAAAGTCGCTTTATCCTGCAGATGTATAGCTACTACTATCAGATTTCTGTCCTCCAGATTTGTTTAATGTATTTCCTCTCCATTTGTATACAGCTGGCATTGATTACAACAACTTCACTGGTATCATAACCTTCAGTCCAGGACAGAATATCAGCTGTTACACAGTAAATTCGTCAACCATCACCATTGATGATAGATTGCTGGAGTTCACAGAATATTTTAGAGTTATTGCCCTTCCAACTGACTTTGATGATCGATTTGTGACGGTTGATGAGCGTTTTAATATTGCAACACTCTTCATTACCGATAATGAGAGTAAGTAGAGTTTTGCACCACTCATGTGAATGTTACTATCAGCTTTTCCATGCAGCTATAAGAACTCAATAAATGAGAAATGCAGCCTCATTCCTAGTTTTTCCCCAAAACATTTTGTGCGTAGGAGGGGACCTGAGAATTATACATGAAATTGTATGGAATCAAAGCATAAGTAGCTACTTACAATGGTATTAGCTCATGAGTCATTTTTCACTAGGTAAAAAGAAAAATTATCACTATAGGCTTAAAGCCTGCTGCTTTCATTCCATACTTTCGTGACACGGAGACATTAACAAATTCATAAATGATTATAAAACTGAAGTATCTGGGTCCCTACATCTTGGGAGATTAAGTGCACGCACAAACAGTATTATACCTGGCATTCTTTTTGATGCCGGGTACAAGGCTAGAAAATCTATGGAGTCAAAGCATAATAAGTAGCTATTTATGATGGTAATAGCTATATGCTTCCTAGATATAGTACTAATGGTACTCACTTTGACCATGGAACAATCTACAGTTGTGCAGGTTGGCTTTGAGTCTCCAGTGTACTCAGTCAGTGAAGGAGATGGGGAGGTGACGGTGTCTGTGACATGGTTTGGAAATGGAGTGGAGTTGGGTCGGCCTGTTACTGTCAGAGTGTCCAACAGTGGAGGAAATGCCACAGGTGAATGCAGGTATTGGATACTGATGCATTATTCTAGCAATACCATTCTGCTATGTAATTTTAGCCTATATTCACACACTAAGTAAACTGGTATACTGTGTTAGTCTTGTTGGCCAACTCAATCACAAACAGGAGTGAGACTAGAAGACTTCCTTATCAAACAAAGGTATCGCGGTATATTACTACGAAAAGCAGAGCACTCATTTTGACCTTTACTACAGTGGATTTCACTCACTATAATCAGACCTGTGCCTCGGAAAAGAATTTCAATTCACTCCTTCCTCAAGAGAGGTGGCCACTGCTAGAGGGATCACTGCTTCTAAATAATCCCATTCACAGGTGGTACTGACTATGAAGACCAGGGGGTGTTGCCTCAGATAGCCTACCTAGCAGCTCACAGTCCTCCCTCTCAGACGTGGGACATCTCCATTCCAGTTATTGATGACTCTGATGTTGAAGGCCCTGAGGCATTTACACTGCACATCTTTTCCAGTGATCTTGGAGTTATTGTCATGCAAGATACTGCCATTGTGATCATCGCAGACAATGATGGTGGGAATCATTCTCTATTCACATCAAGAATGGGTATACATTAAGGTTGTCCTTCTCTGTTTTATTTTGCAATATAGGCTCCCGTCCAGTAGACCTGGAGGTCTTCTTCACTGGAGATACCCCGAGGTTGGAAGGAAACACTCAGATCAATACAGTTACATTTCAGGTGGAGACAAACAAACCAGCTTCAGTGCGGTGTCGTGAGCCCAGCGAGGGGAATATTGCCTGTAAGCTACTACAGACACCTTGGGGGCAATCTGAAGTGTCCTAATTAAAGGGGTGTCCTCTTTTCAATGGTCAATTTGTGTTAAAATGGTGTATTTGGAACAATTCCCAGTGTCTTTAGCAAGTATCGTAAACAGAGGTATATCAGTGCATTGCAGTGTGTGTACTAGTAAGAAAAATATGAGCAGCTGCTAACAGATAAGGTGGTCTTAATTTTTCTCTGCCATTCGGTATGGGTGTTCTGTAAAGAAGATTCATTTATCAGTAGACATTGTACCCCAACCCAGGCTCTCCTGGTGAAATATCCACTATTGCAAATCTTACCTCTGGCACCTACACAATTCGAGCCATTGCCAGATCTGGATCAGAGCGAACCCTTGCAGCCGTGACATTTGTAATCCCTGAGGACGATGAGACTTGCACTGTCCACCTCATCAACCGAGGAGTCACTGTCCGTGGAGACGCTGCTACCATTGAGTTTGGTGGATTCATGATTGGGCGAGTCACTGGGTACTCTTGCCAGCTCGACAGTCAGCCTTCCATGCCATGTGAGAATGATAATGATAGACTAGTTGCAAAGTTAACGTATGCAGTGTAACCTATAGTATAAGCTGGGAAAACTGGGAGCTTCTGTATGACCTAATTTGACTGTTTGCATGCTCCTCCCTAATTGCTAGCAAATGTATAATCACACTGCTAAGTGTAAAGTATTGCGAGTGATTAGAGATGCAGATGTAATGAATCACAATGTGGGCGTGGTGAGACAGAGGAAATTTGTGAGCCAGCCAGCCGCAAGAATAACAACTAGCTAACCCAGAACTGGTTAACAATAACAAGCTACTGAGAAGCTACGGAAAAGTGGCTAGTCTTTGGGAGATTGCTGTCTCTATCTACAATACATTCAAGCCATGGCTGCTATGGGAGAGTGGAGAGATGGGCTGTGCTCCGTGAAACTCACATTCGCATCGCTCGATCGTGCTGTCCATTTCTTAATGATTATATCTCTACTTATACAAAAGCTATACTCTACTATAATGTCGGAGCTGAAGTAGGCCCTCTGTGATCAAGCTATATGATGGATTTTTCCAGATCTCTGACTGAGACAACATCCATGTGACTGATACCATTTTGAACGCCTCCCAAGGAAGAAGGCCCCATAAAGATATATAATGCAATTTTGTTTTGGCCATAACTTCTACCAGAAGTGAAGAAATTGGAGAGGAGCAAATGGCGTACCACTGTGAGCCTTGTGGGTGAAAAATAAGAAACTCAACCTGAGGCGTCTCCAATCCCTGTTTTGTGCCCAACATTCACATTACACCCCCCCCCCCCCCCCTTACACGTGGCAGTGTATTAAGTGCCATGATAGGATTATGAATTAAAATATATAGATGCTGGGTGTGCTGCAGATGAATATTACTGTTCTTGGGTTCAAATGGATTGCTAATTTCCTTTCCTCAGGTACCAGTCCCCTGGTATTGAACGGTCTGAGTGTTGGACGCCATCAGATCCAAGTGACGCCACAGGGGTGTGGGGCCAACAGACCTCTTACTGAGACATTTATTGTGTGACTGTATTGATTTTGTGCATGACTGATAGTATGTGTACTGCATAGGTTTGCTGCTTTCGTACTCCTGAAAATGGGTAGCTGTAAATGACTTTTTGTAGTGCCTAGGCGTGTGGAAAATGCTTTTTTTCCCTTCAAGTTCACTTGACTTTAGTGTCTACCTGTACAATCATAGTGACAGTACAAGACTTTGCAGTGCAGCACATTGCAGAATCATTGGTATTATTGGATGAATTGGATGAATACAGGGTTGGAAAAGTACAGTGTTTAACAATAATTTTAATAACAAAGACCATGAAGTACAATGTGTGGATAAAAGTGTGTTTGACGATAATCATGCACATCAGTCTCTAGAACTTCAGCCCTAAAAGACGTTCTCGTGTCTTCAGACTTCAGGAATGCAGAAGAGGTTGGTTATTTCACCACACAGAATTAAGTGTGACAGTGTAGCTATAAGGAATCCAGCCTAGGCTTGTATACAGATAATGATAAAAAAAATTGCCTATAAGCTATGTTGTTGAGCAATTCCCAATAATAATTCCTCAAAAAGTGCAAATGAACCACTTAGTGATGTACAACATTGTGTAAAAGATACTTTCATGAGAATTTTACTAGATTATCCATAGTTTAACACTGTGCCATGCCTGCAGGTAGCTCAAGGTTGGGTCACCAGAAACACGGTGTTAATTCTAGCTAATTATATAAGAGACGTAAGGTTCTGGATTAGGCTTGTTGACACATGCTAGCATAATTTTGAACATAATAGGTGTGGTCTGGCATAAGGGAATTATGCTAGCATAAGGGAATTATTCTAGCATAATAGATTGAAATGTAAACATAATTCAATTAGTCTAGCTTCCATAGTGAACTCATGGCCGCATTTGGAAGAAGAAGAGGGTTATTCAATCAGCGGTGAGCTAGGCTGTAGCCTCTCCCCCCAATTAATAAACCTGAGGGATTGTTGACATGGCCGACTGTTTCTGTGCCGACACAGATAGCTTAAATAACTGTCTGATAGATGCTTGGACGTGTGTGACCTTTATCCTAAGCTGACAAATAAATTCTCTTTTGAAGATCATAGGTTTATAATCTGATCAGCTCACCAGAAACAAGGTAATGCCTAAGTTGCACAAATCTGCATGGCTGCAGAAAAAATTAGTCAGGTCAGTAACTGATCTCTATTGCAAAGCGCTGTCATGAAATTCAAATGAGAGTTGATAGCAAATTCAATTACACAAAGCCACGTGCAATCACGTGCACCGCAAAGAACATGGAAATGCATACAATGTTCTGCTTTAGTACGCAAGGATAAGACGAGGTACACTAACTGCAAACACTTCTCTCACTATGATTTGTGCTCCCCGGATGGCTAAGCCGTTGGAATATTAAATTGTCACTCACTGTGCAAGAGGGTTGCCATTTTTTTGGTTCTGCATCCATCAGCTAGGATCTATGGAGGTTCAGCAATCACATAACTGTTGAGGTTCAGCATTAGAGGTTTGAGACGCTAACGGTGTATATCAATCCACTTGCAGAAATACTTTTTGAACAGACATACAGCATAAAAGGGGTGGCAACTATGAAAACAAAATGCAATCCTCTGTACCCGGGTCTTCCCACAAGTTAAGGACTTTTCTCTGCATGGCTACAAAAAATTGCGCATGGTCAGGCCAGCTACTGATTCACACTATAAATTAAATGACAGCTGATAAATTCAAAGCTGCATGCCACCAGCAAAGAACTTCCCACATGGAAATGTTTAGCATTGGGGTAACTGAGAATTAATACAAGTGTTATCTGCTTTGCTACACAAAAATAAGACAAGTGCAATTGCAAACACATGACAAAAACACTCCTCCCACTATGACTTGTGCTCCTTGGCTAAGCTGTCGGAATAGTTATCAATTCGTCATTGTCCATCCATAGTACTAGTTAACTCTTCCTGTACGAAAGATGAGAGATAACTATAGATAATTACGTACTATAATTATTAGAAACAGCACATTAATATTATCCCTATAGACAAGAGGGTAATTATTTCCATAATCTCATGCTTTTTGCAATCGCCCACTTTTTCATTTCAACAACGGCTGCAGCTATAGGAACTGTGATGATTAATATGGAATCATGTGGCTTCTTGTGTGATTATAGAATTATTACACTTACAAATATTACACTCTCGTTGCTCAAGCAATTATCTTGCCTATAGCTCGTGCAATTGTTCCCAAATCGCACTTGAATCCATGTGATTACCCATGCTAATCATAAGGTATTTACTGATTGAAATTGGCAAGCTATCATGAGAAATGTATAGAATGACTCTTGATATAGTGAGTCCCAAAATAACCTATAATATAAGTATTTTCTTGAGCACACAATAGCATACCTTCTATTCTGTAGTTATTTGCAATTTCTTCTGCCAGGCTTCTCTGGTTGACAAGTGGATGTACCAAAGCTCTAGCCAAGGTCCTCCAGCTTGGTTTACCCTCCCTATAAACACCATCAATTTTTCTCAGCCAGCCTACTAAAGTATCTCCAAGACACTCGGAAAAGTTTTCACGGTTCATGCGCTGGATAGTCTTTAAAGTGCTGTAGAATAGCCCTAGTGTGAGGCCAAGGTGGAACCAGGAGAAGTCATGCCCTCCAACCAGTGCTGCCTTCACACTGAATAAATCAACTTCACCTGGAAAAAAAAGTAATCCCTTTATCATCATGATGCATTGTTTAGACAGGTAAATCAAACTATGGGTTACTCTTATACTTTCTCTTGACATGCTTAACTTACATCTGTTACATATATATATATACATATATAGCTACCCACACTATGTTAAGCAACTATACAGGCACACCCATCTAGAGCAACGTACCAAGAGGAGCGTCATCCACATTTTGAAATAAATGCCCTGTTAGAGCTGAAGTAGCTCCTGAGTGGTTAGAATGAGTACATACTTTATCCACATGATATGTAGCAATCCTTTCAGCCAGGGATACTTCACCAACTATGGGACTCTGGAGGGCAGTTGCTAAGGAACGCCAACTGGCAGTAGTGACGTTGTCAGCCATTTGTAGCCATGCTGCTAGTGTATCTGTGAGACACAGTCCGACATTTTCTCTCTGTTCAATTTTTATTGTTTCTATTGTTGACTGATGTAATCCGAGGGCCAGACCAAGGTGGTGCCATGAGACCAGGCGGATAAGCTCCGTTCTAACCTCCAGCAGAGAGTCAATTCCTATGGATAGAGAAGTGATTTACACCCTCACGTGAGGTCTACCTACCTAAATTATACACTAATCATACAATTAAGTACAGTTGTGGTCGTCTCAGTTGCAGCATAGGTACCAAAGAATGCGGACACTAGTACAGACAAATTAGATAGAATGCATGCTTTAAAACTGAAGCAGGTGGCATCCTCAGAGTGGCTGTAATGTGAGTTTGAATATTTGGGGAAGAGTCCTTAATTACCTTCCTTCTGAAAGACCGGCCAATGGGATGTAATTTATTTTTAGTTTGTGTACACATTATTTGACACTGAAGCTTCAAGTGAGATATCTACAACTGGATGAAAGCAATCCTTCGCTACAAAAAATATGCAGTTGTTTAAGTGATTATACCTGAATTTCAGAAGTCTGAGTATGAAGGTAGGAGTTAGGCTTCAAAGTTTCCTTACTATGAAAATTGACTATGGAATGTCAAGTTCCATTAGCAAGGAACAAATTACCCACTTTGAGGTCTAACACCTACCTTCATACTCAGACTTCTGAAATTCAGGTAACCAGTAAATAGTCAAAACAACTACATATCTTTTGCAGTGTTCTGTTTTTGTAGTGAACTAATTATGGCAAATTGATCACTTGTGTATAGCTAACTATACAGTAGACTGCAACTTAACGCTTCTATCTTTGCAATGATAGATGGGTGCTACAAAATGCATGCACCCTTTTATATTATTTCTCCTGCATGTTCAGTATCTATAGTAACAATATGAACTTAAACATCAACATGTCTTTAGAAAAATTATGGCAAAAGATCTAGATACACACTCATACAGAAATGCAATGATGACTCATACCTAGAACAAAATTCTCCACCTCTCCCAGAAGTGTGTTATACTCGAAAGACTTGGGAGTGAACACTTGGGAGGTTGGTGGAATGATCTCACTGTGTCCTGGGGCTACTAAAGACTGGCATGTAGGGTGGGTAAAAGATATGCAGAGCAATTATTCATTCTGCAGTCGCTTGGTGCAGTGGAAACAATTATGCACTGATCTAATGCACTGAGTTGTTAGTTAACTTATTATGCAATTGTTATCAACTCACCAGTACCAAAGGATTTCTTCCACAAAAGATGCTGTACTTGTCTAGCCTTTGGCCAAGCTGCTCATAGTTCACTCTTCGGCAATTATAGCCAATGGATTCTTGCAAAATCTCTAAGAGGTCATTTGGTACGTCAACAGCTTGATCAAGGCATTCAAATTTCGAGTGGAGTTTCTTTGCAATATCAGACTGTTGTCTTGCTGGAATTTCCTTCTGAGTACTACCTTTTTTGAACACTTCTCTGAGAATGTGTGTATCTAAATTTGCGTATGATTCAAAGAACAGCAGATTATCAATTTCAATGAGTTTCTCTCCTGTGTGGTCCGAGACAAATGCACTTTGATCAACGACTGCTCTTGCTACTGTTTGAATGTCAAACAGAGTAAGATTTCTCATTTGCTCAGGGAACTGTTTCAGTTCAGAAGGTGGGAGAAGGTATTCCAGAGTGTCAACCTTTTTACAAAAATCTTCCTTGGTTTTTATGACCATGTGAACAACTTCCGTACGATGGTAAACACACTGTAGCTTTGCTTGAGTGTAACAGCGCATTATGACCATTACTCCTTTGTTCTGGCCAATTACCTCCACAACTACTTCAATTCCTTTTAAACTGAGCCACTGGATACCATTCTTCCAAACTGAACACTTTCTGTTCAAGGGAATACAGGCACCCGATGCATCAGCATGATGTTGCTGAGGGGAGGGGATCGCAAATGAAAAGGCAAGACGTAGGAGAAGTACTTGTAGGAAGCGGGAAGTAAAAAAACTGGGTGCGCTCTGCACAGCAGAGGTACCATCCACAGTGATAATCAAATTTGTCTTGCCTCTCCCAGACAACCTCTGGTCTTATGAGATTTACTAGTGATGGAAAGAAAAGGTACTTCTCAGGCTGGGTAGAAGAAATCAGACTGCAATCACTTTCTTCGGATGCTTGTACGTTTGGTATCGAAGGTGGGGTTGGTTTGGATAATAAATTGGATGCATGAATTTCACTGCTTATATCTGTTGAAAATGTAATGATCCCTGATTCGCTGTGTTTGTGTTGATTGGCTTCACTCTCAATGAACATTTGTCTACTTGGCACGGGCATGGCTGACTTGGGCGAAGATGTAGACGTGGTATCTGAAGTATGTTTGCAACACATTTCTTCACCTGTGATTTGTGTTGTGGATGGTAGTTTTGATGTCTGTAGACAAAATTGACCTAAAGAAGTAGGATGTTCTCTGAGATAGGAACCCTGGAAAGACTCTAATTTGTATGGTTGATTAACCTGAGTGGGATCTTGAAATTGTAGTACTTGTAGCACTGTTGGGTCATCAATCATCTGGCAGAACTCGAGATGAGTGAGGCAACGAATAATAAGCTCAGAATCAATGCCTTCAAATACAGCCAGCTTGGACACTGGCATTATTCCTGTGTTGCTCGCAAGATGATGATGCTCTTTAAAATAGTTGGGGGCAAAGAGAATGCCGAAGATGGTTGAGACAATCTGTTCTTTATCAACTACAATCCAGCTATTTTCAGGAATTTTGTGGTTCTTCAGTAGTAGGATCTGCCCAGCACTGTCCAACTTATATAGTGTATCCCAGAGATCCAGAGCCTGAATAGCAGCTGGCTTATCCTTAATGTCTAAAATACTTTGCTGGATTGTGGAGACTTGGCACCCAAGCTGCTTTCGAAAAGCGCTATAAAGGAATGCATACATCAACCTGCATCGAAAATCTAATGCCTGAGCAGCATATAAGGTACCACAACTTTCTTTCAGCTGATGTTTCAACTGAGTCATTCCTTTTGACTTTGCTTTCCTGCAGTCGAGTGTTATTATACCTACAAACTGAAGAGATGATAATGCTGAAGAATTCCTGATGCACTCTGCGATGAGTGATCGCTTTGAAATTACCACAGACTTGGAGCACCTATCTTGATGGGTTCCAATAACAATGAGTTGGGGCTGCATTCGGCCAGGAACAACTTGACTGTGTATGAATGATAACCAGAAAAGTAGCTGGTCTTCAGTATCATTATTACAATCATTTAGCTTAATGGCAAGCAATAGAATTGGTGCAGTAAGTGATGTGGAGCTCTCAAGGATGACTCCATGACTAGCATAATACTCAGGCTGCCCTGCAAAGTCATGAATTATCAAGTGCCCCAGTGCTTCACTTTCAAACTCTGAAATGACAATGCCAGCTGTAAGCGTATCTACTCCTTTCACATTCCGAACACGCGCTGTAAATGACTGTAGCAGGCCTGTGGTTTGATTTTGTAATGCTCGAACAAGAGTGGTTTTTCCAGCTTCTGAATTCCCCAGAATAAATACTTTGGTACCCGATGAAAGTGTTGGATGCTCTCCATAGCGTACATTAGCTGCTGCCTCAAGAATGTGATGATGACTAGCAGTGGCACCACTATCGATGAGGATCTTCATTACTGAAAATTTTGATGCCACTTCAAGTGGTGTATTACCATTACGAGTTCTAGCATTCGCATTGAATTTACCGCTTGAGATGAGTAGTTTTGCCAGATCACTGTGTCCTGCCATACAAGCCACATGAAGTGCAGTTTCCCCTGTGAGAGTCTGACTACAGGGGTCAACAAGATCTTCTTGGATAAGATATTGGGCTACATCGGTCGTAGTGTATTCATCTTTACATGCATAGTGTAGTCCATTCCAGCCATATTTGTCTTGGTATGATGGGTTGCAATGCAGTTCTGTAACAAGGTACTGCACCACTTTACTTTGACCATATTGACAGGCTACGTGAAATGGAGTGGTTCCATTTGCATCTTCTTGATTCAGATCACATTGCGTTTTACTTGTTAAGTATTTAATAAACTCCAAATTACCTTTCCTACATGCCAGATGCAGCACATATGGAATGTAGCCATCTTTGTCTCGGCAGTTAAGTTTGCAGTGCATTACAGTAGTCAAGAGTCGGACCATATCTAAGTCTCCTTGATGGCATGCTATATGCAATGGGGTTCGACCGTACTTATCTTGACTGTTGGGGTTGCAGCGAGCTACACTTGCTAGATACCTTGCAAGACTTTTATCCTGTGTGAAAGGTGAGTCACAAACAATATGCATTGGGGTTCTGCCTTCTTCATCTTTAAAATCTGGGCTACAGAACCCCTCAGAAATTAGGTACTTTACAATATCCAAAGACTTTATCTTGCATGCTAGAAGTAATGTGGTATTACCCTTATTATCTCGCAGCTCTGGGTTAGAGTGAACTTCAGAAATTAGGTATTTGACAATACCCAATGATCTCATTCTACATGCTATGTGTAATGGAGTCCGGCCATAATTGTCTGGTAAATTTGGGTTGCAGTGCACTTCAGTAGTTAGAAATCGGACCATGCCTAACTTCTCCAAAGTGCATGCTATGTGTAATGGAGTCTTCCCATCACTGTCTTGCAATTTTGGGTTGCAGTGAACTTCAGTAATTAGATACTTGACAATATTTAAGAAACCATTTCTACATGCTACGTGTAATGGGGTACTACCCCTTTCATCTGCTTGATTTGGATTGAAATGAGCCATTTTATCTGCCAGGTGCTTAATAAACTCTAAGTCACCTCCTTCACATGCTGCATGAAATATACATGGAGCAACACCATCTTTATCTTGGTAGGTAAGGTCGCACATTACTTCAGTGACAAGATATTTTATGATGTGAAATTGCCTACAATCACAAGCTATGTGTAATGGAGTTTTTCCTCCTTCGTTTGGTTGATTTGGATTATATTTAGTTTTTTCTATTAGATATTTAATAAACTCTAAATCACCTGCTTCACATGCCAAGTGTAACAAAAATGGTCTGTTGCCATACTTGTCTTGGCAGTTAGGATTACACTTTGCTTTAATGACAAGATATCTGACAGTAAAATAACGTTTCGATATACAAGCTGTGTGCAGTGGGGTCCTGCCATGTTCATCTTGGTATTCAGGGTTGCAATTTAGCTGAGCTGTTGATAGCAGATAACTGACAATGTCTACATGGCCATAAGTACACGCTGCATGCAGCAGCGTTGCATAATTGGGGTACCCCCCATATTCATTGATATCCTTTAGAGAATAAGAACCATGAACACAGGAATATAATTTACAGTACAACTCCAGTAGGAAAACATTATTGATTTCACAGTACCAAAGCAATAACTCTCGTATCTCAACTAGTGCAGAGCTCTGATTCAACCTCACACTCATGAGTTGCTGTAGCTTGTCAGCAGAATACCAACTAGCTGGGTAACCTAAACTAACTTGAAAGATTGATGTAAATTGACCACAATTTTCCTCAACTAGCTTTTTTACTCCCTCTGTGAATTCTGGGGTATCCATACTTTCTTGAGGAACCAACTGACTAATTACAGCAACCGATAGTACATATGTAGTCAGCAGCACTTGACATAACATGTGTACAGATAGCCAAGAGGTTTAGAAGTTTCACTGGATGATATATAGAGAGGAATAACTCCACTGTGATAGCTAATAAAATCCGCGTACACTGCTGTCTTGAAAGTAGCTAGGATGTTGGTAGAATTTAATAGTAAAACTTTGTAACCTATAAATTTGCATGGGTTGCATGGACACTTCATTTGAGCTTGGTATCAGTCTTTTATATCATAGATGTTCGTGACGGATGATAGTTGAAGTCAAAACAATTCGATAAGTATTTCAATGAGACACAAAATCACTACTAGATTGTGAAACCGTTTTTATATAACCACAACAATATTCGATGACTAGAGCCGGCCTAGAGCTAGGTATTAATGACTCTGTAATTGGCTTACTGAAGTACTCCACGTAAAGTAGACTCACTCACTGGTCAGCACTGGGTTGATCAGACGATCCATCTTTCGCTATCAACCAAGGAATGAGCGATTACCCGTCACGCAATTGCATGCACAAATGGACTCTTACTTCCGGCGGCAGAAAAGGGGCGTGGTCAGCGGTAGCTCTACCTTGCATGGATCTTTGCTGTACATGTGAGCTGCATAGCCATCCTGTCGCACTAAGCCTCTTGACTGACAACAGTGAATAGTCCAGTGTATCTTGCCTGTAGGTAACTTATAGCTGGCTAATACCGTGTCATTTATAGCTAGCTAAGGGGGCGTTCACAAATGACGCCAGGGTAACAGCATCCAAAGATAATACAAATAACTCAAAAAAACAACTGTTAAATAGCATAGGAAGGTCTTACTATCACAGTCTCCAATACTATCTGTGGCATGTGAACGACCCCAAAACAAAGCCCATTAATTTTATGTCAAATACCACTTGCAGTTTATAGTTTAGCCTTTAGGCATTCAGAAGTGACCTCATAGCTAACATGCAAAGACTGAGGACAAACGCTGGTTCACTGAATGGGAGCATAGATAGTAAGTAGTCTTGGGTATCCAGACAGTTTATTATGCACCATATGCGTTAATTGATTCGTGACGTCACGTAATTGATTTAAGGCGTCACGTAAAGTAAACCCATAAGCAAATTGCATGTTTTTTTCAAGGCTAATAAGAATGCGGAATAGTGGGTGGAGCAGTTAGCTCCGGGCTGTGACCATGTGTTCAGGTAGTGGTTTGGCAACTGCCACGGTGGTCTCGGACAGTACGGCCTAGGATCCGTCCGTGTTCCTCCCTTGATTCCCAAAGCCTGGCACACTAAACAGACCCGATGACGATCCCTGTACCATAGCGGACAGGCGCCCGAAAGGCTGAAGGCTTGGTCAGCCGGAACGACCTGCCCGTTCACCCCTTAACGTGGCAGTGTCACATGGCCTAGGGTTCCGTTGGAAGAAGAGGGTTGCCCATCTTTTTTAGCCTTTTTTTTGTTAAGGACCAGCTGCAAGGTTCTGCATCCAGTGGTACGGATCTATGGAGGTTCAGCACTTATGTAACCATTGAGGTTCAGCACTGGAGGAGGAGCGAATTTGGGGTAACTTCGAGCCTTCTCAAAGCCATAGCTCCCACTACGCGAGCTATTCACTCCAAAACTGCTATGCAGTACGCTAGCCCTCTATTCATACAGAAGTTCTTCAATTCAAGGTCTTGTATTTCCCTGTTTTGTATTGTACCCTGAAGAAGGCTACGGCATAGTAGCTGAAACATCAGCTTGATGAAGATTTGTTTGACAAGTATTTCGGGTTGGAATTGAAGAACTTTTGGCATAAATTCTACTATAACCAACTGGCAGTTCAACCATAGATGATAGAGGGGCAGCTATATAATTTATCTATGGTTGAACTCTCAAAATTCCTCAGCCTATATTCCACCCACTGTTGTTTTTTTTGTATTTTTTACCCACCTTTGAATTTCTCTGGAACGATACATCAGATTTTGTTCATTTTTTGGTTGCAGTAAGTTTAGTAGTAGTGCTAATAGTATGTAAAGCATCTCTCTATATCAGAATAGGGATGCCTATATAGCTGTCTCTATTTCTATCCAAGTTACCCCATATTACATCAGCCTGTCACCAGCTGCAGTGAACAACAGCTAGCTACATGTACTTGCAATAATGCTCATGTATTCTATATCACTCGTAGAAATGTTTTCTCAACGTTTGCAGAAATGGTTATTTTATCACCGGGCTTTAATACAGAAATACACTGGGCACTCTCTATTACCCAAGTCTTCCCACAAGGACCATTCTGTATGTATTGTCAGGCGAGCTACTAATCTCTGATTATAAAGTGCTGTCGGCATGAAATTGAAGATCCACACTAGAAAATCAAATGAGAGCAGATAGCAAATGATAAATTCAATTACACAAAGCTGCATGCGACCAACTGCAAAGAACATGGAATTGCTTAGCATTGGAATAACTGAGAGAATTATAATACAGGCGTTTTCTGCTTTGCTACACAAAAATATGACGAGCGTACACTAATTGCAAACACATGACGATAAAAAAACACTCCTTCCACTATGATTTGTGCTCCCCGGCTAAGCCGTCGGAATAGTCCTCGCTTATAGGCCGCTTTGCCAGGTCCTGGTCTAGCTGGATTAACTTAATAGTCAGCTCATCCATACACTGCATCTCCTTGGGTTCCAACAGTGTGAACTCTTGGACAAAGTAGATGAAGTGCAAGAAGAGGCTATTCAGGCCGTCGTGGAGCCCCAGTCTCTGAATTTCGTGAAAGTGGTGGTAGTATATGTGCGCCAGGATGGCAAAGTAAGTCCGAAAGATCTTTCTGACAATCTGAACAAACTCCACTGGAAATTCAAAGCCTGCAAGGACAAAGTCATAATTATATTAATAGTCATTAGAGTTTGAGTTTAATCCAGGGAGTGAAACTTTCAGCCTGTGAGCTAGCTAGTATCTCAGTTACGCAGATAAGTTCAAAATGTACGTGTGCCTAGAACCTTCTTTCTTTTTTTTTTAGGCTGTGATGAGTCTCATAATACTGTAACCTATGACTCCGAATTGAAACTTCACTGCACCTCCCCCTTCTTGTGGATGCATTATTAGTGCTACTCATGTGACCCTCAATAAATCAAAAGCTAAAGATCGATCACACGACAGTGCTTTAAATTGCATAACACGTTCTCACGCTTTCTTTAATGACGCCTGCAAGAGATATGGCTGTTTTGGGTCAGTGACAGCAATAAAACCTTTAGAGCGCATAACGGGGCTAGTACAGTAACGGCCTCGGGCAGATAATGTACCTGCCTTCAACCAATACTGTATCGCCCTCATGCATGCTCTAACATTACCCAATGAATGCACTGCCAACTGGTATATGCCATAATGCCTAGCCCCCAAAGGCTATAGTACAGCACAGTTCACTGGTAGTACGTGGTCAAACGTATGATCAACAATGTTGGCTATGGGTATACAGATCACTTCTTCCACTGACTGAATATGAAGATCAAATAGCCCAGTGTACCGAGAGGGGTGGGCAATAAATAGAAGAAACGGCACCTACCAAATTTAGTTGGGAATATTTCTTCGTCTTGAAGTTGCTTTTGGATTTGAGATAAGGTAGTGTCCATGTATTGCTTGGCTGGTAACTTTGTCTTTTTACTACTTTTCTTGTCTTCTAACCACTCAAATGTTCTGTATGTGTGTGTGTGTGTGTGTGTATGTGTGTGTGTGTGTGTGTGTGCGCATGTGTGTGCGTGTGTGTGCAGTGCATGTGTGTGTGTGTGTGCGTGTGCACGTGTGTGTGTGTATGTGTGTGTGTGTGTATTTGTGTGTGTGTGTGCGTGTGTGTGCGTGTGTGCGCATGTGTGTGCAGTGCACATGTGTGTGTGTGTGTATATGTGTACATGTATGTATATGTGAGAGTGTGTGTGGTGAACATAGTGTAAAAAAGATGTTTGCATGCAAGTGTATGTTCAATTTGTGTGGTGTATTTGCATGTGTATTGTGTGTGTGTGTCCAAAAGATAGAGAAGAGCAACAGTCTTTCGAGCAGTCCTGCCCACATGCGCAATTATGTAAGTTAAATAATCACGTGAGAAAAAGTACCAGGCTCTCCAGTGAGCAACACGCAGAGAGCCTGGGGACAAGGCTATACAGTAGTTGCAGACTTGCTGCCCTCCTTAGCTGCCTGAGAGTATATAGCTCATCCACACAACAATTCACTCTACACACCCTGCTGAGCTACTAAACAGAGGAACAGTAGGCAAGCTTTATTGCTATTAAATCCGCTAGTAGTGCTTGCCAGTAGGATCCCCCACTTACTCTCTGCCAGCTGCAATTGTTGGACATGTTGCTGCTGTGCATACTTCAGACACTGCCCCTACCTGTACGTTGATATGATTAAAGAAACCCAAGCCTGGAGGGAGGGAGGGACGGATGGACAGAGGGAGGGAGGGAGGGATGGACGGAGGGAGGGAGGGAGGGAGGGTCAGAGGGAGGGAGGGAGGGAGGGACGGAGGGAGGGAGGGAGGGAGGGAGGGAGGGAGGGAGAGAGGGAGGGATGGACGGAGGGAGGGAGGGAGGGACGGAGGGAGGGAGAAAGAGAGGGAGGTAGGGAGGGAGAGAGGGAGGGATGGAGGGAGGGAGAGAGAGAGAGGGAGGGAGGGAGGGATGAACAGCAAGAAAAAGTTATGTTGACTCCATAAAATTTTGGGATGTAGAATGTACACTGTATATTATATGAGGTAAACACATACTTTACTAAACGTACTCACATGCACATACGCACACACACACACATGCATGCACACCCACAACCACACCCACACACGAACTCACAGTTGGTAGCCAACCACTCGTGAATGTCGGTCCTAGGCGGTAATCTGGAGAGTCTGTGCAGCTTGCCCACTATCATGGGGTAGATGGCGAGAGCACTCGGCTCCAGGAACTGCGGCTTCCTGTCCTCACTTATGCTGTTTGATGAAGACTTGCCGCCCCGGCTGTGTGTGTGTGTGTGTGTGTGTGTGTGTGCGTATGTGTGCATAACAACCAATGTGTTAATGGCTAGTCAGTACAAATTCCAAGTGTCTGCTAAACTCTTTGTCTGTTGTTGTTGTTTTTTTTTGGCCAAAGAGTGATAAAGCGTATGCCTGCGCAATAGACCTAATGTAGGAGCAAAAACATGTACATGTACATGAAAACATGCATGTTTTCATGTATTTTGTGCATGTGCGTGTACAATAGACCTTTATCCATTGGGGGGTAAAAGCAGGCACTAAACAAGAGAACATGTGCTTTGATGCATTTTCTTGCATGAAACATGCCTGTTCCCTTGTGTTTCAAGCACTTTTACCCATTACATCATAAGGGATAAAGGTCTTGACCCTAATGTGTAATGGGAGAAAATACATGTACATGTAAACATGCATGCTTTCACGTATTTTCCCCCAATTACACATTTGTAACCACATGCAGTGGGTGGAACAGGGCCCTATTCCCCTTCATCCACATCCAAGAACAAAGCAGACAAAACATGGCTGCCAGAAAAACACAAGAAGACCGTTAAACATTTACAAGTCACACGTGTCCATAGTGTGTGCTCAGTACAGGGGCACATGAGTACCATAGTGTGTGCTCAGTACAGGGGCACATGAGTACCATAGTGTGTGCTCAGTACAGGGGTACATGAGTACCATAGTGTGTGCTCAGTACAGGGGTACATGAGTACCATAGTGTGTGCTCAGTACAGGGGTACATGAGTACCATAGTGTGTGCTCAGTACAGGGGTACATGAGTACCATAGTGTGTGCTCAGTACAGGGGTACATGAGTACCATAGTGTGTGCTCAGTACAGGGGTACATGAGTACCATAGTGTGTGCTCAGTACAGGGGTACATGAGTACCATAGTGTGTGCTCAGTACAGGGGTATATACATGAGTACCATAGTGTGTGCTCAGTACAGGGGTACATGAGTACCATAGTGTGTGCTCAGTACAGGGGTACATGAGTACTATAGTGTGTGCTCAGTACAGGGGTACATGAGTACCATAGTGTGTGCTCAGTACAGGGGTACAGGAGTATCGTAACTCCACACACCGACCTAATGCAGTGCTAGGGTAAAACTGAAACAAGCTGCCCTGTAAAGAACATGCACAACTACCACTCTGGAACTGGTATATACGTCCTTCTGGAGGTGAAGGGACTTGGATGGCAGCTGAACTGTGTTCAAAGAGTACTGAAATCCACAGTAACAAGACTCATGACAGCTATGCAAAAAACAGCTGATTTCAGCTGTTTACTTAGAGCTTCCTCTTCTCAAGAGCCCAAGGCCCTACATGGCCTCTGTTGGGCTTCTCCCAAGTACCTGCGGTTTGTACCAGCCAAGTTGCCAACTCAACTGAGGACTGAGGTCAAATTCCTGGGAAGACTAATTGCGTTTTCTGTAAACTCAGTCTGCATAGTGTTTGAGGCCACACAAAGCACACCAGTAGTGACCAGTTTGACCAGTTAACCCAAAAAGACGACTGTATGATCAAAAATCTGAAGGTGCCTTAGTAGTGAGGTACCTATTAGCTGATTGGACAGTGATTACGTAATACAGGTTACTGTAGTGATGATGTAATGTGTGGCCAGCTGGCGCACTGTGCATGTGATTGAATATGTACATGTGTACATGCAGGAGGAAAAAGCAGATATTTTCTTTGAGATGCTGTGTGACCCTGGTACAGAAAGCAGATACACTCCAAACGCTGTGCATTTGAATTTGCCCCTCTACATGTAACGTAAATAGTCCGTACACTTTACAAGGACTCGCGTTCTGGTACACGGAACTACAGACTTTCTGAGAACCTTCACTACCATCAAAATTTGATCCTGCCATTCGACCTGGAGACCAAAAGATGTACATGTACATACTGTACAGGTTATGTCATTAAATTAGAGAGACTTAGGTAATTAAGTGCATTCTATCCTAGGCATCCATGTAACTGCCAGAGACGCCATTTTGAACACGTGCCTTGTAGGGCCCCCATAAAGACCCATATAAATTGTGTATAGTTTTTTTTTACTCATAATTCCTCACAGAAAATGAAAGTAGATGAGCTTCACATCCATTTTCCTACATTTTACCCAAGGATCACAATGGTACAGGTATATATTTCACTCGTCTGTGACCCCTCCTTCATAGCAAGCATTATTTTATTTACATTACACCCCCCTTAAATCTGTATACTTGGCAGAGTATATATAGTTCAGATTCAATCCCCACACTGCAAGATTACTTGCCTCGCGCTAAGGCACTCGGTAATTAGAAATTAATTTCCAAGCCTTTTGGGGCCACAGAAGCCGCCAGAAGCAAACTCAGAGCATGTAGAACTATTCCTAGGGGGTAGCATGCCCATTACAGGCCTGTCCTCTAATACAGAGAGGGTTCCACTATACATGGTCACCATCCCACAAGGTTGGTTGTCTTACATGCACATCACTGCTTCTCCTTTTCAGGGGTACTTTTCCTGGAAAAATAGAATCAAGATACCACTGCACTGGTGAGGCATCTTATTTACATTTTTCCAGGAAAAGTACCATTCAAAAGGGGAAGCTGCTATGTGCATGTAAGACAACCAACCTTGTGGAATGGTAACCATTTATAGTGGAACCCTCTCTACATTAGAGGACACCCCTGAGATGACATATTTCATATCTAAAACACCAGCCAGGTATCTTCACTCCAAAAAATGGTTGTGCTCAGCAGCAGATCAGTCAAGTGTAGCCATGGAATGAGTTAGGCTTCCAGCAACATGTGTAGTACAAAACACTACTATATGCACATTTACACGTACATGTAGCAGTACATGTACATGTAGTAATAACACCATCTGCTTGGAATTTCTGTAGTCGTCCTGTGTCAAAATTGAATATAATTCTGATGTGTATTTTAATCGGGTCACTGCGATAGCGCTGTATCTCTGAAATCTTGTTAAGGGTGGGGCTCATAGGCGCTGTTCAATATCTGATGCGTCTACGCAGCACATATGAGCCCCGCCCCTAACAAAAGATCAGAGGTACAATGCTTAGAATGCGATGCAATCAAAATACTAGTATTCAATTTCTACACAGGACTGCCCCATACATGTCAACTCACACCTCGTCACAACTCTGCCTGTCCCAGCTACTCTATTGAGGGAAGGGGGATGGGGAGGCTTGGCAGACTAATATTGTGTGGCTGCTACGCTTCCCATTTCAGTAGTAAAATACATGTACGTATATGGTCACATTGCATGGCACAGTGCACTGGAATGCAGCTAGACTCTAGATCTGCAATTGACTTACTGCCCCCCACTAATTGCCTCCTCTTCGCAATCACTAGGATTCTTAAGGTGGGCAGCATTCTACATGTAGTACATGTACATGTAGGAGTAATATTGCTAACTGGACTGTGAAATGTGTACCAACATGTAGTGTGAGTGTGTGTGTGTGTGTGTGTGTGTCTGTGTGTATATGTGTGTGTGTGTGTATGACTGTGACTGTGTGTGTGTGTGTGTGTGTGTGTGTGCGTGCATGTATGTGTATGACTGTGACTGTATTTGTGTGTGTGTGTGTTCAAAGCGCTATATCTCTGAACCTCCGGTAAGAGCAGGGCTCATACACGCTGCATAGAAGCATTAATATGTGAGGCTTCTACGTTGCCTGAGACAGTTTTATTCTCGGCTTAATGATTGCTACCACAATGCCCCAGCTGAAATCAATCACTCACCCACCACAGTATCCCATAACATTACACGTTACCTGAGACCTCAGCTCCATAACAGCTATGAAGAGGAAATTGGCACTATTCTGTGCTCACCACAAGAAAGCAATCCACAGGACTCGCAATGCCTGATCGAATTTGCCAAATTACCCTTTGTCTTCCTTTCCTCCCGAATCACTCTACCCCCAGGTGAAGGATGCTCTCTCACGACTCTCAGATCGGATGACAGAAAGATGCATACCACTGGACATCATGACACATCAAGCTGAAATGTTATCTTCTGCGTATCATATTGTACGCTCTAACCTCAGGCTCAGGCTGTACGCTCTAACCTCAGGCTCTGGTGCATGTTTCACTGAGTTACTGGAGTGCCTGGTACATTTTCTCACACGATTTGACTTATTTAATTGTGCGTGGGCAGGGACCGCTCAAAAGACGGTTGCACTTCTCTATCTTCTGCTGGTGACATTGTTTCAGCGCTTAGTCTGTGGTACAAACGGGCTCTGAGGAGTAGTTACAAAGGAAGGCAGCAAATCTGTGCTTGTTGTAACTGAAGCCTGTTTATACCACAAGGTATGAACTAACCTCGCACCCAGGTCTTCCACCATGGCTGTGAGATAAAAAATGTGGGCATGGAAGGCCTGGATACGAGGTTAGCTCCCAAGAAAGTATCCAGGGCTATAATACATACATGTACAATCACAATACATGTACAATCACACCATGTGGTAATTTGACACTTTAGCTTGTAGCCAAAATGCTGCATTAAACTGGGGAATACAAATGGGCTTAACATGTCCATAGGAAGCTACCATAGAGTATCTACATTTTGCAAGTATAGTGACGAGATCGAAATACGCATTGGGATATTTCATTTCTAGACGGGATTGACCTTTACACAAACAGCCCATGTGCTGAGTATTGTTGTACACAACAGTAGTAGCACAGGAGACACATGTACGTATGGATGGGCTGACATGCAGGAGTCACACCACTACAGCATACCGTCACTATGGTGACAATAAGTAGAGCTACAAATACTATACAAGAGTCCACAAGAGAAATGCTATGAATGAGATATGTACATACACTGTACTCCATCACTCTACTCCCAGCCTTACAATGTACATGTATACTCAAGGCTCACTCTAATAGACTCTTTCCACACAAAAAAATGCCATTAGGCTACAAGAGAGATTTCTGTAGCCATGGTATCGAGACTTTTTGCATTTTATGTCCTCTACATGTAGGTATGGAGGCTTCTTTTCAAATTTGAAGCAAATTGGATACTTAGATAAAACTTAAACACACTTTATATAGCCCCCATATGAGAGAGATTAGCACTGGAGGTGCCTCCAGACCTAATCTCACAGACACACACACACGGTCACAATCATACACACACATACACACACAAACACTTACCTTTGGTTGACGTCACTTAGGGTAGAAGGATATACACAGTGAAATATTGCATGCATGTACATGTATGTGCCTCAAAGCTCAAATTACATAGTACATGTATGTCATGCATGATTAACTGCATACCTTCAGTGATTATGCATGCGTACAACTGTAGCTGGTAGGCATTCTGCAGGGGCTTCAAGGTGCTCAGGTGCTCATGCAAAAGGTTTATCTTTTGAAGAGAAATAACATGAAGTTGAAGACCAGACTAACACACACAACGTTAACACTTGCACTGCCAAGTAGTAGCCTCGTCCCCAGGCCACACCCTCCCCCACCTGGGGACGAGGCTAGCGGGGGAGAGCCTGGTAAGTGTATCTTTTCTCACGTGAATGATGTTTAGGGTAGAAAGGGCTTAATTGTGTGTAGGCATGAGCACAGTTGCAGTTCTCCGACACTGAGGAAAGGCAGTGAATTACTGTAACTATACTCAGAGACAGTCTTACTCATTCAATGGCATTTGCATGACAATAGACCTTTTCCACGAAGAATGCCATTAGGGATTTCTGTAGCTATGGCAACAGTATTCATGCCCTGCGGGCATGGATGGCTCCTTTCAAGTTTGAAGTAAATCGGATGTTTAATGGAGTAGATATGACCTCACAAATGTCTACTCATTTTATATGGGCTCATATGGTGTGTGTATGACTGTGTATGTGTGTGTGTGTGTGTTCAAAGCACTATATCTCTGAACCTCCGGTAAGAGCAAGGCTCATACACGCTGCATAGAAGCATTAATATGTGAGGCTTCTACGTAGCCTGAGACAGTTTTGTTCTCGGCTTAATGATTGCTACCACAATGCCCCAGCTGAAATCTATCACTCACCCACCACAGTATCCCATAACACTGCATTGCAACAAAGCCAGACTAACACACACAAACACACATGTACTGTAAGTACAGTCCTTCATACATGTACACCATGTATCGTTTGCATCCAATACAAAATTTGAAAAAGCACACATATCAATTAATATATCAAAATCGTAACACCCCGCGTATATCGATATATTGTCATTTAAAGTGGCCTTACCATTTACATTGCAGCTATACATGTAGTGTGGTACATGCACCCTGGAATGCCCCCCCTCCTGATATTAAATTACAGTACCTGGTGGGGGTAGGTGATACACAGATATGTATGAGCCACACCCCAAAAGCTTAAAAGTTAGATTACTGCGGAATATGATACACAACTGAAAATTGAGAATGTAGAATACAGTGAACATGTAACTAGACGCCCTGGGGCCAGGTCAAGTGTCCTGCCTATAGCACTTCACTGGTATATCGCTGCAGTCCTCATACCGAGGAGTTGCTCGCAGCTGATTATATCTTGCAACTGTGGGTGCAAGATAAAGCAGCCCGTAGCATGCAGCAGCCGATCAAAGAAGCCTAGCGTAGACAAATGTGCCCTTCGTCATGAAATTCCCCCAGGGAAAGGAATAGGCTTTCATGGTAAACAGAAGTAATAAACTACCGTGTTTCGTCTGTGCTTCATAAGAGCATACCTTTGAAGTGCAGTAGAAGTGTTGTGGTGCAAACATACTCTTACCAAAAGAAGCCTCTAATGAAACCCTGTAAATGTAGCCTCCATATACATGTATTTCCAGCTATTTTGTACAGAGGTAAATGGAGAAAAAAGTTGGTACATGTACATGTAAGTAATAGAGCCTGGGAAACATGTTTTGGTGAAGATTTTTTGTCTAATTGTTCCCGTGGTAATGATAATAGTATTAAATTGGAAACCCACACAACACGGTCTCCCTGGCCGAGGATTGTCACTACAGGAGTGGCTGCTTCCCTGTCTGACCTAGCGGTCTGGTAGCTACATGTTTACCTGGCAATGATGATTTCCTCCAGTGGAAGACATTGGACTATCTTATAGACAGCTAAATGCCCACCATACCAACCCTGGCCCCTCCTATAGCTAGCTGCATACATGTACTTCAGATCATTTTCAGCTGATGCCATCACTACATGTTGATTTTGAATTTGGCCAAACTATTATGTCCACCTTCCATACAGAATGTACTAGAGAGGGCCCCCTAGTACATTTCTCTATGGAAATGGGTAAATTTCAGCGATGGATACCTCAGAGATGGAATAAATAACTACATTCAAGTTTGAGACATGTTTTAAGCTCAGCAGAGGTAAGTTTTGGGGGGGGGGGGGGGGGAGATCAGACCAGTCCAACAAATTTCAGTAATTAGTGAGCAATGATGACATCACACAGAAAATATTAGCACTAAGGTTGTGCGTATGGTTTAATTTTGCACCTTATTCATAACTACTAGCTGTTAGTGACAGTCCTCAGCCTGAGAGATTGTGTTAATAGTACTAGACATAATGCATGGCATTGTGGGGGCGAGCCTGAGCGTGCGTACGTGCAGACGGTGTGCTGCATGCTGTTATAGAATTTGGTTTGAGCGAGAGGTTGAGTCAATTTGGAAACGGCAAGTAGCAGAAGGCGGGCCTCTCTCCACACTCCACAATTTCGTAGTGCGATTGTATTTAACCAAAACATTCCAAAACCGGATTAATCACTGTCTAGCCCTTCTTAGCCATGTAAGCACCATAAAAAATAACTTAGATCGACGTACCTTGGCCTATTGGGCCTGCAAACTTCCAGTAGCTTCCATTCTGCTTGCTCATGCCACAAGCGTACTGACGTAATGCGCTTCACATACGTATATATACGTATTGCATAATACGCAAAATTAGGATTTATGGCAGGACGTACGACGACGATATACATACATATATACATATTCCAAATTTCTGCATCAACACGCTAGTGTGGGGCTCGCTCAGGCTCGCCCCAATGAGTTCCAATTAAAGAATATTCCATGTACATGTAGCAAAGCGACACGCACGAGCCTAGGGATAAGACTACTGCGTTACACAGTTTCACCAAAATGTCCGCATGTGACACAAGAGACTCGGGTCGAAATGTGATCTTCACATGACTACGTTAGTAACAACTATTAATAATTACATAGCGACCCCGCCCCTAGCTGTTTAAACCATGCAGCTATAGCTAGCTTAGGCATCCTTCTTGTCGGCCTAAACCTTGAACATGATCGCTTTCGAGTATCAAATTTCGATAACGGGCTGCACGTAGGCAAAATTAATAGTTAATAACTATTACTAATTGTATTTTACAAAATTTCACGTTCAGATAACCGTTAAGTGCTACTATGCAGAGAGCTATAATTACACATGTACATCAAAGAACAACACTTCCTGCACTTCAAAGGGTATGCTCCTGAGAGGAACAGACGAAACACGGTCGTTTATTGCTTCTGTCAGTCTATTTCTTCCTTGGGGAATTTCATGATGAAGGGCACGCTAGTCTACACTATACTAGGCTTCTTTGATCAGGTACTGCATGCAGCAGGCCTCCCGCCCAGGTTGAGCTCACAGCCACATGCAGCTGCAGGATTAAATCGGCTGGGAGCAACCCCTGGGTACGAGGACTGTGTACCGCTAGGAGGGGTCAGGGTTCATGAGGTAGGAGCATGAGGCATTCAGCTATCCATATGATAATCCGTGATCATTCTCAGACAGCTACCAGACAGCTACATGTATAGCTACATGTATAGCTACATGTATAGCCACATGTACATGAATAAGGTCAGTTTAAAAAGACACTCCCACCATAATTGAAACTGTGCCACTAGAAATAATTAAATCTTAATCAGTCTGTCTGTCACTCACAGATGTGAAATCATGCATGACTGCATGAGAATATTCTTACATCATCTAATGGTGCCTGACAGACATCCCTGAGGGTTGCAAGCGACTTACATGTAGCCCCACAGCCTGACAGCCATCCCCAAGGGTTGCAAGCGACTTACATGTAGCCACACAGCCTGACAGACATCCCCAAGGGTTGCAAGCGACTTACATGTAGCCCCACAGCCTGACAGACATCCCCAAGGGTTGCAAGCGACTTACATGTAGCCCCACAGCCTGACAGACATCCCCGAGGGTTGCAAGCGACTTACATGTAGCCCCACAGCCTGACAGACATCCCCGAGGGTTGCAAGCGACTTACATGTAGCCACACAGCCTGACAGCCATCCCCAAGGGTTGCAAGCGACTTACATGTAGCCCCACAGCCTAACAGACATCCCCAAGGGTTGCAAACGACTTACATGTAGCCACACAGCCTGACAGACATCCACAAGGTTTGCAAGCTACTTACATGTAGCCCCACAGCCAGACAGACATCCCCTACTCTGAGCTAAGGCCCTCCCTGTTGTGCTTTCCAATTCACCCCTGGGCCAGCCCCACAACCCACAGAGCATCCTTATTATGGGTGGCCCTTGACAATGAAAAAGTGCCCACATCACAACTGCATTGACCTTAGGGGATGAATCTGCATACTTATTGTCTACTGGGTTTAGTAGCTATATAAAAGCTCGCCTACTTCTCCTCTGCTCAGGAGCTCCAGTAGCTTGGTGAGTAAGACTAGTAATCAGAAGGTCCCGGGTTCAATCCCCAGCTGGGCTCCGATTATTTTCATTGAGAGAGTTTTTTTTACTCTCTCAAGGTGTTTTCTTTTAATCTTAATGATGAATTTGCATATGCACAAGAAATTCTGTGCTTCCTACCCACATAGCTGACTTGTATATACATGTATACACTCGGAGTGCAAAATGTCACTACTTGTACCACTTAAGACCCCTCATCATGAAGGGGGGGGGGAGGGGGAAGGGGGAGGGACAGGGTTAGGGGGCATATCAGGTAAGCACAGATCTGCATGAGTGTGGTACCCTTCCAAAAAAAATTCAAAGCATGTATGTATCAATTTTACAAACTGTTGGGCCTACATGTAATTCAAGATCCTGAAAGCAATCTGGATAAAATGTGGGGTGGTAGCAAAATCTGCTTTATAGGAATGAAGTTAGCAGGCATGTACACATAATCATATCTCTGGAACAGAGAGAGCTGCAGGCTTGGACTTCGAGAAAGGCGAGGTTGAAAGATACTCGTTAATACTACCTAGCTACACAAACATCCATGAATAAATACAAATACATGTACGCTGGATCTGGTCACATGACGAAAATACTACCTACACATTTGTATGGAGCTCTGCTGTAGGTGCATGTATACCCGCAGAAATATATCCCAAAATAACAAATTACTGCTTTTGACAAAGCGTGGGAAGTAACAAATGACTGTGTAGATGGCACTTTCTTAACTACAGAAGCAACAAGATTTAGAGTACAGTACAGAACGCCTGGGGGCATAGTGTTACGTACAGAAGAGCTTCAATTAGAATGAATACGCCAACACCTGATACACAGTACACAATCCCTCAGCTGGAAAGCACAGCACATACACACGCACTTAAGCTTCAGAGAGGATCTCGGTTGGTTCTCTGTATTCATGATGATCGGTTTCTACCAACCAGCTTCACAAAACATATCATCAATGACGACGTTTCAACTACTGGGATGCAGTCTTCATCAGGTCAGACATCCATACAGTGTACATGCAAATACAAAATTACTTCAACTCAAAAGTCCATGCGGAGTGGCTCCACTATTATGGTTAGGTCACTTCAACTTGATGTTTCATTTCACGGGCCCAACCGACCCAAAAATTTCCTGATGCACCTGAAAATAAAAAGATCACACTTGCAGTTTAGCAGCAGTCTAAAGCTGGTCTGCCAGAGTCAGCTTTGCAGCGAAACGGCTGAATGCATACAACATCGATCTTCAAAATCATCTTGCAAGGGATACGGCAGAAATGACGTCATACAAATGATTTCTTTTTTTTTGCTGACTGCCCGACAGACCCTAGCTTGGAGGAAAACGGCCCGTGAAACAAAACATCAAGTTGAAGTGGCCTGAGCAATAACCAAACACCGTATATCCTGCCACTGCTTCCTTGCAGTTACATGTACAAGGTGTAAGACTATTCCATGCCTTGCGAATACAAAGAAGTGGTAGGATATCCCTCGTAATATTCAAGCACCCAGAGAGAATTCATACACCTTTGCACATAGCCGAAGGTGAACCGTTGCCTTCTAGATCCACCAGGCCTCACAGATCTATTAGGCCTCACATACGGGCATCTTGACATTCTTGTGGGGACACAATATCAGGGGCAGTTAATCAACGCACTGCAAGCCTGCTCAAGCAGGTCACACAAACATTGAACTCATATACAATAATTCGTGATAAACAGTAGAGTCTACAATATCACTAATTAGTAGGGGTAGGCTGTAATTATACACTTGACTCAGTAGCTAGAGCTACCTACACCATTCCTCAGTTAGGCTCTACTGGCATACACTGCAGTACTATACACAGCCTACTGTAGATAATACATAATAGCAATTCGACTTCAAAACTCCCTAGTCAACAAATTATACACGCCATATTCTCTATAACCAGAGAATCTTGTATATCTCTCCCAGCTAGACAACACACAGACACTGTCATTCACAGTGTTTAGGGCCACTAACCCGAACAGAAATGCCATCTCCGTAACAGTAGCGCTCGGCGAAACGCCACACCCGGACCATTTAACGCAGTACTGGTCCTTTCCAGGGACTCTCCTTGACCAGAATAGGCGCTCACTCTCTGCTCGAAACAGGACAGACCAGGAATTCGTATTAGTCTCGGAGCTACCTGCATGGCCAGGTCATCGCTTCGCAAAACACTTGGGGGCACGTGAATGATCAGCTGATCTAAACAAGCTACCTGATTGGCTCGATACAGCGCCCACTTTAAAGTGCTGAGTCAGGAGATGTAGATTATAGAGCAGCATCCGAATTCAAGTGTAGATAGTCTAAAGGAAGATGGCGTCTGAAATCGTGTAGAGCTACTATGGCAGCAAGGAGGCTCTCGTCCTCGTCCGCGGAAGCGAGCCCTACTTGCCCTGTTTGCCTGAGAGAACTTGCAAACTGTAAACTGGGAAAACCAGAGAACTGCAGCCACCTGTTTTGTTTCACCTGCCTATTTGAGTGGTCCAAGGTATATAGGGCTGATGGTTGAGGTTCTACGCTGGGTGGGTAGCGTTTAGAAATTCTCTAATTAATGCCCACTGCCTACTAATAATGTTGTTTCACGGGCCTGACTGACTAGAAACGGGCGGAAGAGTGCAGTTTGATGTTGGTCTGATAGCTTCTACACACTTCAGCTCAAGTGCTAATAGACAACACCCTTTTTATAAATTATTAGTGTCTAACAAATTTAATTACATGTACATGTAATTACCACCCACTGGGCAGACAAGGTACCCTTTGTCTCTAGATCTAATGCAGTGGGACTCTCATTGGTTGGCAACCACACCTCTGCCAGGTAACAGGCTACCGTAGTATGCCCTGCTAACGTAGTATGCCCTGCTAACAGGCTGCCATAGAGGTCCCTGTTAGAGTGCCACACATATAGTAGTCTGTGCTACTTAGTATGATCTCTAACGCTGGCAGTGCGCTACAACTTCCAGTCTTAGTCTCAGGTACCCAGACCTGTCGAAAAATTGTAAGAGGGTCTGGGTGATAGGCTGGGGCGGAAGTGTACCGTGCGCCTGGAATGCAGGTGCACTTCCAATTGGCTTAATACATTTCTAACGTGTGTTAATTGGAAAAGTCGCATTTGAATTGCGTTTTAAAAGCTGCTTAGAGTGCTATTGTGTCAGCGCTTCCTCTGACATCAAGGTACAGCCTGGTAAGTGCTAGAGAAATCTACTGAGCTAGCATTAGCAGGGAGGCAATTATGACATTCCGGAGTGTACATTTCCACTGAAGCCTATCGCCCAGACCCTCCTTCTGAGGGTCTGGGTACCCGAGACTATTCCAGTCTGGCCATGATCCATGGTCATTAGGAGTCTATGACTGCCCTGCTAGGAACAATATTGTGGGCAAGTACCTCAGTGTGTTTGGTCTAGCCAGAAGGTTACTCCCAGAGGAGGTTGGAAGGTATCTCGTGTCTGTCAAGACGTTAATAGTGTTCCATGGAGAAGAATACGGAAGTAATGCAAACGTTATACGGTATCTGGCCCAAAGAACGCTTTATATCTCCACAACCTTCGAGGGGTACGGTTGGGTACACCCCCTCAAAAACCTTGGCTTGCGAGTGTGGAACTGGTGCAGAAAGATTCAGCTTGAATACTATGGATTCTCAGTGAACTTGAAAAGCATTTCTTGAAAGTATGGTAGCGGTTTTACAGCTCAGATTCTAACTATTTTACTTTAGAAAACTGCTAAACTTACACAAGATCACTCGCGGCGCGGCTATATTGCATATTGCTCCTCTCTGCTCAAGACTTTTTTGACAGTATAGTGCATGTGATGCCTTCCAACCCCCCTCTGGGTTACTTCCATGGCTTTCTCCCTATCTATCTCGTCACAGACGCCTTTCCCTTTGAGGGTCCAATCAGATTGCAGCTTTTAGTCCTTCCGTAAAGTTGCCATGACGTTAGTTCGATAAATCTGCATACTATCGGTCAGTTCGATGAAGTAGAATGCAAATTTGAAATATACTTGCACCGTATATACAGTGACCAATTACATACGAGATTTATTATCAGCATACGTGGGGTCTGTGACAAGAAAGTTCGTTTAGAATACCAGACATTCTTTCGCCGGGGGCACAAGACTAAGTGGCAATGTCCTTCTTATTCGAGGAATCTATCTGGTAGTGGCTATTAATTGAGAAATCTGTGGGTGGTCCTTCTTATTCAAGGAGTCGGTCATTTCTGCCAGTGACAAGTGCATGAGAATTATTAAGAAGTTATAAACAAAGGGATATCTTGTTCTTCCGATGGCCCTCTCCACGAAGGAACGACTGAATATGATTTTTGTTTTATACGATCCATTACACTGCTGTTTCAGAGTGTGTAGTGCTACATGCCTACTTTGGATGATTGAAACAGGATACTGGGGTAGTACTGCTGGATCAGCAATCCATTCCAGCTGGCATTGGAATGTGCTCCAACATGATATTACAGAATGTTGACCTAAAAATGTGCCATACATTTTTTCATTAATCCCCATTGGACTACCCAAGTATTCTGCTACATGTACATGTACATGTACATGTATGGTAAACATGCTATTTCAGGTTGTATTACAGGGAATTCCCAGAGGAGGTTGCAAGGCATTACGTGTACTAAACTGTCAGATGATGTAATGCAAAAGTCTCTAGCAGAGAGGAGCAATATAGCCGCTCCGCGAGTGATCTTGTGTAAGATACGCAAGTAAAATGGTTAGAATCTGAGCTTTAATTAAAACCGCTACCATACCCCATAGCTTCAAGAAATACTTTTCAAGCTCACTGAGAATCCACAGTATACAAGCTGAATCTTTCTGCATCACGGTTCCACACTCACAAGCAAGCCAATTAAGGTTTTTGAGGGGGTGTACCCAACCGTTCCCTCAAAGGTTGTGGAGATATAATGCATTCTTTAGGCCAGATACCGTATAACTTTTGCATAACTTCCGTATTCTTCTCCATGGAATGCTATTAACTATGTGACGTCTTGACAGACACGTGATGCCTTCCAACCTCCTCTGAGGGAATTCCAGAGTATAAGAATTGGGTGTGTACACTGTAGTAGTCTCACAAGTCAACATTATTGTAGACAAAAGGTACAGGTAAATACATGTACATCTACATGTTCCTTGTAATCACAATTTGTATACATTCTTTCATGTACATGTAAACAATACATCATTGATCAAGTGTTGACGTATTTTTCACAGAATGTGAACACTTGTCCCGTGGACCGTATCAAGTTCAACAACATCGAGGTGCTTACCCACAAGGGAGGCAAATGCATCAACAAGGTACATGTACATGTAGGTACTATGCTAGCTAGTTAACAAGGTAGGCGTAAAGTAAGCACTATATGGTAATATCAGGGTATGTCCACATACATGTAGGTTAGACGCACTACTAAGTTTGGGTAGATAGCTAGAAAATTGTCGTAATATAGCTCGTTATCGGTTAAGACAACTTTACTATGAAGATGTTATACATGTATACTGATATAATATTATGTGCTTGCTTTTTCAGGTGTATGTTATCGATCACACTCTAACAGAAGCCTTGCAAGACCCTAATGAAGTCACATACTGTGAGGTTAGTGGTACATGTATATCACATACATGTACATGCAAGCACCTGAACAGTAATGTAGGGCGTACACGTAGCTTTCCCAGGAAATTTTTGAAATTTACATTGTACGTGCTCTGAAGTTTCTTCTTGTGGCTTCTGGGGCTCCAAAAGGCTCAACATTAGCTGCTAATGAACGACTGAGTATCAAAAAAAATGTCGACTTCCAAATTCTGAGGGGGGGGGGGGCTTAGTATCAGCAGGATGTAACCTTATACTTGTAGATGGATTGCAAGTAGGCGTGGCAAATGACGTGGAGGGCAAATGCGCGAGCTCGCAGGTGCATACATGTAAGTATATAGCTGCAACTGTAAATGTCAGTGAATCTCAGTAGGTCATGTCCTATACATGTAGTTCTCTCTGTTTCAACTGCAATGAAAACGTGCTTGGGCTACATTCACTTGGTCTCTGGAAGTGACATTACGTAATGGACCCTTTACCATTATGATGTAATGGGGGGGGGGAAAGTGAGCACTTCATGGAGAAAGTCCAATTAGTGCTCACTTTTACCCCCATTACATCGTAATGGTAGTGAGTCTATTAGACACACCCTTACTATTTGTTCTTCTACTTTCAAGGTCTGCCATGAGTGCACGAGGGAAGACCGACTGTTGCTCTGTGATGGCTGTGACAAAGGGTGCGTGAGGTCATTACAACAGAACCCCTCTAATCAGGATTCTCTGAAAGGAGGGTCCCTCACTGATTGTAGTCTCGTGCCCAGACCTCGACATGCCCGCCACCAAAGAACGGTCTGGGGACAATGTGCTGCCTGACCTTTATGACCAAAGTAAAATACATGTACAAGTAATGCAGTAGTCTGCAGACGACCACGTGGATGGCTATTGTGGTTCTCTGTCGTTCTGCTGTAGCAGAGGTTCTGTACTGCTTCCGCAACCAAACCATCGATCGAAAACGTCAATTTTAGTCGCTAAGAGCAAGCAATCGTTGGCATCGGCCATTTACTATACTACCGCATGTGGTACTATGAGGTAATTATTTTTTCTAGCTTCATATCATGTACATGTACATGCATGTATGACCAAAGCCGCATGTTCTGTTGTCCGCAGTAGAGGTCTGGGCACGAGACTATGCTGCTTGAGGACACTACTTTTGATCCCTGAAATAATGTAAGGATATTGAATTAGTATAATAGACATTGGAATTACATGTAGTATACATGTAACATTGGAATCAGTATGACATTAGTATAAAATTGGAATTAGTATAGCATTGAAATCAGTATGACATTGGAATCAGTGTGACATCGGAATCAGTATGCCATGACGTGAACTCGTGTGATAAGATGTGGCATAAAATATACACCTTTTCTTGTAATACTACTCCATAGGCTTTGGCAAAAATTTTACCTGGCAAAAATTTTCCAATTATACAGTACATAATGTTGTTATTGTTAATAATTTATTTCCCATCTACATGTGTTCAGGTTCCACATGGAGTGTCTCCGCCCCCCTCTCAGCGAGCTCCCGGCCGGGGATTGGTACTGTCCTGTGTGTGAGCCCATCGTGATGGCACAGCACTTCACTGCAGAAGAGTCGTACAACTCTACTCTCGTCGTCAACTCTATCTCCTGTGATAGCGACTCTGAGGATGAATCAAGTTTCGAACCCTTGAGGAAAACTCGCAGATTGAGAACCCAGTTCCATGCACTCCAGACTAGCAGTAGTTCGGAATCAGAATCGGAACGAGGAGAAGAGGACGATTTAGATTCCGGTCCACGTGCCACTCGTTCTGGCTATAAACGATGCAACCGGTTACAGATCTCGTCTGAAGAAAGCAGTGAGAGTGAGAGCGACAAAGGGGATGACCCTTTAATTAGCCACTTGTCCGCTATGAGGAAAAGAAAGAGGCAGCTGAGGATGAACCCACAGAGAACTATTTTAGAGAGCGATGGAGACAGCAGTAGCGGTGTTCTTGCTCACCCTGCTGTGGCCATTCAGGATCCTTGCTGCTCGAGACATCTCACGGCCAATCTACCAAAGACGAGTAACCACCACAGCGAAAACGGCGAGATTTCTGGCTACACTAGTGACGAGAGCATGCGAGAAGTTGCTGAGGAAACCGATGTGGAGGCCATGGAAGACAAACCTCCTCGGTACAGGAACTGCACGAGGAACAGAGCCTCCAGGAAGGCGTATAACACTCGTAGCTCTGTCGTGGAGGAGACGCAACCCACGGTGTTACTCTCTGAGCCCGGGGAACCGAGGAACTCAATGTCCCGTTCTGAGCACTCCACTTCTTCAGGGAGACCCAGTAAGCCAGAGAAAACAGCAAGGAGGAGGAAAACGACCGCGTCTCATGGGAAGAATCAGGAGCAGTTCATTGTCTCTAGTGATCACACCGATGATGATGGCGCCTCAATCCACTCTGGTTACTGCTCTTCCGGAAGCGGTAGAAACTCGTCCCACTCTTTCGATCGCTCGTTGTCGATGATACTGCACCGGACTGATTCCGAGAGTGAGTATGTCCCAGACGAAACACCCTTCGCCGGTAGTCCCTCCCCGAAAAAGATAGCACTCAGACCGAGAGACATGCAAGGAAATGTGGCGAACAGCCGAATGCCGCTGCTTGAAGGCCTTTCGAACCATTTTGAAGAGTACGTTACTGATGAAACTAGTAACCAAACCTACAGTCAGTGTGTTAGAAGGAAGCACACCTCAAACAGCCGAAAGATAGCACTGAGGCCGAGAGACATGCGAGGAAATGTGGCGAACAGCAGAATGCCGTTGCTTGACGGCCTTCCTGGTGATTTCGAAGAACGTATCACTGATGACAAAATCTACAGTCCATGTGTTAGAAGAAAACCGGCTTCAAAACGCCGCAGAAAGAAGAACTCGAAAGGAAAGAAATCGAGAACTTCGAGTGCTGCTAAGGGCAAGGGAAAAGGGAGTCTTAGCAGGGCCAAAGGAAAGCAAAGAAGAAGAAGAAGAAAACGGAGAAAAATAAGAATCAAGAAACCAGATCCGTTTGCGATCACGTCTCCAATCCGCACAAGAGCGCGGACGGCTGCAACTCATACCCCCAGGGGATCCCTCTTCAGAAGGGCTGTCATTGAATCCCACCAACATGAGAACATGAACGAGGGTCTTGAGCGAGCACGGGCTGTGTTAAATACGAAGCATCACAAGGAGTCGCTGCAGAATACCCCTTTTCGAAGTGGTATCACGGATATGTTTGGATCGACGTCTGCTTCCAGGGTCATCACAACCCCTCGGTCTGGTTTTCAAGGTTCGTGTTCGTCTCCGACAAAGAAGAGCGATCCTAGACACTCGAAAGCAGCCGCTGATTCCACCCCGCTTTCTTACGGTCGTCTAGTTGGCAGACTTACATGTAGGAAGCAAGGCAGAGCTAGCCAGAGTGGGACAGCCGATGAGGTCACGAGAAGAATCCCTTTAAAGAGGAAGCTCTCAATGGAGAGCAGTGGTCTCCTACCTCCTGCAACTGCTGAGAAGCTTGAAGAGAAATTGTCACAATCGTATGTGAGGACTACGTGAACACCTTAGCAGTCCTTTAGAGAAAAAGATTAATGAAGTAAAGCCCCCTCATGTTTAAATTTCGTCATCTGGTTTGTCAGCTTCATTATATCTTGACATGTTCCTGGTGGGCCCATAATGGCTGAAATTACTGCATCTGCTCTTTTCTCTCCCTTCCAGGGGCAGTGTTGATCTGCTGGGGGGCATATGCCAAGGCCTGGATGACCTGCACAATAGGAATAACATCATCAGAAGAGATGGCACCATACAGCCCATCAGTAAGCCAGAATGAATCCTGTCCAGTCTTCTAATCCAGTCCAGTGATTGTAGACTGCCGCTCCAGTAGCTCAGTGGGTGAGAGCATCTGACTATCGTGTACGGAAGAATTGGCATTACATCATGGCAAGCTTTGTATGGCTATACAATGTAGTAGCACTTGCCGGTAAGACCAATGTACAAGAAACAAAATTACGGTGGGCGAGACGGTCATTTCTCGTTTGTTGTCACTGTTCACCGCTAATTAAGTGATTCAACCCCCGGGGCTAAGCGATTCGACCCCTGGGGCCTAAACGATTGGCCTAAGCGATTGGCCAAGAGGATTGCACTAATTATTATAAGTGACCTATTGCCCTCATAATTATTATGACGTAAGCAAGCTTTCAGTAACCCGAGCACTCCTCTGAGTAATATGGCCGATTTGGGAGCTCCATGTCTTAGGAAATTTCCTCCCCTGGAGCCTCTTAATGAGGAAATTTCCTCCCCCTGGAACATTTGTCTTAGGAATTAGGAAATTTACTCCCCCTGGAGAAATGACCATCTCGGCCACCGTACAAAATTGACATTTCATATCTTAAACCAGATGGATTTTTTTATATACCTGATGCATATCTCCAAGACAGATGAACCTACTGCATTCAAATGAGAGATCGATTTTGCATAACATTTCAGGTGCTCACTAGTGCATACATGGCAGAGGGCCTTGTGGGAATCAAGTTGCATTACACTACTCAGCTGACCGTTCAGCCACCCTGTGGCTTTAAGAACGGCAATTATCACTTTCCTGCTGCTGAATCAGCCTTAGGCTAAGCGTTGCACACATACATGTACATGTACATATAAACACGGAGTCTCCATGCAGCCAGTGTACATGCAACATGCTTATTTGCCTCGCTTCCCACTCAGAAATTATGCATAAGTCATGTTGATGACATCAGAAGTCTACTTAGAAATCTGTTCACTTCTGTACTCTTGCAGGAGGTGATAACTCAGACGCTTCTCCACAGAAGTCCTCCTCTGCTCAAGATGGCTCCGATACTTCTCCACAGAAGTCCTCCTCTGCTCCTCTGCCAGTGAGTGCAACAGTTCACGGGAGGTGGAGTTCAGAGGGAAACACTTCGGAGCATTCCGATGACATGGAGGTGACACAGATGCCCAGGAGCCACACGCACCGTAGCAAGAACAGGCACCACCACCCAGCGAGTGAACTAACACAGAGAGTCTTACGGGATCACAATTCTTCTGCAAACACGTCAGATGAAGCTAGTACTGCTACTGCACCCAAGCTAAAACTCCAAGCGAATCCGCTCAGCAATCAAAATACTCATTGTTCCCATGCCTATACCAGTAGATCACTTACTGATAGCGGTTATTCTACTGGTCCAAAGCTGGTTGGAAACGACTGTAGACTGCCAGTACCAGTTAAGTGCAGTCGTGATGTCATTACAGGGCGTAACAAGGCACAAAGTGGCGATGGAGCCTCTAGCAGTGAGGAGTCGTCAGAGGGGACAGTGACGCAGCTGGACAGAGGCAGATGCACTTTTCCAACTGCAGAGGAAGCCGAGAGAACGGTGAGGATTGCTCTGAAGGACTACTACAGACGAGGCGAGATCACTGAGCGAGAGTATCGCAGGATTCTTCAGAGAGCAACTAAGAAGGTGAGTCTAATGAAACCTCCAATTATAACTATGTAGTCTCGTTGCCATGCCCCCTCAAAAATGGGGGAGAGTCTGGTATTTTTTCTTACGAAAGTGACATCAGGAGCCCATAACCCAAAGGGAAGGAGCGTTAAAAGTAGTAATTTCACCTGTTGTCGAATGGCACCTACAAGACAGCTCCTTACATGGAATGCCTGGGTTTACTACTCCAAGTGCTAAGTATCACTTATAAGGACCTGTGGTATAGTGCTAGGTGGAATCAGCATACATACAGAAATTTAATGCTCCTTCCCTTTGGGTTATGGGCTCCTGGTGACGTTCATGGTAGGTAGAAAAGACTTAATTTTGCATAGGCGAGCACAGTTGTAGTTCTCAGACACCGAGCTGGGAAAGACAGTACTTGTTCATGTAGCTGATCTTTAGGGCCCCTTGGTGCCACAGACTGAGTGCTGAAGTAGTGTCACGTACATGTAGAGAAGTGTAACCATCCTTCAATTGGTCCCCGTCTATAGTAAGTTGAGGAAAAGATACCAGGCTATGCAGCCTAATAGCTAGTTAACTCGAAGCAAAAGCTGCCCTCGTTTGTACAATCGCTACTATGCTACTATGTAAACACGAATGTGTATCTCTATCCATTGAGGCCTCAGGGATAAAAGTAGGCAGTACATGTACATACATGTAAGTGGAGAAAGTACAAGAGAACATGTGCTTTGATGTACATGCTTGTTTGCTTGTCATTGTGCTTCAAGCAGGCCAAGCCAGCGCTAGCACTTTACCCCCCATTACGGATAAAGGTCTACCCGGTATTGTACATGTTGAGCCATTTCAAGAGCCTGGCTATGGTAAAATGCATGGTGGCTGCTTCATGTGTGAATTTGGCACCATTAGTCGAATTGCCTTTCTCTCCTCTTCACATGCACCCAGGTTGAGTCAGGGCCCATCATCCCGGATCGTATTCATAAGCTGATCAGAGATTATGTGGAGGGCTATCAGGAGAGTAGACGGACTACCAGGTCATTGCGCATCAGACCCTCCCTTCCACTAATGCAGTAATGTGATTTCTGTCTTTGTGCTATTAGTTATTGTGTAAATGTTTCTTCCCCCGCTGTACAGTATACAATCATTCATACTAGTGCTGCACACCTACATGTGGTCTCGTCATCTTTTAAGCTGGTTTGGAAGACGTAGCCGTGTTCCCAGTCTCTCCCTCCAGCTTTCCTACTGCTGGCTAGTCTCGTTCCCAGCTGACTTTTCGCCCTCCGTCGGGAAAAGTACGGCTGGGAACGAGACTAACTGCTGGCGGGTCTCACTCCAGTTTTTGTACTGTAAGCAATGAAAACTGGAGGGAGAGACTCAAAATTAGGTTCAGTGTTGCAGTAAAGGCTCGCGAGAGGCGTCGCGCGCGAGGGTGTGGTCTATCCGTCAGCTCCACCCACTAGACCACGCGAGTGTATTTGTGAGTGGACCGGTACATACACTACACCATTGATCCATGGCTACCCTCAGTGAAAAGGAAAGGCAGCTGGAAACCGAGATGCCAGCTGCAGCAGCCGTGCCAGAGGAAAAGGGCGGCTTCGAGGTCGAGTTCGTAGAACGTCCTCCCGAGTCGTTACTCCAGTCTGAGTGTCCTGTGTGCCTCCTGGTACTTCGTGAGCCCTATCAGGTCACTTGCTGTGGCTACAGCTACTGCCAAGTGTGTATCGAGCAGGTCCAAGCCGACAAGAATCCGTGTCCGATGTGTACGCACTCTGAATTTACGGTATTTCCGAATAAGGGACTGAAGCGATCTCTCTACAGTGTGTCTGTTCACTGTGCTTACAGAGGAGAGGGCTGCAGCTGGGAGGGTGAGCTTCTGAATCTTGAAAAGCACTTGAATGAAAATCCCAAAGCGGGTGGCGAGCACCTGCTCGTTGGCTGCGAATTTGTCAAGATCAAGTGCGTTCACTGTTTGAAGCCTTTCCATCGCCACTGTATTACGACTCATCAGCTTGAAGAGTGCCCCCAGCGACCTTTCCGCTGCGGCTACTGCCATAGATATGAGTCTCACTACAAAGACATTATGACCGATCACAAGCTGACGTGTGCATTCTACCCGATACCCTGTCCAAACGAGTGTGGCATGCATCCCGAACGTCAAAACCTTGAACATCACGTAGCTGAAGACTGCCCCTTCTCTGTAATGAACTGTGACTTCTGCTACGCTGGTTGCAAGGTGCGGCTCCCTCGCAAAGATATGACAGTCCACTTAGCCGAGAAATTAGTGGCCCACATGTCCCTCATGGCAGCCCATAGCAAAGCGAAGATCGCTGAAAGGGACCAAGAGATTGCACAGCTACGAGAAGAGTTAAGAGACAACCAGCAGAAAACGGACGAACTTCAGAAAGAGAACCAGGCACTGAAGAATACCCTATCAGAGAAGAGTGACGACCTTGCGCAGCTAAAAAGTGTGTTTTCTCAGGAGATGGCAGCCTTCAATCACAAAATGATGCCTCAGTTTCCCGTGGAATTCACCATGACCGATTTCAACCAGCGAGTATCCCAGCGTGATGAATGGCACAGCGAGCCCTTCTACACCCACCCACAGGGGTACAAGATGTGCCTCAAGGTGCGTACGGTTCTCGAGGCCAACAGTTCACAGTTTTCCTTTGGTGCTTGTCTGATGCGTGGAGAGTTTGACCGTTTCCTCCGCTGGCCTTTCCAGGGGGCCGTCACCATCCAGCTGATGAACCAACTCCAAGATTCGAATCACTTCAGAACCACGCTGTTTTTTATTGGACCGTCCACGGTTGTTGGCAGAGTGACCAGCGGAGAAATAGCGCAAAGGGGGCGCGGAGAAAACATATCTTATAACAACCTGGAATACCAACTGGCTAGACACTGCATGTATCTCAAAGACAACTGCCTGCGCTTTCAGGTGATCCACGTCACAAACATGGACTGGTCTCTGCTCGAAAAACAGTGCGTTACATTTGAGCCACGAGTCCTTGTGCCGCCTATTGAGTTCTCCATGAAGGACTACGAACAACACAAGAAAGATGACACTACCTGGATCTCTCCCTCCTTCTACTCCCATTCACAAGGCTACAGAATGTGCCTAAGTGTTGATGCTAATGGCTACTACCTTCCCATAGGCTTAGGCAGTAGTAAGCACCGCACGCACGTCTCTGTGTTCATCCACGTGATGCAAGGCGAGTACGATAGCCAGCTTAAGTGGCCGTTTCGAGGTGTCGTCACGATCCAGCTGTTAAACCAGCTTGATAACAAGGATCATCACGAGGAGGGTATCCGTTTCAGAGACAGTACTCCCGACGATAACGCCGGGAGAGTGACGAGTGGCGAGAGAGGCAAGGGATGGGGACACCAGTTCATAGCTCATCGCGAACTGTCCTGCAACCAAACCAAGAACACGCAGTACTTGATGGACGACTGCCTTCATTTCCGAGTAAGTAAAGTCGTAGTTAAAAAGTGATTGTACTTTATCACCTCTTCATAGCTCTTTGTACCACAAATTTGTGTACACACAATGTGCATGTACTGATCAAATATTTCTGTGCGCATTGGGCAAGCCACCAGATTCTGTTGTTGTTTTTTATTTATGCACTTGCAATGTGTTTAGCCAATCATTATGTGGCGTCCCACTATATAGCCTCGTTCCTCCCAACTGTTTTTCCCAAGCAACAAAATTTTTTAGGAGTGGAGGCTAGGAATTAGGCTACATAGCCTCCTACTATCCTGTGATATATGATCCTATACGATGTACACGTATGGCTATGCTAAAACTGTGGCTGCATGTCAGCGGTACCGGTGGTTGCATGCTAAAGCCTTTCATGCATGGATATTGCTGGTTGCTTTCTGAAGCATCTTCCCTATTAGAAATTGACTTGAATTCGTAACATAGGCCATTGTAGCTACTTGCATGGCAGTCATGACAGTAATGTTTGCTGCTGTTTTCTTTCTGTGGATGCCATCACTTGCAGGTCAAATAATATTATTATAGGTCCCAATAACTTTTAATTAACCTGCTGAGTTTCAGTTACTACAATGTTATGCTGCTGAGGAATTCCCAATGTTTATCTGAACTGAAGTATGGTCTAGTTAAGCCTCAGCAGGAAATATGAAGGTGGCTGTGCACACTCGGAATTACAAACTGGATTCCATTTTTCGGCAAATCTAGAGCTGAACATCCGTAGGTGACATTTGCCTGCATCTGAATGCTAATAACTGTGGCTCCCACTAGAAGGAACAGCTCTACAACTACCACAAGCAAGTTGGTAACTTCCTTGCGGTAGTTGTAGGCCTGTTCCTACTAGTAAAACAAGTCTCCTCTGTAGCCTTTTTATGATATCTGCGTGTATGCAGACAAACAGTACCATTTCACTTCATATAAACCATAAGTTGAGAACTTCTTTCAGATACTTCTGAAGCATTTTGTACTAGAATGTTTAGTGTTTTATAATAATAATAGTCGTCAAAAGTGAGACATTCAAACTCTATATAGCTAGTTAATACTAGATTCGTTTCACTAGTAGGAACAGCTCTACAACTACCACAGGGAAGTTGCCAAGTTCCACATAGCAGTCAATTTGTACTACAACTACATGGAGTGGGTACTCAACTTACCTGATGCTCCTAACAACACTCGTGGGTGATCTACACTTATATACAATAATATGGCAGACAGTAGTCCATAGCAAGGCAAATATTATCAAGGTTCTAAATCACAACACAATAATTGTTATGCAGCGAATTTAGTATAAAACAGCAGAAAACCATAGAACTACAGCAATGCTAATGCACATCTACGACTACAGTATGACACATGCACTATATATTACAGCTCTATTAGCTAAACAAATTCAACCTTGCAGCAGTTGGATAGAGTTAGAGATAATCAGCGACATTGCGAGGCATCTCCCTGATCTCGGTACTGTAGAAGGTCTCAATGGCTTTCAGTGCTCTTGTCTCTTCACTGGAGATGAGGTTGATGGCAAGCCCTTTGCGACCAAACCTTCCACAGCGACCAATCCTGCAGTAGGTAAATACAAGACTATAGTCAGTCATGATTCGGTTCCTCAGTGGGGAAAATGCCTAACTAGTATTCAAAAGGGGTTATTGGCTATTGCACACACGAATATTAATCATAAGACATAATATAAACAGGTCAGGTGCCCACTCATAGTATCCAGCATTCATTGTGACCCAGCACCTACTGTGGTTCAGTTACCTCCATCAAGTAGCTAGACTCTAGCCGCTTGTAGCTCACGGACTGTTCCAGTGTCAGTCTCAGGAGGGAGTAAGATACCCAATATGTGTAGTGGATGGCTTCATGCAATACTTCAAGTAAGCCTTAGCTACTGCTACAAAAGGTACAATATTAAGATACTGACTCTCTGACCTGTGGATGTAGTTCTCTTTGTCTCTGGGCAGGTCCACATTGCAGACCACTGACACATGCTGCACGTCAATGCCCCTTGCCAGCAGGTCAGTGGCAATCAGCACTCGGGAGGCACCCTGACGAAATTCCTACATAGAATAGTTATATTATATAAATTAACAGCCTGATTCCATGCCAGCCTTCAACTATACAAGCATGTGCTATATGCTAAATCGGAATTACTGAGACAGTAAAGAACCCTCCCTGAAATAAATCAAGCCCGGCTGAGGATTGAACTCAATACTGGTCAGATGCTTTGAACCCTGAGTAGATTAGTGGTAAGGTAGCTTTACTGAACCTCCTATAGCAACAATTCCAACTGAAATTGCTCTCAAGATCGATGCACATTACACCCACCTGAGCTTCTAAGCACACAAACCTTCATGATCCTCTTTCGCTCCTCTGGGAGCTGTTCACCATGGATAGCTGACACTGTGTGGCTCTCTGCCCTCATGTGTTCAGCCAGGGCCTCCACCTGTGAAAGTGAACCAAATGCTAGCTTTTGCACTGAAGCAGAACTTATATATAACTGAGTTAGCATCATCCCTAGGCCTAAGGATAAGGATAATGAAGAACTAGTCTGAAATACAGTGGGATCCCTCTTGAGTGGACACCAATGGGACCTACCTTTTAGTTTATTATAGGGAGGTGTCATTATCTCAAGAGTTCTTATAGTGAATGGACCTAAGGCTTTGGTAAGTATCCTTTATGGGTAGCTAGATGGAGTGTTCTTTAACAGAGGTTCCACTGTAACACTTTGATTCTCACATATACACATGTACTTTTTAGAGTATGCACAATTATGACAGATAGTGTGAAAGTCTCATTCCCAGACTCCACTCTGTAACTTGTTGTAAACCAAACACGCACAAAAAAGCTGCGGAATGGAGACTGGGAACGAGGCTGGCAATACCTTTCGCTTGGTATTACAGAAGACAATGGACTGGGTGATGGACAAGGTCTGTAAAGGAGAAGGACTTCAATAAATACACTATAGACAACACTTGGAAAAAATATACAGTGGTCAGACCTCTCAACTTGCACTGTTGTGTGATGTGGGCGTGGCCATCAGTGTTTCTACTGAGTGGGCGATTCTACCACCCATGCGCAAAAGACATGAAGATTTTGCTATTACTTATTCTCATGAGGCTATTTGGCTACCCGGAAATCACTGATATCAGAGACCCTGCCCCATCACCAATTAAGACGTGACATCTGTGAGCGGCATTGTGATTTGAAATTATTCAGCGAAAATTTCCTTCCTGGGGGATTAAAACCTTCACTGTACAATAGCTACTACTTTTTAGGTGCCAAATTATGACCATTAAGCATTCTCAGGACGGACTAAAGCCTTCTTCCGTATGATTGAGTAGGTCTGTCGTGAGAGTATGAGACTGGGGTTGATATCGTGCGACACACGACCGGATCACGTGAGTTGAGAGGTCTGGGTGGTGGTACTATTATTATATGTATTTACAGGGTACCCTTGTCTCCGTGCAGGCTCCACTCCCCAGCTTTTTCGCAATTAAAATTACCGTGAAAAAGACGGGTAGTGGTTTACACTGTGCAAAAGAAATACTCGGCAGTGGAGTCTGCATGGGAATGAGCTAGGGTATGCATATTCAAGACTTATTGAGAATCTACAGTGAGAACCCCCTCAAATCGGTTCTCTGAAATATGAGCACCCCCAGGTATTGGAACTGGTCGCAATAGACCTTTATCCCATTGGGGGGTAAAAGTAGGTACTAAATGGAGAAAATACAAGAGAACACGTGCTTTGGTGCAACATGCTTGTTTCCTTGTATTTTCTGTACTTCATAATACATCACGGATAAAGGTTGTCTGCAAAAGAGGGGTTCCACTGTTATAAAATCTTATATTCACTACTAATGCATGGTCTATGCATGTTAATATATGACAGAGTTAACCTCATAAATGTCGCAGAGGGTGTCAAACTTGAAGTTCTCTCTCTCCACGTTGACATAGAACTGCCGGATGCCCTCCAGTGGTACCTCCTCCTCCTTCACAAGGATCTTCACTGGATCGCACATGAACTTTCCCGTCATCTGCAGCCAATGCATTTGAATGGGCATGAAAGGGCTAGCTAGCTTAGACAAATGACGCTCCTTTTAAATTGAAGGTACGTAGTTTGAGTCACCAAGGTTGCTATCATGGATGCTTTAACTAATTGAGCCATATAGTCTGCATCACATACAACTTGCAATGTTAAAGTTACTGTTAAAAGAGTATGTACAGATACCAGCATAATATGGTTTACCTGTAAAACCTCAGGTGGAAGTGTAGCTGAGACTGTGATGGCCTGTAGATCCCTGCTGGGCAATGTCATGAAGATATCCCTCACCTGGAGTCGAGGACGTAGTATGTGATAACAATATCATACATCTTTCCCTATATAACAACCACATAGTATCCACTCCTGTATCTTGTGCTGCAGATTTCTACATAAGTATACCTGTGTCATGCATGCTATATCTCCATTGCTAAAGCATAGTGCATGCACACCGTATTTATGGAGTACCGTACTCCATACATATTAAAATGACTGTAATCCCACATGATGCAACATTGATAGCTAGCCTTTCTCCCATGGCCTATAGCTTCTTTTTTTTTACACGTTGTAATGGGAAAGCTGTGAAGTGGAGATGTTGATACACCATCAGAATATTGGTGTAGCTATAGCCTACCCACACAATCAACAGCTACTGATTTGAATATAGAAAGGAGCACCTGGTCTTCGAATCCCCTGGAGAGCATGACATCAACTTCATCTAGCACTAGGGTCTTGATGTGTCGAGTGTCCAGTGCTTGGCTTGAGATCATATGCTTCACTCGTCCCGGGGTGCCTGCAGGCAGAAGAGGCAGAATGCTATTCATTTCCATAGCACAAAAACATGTGATTTAATATGCTACAGCTCCCGAAAATAAAGTGCAATTATTATAAAACGTGTTGCTGCACATCTGTGCAATTATCTATAGGCATAAATTAAACGCACTAGCAGTTAAATACTAGGGATATAATATTGTCATATCTTACCAATGACAACATGCACTCCAGCGCTCAGCTTCCTAGCCATCTCGGCGACACTCTCTCCCCCGACCACCAGGTACGCCTGAACATCCAGGTAGTCTCCGAGGGCCAACAGAACAGTATAAGTCTGCCGAGCCAGCTCACGGGTTGGGGCAAGGACCAAGGCCTGCAGCGTGCAAAAGAAAGGAAATATAGCAGAGGAAAAATAAGGCAATAGTCTATGCGCACGCCGCTTTTCGTGAGGGGCGCGCGCGCGAGACTAACGTCACATGCAGTCTGACCTGGCAGTAAGATTTTGAGAGATCCAGTTGTTCAATAATCCCAACGGAGAAGGTGGCTGTCTTTCCAGTGCCCGACTGTGCCTGCGCGATCACATCCCGTCCGCTGCAGCATGGTACAATTCCTCGCTGTTGGATTGCGGACGGCTTCTCGTAACCGTACGCATAAATGCCGCGCAGTAACCCTTCCTGTAGGCCCATATCGTCAAAGGTGGCGTGTGCTTTGGGTTCTTCATCGCCGGTGTCTTTTTTCGGGACCTCTCGGTTTGCGGTGGCAAGCGAGCGGGTAGAAGGACGGGAAGTGGGTGGGGCTGCTTGGTTATCGTGCAGTTGCTCTTTTGCGCGATCACAGTCACCAGAAATTCCTTCTTCTTCCCACAGATTTGCTTTGGTAATTGTTTTGTCGTGGTTTCTTTGCATTGTAGATGATACGAATGGCGAATATGCGGCTCCATCGCGTTTTAAGCAGTGAGGGGTATTGCGAAATGTGTGCATTGCGAAACACCGCCGCGTAATGATTTAAACTGCGCATGCGTATAGATTGCGTAATGGCGTCAATCGAACACGTCATCGGGCGGTACATCCCCAAATATATATTATTTATGCTCGAGTGAGTAGTTTTGAGCTGAGGTACCTGCTGTTGGGTAGTAGCGGAAAATGGTGGTCCTGAGTCCCAGTTGCGCCGACGTGGTCTTCGTCGTCGACTCTTCCGCGGCATTGAGCGGGATCTTGCCGCACCTGCTCAAGGAATACGTCCTTCCGTGCATAGAGTGAGTTAGCTGCCGGTTTTCTTTCAGGTAGCTAGCCAACAACTCGCACTGTTAGTAACAGTATACCAGTAGATTATCAGCAGTGCAAGCGAGTAGTAAAAAATGATTTGTAGTGTACTATTATATGGAAACCTGGTGGGTGTGGTAGTGGGCGGGGCGCATTAGTGCCCGCTACACAGTCATCTTGTAGTTCGTCGATAAAACGTTTACAACGCTGTGAATATACTAATAGGTGGGTGAATCATTAATTAGGCTACGTAAATTACGTTATTACTTTTTTTGTCCACTTCCATCCAAGAAAAGAAGCTGGCAGGTGGTCAGTATTGCCTCTAGCGCATAAAAATCTTCAGAAAGAAGTTAACGTGGCTTGTAGATTAACTATTTTTTCTAAAGAGAAGGACAGCTATGCCTGAATGAACGCATTACCTCCGTGGCACGATGGAGATGTGTGTAGTCTCAGGTATGGCAACGTCAGTAGCTGCCTTGGACTGCAAAGTAGTACCACTTCAGTAGCTTCTTTTAGCAGTAAAAAGCCTCCGAAATAGCTAATACAAGCAACTTTCGTTAGTAAAACTGCTAGTTATAAGCCTTTGACATTAATGAGACCTTAATGTGTAGAGGCTTGCCTTGCCCGCTTCAGTAGCTTCTTTTAGATAGCCTCCGAAATAGCTAATACAAGCAACTTTCGTTAGTAAAACTGCCTTTGACATTAATGAGACCTTAATGTGTAGAGGTTTGCCTTGCCCGCTTCAGTAGCTTCTTTTAGATAGTTAGCGGTGAAAAGCCTCCAATCCGAAATAGCTAATTCAAGTAACTTTTGTTAGTAAACTGCTAGTTGTAAGCCTACACACAGTAAATCAATTTAATTTGTCATGTGAGACCTTAATGTGTAAAGGCCTGCCTTGGCTCAGCCTCCGAAATAGCTAATACAAGCAACTTTCGTTAGTAAAAACTGCTAGTTATAAGCCTTTAACATTAATGAGACCTTAATGCGTAAAGATCTGCCTTGCCCATCCTCCTCTGAACTGGCCTTGTTGCGTGTACCAAACTCTTGAAGGTCAAAAATTCCAACCACAGAGAGAGCGCTGCTTCATTCTCAGCGCCAGTCCATGGAATACGGCCTCCATGGATACCCAGGTCGGTAAAATTGACAAGATGCGTTGGTACTCCACAGAAAGTGTGTGCTGAACTAATTGTTGGCTTCTGAGCAAGTGATGATTGATGTAGCAGGATGCGGGCACCCTGGAGGCATGCGGGTGGGGACGAGAAACTATTATGTGGCCTTAGGCTTGATGGATCAAAGCAGTTGGTGCCTTCCATATAAGGAACGCTCTGAGCACTGAGGCTTCACAGTTTTGGAAAGATTGTGCAAATCCTCTGCTTGTTGAGTGAAGTGTCGTGTGATATATTGGAGTGTTGAAGACTGAAACTCCTGCGTGTGGTGGGTTACAAATCTCATATACAATTTCAGTGATATGTATATCCTTTGCTTGAAGATGTTGTAATGGCGAATGTGGCTTCTAATCAATTTAACGAAGCTGTGACAGAATGAAAATCAGCTGTGCATTTTGTCCTAGTCTTTTTGACGGGCTTGTGTGTACGGGGTGCATTAGTCTCACTAGACAATGGGCATGTTTAGAGGGTCTGGGAACGAGACTAATTTTGAACATGAGTTAATCGAAGGCTGTGTACAACAGCAGGTCAGACCAAGCTAAATGTGGCTGTAGGAACAAAAGCAATTTCACGTATCCCTACCTTGCACAAAACATGATATAGTAGAGATATAGTTCTCTCTACTCTCTATTCACCGATAATGCTGCACCTCCAGCTAGCTGCCTGCTTGCTCTCCGCCCCCCCCCCCCCCCCCCCCCTCAACTTAAAATCTTTTTTTTAGTATTCCGTAATTTTGCCACTGATGTCATCAGCGCATGATTAGTTAATAATTTGCCAACTTTTAAACTTTCACCCAAAATGATACAAAGATGCTACATAAGAGATACTTGATATACATCAGTGAGAATATGTCCATTTCCCATCGAGAAGGTACTGTGGAGGGGGGGGGGGGGGGGGAGAAGTTGTCTCTCCCCCCAAATACATTCTCTATGGAAATTTGAGTGATTTGTACCTCAGAGATGGAAAATAAGTTGCTCTTTCATACAGAGGGGGGGAGGGGGACCTGTGATCTCCCCCCCTCCCCTCCCCCCCACCCCCACGCCAGAATTTTCAATTTCATATTGTATTAATACTGTAGTTAATTTTCATGTTCAGGGCCCAGAGGCAACCTTAGGGCCCAGAGGCAACCTCAGGGCCCAGAGGCAACCTTAGAGCCCAGAGGCAACCTTAGAGCCCAGAGGCAACCTTAGGGCCCAGAGGCAACCTTAGAGCATGTAAAATTTCAGAAACTTTTCTGGGGGAGCATACCCCTTGCCCCCTAAGAGGTGTGGCTTGCACTCATTTACATTTCTATTGTCTTCCCCACCCCCACCAAAACACCCCCCTATGAAGCCCTGCACAGCTGTTTAGCTTTCACTATTTTTTATCTTTTTCTGTAGGTACTTCAGTGGAGACCTCCACTCCCAGTCCCCCCTGTCTCTGGGCCTGCAGGTAGAGTGATGAATAGTGTAATTACCTTGTGTGTTTCCTGCCCAGGTGGCATTCCAGAATTTGGTTGCTAATCCCCCTGGAGCTAATCCAGGAAGTGTGCTGATAATGGGAACTGTTCTTATGTAAACAGCAGTCTTACAAAAATTCTCTTTGTTTGTGTGTGTGTGTGTGTGTGTGTGTGCACCTGCATATGGATGCATGTATGTGTTAGTGCACATGTGCGCATGTGCATGTGTGTGTGTGTATATGTATTACATGCGTGTGTATGTGTGTGTGTGAGTACATGTTTTGCATGTGTCCGTGCATGTATGTGTGTACAAATATATGTGGTGTGTGTGTGTATGTCCAATTGAATCAAACCGTTTTGATTAGTATATCAACAAAAAAAAAAGAAGCAAGTACACACTGGACCATGTACAATCAAGAATTTGTAATTGGAGATTGCATTAACCTTTGAATGGCTATTTAGTCTTGTGACAAGTAGAGCCATTAGCTCAAGGACACATTTTTATGCGCTCTTGTTTAGCTTCACAGCAGCACTTCAGTCTCCTTCCTAAGGACATCAGAGAGACCCTGGGAAGGGGGCTGACAGTGCTGATGTGGTCTTCTGGATTAAGTCCAGCCATGACAGAGTGGGCAACTTACTTTCGAGGTGCATTGGAGACATGGCTGTCTTGGTACAGGACAGTCATCAAAGAAAAACTACTCAAGTGTAGTTTCATTGGCTTCTTTCTTTCTGGCAGTAACTGTTGTCAAGAAACTAGTCTACTGTACATGCCAAAAGTGATGCTTTTTCAAGTGACCTTAATGAGTAAAGGTCAACCATGACCTAGCTCTGTAGGAAAAATCTCCTTAATCCTCCCTCCCTCTCTCCCCTCCCTCCTTCCCTTCCTCCCTCCCTCCCTCCCTCCCCCCTCCCTCCCTCCCTTCCTCCTCCCCCTCCCTCCCTCCCTCCCTCCCTCCCTCCCTCCCTTCCTCCCCCCCTCCCTCCCTCCAGTATGGATCAGTGCAGTATGCTCTACTGACAGTTAATGCTCCTAACATCTACTACAAACCCACATGTACCTACTACTCGGTAACCACGGATACCAAGAGACTGATACAGTCGCTGCAGGGAATTAGGTTCGTTACTCAGTAGCCTCATTCCCAGGCCTCTGCCGGGACAGGACGGTGGGTCTAGCGGTTTGTGAAACTAGACCATTTCATGTTGTGGACGACAGTACAGCTGTGCTTTGGTGGTGTTGAACTAGCTAGCCTCATTCCCAGGATCCAGTCCACAGCCTGCATGCTTAGCCTCATTCCTAGGATCCGGTCCACAGCCTGCATGCTTAGCCTCATTCCTAGGATCCAGTCTGCAGCCTGCATGCTTAGCCTCATGATCCAGTCCACAGCCTGCATGCTTAGCCTCATTCCCAGGATCCAGTCTACAGCTTGCATGCTTAGCCTCATTCCCAGGATCCAGTCTACAGCTTGCATGCTTAGCCTCATTCCCAGGATCCAGTCCACAGCCTGCATGCTTAGCCTCATTCCCAGGATCCAGTCCACAGCCTGCATGCTTAGCCTCATTCCCATGATCCAGTTTGCAGCTTGCATGCTTAGCCTCATTCCCAGGATCCAGTCTACAGCTTGCATGCTTAGCCTCATTCCCAGGATCCAGTCCACAGCCTGCAGCTTGCATGCTTAGCCTCATGATCCAGTCTGCAGCTTGCATGCTTAGCCTCATTCCCATGATCCAGTCTGCAGCTTGCATGCTTAGCCTCATTCCCATGATCCAGTCTGCAGCTTGCATGATTAGCCTCATTCCCATGATCCAGTCTGCAGCTTGCATGCTTAGCCTCATTCCCAGGATCCAGTCTATAGCTTGCATGCTTAGCCTCATTCCCATGATCCAGTCTACAGCTTGCATGCTTAGCCTCATTCCCATGATCCAGTCTACAGCTTGCATGCTTAGCCTCATTCCCGTGATCCAGTCTATAGCTTGCATGCTTAGCCTCATTCCCATGATCCAGTCTATAGCTTGCATGCTTAGCCTCATTCCCATGATCCAGTCCACAGCTTGCATGCTTAGCCTCATTCCCAGGATCCAGTCTACAGCTTGCATGCTTAGTATGCGGGGTTCAAGGTATAGAAGCGTCAGTAGACTGCAAAATAGTACCACTTCAGTAGCTTCTTTTAGATAGTTAGCGGTAAAAAGCCTCCGAAATAGCTAAATACAAGTAACTTTTGTTAGTAAACCGCTAGTTGTAAGCCTACACACAGTAAATCAATTTAATTTGTCATGTGACTTCAATGAGACCTTAATGTGTAAAGGCCTGCCTTGGCTCAGCCTCCGAAATAGCTAATACAAGCAACTTTCGTTAGTAAAAACTACTAGTTATAAGCCTTTGACATTAATGAGACCTTAATGCATAGAGGTCTGCCTTGCCCATCCTCCTCTGGACTGGCCTTGTTGCGTGTACCAAACTCTTGAAGGTCAAAAATTCCGACCACAGAGGGATGGAGGGTGAAGAGTGTTTACAAACACTGTTATGCTGTAGGCAAACATCTGCTGTGTATGGAGCATTCTTTTAGAGGGAGTAGAAAAGCCTCCGAAATAGCTAAATACAAGTAACTTTTGTTAGTAAACCGTGTGTAGCGTGCTACATTTCATTCCCAGTATAGTATGTGATACAGTGTCAGGTGTTAGTCTTCTCATGTAGAGCAAACTGTGGGCTAGCACATGTTGGCTATTCCTGAAGCATGTGTCACATTCCCATATCAGGGACACCCGTGATGCAGTCCAGCATGAGTAATTATGCAGATTTACGATGCTCCTTCCCTCCCTCTCTCTTCCTTCCCTCCCTCCCTCCCTCCCTCCTCCCTCCCTCCCTCCCCTCCCCTCCTCCCCTCCCTCCATCCCTCTCTCCCTTCAGATGTGAAGGCGGTCTGATTGGTCAATCAGTGAGACTGGCAGACGGGCTGGCTGGTGCTCTGGAGTACATGAACATGATGACCAGAACACGAGAGCAGTGGTGAGTCCCATACACCATGTCAGGCAGTGGTGAGTCCCATACACCATGTCAGGCAGTGGTGAGTCCCATACACCATGTCAGGCAGTGGTGAGTCCCATACACCATGTCAGGCAGTGGTGAGTCCCATACACCATGTCAGGCAGTGGTGAATCCCATACACCATGTCAGGCAGTGGTGAGTCCCATACACCATGTCAGGCAGTGGTGAATCCCATACACCATGTCAGGCAGTGGTGAGTCCCATACACCATGTCAGGCAGTGGTGAATCCCATACACCCATACACCATGTCAGGCAGTTATGGTACCAGCTTATCTCATTTACTTGCTGGTGAGATTTACAAATTTCAGTTTCACCAAAATGTCTTCATGTGACCCGAGAGTCTCGGGTAAAACGTGATCCTCACATGACTACGTTAGCAACTACTAATTAATAATTACATACCGACTCCGCCCCTAGCTGATTAAACGACGCTTATCCGTGTAGCTACTGTAGTAGCATCCTTAGGCATCCTTCTTCCCGACCTAAGCCTTGAACGTCACCGCTTTTGAGTATTGAATTTGACGGCAGGCTGCGTACAGCGAAACGGATAAAGTTAAGTAACTCTCAAATTTCTCGTTGCTAGGCGTTCGGATATTTTGCAACCTGATTTCAATTTGCTCCCTTACTGTACAATTCTAGTACTGCATATAGTAACCTTGTACCCAGGCCTTCCACGCCCAGATTTTATCTCGTAGCCGTGGAGAAAGCACGGCTGCGAGATAAAATCTGGGCGTGGAAGGCCTGGATACGAGGTTAGCATATGGTACCACTGCAGTCACAGTTGTGACTATAGATCAGAGTCTATGGGCGTGACCCCTCCCCCTCTCTCCCCTCTCCCTCATCTCTCGCTCCTCTCTCCCTCCGGCCTCTTCCCTGTCCTCCCCCTCTCTCTCCTCTCTCGCTCCTTTCTCTTTTCTCTCCCTCCGGCCTCTCCCCTCTCCTCTCCCTCTCCCTTTCGCCCTTCTCCCCGATCTTCCCTCCCCTCCTCTTCTCCCCCTTCTGACCTTCCTTCCGATCCACTTCCTTGTCCCTCCCCCCTTCCACCTTTCCCCTCCCACACCCACTCAGCCGAAGTCCAGATGTTGTGGTGGAGAAGCACATCTTCCTGGTCTGCAACTTCCCTCCCTCCGCTCAGCCCTGCCTCGAGTCAATGAAGTACACAGGCAAGACTTACCAGCAGCTGATCAAAACTATGGTGGAGGTGAGAGCGAGGAGCTGCAGCATTCTCTCAATAGACCTTTAACCATTATTTATGATGTAACGGGGGGGGGGGGGGGGGTAAAAATGAGCACTAAATGGAAAAAATACTAGAGAACATGATGGTGTAAACAAATATGTTCTTATGTGCTCCATGAGTGTGTGGTCCAGTAATGGAAGGATACAATAAGACAGCTTCTACGTATGCATAAATAGTTTTGTGTGACCAGGTGTGTTGAAATTCTGGAAATTCGGTGGTAATACACTGCTCAACAGACAAAGTGGTTATGAAGTCTAGGGCAACCCAACCCAGGTTGGTCTGTATCAGGGATAGAATGAACACATACTGCTAGTAGCTAGCTGGAGCAAGCCTTAGTCGGTATGTAAATGTGTGTGGATAGTACAAAGTTATAGCCCTTGCTCCTTCGAATTCCCTCATTTGGCTTTGACTGGCAAGTGCTGATATTTCTGTGGGTCAGCTGTCTGTGTGCCATGACGGAATTGTTTATTTAATCTCTTGACCTCTTGTTGTCCGTTCTTTTCCCTCCCTCAGCGCAAGATTAAACTTTCGGTAATATCTCCTAGGAATCTGCCTCCATTTCGAGCTATCTTTGAACAGGTGATTCATTAGCTATATTGTGATGCCTTAAGTTATGATACATGCAAACACACACACACACACACACACACATACACACACATACACTTACTCACTCACACACATACACACACACACATACACATACACACGCACACAACACACATACACACCACGTACGCACACAACACACATATGTACACAACGCACCACATACACACAACACACACACACACACACACACACACACACCACATACACACACACACACACACACACACACACATACATGCACACAGGCACTCCTATCAGGTGGAGGGGAACCCCCTGTGCTGACTCAAGCAGACCACGCCCTTCATCCTGGACACCTGGTACTGCTGCAAGGGTTCGAGATTGCCTGTGAGTGCTGAGTATAAGCCAACCGCTGGGTGTAAACTAACTCTAAAGTCTAAGTCAACCTCTGAGTATGAACCAACTCCCAACACACACACATGTACACAAAACGCACACACATACACACACACACACACACATGCGCACCACATACACACACACACGCGACACACACACCACATACAACTCCCAACGTGTGTGTGTGTGTGTTTATGAGTGTAAACTGACTCTAAAGTACAAGTACAAACCAACTTCGAATGAGTATGAATCAGCTCCTAAGTACAAGTCAACCTCTGAGTGTGAGCTACAGTCATATAATACCTTAGCTGTTTGGGCTGCAGTTCCAGACGCTACCATTAAAGACTTCTTCTTGGGCTTGATGTCAGGAATTGATGGCAGGCAACTGCATGTATGTCCTTTGTATGACTGTAATATGATCCCAACAGGTAACATGAGAGTCCTGAATTCACTTTAAGAGATTCCACCACCCTTGAGTGCAACAGAAATTCCCAGGCAAAGAGACTCACCAGAGAGTAATTGCGTCAGAGCATGAGCCTGACCTCATTGTCAGCATGGTGCCAGGCCTAGCTAGGGGTGCATATCTTTGGATGGACACCTGGCCAGGTGGTTAAAGCATTTGATTGTGTCATGGGTTCAAATCCCACTGGTAGGTCAAGTGTTGTTTGTTTGTCCTGAGACAGGAACCATTCGCTGAAAGGGGCCTGGAGGTAAAAATCAACACCTAGTTTACATCTTTCTTTTTTTTACCGTTCTCTACCTCCCTCCCTCCCTCTCTCCCTCTCTCCTTCCATCCCTCCCACCCTCTCACAACCTCTCTCCCTCCCTCCTGCCCTCCCTCCATCGCTCAGCCATCAAGGCCAAGAAGGTCCCGCCTAAGCCTCCAACTCCACCCCCCCAGCTCCTACCAGAAGACTTCAAACCCTCCGAACTCTCCCAACTAACAGCAGCATCCGAATTCCCCTCCGAACTCGGTGCAACTGTTACAACTGTATCTACTACCTTCATTGGAACAGCTCAGCAGATAAATGCATCAGCTCAGCCTCCGATTCTCAGTACCTTTGGAGCCGAAACCGTTGCCATGACACCCCCACAACAACAACAACAACAACAACAACTGCAGCGATCCAGTCCCATTCTGAGTACCAGCAGTGGTCCACCGTCTATAGCCCCGCCCTCTGTTGGCCACACCCCCAAGACCCAAGGAGACTTGAGTGCATTAGCAGGTATCGAAGAGACGCAAGGCCCTGGATCGGTTTCCGAGCGAATTGCCACGCCCACGTCTGTCACGTCCAGCCCTAAGAGTGCGGTGTCGACTCCGCCCACTTCCGCGACCGCTTCCCCTCCCAACACATCCGTTAGTCTGACCATGTTTGGCCGGTTCAACCAGCTCGGGAGCAGCGCCAATCCCATCAAGATCGAATCTCCCGCTACCAATCCAAATCGCTCCTTCATGTCGGGTATCTCACAGTCCCTAGGCACCACCGGGAGCACGTCATCCGTCACTCCAGGGAGTCCCGCCATCCCCAGCTCCCAACCGCAGCCACCACTGCAGAACGTCATGGCGCAGCTGTTATCCAGTTCGGCTGCTGCGAGCATCCTGCCGTCGAGTCTGACTCAGTCTGTAACACGGGTTACGGCTAACATCGGTGCGCATACTATGTCACCGAATCGCGGTCCCTCCCCTAATGTGCCGTTTGGCGTGACGGCGTCACTCCCCGCGACCTCGTCCCAACCACAATCCAGACAAGGCATTCCTTCCGCTCAGTTCGCCGGTGCACTCCCCACTATGCCAGCCGATTTGTCTTCGCTCTCGAACCCTGCCACTCCGATATCGACCACACCTACCAACATGAGTGTTGCTATGGGAACCGGTATCCCCTCCAGTACAACTGCGGGAGTTACCATGAGCCAGGAGCCGCCTCCACCGTATTCCCATTCCCAGCCCGTCTCGACCAACATGGGACTTGGTAGTCTGCCAGCCCCGCCCACTACCTCGACCGTTTCCCTTGGCAACCTGTCTGCTGCCGCCTCGACCACGACCAATTTAGAAGCCGCACGTGCCGCGGCCGAGATGGCGAAAAGACAAGCCGAAGCTACGGCACAAACGGGCTCCTACACTCCGCAGAGTACCGTCCCGATTGTCGGTGCGTTGGGCCCGTCACAATTACCCCCCGGAGGACGAGGAGCGGGGGTGGGAAGCGGGGGAGGGGCTCCTGGAATGATGCAAACTGCGCTTCCTAATATGGGCGCAAGTGCTCCCGGCCAGCCTGTTGGCTCGACTGGACCCCAGAATGCTGTAGCTACATCAGTTCCAGCCACGGTACCAACTGCCCATACCGATTTGGCCGATATTCAACCGACAATTCCCCCCACCAGTATGAGTATGCCCAGTGCGAATCCACCCACTTCCGCTAGCAGCATAGCGGCCTCTACATCAATTTTCAGTGCCCCCCAGCCCGGGTTTAGTGCATCTCAGCCTGCGTTTAGCACTGCCCAGCCGGGATATAGTGCCGCCCAGCCTGGTTACGGTGGTGCAAAGCCAGCCCAGCCTGGATTCAGCACAGCCCAGCCCGGGTTTAGCACAGCCCAGCCCGGGATTAGCACCGCTCAGCCTGGGTTTAGCACAGCCCAGCCCGGGTTTAGCACAGCCCAGCCCGGGTTTAGCACCGCTCAGCCTCGGTTTAGCACAGCCCAGCCCGGGTTTGTAACTGCTCAGCCTGGATATGGCACGGCCCAGCCTGGATTTAACCCAAGACCGCAAACAAGTGAGTGCTAAAGGTACACTTGTAGCCTCATTCCCAGGCAGGTTCCAGCCTCATTCCCAGGCTCCCCTCTCAGTGCAATACGGAGATCCTGCATATTAGGTGTACCATGTTTAATTAACTCTTTGAACACCATGGGTACAAAATGTATTTTATATAACGTCTAATATAAATAGCACATATAAATTCACATAAGCCTTATGGATGTATTAAAACTTGGCTGGGAAAGAGATAATTATTAAGGGTGATGACTAACATTTGGAGAGCAGTTGGCATCCCATGGGTCCCACTGACAAGTGCTACTATAGCGGGTTTAGTAGCTACATAAAACATGCCTACTGCTCCTCTGCTCAGGAGCTCCAGTAGCTCAGTAGGTAAGAGCATCCGACTAGTAATTAGAAGGTCCTGGGCTCTGAATTTCAGAGTTTCTTTACTCTCTCAATGTTTGTTTTCTTCCATCTCTGATGATTTGCATGTGTGTTGGCCTGGGGACTAGGGTAGCTTATGCACAGGTTTTATACGGGTGCCAAAGACCAGTTTCCCCCCCCCCCTCCCTTGGCTGCCCTGTAACATAGAATCCTGTATGAAACCCTGGTAATATCATGTCTGTTCCTTGCACATCATCTTCCTCCCCCCTCCCCTCCCACACACAGCCCAGCTACCAGCCTCCAGCATGAGCCAACAGGGGTTCAGGCTGCCCACATCTGCCCCTTCCCCCTTTCACCAGCAGGGAATGATGCAACAGGTTGGAATAAACCAGACTTGTGGTTTCATGGAATTAAATAATGTGAAGTTCCCTCCCACCCTTTCTCCCTCTCTCCCTCCCTCTCTCCACTCTTCCCCTCCCCTCTCCTCTCTCCTCCCTCTCTCCCCCTCCCTCCCTCCCCCCCCCCTCCCCTCCCTCCCTCTATCACTCCCTCCCTTTCTCCCCCTCCCCTCCCTCCCTCTACAGCCTCAGCACGTCACAATCTGGAATGGCTACGTCGAACTAGTGGAAGTGGTAAGGAAGTTAGACATGTAGTTGAAGATTGAGTTGATTTGTTCTTAGTAGCTTACGTTGTATCATGGAAATAGAAGTTGTGTGGGTTATAGAGATGCACAGTGCTGTGTGCATTATAAAGCAATAATTATGTCTGAGGCTGTCTGTTAAGTAACCTATTTTTAGTCAGTGGTATGGATATTCATACAAACACTTAGTATAGCTGAAAGTTTGGCCGACCTTTTAAAATCATTGCCTGATTTATTCGGCTAATATCAGCTGGACACGCACGTTCAGCTAAGTATAGTTACTGCATTACTGTGCCACTATATACCCACATCCACAACAGATGGTACTGGACGTTCACAGGCCCAGCTACACCAAGCTCACTTAGTTCTGTGTAGCCTCATACCCAGGTGCTAGATACTGTGGCCGATAATCGGCAGGCACCATAAAATTGTTGAGTCAGCACATTCACCATTATTATATGCCCAGTTGGGTTTTAGGTAAAGTTTATTTTACACAAACAAGGTCATCACATTGGTTGAAAGGTTCATTAGGTAACATGATCTTCACATGACGACGTTAGCAACTACTACTAATTATTATTAACAATCACATACCAACCCTGTCCCTAGCTGGTTAAATGACAATTCACGTTGATCAGGGCTCTCTTTCTACCAACCACAAATCGGCTTCACAAAACATATCGCAACTACTGGGCTGCAGTCTTCAGCCCTGATGAAGCTTTAGACTGCTGCTAAACTGCAGTGTGATCTTTTTCTTTTCAAGTGCATCAGGAAATTTTTGGGTCGGTTGGGCCCGTGAAATGAAACATCAAGTTGAAGTGACCTAACCATAATAGTGGAGCCACTCCGCATGAACTTTTGAGTTGAAGTAATTTTGTATTTAGTATGTGCAATCTGCATGTATGGATGTCTGCCCTGATGAAGACTGCAGCCCAGCAGTTGAAACGTCGGCATTGATGATAAAAGACAATTATCCATGCAGCTACAATGAGGCAGTTTGCTTAGGCATGTCAACCTAATTTTTTTAAATTTCTCATTACTGTGTGTGTTGCAGAGTTGGGTATAGCTGGATTGCAAGGGGCGTGTCCAGTTACGTAATGTCACTTCCGGAGGGCAAGTGAATGCGGCGAGAGCATGTTTTCATTGCAGTCGAAACAGAAAGAACTATAGGACGTGACGTACCGAGATTCACTGACATCTGAGGGTGTCTTTTATAGCTCCAGCTATACACTTATGCACCTGCGACCTCGCGTGTTTGCCCTCCAAGATATGGAATTACGTCATTCGCCACACCTACTTGCAATCCATCTATTATGGTGAAGCTGATCTTTTTTTTCATTGGCTGTTTTGTCTACTCATTCAGCGTGGTCAGCAGAAGCAGACCCGTCAGATCCAGTGCAGCGTGTCCACCAGCAAGAGCGAGATTGTCCCGGAAATGTGAGCTCCTCGATAGTTAATCCTTTTCCTCAGGCTCACAATACAAGTGGACTTACATGTACATGTACATGTACATGAAACTCTCGGGGCAGAGGAGACTAATTAGTCTCGTGCACAGACGTTCACAGTATGTGATTTATTATCGCCAAACATGGAGTCTGTGACAAGAAAATTTGTGTTTAGAACACCAGACGTTCTTTTGCCTGGGGGGCGTGAACGTCTGGGCACAAGGCTAGGCAGAGCAGCTGTTCTCGATCATCTGGTGTTCTGTTTCCCTCTACAGAAAGCCGGAGCTGTGGCCTGCCAAGATGTCAATGAATGCTTACCCAAAAGCGATCTTCGTAAGTTTCTGTACTGCATACAATTTATGTGACTGGATTTGTGAAGACCCGGCACTTCCTCCATTTTTACAAATTTTAGACAGTTTTCAGACTCTGTAATGGCCATTATGATGTACTGGGGGGTGAGCACTACATGTACGTAAATGGAGAAAATACAGGAAAACATATGTAAACAAGCATGTTCTTATGTTTTTTTGGACAAGAAAACCACATCAAAGCACATGTTTGCATGTATTTTCTCCATTTAGTGCTCACCTTTACCCCCCCATTACATCATAATGGTTCAATCACTTGGCAATTTCCCAAAAATGGCAGCTAGTGCTACTGATCGAAGCATGTATCTCAGGAACAGAGAGAGCTGCAGACTAGCTACCAGCGTGGGTTTGTATATGTGTTTGTATATGTGCTGTACCAAGAATCATTCCATTCTCACTCCTCAGATATATAACAGTTTGAAATTTGCACAAATTAAAGTGGAACCCCGATGGACCCTTTAAGTTCCGCAAACTCAGCCCTGTATCTCTATTGCGGTATAGCGGAAAGGCTTCATTTCCGGGTCATTACTGTAGCAATGTCTTTGGTAGAAATCCCCAACGTTTACTGCCTAGCATTCCAAAGATACGTGTTTTTGAAGTACGCACGTTCAAAAATGCGGGAAGTGCCAGGTAGTCACTCAGCAGGCCACTGTTTATGAATTCTCACTTCTGTGTTTTTTCACTCTCACCTCCCTTCCATCCACCGTAGACCTCCATCACCAACATGATGCAGTTTAACCAGGCGCAGGTGCGGACAGTGACTTTCAACTTCATGGAAAACCCCCAAAACATCACAATTCTCCAGATTCTCATGTCTAATGAAGTCCAGAAACACGTGAGTCATCGTACTTCCCATATCCACGCTTTTACTATACATGGTGCATATTAATTATGATGTGAAGTTGTTTTTTTTTGGTGGTGGAGGGAGGGGGGGGGGTGGTCCAGAAAGTCTTGGGGGTTGGCACCATGGAAATTTATCCCCGGGGGGGGGGGGGGGGGGTAGGACAAGGTCACGTGCAGCACCAGTACACTAGCTGCAGTGATAACTCCCTTGAAGAGTTTTATTTGTGTTTACTGTCGACGTGACAGTGGCTCAAAGCTGAAGAAAAGTCTCTAGGAGCAGCCCGAGTCTGTTTCTGATGGTAAGGCACGGCATGGGCATGCATTCTGAATCTGGCGTACCACGCTCAGCGTTATATTATGTGCTGGAATCTCCTGTACCTTCAGACTTTGGAAGGTAAGTAAATCCACTGATTGAGCTCCATTGAGCCCCGCTGTTGTAGCAAGTTGCTTTCTAGCTAACTCTGTATCTTTATTGTATAACTCGATCTGTATTTCATTCACGCACGACACTGCAATGCAATTACCTCCACGTGCGTATAAGGCTTGTCCGACCACCCTGGCCTAGGGTAGATATATCTCAGGGTAGGCTTGTTGACGACAGGTACAAATGCAAGTGATTAGATCTAAAGTGGGTGTACCACTGACCTTCCCTCCCTCCCTCCCTCCCTCTTTTCCCTCCCTCCCTCCCACCCACCATTTCCCCCTCTCCCACCCTCCCTTTTCCCCTCCCTTCCTCCCTTCCTCCCTCCCTTCCTCCCTCCCTCCCTCCCTCCCACCCACCATTTCTCCCTCCCTCCCTCCCTCCCTCTCTCCTACCCTCCCTTTTCCCTTCCTCCCTTCCTCAGTTTGCGATCGTGCAGCTGGTAGGCGCCATGCAATCCTGCCCTCTCCGGGCCCTCATCTTGGTCTGGAATGATAAACACAGGCAGTTCACTGGCCTCATTCCTCTGGAGCAGGTGAGCCCACGTTAGGGTTAGGGTGAGAGTGAGGGTGAAGGTGAGAGTGAGAGTGAGGGTGAGAGTGAGGGTGAGGGTTAGGATGGGGGTGAGGGTTGAGGTTAGGGTTGCATCGGTAAACACAATCGAGGATGGCGATACCTCGTTTTCAGAACACTTTTAAGGACTTGTTTCTAGTTTTTGAAAATTTTCAAACAGTCATATCTCGACAACCAATGGAGAGAATAGAATGATTCTTGGGCCAGTACAAGTGCTAGCCTTCAACCCAAGCTAGAAGTCTGTAGCTCATTCCATTCCTGAGATACGTGCCTTGGTAGCATTGCCATTTTTGGAAAGTCACCACACAATCGAGAATGCCGCAAACTCCGCCCCATACCTCCCTTGTGGTGTGGCAGAAAGGCTTCATTTCCAGGTCAACAGTGCAGCAACCCCTCCTGTAAAAGCAACCCACGTTTCATTTAGATTATTCGTAGCATTACAGAGATACACGTCTTTGAAGTCTACGCATTCCAAAATGCTAGTACCTCTTCTCAGATCCGGTCACATACAGTGAGCAGGTGCTCAAGTGTGGTCCAGTTAGAAACGATCAAGGAATTGAGTGTCAGCTGACAATAATATTATTAAGAAAGCTGAATCAAACATTAAAATTTGAATTGTCATCTTCATACGTGCCTCCCCCCAGGATAAGTTTATCGCAGTGATCAAGCAGGTTCTGCTGCAGAGGAGGCAACAGATGGTCCTGGTGAGTGGCTGCCATGGGGAAATCTATCAAAACAGAATTTAAAACTACGCGAGGGCAATGTAGTAGCGATCTAGTCTCGGGTACCCAGACCCGTCGGAAAATTATAAGAGGGTCTGGGCGATAGGCTGGGGCGGAAGTGTACCGTGCGCCTGGAATGCAGGTGCAGTTCCAATTGGCTTAATAATTACATTCTAATGTGCATTATTTGGAAAAGTCACGTTTGAATCGCATTTTAAAAGCTGCTTAGAGCGCTATTGTGCTTCAGAGTGTCAGCGCTTCCTCTGACATCAAGATACAGCCGGAGTAAGTGCTAGAGAAATCTACTAAGCTAGCATTAGCAGAGAGGCAATTATGAGTTAATAACATTCTGGAGTGTGCATTCCACCGAAGCCTATCACCCAGACCCTCCTTCCGATTTTCTGAGGGTCTGGGTACTCGAGACTAGTAGCAATCATGGACAGGATAATGTGCAAGTCACAGGCAAATGCATTATCTGTTACTATATATATTGTCCGAGTGCACTGACTAGCCCCGTAATGCACTGCCACCTGGTACCTAAAGAAGTATTTAGTACTCTCACTAACCTGAGACAGTCACAGGTCTAGTGGGCATCATTTAGAAAGTGTGCATTATATGGATTTAAAGTACTGTCATGTGATCGCTTCTGATTCGTTGAAGGTCACGTGAGTAGCACTAAGTATTAAGAAAGACAGGTGGATGAGGGCTAGATACCATATATGAACTAGACAAGCCAAAAGGCTAGGCCTCTGCATGCGGATATTTTGCAGCTATAGGGCTATGTATGAAGCTACCAAGAAGGTGACTTTCATCCCTCATTTTCTAATACGGTGAAACTCATGGATTGGCAACCATGCATATATAACTATGCCAGCTGAGAGACTAGAACACATACAATGCAACCAATAATATATAGTAATTGTCCTCTACTTTATCTGGCATGCTAGAGTCGCATGATAGTCACATGATAATCACATGCACTTGCCCGTTCCCCCTAGCAACAACAACAACAACAACAACAACAACAACAACAACAACAGCAGCAACAGCAGAGCCAAATGGCAGGGGGCACTTCAATGGCAGGCAGTATGGGTGGCCCCCTGAACCCATCCATGGGGCAGATGCAGGGAGGGCTGGGAGGAATGGCTGGCCAAGCCACAGCAGTACAGGTATAAGGGCTGTTTAGTGATGTTTTAAATAATGTGCTAATTAATCAAGTTTGGCTGAGTTTGTGCTAGCCTCGTCCCCAGACGCTACTAGAGAGCCTGGTACATTTTCTTACAGTGCATAACACGACCTTGAAAGATCAGTGCCAGTGTTGTTTTAGTATGGCTTCACATAATTTAGTTGTAGTTTTTTTGTTAAATCTCTATTTGGAGTGATATTTAGTTTTGATTTCAGTTGGCTACCTAACATTTCTACTAAATTACTTTCAGTTTCAGTTTACTGACTAATTTTTAAACCAAAAATATTTAGTTTTTTTCCTATGATTACAATTTCAGTTTTAGTATGTTAAATTGAACCCCTTTTTGGTTCCTACTAAATCTGTTTTAGGTATTTGTTTTAATTAACTAAAACAACACCTTAGCTCACACAAACGTATCCTCCGTGCTCCTAGACTTCAATATCCGTACCCATGGTGTCAAACGTAACACAAGCGCAGTGCCAGTGGTGTAAATTTGGCAATTCAGTTTCACCAAATGTCCGCACGTGACATGAGAGATTCGGGTCGAAATGTGATCCTCACATGACTACGTTAGCAACAACTATTAATAATTACATACCGACCCCGCCCCTAGCTGGTCAAACGACGCTTATCTGTGTAGCTACTGTAGTAGCATCCTTAGGCATCCTCTTGTCGACCTAGGCATTGAACATCATCGCTTTTGTGTATCAAAATTCGACGGCAGGCTGCGTGCAGCGATACCGATGGAGTATTAATATTTGCATAATTTCTCGTTGCTATGGTTCAGTGAATGTACCCTGCTTCATTACACAGCAAATGGGCTACCAGCAGGCACAGTATCCAATGGCTAGCCAGGCCCCGCCCTCCCAGCCCCTGAATCCCATGCAGACCGGAACTGGGACTGTGCAGCCTGGAACTGGAACTATGCAACAGGGAATTTCCAATCCAGGGGGGCTCACCCAAGCTGTAAGTCTTTTTTGTTTGTTTGTTTGCCGTGTTCACAATTCTACAATGTATGCTTTGCTCTACTGGTACATAGTATACGAAGTCTGTGCCGTGTGGATTATGTACGGTAATAATTCCTTTTACTGCCACATTGCTGTGAAGCAGGTGTACAAACACCTTCGATTCCATTGATTACTGACCCTATGCGACATTCCAGTGTGCATATTTAAATGCATTATTCTTACTATCTCTGACTCCTGTGCACCACACGTTCAAGAACACCATTTTACTAGGTATACATTTAGAGATAAGTAGGCACTAAATGGAGAAAATACAGGAAAACGTGTTTTGATGTAGTTTCTTACATGAAAACATAAAAACATGCTTGTTTCCTTGTAATTTTGTGTGCTTCCAGCAATTTTACCCCCCTCCCGTTACATCACAACAGAGAAAGGGCTTATTCCCATCCTTCTCTCCTCCAGGTATCTTCCATGCCAGGCATGGCCAACCCCTCCAACCTTCCCATATCCGGTACTCCACAGCCACAGGCCCAGCAACAGCAGCAACCCACGCAACAGCAACAACCCACGCAACAGCAACAACCCACGCAACAGCAGCAACCCACACAGCAACAACAACAACAACAACAACAGCAGCAGCAACAACAACAACAACTACAACAACCACTACAACAACAAATACAACAACAACAACTACAACAACAACAACTACAGCAACAACAGTCGGCAGTTAGAACCCCCCAAGAGAAACAGGCCCAACTGGACAAGATCCTTGGTTTCCTAGAGAACGCAACCCCCGAGCAACAACAGCAGTTGTTTATGAAGATCCGAGCAACTCCGGAGCAGCAGCAACATCTACTGGCCAGAGCTCAGGCTAACAGGGTACAGAAACAATACCAACAGCAAAGTCTGATGCAGCAACAAGCCCAGCAACAGAACCTTATGCAACAACAACGACAGGTGGTGCTCTCTCAGTCGCAACCACAGACGTATCCCAATCCCGCCATGATGGGTCAGAGTAGAATGGCCAACCAAGTTGCCCACCAGGGCATGCAGGGTTTACCAGGTCAGATGGCGGCAGCCCCGCAGGCGAGGATGGGGCTGCCAATGGGAATGAACCGGGCCACCCTGTCTCAACAGATGGCCGCTCAGCAATCCAGGCAGCAGCAGCAGCAGCAGCAGCAGCAGCAGCAACAGCAGCAACAGCAGCAACAGCAGCAGGGGGCGGGGATCGATCCAAACTTGTTCCCGCCCCAGTGGCCGCCATCCTGAGCATCGTTAATGTAGGATAGGTTTCAAAAGTAATGTAGTTTTGCTCGGCAATAATATTATTGTTTATTTCTGGAGAGGGGGAGAGTGCCACTGCTGGTGTAGTACTATTACCCTTTCATTGTGTCACGCATTTGTCGTATCACCATGACTACGTTTGCCATTCCCCATATATCCACCTCGTCTTTGTCCAGTATTCATTGTGGACTGTCCTTTTTCACAGCATTTTCACTGTTCGATAGCATTCCTCTCCTAGCATTCATTGTGGACGGTCCTTTTTCACAGCACTGTCACTGTTTGATATAATTATTGTACTCACTAGTGACCTAATCATTCATGCGTCCATTACTTGATTACAATCTTGCTGCTCCAAAAAAAAGTATTTTACCCATCTGCAAAATATGTTAAGGGAGCAAAGAGTGTCCCCCACACTCTGTGTCCCCTTGAGGGAGCAAAGAGTGTCCTCCACACTCTATGCCCCCCCCCTTAAGGGAGCAAAGAGTGTCCCCTACGCTCTATGCCCCTTTTGAATAAGATAGATGCCTTGTAGTTCACTGACCGACTAAGGAAAGCTTTCCACTTCACCTGGTAGGAGTCAGATGCGTGGAGTTTATGTAATGCCCCCAACATTTTCTCTTGTTTATGGCATTTCTATAAAGAAAACAACTTAACTGAGGGAAAAAAGGAGAGAAAAAAGAATCTTGGAGAGAGAAAAAAAAAGAAACTTGAGAAGAAAAAAAACAACAAAAGCCTAGGGAGCCTCCCATCCCTCCTGGAGTGTCAGACACCCGGAGCGCTGGATAGGCGATGGCTGGGAATCACAGGAGCCACTGCTGTAACGTACCCAGTCATCCTTTTAGCTGACAACAGTTCACAGAGATCTACATGTATAGAGTGGTTATGATAATATTACAGTATTTCATAATTTACTCCTGGTAATAGCAGGGGACTTGGAGTGCCCCCCCCTCCCCACTCTGCGTCCCCTACCTACATGTATATATATAGAAGGGAATGTGGAGGGGGGGGGGGGGGGGGGCACTCCACGTCCCCTACAGGGTAAATAAAATAATGTAAAGTTCTACCCAACCATACAGAGTATACGTAGCAATCATTTGCAAGACTGTTTATGTTTACCGAGCTAGCCCCGGGGGGGGGGGTTAGCTCGCTAGACTAGGCTCATAGTTACAACTAGCACTAGTCTTGCATAGCCAGACTCTCGATGGAAACGTACTACAGCCACGTGACTGTTGCGTTAGATCATAGTCGTAAACATTATGTTTTAATAGTCCTATTGACTATGGCCCTGTAATGCGCTCATACCAGAGCCAAAAAGATGTTTGCCACAAGTAGGGTACGTAGTAAACTAGCTAGTTTGTTTGTTCCTTATTGTCGCCCCATAGGCCAATTTTGGCCTGCTGTCTGATGGCGAGACATTCAAATATATCTATCTATCATCTATATACTATAATATACAAGTCGGATGTGTGTAGCTATGCGGCCTGTATGAGTCAGGCTCATAGTTACAACTAGCGCTATCTGTAGCTACCTAACCTTCATACCCAGTGCTTGTACTATAGCGGGACATCCTGCTGCTGCAAGGGGCAGTCACTCCCATAGGCACTGTAGTCACAGCTAAGACCTGGGTAAAAAAAAGTGGTCAACAGGTCAAGGGGTATTTTTGCCATTGGTCAAGCAGTCGAGGACAATTTTTACCAGCCCTCATTCTATAGAACGGTGTTTATATAAACGCACAGGGGTAGGGTTGGATTGGGTTCCCGAGACATCAGAATGTGCAGGCTACGGTTTCTGGTGGCTGGCAATTTTCTGGCGGGCTTACATTCACTTTTCATTGGTCAGAACTGCAGATTTGAACAGCGTTTTACGCGCGAATTTCGCGCGTACAAAATCAATGATGAGCTGCATTTTACTTCATTACTGAGTTTCTTGGCTGTGCGGAATGTGAGTGTTTTGCTGATGCAGTTTCGAATTATAACTTTGCATTGCGCGTGGCAACCAAGCTAGCATAGGTTGGAGCATGTATTCCGCTTGGTCTGCAGAACTAGCCTCGTTGACTGCGTGGCCTGGGAACGAGGAGGCTGCGCAGAAACTAGAGCTGTAGCTAATAATGCTGTATCTCGTGTTACCAGTTTTTATTTATGTGCCTGCTTCTCTCACCTCCGTCCAGTCATTGCAAGACTGCAAGAATTCCCACGGTCGCTGCCCTACCCGCGGCCGGAGCACAGCTTATCCCAGCCACAAGCACACATCCCAGCCACATCCACAGCCACCATCCTACCAAGCACAGGTCAACACAACAGGAAAATGTGAGAGAATGTGCATGCGATGATGTGTGTATAAAAGATTAAGTGCAGGTGCACAGTGCCATGCACGTGCTACATGCAGGTGCATGACATAATGTATACTATTGTGCATGGTGTGCACATGTTTGACATTGTGCATGAGGGATGCGCAAAATTTTATACGCGACGTATGGCTGGAATGGGTGTACTATACTATACTAACAGCTAGTATTACTGGAAACTATACTGTTTATAAAACAAAACCAAGAAAATACAAAAAATGGACAGTCAGTTATGCAGGGACGTCCCACAAGGTGGGCATGGTATAATGATATTGTGTTATTGTTTGACATTGTGCATGAGCGATCCGCACATTAGAAGGTGACGCGTGGGACGTGGCTGACCAGTGCCAGTATGCGGTAAGATGAGTACTCATCAAATTGGGTGGTATTATTATTATTATGTATAATGGTATTAAAATTGCAGTAGTAATATACAGTGTATATGTATATAATATGATCTTGGTGAGTGGTCATGAACTGCTATATACGATGTATGTTTTTGATTGTGTTTTCTATTGTCTGTACACGTGTTTGTGTGTATGTGTGTGTACATGTTCGTGCAAGCCTCAACACTCACTAGCTGAGTACAAGCCTCGATTAAGAGCCTCAGTCAGAGACTGTTCCTGCCATGACACCTCAATCTATAGCTAATGGTGAGTTGTTGAAAATGTATTTGTTTGATCTCTCTTCTAGGTATTGTAACAAGGTGGCTTTGCTTTGGTCTCAGAATCGAACTTACTGCCTTAATTAGGTTTAATTCAAGCCTGATACTGTGACAATCTTTAAAGCTTGGTGTTAGCTGAGCCTTAGGTTTGATTCAAGCCTGCGACATTTTGGTACGGTCAAACGATCAAGAGCTTTTTTGCAGTGTGGTCAAGCAGCAAAAATGACAGTCAAAATTTCTTGACCCCGGTCTTAGCTGTGACTACAGTGACTATGCATATGGGAGTGCCCACCTCTTCAGTTGTGCGCTCATTCTAGGAACAATTCCATCTAATGCACATCACCGAAATAGTCGTTACAGGTTTATAAGACTAAAATTCTCCAACATCTGACGGTTAGCCTGGGGTCGGAACGTTGCCTCCCCAATAATCGGGTCACGGGTTCGAGGCGCTCGCCTACATAATTATCTGATTCTTGACTTTCTAAGCCTATAGCCAATATGCCAGTAACTTTCTTCTCCCGAAGAATTCCAAAGCTAAAAGGATGACTGGGTACGTTACAGTGGCTCCTGTGATTCCCAGCCATCGCCTATCCAGCGCTCCGGGTGTCTGACACTCCAGGAGGGATGGGAGGCTCCCTAGGCTTTTGTTGGTTTTTTTCTTCTCAAGTTTTGTTTTTTTCTCCTCCAAGTTTCTTCTTTTTTTCTCTCTTTTGTTTTTTCTTTAAATTCTTTCCGTCCAAGTTATGTTGTTTCTCTGTATTTTTTTTCCAAGTCTGACAGGCTGATGGCTACTGAATTATTCAGTAGCTACCAACAGCCAAGTCATTAGGAAATGCACACTTGCAGTATAAGCCCTTGAAGTGAGTTCGATGAGCTCATGATATGTTTATCCTTACATACACATGCAGTGACTGATTGGAGATGCAGTTTGTATGAATAATCCAACGGGACAAGCTGCATGTCCTGTATCCTAACCGTTCTCAGCCAAGAAATAAAACCTCATACCCAGGCCATTCATTACAAAAGAGCTGGGCACGAGACAGGAATACACACGAATATCCCACATGCAGCCATCCCATCTGCTTTAGAGCTGCTAAAAATTCAGATGTTGTTTTACTCTTTTTTGTGTGCAATTTCTAGTATTTCAGTTAGGGTTAGTCCATTATGGTTCTGACCCCTTCAATTCTTATAACCATCTGATCCTTTAAATCTTGTTAAAAGCTCTCCTATAAAATTCTTAACATCCCTATTTTGAGCCACAAGTGTAGTGGACAGGTGTCCAAATGGCTGATCTGAAGGCTCAATCAGCCGGAACAACCTGCCCGTTTGTCCCTTAACATGGCAGTGTCACATGGCCTAGGGTTCCGTTGGGAGAAGAGGGTGCCCCCTTTTTTTGGTTTTTTTCCCTGCAATATACACTCAGGCCAACTTTTGTATGTACATAATATTATTACATGTATGTTCCTCTTACAGAAAAGGATAGCAATCACATCATTCACATGCTATAGAATAATCAAAGGGCTCATGATCATGATCAGAACCATGGTAGCTACTGGAAATTGCACAAATTGGAAGTAAAAAAAATATGCATACTCTGCTAGCTTACGACCAAACTCATTAGAATGTCAGGCTTCCTGCACATTATGCTCAATTCAAGTTTGGGGGCCGGGCCGGGGAGGGGCAATATCTGTGTGTTAGACTCTGGGGGCCGGGCCGGGGAGGGGCAATATCTGTGTGGTAGACTCTGGGGGCCGGGCCGGGGAGGGGCAATATCTGTGTGTTAGACTCTGGGGGCCGGGGAGGGGCAATATCTGTGTGTTAGACTCTGGGGGGCGGGCCGGGGAGGGGCAATATCTGTGTGTTAGACTCTGGTGCATATTATTCCAGAGCTGGAAAATTTATCTTTCCATGGCCAGTGTGATAAATTCATACACTTAATTATTAAACTTTTAAAGTCAGTGTTCACTTGAATTAAGTTGAGATATGCACATGCTTCTGAACACGGACATCTGTACAAACGCTTATAAGCAGGTACGTAAATATGTTGAAATTGGGCGTGGTCATGGTGATGACGTTTTTAAGCAAAAATTTTGTGCATCATTCGCGTGCGCGCGCCACTTGAATTGAGCGTAGTCACGTGTAAACATCTTGGCTGCCGGCCGTGGCTGCTACCATGGTGCGAGGAAAAATTTTGTGCACAGCTGAACTCAATGTGGGTGCTAGCCAATCGGATTGATGCTAGTTGTGACGTTTCACTTCCTGACGAACATACGTCTGTTCGTCAGGAAGTAACTAATTAAGCAGTTGACATTATATTTTGGAAAGAATAATATTGTGATCAGTTGTGAGTATAAATACTATACACACAAGATGCACACATAATATATAATAATAATAATAATATGCACATACAACACATGCACACACAAGCACATAAAAGTACAAACACATCTACACATGTAGCAACTGAAAAAGATAACACGAATACTTTTAGTGCACAGAATAAATATCGAACATGTACAGCCCAAGATGAAAAAACAGGTAAATAATAAAAAAGAATGACGACAACAAAAGCTATTTTGAAAAGAATGGGTAAATGCAGTGTGTTTTATACGTCGGTTTCTGAACCAATCATTTTTCCTCTAGATCCAATACTACTAGACAATAATACATAACGAGAAACAGGAGTTTGATGACTGCTACTATTAGTACTCACAGATGAAGCTCCTTTACTCTTTTTGTTAGCTTCATGGTTCTGACAGTTATGGACGACGGAATGAGACACGTCGCAACCACAGTTACCTTCTAGCGAGTTTATGCTTGCCAAAGGGTTCGTACATTCAATTCTTGGTTTACGAGGACTCCGCTGGGAAGACGATGAGCGAACACTTAATGGTGAGTGCGGAGCTGCTGGTGAATAGGATTCCAACTCCGTCGGGGTTGCATACCCATTGTAATCTATCCGCTCTTCCAAAGGAGAGACGGAGACTTCGTGCAAAGAGCCGGTACTGAGGACGTGTGGTGGAGGAGATTGCCGCACAAATGCAGTATTAACTTCAGGGGAGAGGTCCCTCTCGAGAGAGTCTTGTGCGTCTGAGAAGTCTTCCGAGTCTGCCGATATGATGGATACGTTGTCGGCATTCTGCTCCTCGTCTGGAACTTTGTCACCGTCATATTCTGCACCGATCCGTAGGTCACTCTCGCTCTCTTCACGGACCACCGAGAGCCGCCTTATACCCGAATCGCTGGAGGTGTGACTCTCACTGAGGGCCACTTCCAGCCTCTCTCTCACGGCATCCATTTCAATCTCGTTCTCGTTCTCCTCCACCAATTCGGGAAGACTTCTGTTGAGGTGGGAATATAGAGGCCCCAGGCGGAACGGCAATGGGTATATGGGCGTGGTAGCTCCTGACGCCACGGCAGACGTAGCAGAAGTTATCGAGGCACCGCTTCCCCGCCGAGATTGGTTATGAACGTGCTGTTCGTGAGCGGCACAGAGGGATGAATTTCCCAGGATGGCAGGCAGAGAGGACCGTCTTCCCATTCTCGATCCCGGGATGGCCAGGATGGGAGGGGTGGGGCTTTTCACAGGATTCCGATCGACCAGTTGGACGCTGAAAGCACGGCGGCTCTGTCGGATCCGCATGAGGTCTTCCGCAGTGGTGTTGCCACTCGGGGAATGCAGCGCTGTCATGGCTATATCGCGGGACCTCTGTATGTGAAGGTTGGGAATTGACGGACCGTGTTTTTTCCTTCGACAAAAGGACCACAATTTCTCTCTAAAGTTCCTGGTAAAAATGGCGTACACAAATGGATTGATGCAGGCGTTCAGTGGATACACAAATACGATAAAGTACTTGGCCTGGCCAGCGTCTACAAGCGAATTGTCGGCCAGGGCCGCGTAGGCAATTGTGGCGAGGGGAAACCAACAAGCGAAGGTAGCTAAAATGAGGATGGCTATTTTGGCTGCAGCAGTATATATCTCTTTACGGTCTTGGTTGGCTGCGGGCGAGCGACGGATACTGCAGAAGATGTAAATGTAGGATCCGAGAATGATCAAAAAAGTGAACAGATTGATGGAGAGGATTAGACCGATGTAGAGCTTATCACTGAAGCGTTCGGTCACAAACGGGAGGCAGACGGCCACCTGGGTGTAAGAATTGACTCCCACCAGTGGCAACATGGCCAGGGTGCCTGCGAATATCCACCCGATTACTGCAACGATGACGGCGGCTCTCATCCGCATACGCTCCTTCACGTTGAAGGTCGATGCGATGGTGTGCACCCGTTCCAGCGTCAAACCTCCAAGGATAAACACGGATAGCTCACTGGAGAACACGGCAAGGAAACCGGCGGTTTGGCAACCAGGACCAAGCTGCCAGTTGAGCGCCGATTGATAGAAACTTCTGTCGCCATACGTTCTTACGTCCACGACAGCCAGAAAGGTGAGATACACTCCGAGGCAGAAATCGGCAAAGGCGAGGTTGCAGATGAAGAACTGCGGAGCATCGATCTTTTCACGGGCGATTATCATCACAAATAGTACCGTACCGTTTCCGAGAACGGCCAACACCCACACGGCCCAGATTGCCACTCTCAAAAACCACGGATCCATCAGGTTTTGGCACGGGGTGAGTGGATTCGGATGGGGGATGCATCTGATGTCCTGAAAATCTGTGACTTCCGGCGGCTCAAAGATTACTTCCTTAGCATCTTCGAAGAAATAGTCATCGTCGGTTCCTAAAGGCGTCCCGTCTTTATTCAGAAATTCCACAACGCAGTTGTCCAAAATAATCACGGTCAGATCAAACTGCTCAGCTACATTTTTAATATGGCTCCGTTGTTGTTCTGTAATAGGGTTGTCGGGGTGGTTTATGCATTCAGCCACAAACGGATTATCGTCAAACGTGTGAATAATATTCGGTGGCAGCGTGATTGGTCCCACGTCGGTAGGATTTACGGTAACAGTGAGTTCCGTAGCAGGTTCATCGTCTGAAGGAATCAAGGTATCGTTCTCATGCACAAAGTCTCTCCAGATACAGCAGTGATAGGCGTAGGTGAACTCCAGGACTTGAATGAGGCGAATGTCTCTGGGTTGTGGAGCCTGGTGCAGCCGGAACAGCTTCTGCATGGAGAGGGTATGAAGATAGGGGAATCCCCCTCTTGGAAGCTCCCAAGTGCTGAGGTCGTTGCTGGAAATATTCAAATGCTCCAACCGTTGCATGTTCTGAGGAAAGGCGTTCTTGTGGAGTCTGACGATTAAGTTGTTGTTGAGTCTGAGTTCCTTTAGCTGGCTATTGTTGTAGAAAGTTTCATTCTTCACTTCTCGGATTTTGTTGAAGCCCAAGTTTAAGAAAGACAGCTTCCTGGATTGGGAGAAAATGCCGACTGGGTAGTCTTCAATGCGATTTCTCTGGAGGGCGACACTGATCAGCCTTGTGAGATTTGCAAAGGCATTTACAGGCAGGCTTTGTATCTTGTTAGCCTCCAGACTTATAGTATCGAGAAACGGAAGGTGAGCAAATTGATCATCTTCCAGTTTTTCAATTTCATTAAAGCCCAACGCCACCGAAAAGAGCTCACTGCAGCCAGTCAGAGGGGGAATTTCCCTGATGTCGTTATCCGTTGCCTGCAGAATCCTTAGCTGGGTATTGTATGTACATAGGTCATTTGGGAGAGACCGCAGATGAGAATGTGAGACGTGCAGATTTTGAAGTTTCGGCAGAGATTTGAGACTTGGCAATTCGGCGATCTCCGAATAGTCCATATCTAACACCGATAGTTCGGGTACCTCTTCTAAAGCATCGGATTCAATCTTTTGCAATCCGTTCCTCTTGATGTTCAGAGTTTTCAGGGTGGTCATATTCTCCAGGTGCGCTCGATTCAAGGAAAGAATCTCATTTTCACCAAGAATGAGATCTCTCATTAAGGGAAACTTGGCCGCGTTGAGGTTAGGGACTCGAGTCAGCCTGTTACGGCTCAGATCAAGGAAATACAATCGTGATAATTTCTTTGAGCTTATGGCTGCACCCACATTATCATCATCTAGTTGGTTACCATCGAGATATAATTCACCGAGGTCTGTGAAATTCTCAAAGGGGTTGCCATTCAGTTGTGAGATGTTGCTATTGGACAGCACGAGTTCTTGGACCCCCTCCAATTCTAAGAAATCCCTGCGCTTGATCACAGTTATGTTGTTCTCATCTAGCCGCCTGGAGGTAGACAGGAAGGGAAATGGAGTGAAGGGGAGGGGAGGGCAGTCATGAGAGTAGGTGTGTAAATAGTTAAGGGTACCTGTTTTTACAGATAACTACTGCGTAATGTGGCAGTCCCAGGAAGAAAACGAACATTATTCCGTTGCGTATTTCGATTGCATTCGTACGTTCAAAGCACTGTATCTCTGAACTTCCGTTACGGGCGGGGCTCATATGTGCTGTGCGATCGAAATATGCGGTGGAATAATGTTCGTTTTCTACTCGTGACTGCCACGAATACAACTCAGAGCAACAAACGACCTGACAGTCCTAAAATCCATAGCAAGAGATTGTTCATTCATAACCACCTGCAACAATATGACATCAAATCTGTTCCCATGACTACCACACAAAGTGGGCAGAGTCAACACAGTTGGCTGGGCCCAAACTGAAGATGGCTTAGATACGTATGCCAATAGTCTGCCTATACTGGCATTCATATGGCATGCACTTTCACTCACAATGTCTTCGACACTCTGGCTCGGAGAGCACCTCTTAAAATGTTATTTATCCTACAGTTGCTGAGATCCCTGCAAGAAACACACACACACAAAGTATTATAACATGGACCACATATACCAGCCAACACACACACAAACACACACACACACACACACACACACACACACACACACACACAAACAGACACACACACACACACAAACATGCACAAGCACACACACACACACACACACACACACATGCTCACACACACACACACACACACACACACACAAACATGCACAAGCACACACACACACACACACACACACACACACACACAAACATGCACAAGCACACACTCACAATATCCTCAGGCTCAATCCACGGAAAGCATTTCGAGGGAGTATTTCCAATTTATTTCCACGAAGGAAGAGTTCTTCCAGATTTCCAAATGACTGAAACGTACCAGCTGCAATTGTTTCAATGCCACATTCACGAAGGTGTCTAAATGGGGATAGACAGGCAAACACTAAGTACATAAATGCAAGCATAATAATACCAGGAGGGCAGAAGACAGAAAAGAGGAGAAGGAAATGGTTGCAGCTGTCTTAGGAGTTTGAAAGCCATCTCACGCTAGATTCTGAATGATGTGTGCTGGCATCCCTTCTGTAATTACATACAGAGGTACAACCAAGCGTCGCTTCAGCAGTGCTCAAGAAAACACTGCAACACAGTACAGTGATACCTTACACACCATTAAACCGGCCATAAATTGCAAAAGTTAGCACAAACTAGCTGACTTTCTACGCCTGTACTCAATGTGTGTACGTAGACAGTGACTGCCTATGCAAGCTAACAAGCTATCATACATTTTAATGAAAGCTAAGCTGGCTTATCGGTCTTTGAATGAGCCGAAGGATGGTGGTAGGTGTGGTCTTGGGTGTGGCTTCGGGTGTAACATTCCAGTAATTAAAATCTAGTGTGAGATCACTTTTAAATTTCAAAGACAGTTGTCACCGTTGCCAGCCCCTACTCTTCTCATTGTTATACGCTCCTTACATTACAGTGGCTCATGGCATGCAATGAATCACATGGTGAGCATCGCAGGCTCAGCCCTACCCAGAGGAGCGACAAAACCAGAATTGCGAAAGTGGCAAAACATAACCCATAATGCGGACTTGCCACAGTTAATTAACGGCGAAATTCTCCCTGGCACGTATGTGGTAAAATTCTAACATCTTAATCACAGCTTTATAACATTAGAGCTGCAGACAGGCCGGCTCCAGAATAATTGGACACACCAATTTAGCACATCACTTAATATAATCTCCACTATGAATTATAGAAGGTGCCTATGGAAACAGGTATTGGTAGTGTTTCGACATTTCGTGGCTGGATTTGCGAAAATCCAGCACTTTGTGCATTTTCGAATGCGGATACTTCAAAGATGCGTATCTCCAGAACGCTAGGCACTATCTAAATGAAACGCGGGATGTTTATACAGGAGGAATTGCTGCAGCTATAACCCGGAAATGAAGCCATTACACCACACCACAAGGAAGATGCGGGACCAAGTTCGCGGAACTTTCGATCGCACGGTGATTTGCAAAAAAAACAACAACAGTGTTACTACTAAGGCGCGTATCAGACCTCTAGTGTGGGATTCCTTTAGTTGAAGGTTGGTACTTGTACTGTACCAAGAATCATTCATGCCTCTCTCATGGTTGTCAAGATATGACAGCTTGAAAATTGGCAAAAATTGAAAAATTCTTACAAATGCATGAAGTGCCGGGTTTCCGCAAATCTGGTCACAATTACATTATGTAATATCTACTGTGAAGAACCTTCGTTTTAAGTAAACAAACGAAGAGACAAGAAAGATGAAGATTATTAGTTGACTCACAGTCGCAGTAGGGAAGTGGTCACGTGCGCAAACATGGCTTTTGTGAGCTCTTGGAAGCTGTTTTTATCCAAACGTCTAAAGGAAAAGTGTGTGTGTGTGTGTGTGCACATGCACAAATTCTAGTAATACAATTGTGCATGTGGAAAAATGCAAATAAAGCACAAAATGAATCACTTACAAATCCACGAGCCCTCCAAAGTTTCTAAAGGTCTCCGGAGCAAACCCAGTCAGCTCACATTCACAGAGGTCTCTGCAGAAGAGAATCAATACCTGAATCTTAGAGTTGTCTGTCCGTTATGGACTTATGGATGTGACATTGTGTAAACAGCTGTCACGACATGACATCACCGAGTCAAGAATACGTGAGATGTCCGTTACGTCATCCAATGGTACTTATGACTTTGATCTACAGCCTGACAGTCGGTGACAGATGTCTGAGGGTTGCGAGTGGAGCATGCAGGTAGCTGAAGCAAGCGAAGTGAGGACTGAAGCGAGCACAGGCCTGATAGACGCCTTCGATGGTTGTGAGCAGGGCGAGCGAATCGAGTAATTGAAATGTGCGAAGTGAGCATAGGCCTGATAGAGGCCTCCGAGGGTTGTGAGCAGGGCGAGCGAATCGAGTAATTGAAATGTGCGAAGTGAGCATAGGCCTGATAGACACCTTTGAGGGTTGTGAGCAGGGCAAGCGAATCAAGTAACTGAAATGTGCGAAGCGAGCATAGGCCTGATAGACGCCTTCGATGGTTGTGAGCAGGGCGAGCGAATCGAGTAATTGAAATGTGCAAAGTGAGCATAGGCCTGATAGACGCCTTCGACGGTTGTGAGCAGGGCGAGCGAATCGAGTAATTGAAATGTACAAAGTGAGCATAGGCCTGATAGACGCCTTCGACGGTTGTGAGCAGGGCGAGCGAATCGAGTAATTGAAATGTGCGAAGTGAGCATAGGCCTGATAGACGCCTTCGATGGTTGTGAGCAGGGCGAGCGAATCGAGTAACTGAAATGAGCGAAGTGAGCATAGGCCTGATAGACACCTTTGAGGGTTGTGAGCAGGGCAAGCGAATCAAGTAACTGAAATGAGCGAAGCGGGCACAGCTACTTGCTCACATATATTTTTATCGCAAAGCAAGTAAGCAGTAAGCAATGACGCTAAAGCACTACAATGTTTATGGAGTAAGCTGATATCTAAGCATCGTTTTTGTACATGCACATGTAGCAGCTATGGGGACCCTGGTGTTAAGAATATTCTACGGAGGCATGGGGGGCATGCCGTCATTATTTTTGATTGAATTCCGATGGCAGGCTACGTACAGCGAAACTAATGTAGTTAAGTAACTGCCAATAATTCCAATTTCTTATTGCTATGTGTATTTCATGTTTGAATATTTTGTATGTGAAATAGTACACAGTATAGACCCTTTACCATTACGATGTAATGGGGGGGGTAAAAGTGAGCACTAATAGGAGAAAGTACATGAGAATTGAATCTAGTTTTCTTGTAAAAACTGCTTATTTACACATGTTTTCATGTATTTTCTCCATTTAGAGCTCACTTTTACCCCCCATTACATCATAATAGTAAAGAGTCCATTGGCAAATATTCTACAGTGCTTTAAAAGGACGTATTGACTTACACATCTGTTGGCCCAGACTGTGTCTGCTGTATTCCAAAAAAGGCATCCTCTTCGAGATAGCGAAAAGGGTTGTTGTTCAGGGTCCTGTAAAACAAAAGGTATCAGCTGAAGCTGTGTACAGAGCATATATGTACAAGCACAGACCGTTAGATACATATCTTATATAAGACTTACAGATGTGATTTTATGATGGTAGTTTTCCCAATTGCCCTCGGTGGAGAGGTTAGATTGTTGTAGGAAAGATCGCTGTGTGTGCGTGCGTGTGTGTGTGTGTGTGTGTGGGAGGTGTAGTGTGATGTGTGTGTGTGTGTATGCACGTGTGCGTGTATGTGAGGTGTGTGCATGTGTGGGTGTAATGTAGAGGCAGTAACTGTACAGGACTAAGGAGACTCCTAGTCAACAATGTCAGAATGAAAGTTGCCAACACAACACACACATTCACACATGCATGCATACACAACTTACAGACTCTGTAGACTAGCATTTTGAAAGACGTTATCAGGCAGGCTCTCCAAATGGTTGTTTTTAAGAAACCTGCCGAGGGAATGAGGGAGTGAGGGGGGGGGGGGGGGAGGGAGGGGGGGAAGGAGGGAGTGAGTGAGGGAGGAATGAGGGGGCACGAGGTAATTAAGGAGCTGTCAAATTTATGACAATTGCCTGCACACAGTCATACAGAATACTAGTTAATACACACACACACACACACATTCGCCCCCCTTGGAAACCTTGTGTCCCCCTTGTGATTTCAATCCTTCAAAATTGAAATTTGCTCACTATACGCACGCCCCCCCCCAAATGTCTTCCAACGTGCTTTTGCCCCCACTTGGGGATTTTCCTAAATAAATCCCTGACTCGAGAGCAATATTCCATATATGTCAATAAATTGCACCACAGAAGGCATGCAACACACCCAAGGCGTTTATGAACTAAGAGGCGAGAAGACTACCATTACTAATCTAATTAATTTGCATATCTGATTGGGGCTAATCTTGCAAGATCTTGTTTACAAAGTAATGCATTAAAATATGCACAAAGGCTGTCTGCATCAGAGTCCGTAATCTCATTAATGGAGCCACAGATGTTAGCACATCTGCTTCACAGCAATTAGGCAGTAAAAGGGAATATATTAGCACATACTCTATTAAGTGCCCACCAAAGACGTTCAATTTTTTAACGAAATGAATACGAGATTGGAAGCTGTACAAGCGTCGTCCTGTCCGGTCTCTTTGGTTACCTACTGCACAAAAATCTGTTACTTCATCGCAACAGAGAGTGTGCGAAATTACGTGTCTTTGAAGTCAACGCTTTCAAACATGTGGGACGTGCTGGTTAGTCGTTCAGCGGGACACACAAACGGTAACGCCATGCATCTGCACTATGTAAATTGTACTTAGCTAGCCAGCCATCCTGTCACCGGCTAATGGACACTGCCAAGCCATTGAAGAGGCACGGCTGGGGGTACTCATGCCCTACATCCGCTCGGTTAATTGATCTGCTGGTTGGACAAAGCATAGCAACTGTGGGTGTACAAGGGATTTGACAAGCTTCTGTGTGCCTTTGGAAGAGGGTGCATGCTTTCCATATAGGGGTGTGGGTGGTGGTAATCGAGTTAGAGACATTACTAGGAATGCTAGGTAGTGATTTGCCAGCCTGACTGTTACATGCAAGCACTGCCAACAGAAGGACTATACAATTGCACAACTACAAGCTTATTGAGGCCACAGTACATAATATGTGCATGTATGCCAAGCAGTTCTACCATGGTCACCATGGTTACCTATACCACACAGTATACAGGGATCAAAATGGTCCACTCCAATGTCACACACAACAAAAAGGTGAGGTAATGAATCCATGCTCTGTTATAGTAGTGGGGCCCATCTCTCAGAGTTGCAAAAGCCCCCCCCCCCCCCTCGTGAGTGCTTACTAGAGGACAGATTAGTGATAGTGGCTGGGCTATAGCTTTCAGTCTTGGTGTTGCCTTCTTTGCGATGTTTTGTTTCATATGCTGCCGCATTCTAGTACGTTTTCTTTTACGCTTTCAGATTCCATATCGCGTATTCCTTAGACTTTCAGATTCTACATTCTAAAAGGATACAGTATTGCTCACGAGTAACTCGTCAGTACACGCATGTGCACCAGCAAGTGACTCAATCCGGGAGCGATAGGTTCATTACTCACGTGTGCAAATGGCACAATCGCATGTGCAATGCACACACACACACACACACATACACATACTCACACACACACATGCGGTATTAGAGACTAGGCTTACGATACAGGGAGATTAGAAGAGCTGTCAAAGGACAGATTCTGTGAGCTAACACAAATTAAGTACTTCAAATTGTACAAAATGCACAATAAGCATACCCAATCAACATAATTATCAATAAATAAAATTCCTAAGCCAATTTGAGAGTGCATGATACATGCAAATCCAATACTTCTGAACACAGAGCCCGACGGAAAGCAGACAGGTTATCAACAAGAATCTCCAAGAGAACAGGCATTTCTGGGAGATTGTAATTATAGGAAGACGTTCCTTTCAGGAAGAAAGAAAGATAAAGTTGCCATAGCAGCGAAACAGAATTCAAAGCAGTGAATTCCTAAACGACAGCTGGAACCATCTCCACAAGAGAAGGCCACACACAAAAAGACGCCCACCCAAAAAACAGACGCTGACCCATGTAGGTGTTTTCCCTCAGGCAAAGAACGAGAGTAGGGAACCTACTACCATTTCTCGGAAGCAGCAAGGTGCCTTGGGAAAGTTGACAAGTGAGTATTCCGAAACTATCAATAAAATCGAAATGGATTTTCATAATTGTGGTGGTGTAATTGTCGATACAGCTGTGGCTGCAATGACTATAGTGTATAAAGATTCTAGATGTTCCCTAACGATAGCCTCATCACCACGCTCACGTGCGCGCTTCACTGTAGCTAGCTATAGGCCTGGTACTTTTTTCTCGCGTGCGTGACGCGTAGGGTAGAAGGGTGGTCGTAAAAGGGTAGTATAAGGGTGAATTTATGGTGAGGACAGCTATAGTTCTCAGACAACGAAGGAAAGGAAGTGAATCTACACTTCTTGTACCGATTCTTCGGAGCCCGTTCGTACCAACTGAAACACTGCCACCAGCAAAAAGGTAGAGAAGTGCCACTGTCTTTCAAGCGCCCACGTGTAACCATTACGTAATTACATGTAAGTGCAACAGTGCTTTTACTGAGGACTTAACACGTGGAGTGGCCACAGGACCACAGCAAAGTAGCTCTCATAACATGCGACTGTTCTTTTACATCTCCGTCATAACCACACTAATTAAGCTTAATTACGACTAACAGATGGTTCCATGACTTGGATGGCCCAGCCCGAAAGAAGGCATTAGGCTTGACGAAATTATGCCAGCATAGTTTTTGGAACATAATAGGTACAAGATGGTATAAGGAATTATGTTAGCAGAATAGTCCGAGTCGTAATTCGCACAGCTGTGGACTTCAACAACAAACTCTTGGGCTGCTAACAGAGTACTAATGCATGGTGCATCATTTAGACCTCGTGGTAAAATGGCTAGTACTGAGGTCTTTTATTAGTAGAGAGTGGCTTAGAATCTGCGGATGAAACTGATGCAACGACTGCTAGCAGCTCTACTGCACTATTCAATGGAAACTTGTTCTGAGCATAAATTGAGCAAAATAAGGACTGGTTGAGAGCATAGTAGGGGCATAGCTAGGACAGGGTTTCATACAGAGGGGGGGGGGGGGCCCCCCCCACGGGGTTCCCCCCCCCCCCCCCCCCGTCTGCAGAATTTTGAAGTTCACATTTTTTTGATACTCAGTAGTTCATTGGTAGCTAATTTCCAGCCTTCTTACAGCCCCAGAAGCAACCTCAGGAGTAGACAAATTTCAAAAATTGCCTGGGGAAGCATACCCCCACGTCTCCCTAGGGGGGGCTGTTCCACGTGCATCATTATTCCCACCCCCACTGAAAAATTCTGTATGAAAACCCCATGGAGAAATAGGGAATAGCATAATAGGCAGGAAAAAAACAATTTCCTAATGCCTTAATACAGAAGGCATCACAACTCTTGATGAACATGTGATACAAACAATCCGATGGAGAGATCAATTAGAACTACAACACTGTAGTACTGTAATACAATAATAAGTCAATCACATCCATAAACAGCCTGCAGTGATACGACTAATACTGAAGCTAATAGGCTGAAATGCTAGATTAGCTGCTATCAAGGTAAGCTTGTGTGCTCAACAGCACCCACCCTAGCACGTAAAATAAGCGTGCAAAATTAAATGCTTTCGTCTTTGGCATCCCAGTAGTATTAATGGCATGCAGACACTTACTGCAATTCACCTGGCAGCCTCAGATGCCCGCATCAAAACAAAGACCTACTTCTGTGTAGCAAGCCTTTCCCAACAATGGAAGCAAACAGTTTAGGTCACGGCTGATTCGATTAGTGGGAAACTGTTGACAGTGTTATGTAACTGGTTCTAGACGCTTGCTGGGCCTCCCAAGCCGGGCCTCCCAAGCTGGGCCTCCCAAGCCGGGCCTCCCAAGCCGGGCCTCCCAAGCTGGGCCTCCCAAGCCGGGCCTCCCCAAGCCGGGAATGTTCGGCCGTTTGGTTGTCAGGGTTCGGCTAGGCCGTGCACTTCGCACGTGTACACATGCGAATCATCGAACATGGACGAAGAGAGTAAAGAAACTACTAAAAAAAAATCGGAGCCCAGCTGGGCATTGAAACCAGGACCTTCCAATTACCAGTCAGATGTGAGCTACTGGAGCTCCTGAGCAGAGGAGCAGTATGCAACGTGAGAACCAATTAATCAATGAAACCTGCCAGTAGGACCTAACAGCTGCAGTTCCTCTCTCGAGACGTTGTTCGTCACCCCCAAATACGATCAAACATGCTACACCCAAAGTTAGCATTTATCAGAACTGGCACGGTAATAAATGTATGTGAGTGCATGTGTGTGTGTGTGTGTGTGTGTGTGTGTGTGTGTGTGTGTGTGTGTGTGAGTGGCTGTTTTTGCTCAGCTAATGTCGTCCACAGCATGCAACACAAACACGGGGGTGCAGCTAGCACACCAAATAGATTACCTATGAGTAACATACCAGTCAGCCCTGGGCCAAATATTATGGCTGCAATATACAGGGGTTGTCACATTTTGGCACCCGAAAAGTTGACTTCACAGGGAGGTGCCTGTTTTTCAGGAGCGACTACATTACAGCGGTTCACTGCATAAGGTCATCTCTCAGTATATAGCCTGACTCCAGGACAACCCGTACACAGTAGCCCACTCCCAACATGAACAGCTATAGTGACAGAACTTGGCAAGACATTACCAGGGGTGTTTAGTTAGTTATGCGAGGGAGGGTGAGGGCGAGCAATATAGTTACTGGTCATAGGGCAGCCATAGGGCAGATAATCAGAGGTATGGGCAGATAAGAAACTGGTGGTTGCATTATCTGCCCTCTATCAGTGGTCAATGAGCTATGGAGTGGGGTGGGGTTACACATGTATTGGACATGGGGCTAAAGCTCTAATGGTTACTCAGATGTCTCAAGATCAATTACATGACTGGCGCTTTAATTGAATAACTTTAATGTGTGCGTTATGTGTAATGTACACTTTCTAAATGATGGCCTGCAAGTCCAGTGGCGGTCTCAGGTTAGTGAGAGTATTAGATACCAGTTGGCAGTGTATTATGCAGCTGGTTAGTGTGCTCGGGCAATATGGTAATTTCATCTACAGTCTACTACAGGCAACTCATAGAGCAGTGTGTTTCCATCTATGTCTGAGTAGCCTAGTAACCAGGCTCCACTCCCCGGCTTTTATTGCAGCGCAGAAAAACGGCTCTTCTATACTCCCCAGCTAATATTGTTAAAAAAAGGTGTTTCTTCTACGTACACTGCGTGACAAAAGCTGGGGGAAGAACGAGGCTATGCCTGAGGTCATATCCCTGTTTATCGAAGGAGAGTAAACAAAACCTCTGTGAGTTACGACGGCTGCCAAATGTCGGACATTCCAGGGAGTGCCTACACTTATTCAGGTGGAGTGCTCTTCGCAGCCACCGTGCTGGGCGTGTGTTTTTGGCCGGGAGGAAACGGCAATTGAACAATTGCCAAGGTAGAGTTTTCTGAATTAAAATGCATGCGAGATAGAAGGGTAGATTTTCGCGTGGTCAAGGATGGCAGTGAATCTATACGTCTTGTAGCGATTACTTTGGAGCCCATTCGTGCCACAGACTGAGAAGTGCGACCATCTCTTGAGTGGTCTCCACCTACATGTAAGTTGAATCATGCACCAGTAGTAAAATCGGTCGTGAACGAGAGCCTGGGAACGACGATCTTCTTAGCATCATCTCGAAATCTATCGCTTCTACATAAGCACTGTAAAATATGCTACACCCCAGCACACTGCACAAGGCGACCGAAGACAACATGGTGTAAAAATGAGCTAAGTGCACTCTGAACGATTTTAACTAAAACCCATAACCCTGTTTGCATTCACATACAGGCAGGCTGCTACATGTACATTATACTTATTACAATAAACAGCGAACAACATTCCGTCACGTAGCCATGTACTGAGTTATGCATAATCAGGGTCAATCTCAATGCTGCGCAAATCTGTACAAACAAACCCAGAAAGAAAATAGCCATGTACAGAACTGGGTATAATTGGGGTCAATCTAATGCTGCGTTGTGTGGTCTGCAATCGTAATCGGCTGGTCAGGTGAGGGCCTGGCAGAGACTGTTTCTCGTACTTTTATCTATCTTCCCTGTAATGCAGTTGACATAACAGAATAAGGGGCAGCAGCCAATGTTGTATATAACCCACACACAGCAAGCGCCTGCGCGTGTGGGTAACTCGATCATGATTGGTCAAATTGGTTGCCATGGGCACCAGGTACAGTACATTGCCTTAACAGCTGCCTACAATACTGGGTGTGATGTCTGGGCCGGTTTCTAGGCTCCACTCCAGTGCATGCTTAGAATACCTCCCACAGTGTGTGTACTTGTACGCACTGGCAGTGGTTTGAAGAAACATTGCAAAAGAACCAGTTTAACGTCACCGCCTACAACAGTTGCTTGTGTCAGTTTTTCGTGGACTGTTATTGAGTAGTCAAGTTTATAGTTCTGTCTTTACTATACCACGCATGCAAATATACGTGTACACACACACATACCTGTCCTGTAGTTGTATTGCTGCTGTTAAACATACACACATACACACACACACACACACACACATGCACACACACACACACGCACATGTACACACACACACACACACACACACACTTACACGCACATGCACACACACACACACACACACCAGATCAGCAACTTTAAACTTACAAATATTCAAGCACAGGTAATTCTGTTTTTGAGAAAGCCCCATCTTCAATACTTCGAATCTCGTTATATGAAAGAGTCCTGTATATGCATAAGCGATTGTGTTTGTGTGCATGCGCATAAGTGTGTGTGTATAATATTGTGATCGTGTGTGTGTGTGTATGTATGAGTGTGTGTGTATAATAGTGTGTGTGTGTGTGTGTGTGTGTGACAGAGAGCAGTACAAGTGTTAATATGTTGTACTAAACACTGCCGCAGCACACACAACAAACCATCAGCAATACAATACAAGGGAACCACCACAAGGAAACCATCAGGCACATCAGACCAACCACCATGGATACCAAAGGGAATCCACAAGACCAGTTAGGAGGATATGATCACAGCACTTCACTATCCATAGGTTGTGCTATTACCACCCACCCTGCACTGGAAGGTATCCTGAGGACTCAAAGGCTTCTTGATGGAGTTTCAGCATGTACCTACCACTGCATAGCTAATACAAGAAACAGGAGGTCTATAGGGCCTCTTTCTTATCAGGACATACTTATTGGCCTTACAGGATCAAGTTTCTATTAACTCTGTCAAAACTTTAGGTTGTAAGAATCTACTGACATCATATGACATCACTTTTATGATGTCACAACTAAATTCAAGCCACTATTAGTCTGAGATCACGTTGCTCATATTAGCCTCCCCTCCTGCAATCTGTCTGGACTTTGTGATAAGGTAGCTTGGTCCCAAGGCCATGCTCATGTTGCAGACATACATCTCAAGGTCATGCATCCAGAGTGTTTGAGGTACATGTATATTGTGCAATAGGAGTGATAATTTCAAATGTACATATATGCGCTGAGCCCGGCACTGTATGTACCACATGAGCATGGCCTTGGGACCAGGCTATACCATATCACATGAGCATGGCCTGGGGACCAGGTTATACCATATCACACGAGCATGGCCTGGGGACCAGGCTATACCGTATTACATGAGCATGGCCTCGGGACCAGGCTATACCGTATCACATGAGCATGGCCTCGGGACCAGGCTATACCGTATCACATGAGCATGGCCTGGGGACCAGGCTATATCGTATCACATGAGCATGGCCTGGGGACCAGGTTATACCACATCACATAAGCACTACCTTTTGCACGCCTATAGACCATACCACAAAACACTGACAGAGGTAGGTCTAAATATCTGTAACCACAATCACAACAGCATATACACCAACAGGAATCTAGTCCACCTTGAATATATCCCATTGTGAAACTAGTGACTTGTGTCTATCAGGGCTCCCAGCTCCCACAATAACAGACTACCACAATCAAACAATTAAGGTATTCCCAAGAGAAGACAACAGGTGGAACAATAGGTTGCCAGGGAACCTACCCACAATGTCCACTACAAAGAGAGGCCATTAGGGAAGGCAATACAGGTGCTATTCACTAGCACAGCTCCATCCCATAAATACACAGTACTACAAATGCCCTCCAATTTAGTGGTAAACAGTACATGTACCCATCAAAGCTAACCTTAGCTCTGAACACCTGGTAGCGCCCAGGGAACTGGCTTTTGAAAATTTACGTGGCATGCAGTGGTAAGGTGCATGCACTCCTGCTGAGGGGGCTCGGAGCTAGTCACTAGTGATGTCATAGTGATATCATATAGGTCATGTCATAGTGACATCATACAGGTGATAGTAAGTGCAAGTGACCAGCTGCCAAATTACATTCTTGCTAGTGTTATTGTCTGGTAAATAATTATACCTGTGAATATAATCCACACCTATTCCCTGAGGCCATATTGCTCAAAGATGCATGACAGGATATCAGCTAAACATCAGTTTTAACACCCTAGAAACACAAGAAGGTCAGCAACACCTCATTACACATGAGGCTCAGTAGATAACACACCATAATGGTGCCCACAGTCAGCAAGAGGAAACTCTGGACTTACTCCCTCAAACAACTAGAGTATAAGCCTATACTTCAATAGTACAATCATTGGCATGTGAGCCACTTGTCTTTTTACTTGCCCTTTGGCCTACCTCTAACCCACCACTGAGTATAAGCCCACTCCTGGGTATAGCCCACCTCTAAGCTACTACTGAGTATAAGCCCACCTCTAAGCTACTACTGAGTATAAGCCCACTCCTGGGTATAGCCCACCTCTAAGCTACTACTGAGTATAAGCCCACCTCTAAGCTACTACTGAGTATAAGCCCACCTCTAATCTACTATACTGAGTATAAGCCCACCTCTAACCCACTATTGAGTATAAGCCCATCTCTAACACACCACTGAGTATAAGCCCACCTCTAACACACTATTGAACATAAGCCCACCTCTAACACACCACTGAGTACAAGCCCACCTCTAACACACCACTGAGTATAAGCCCACCTCTAACCCACTGTTGAGTATAAGCCAACCTCTAACACACCACTGAGTATAAGCCCACAACACTGAGTATAAGCCCACCTCTAACCCAACACTGAGCATAAGCCCATCTCTAACCCAACACTGAGGATAAGCCCACCTCTAACCCAACACTGAGGATAAGCCCACTCCTGGGTATAGGCCACCAATAAAGCCCAACCTCTCAAGATAAGCCCACCTGTAAATCTGCCTTTCTCCTCACAGTAAAGGCATCCCATACTTCAGACAACACACACCCCGGTTGCGCAAAGATGTTGTCCAGTCTAGAACACACAATGTGTTTGGTATGCGGATGACACTTAAGCCCACCATGGCCTACGATAGTCAATCTTATCTCAGACAATACACAGCCACGCACACATACACACGTGTGGGGGGCAGACAGCATAGATAGTCCACACACAGCAAGGGACACCAGCTGTATAGCTAAATACGGACACAGACAGACAGGTACACCTATTTGGAGGAGTAGAGGGCAAATGAGAGGGTCTCTTTGAGGCGGCTTTGAAGCACATACCTCCACACACAGAACGTTTTTAGCACTGTGTTTACACCCAATAAGCTCTACACAGGGCTCCAGTACACCTGTACCTCTGCAATGTGAGAGGCGGACAGGCTGTCGCTAAGCGATAATCAATATTGAATGTTTCCCTAGCAACTAGGGATACACCTGCACACTTGAAAGGATTACCAAGAAAGGATGTAGCTAAGTGTCCCCCAGCCAGTAAGGCACTGCCACACTGAGAGCAGACATTGGCCAGGGATACTCCCATCTGCAGGGCCTGGGTGTGAGCTGCTTCACAACTAACAACAATCCTTCATCCTCTAACCTCCACTAACACACACAGTCCTTGCAATCACCCAGCACCTACCATATTCCTGCATATCTTATTTTTATGTGGAAGGGAGGGTTCTCAGTCGGCACTATATAATTCGTATTAGATTTCTCTGATTTCTCTCAGTGATCATACAATCTGTACCTGATGGTAAGGCCGAAACAGCTGTCATGCAGTATAATTTGTTTGTCACTCTACCATCTATGGAGGCTGATGCGCCCTCGCTCTGCAAGAAACTAGTGGCTATAGCATTGATAGCCCTTTGTAGTTGGTAATCAGAGAAATCTTATACGTATCTTATTTTTCACAACCAGTAGCATAATTTTTTGACAGCACTATGTATGAGCCTTTTGAAACCTTCCACAGCTGATTGTATAGCATTATTACTTTCAAGGATAAAAAAATAAACAAGTAAACACTAACAATTAAGCAAACAAATAAGGAGGCTAGTTCATCCACCATTTGTTTTTGCCAATTTCATAGTTACGTTGCTAAGGACTACACAGGCTAATTAGTGCTTACCATTACCAGAGACAGTTGGCTGTGGTATTTGCTGTATCCCTGACCACTAGGAGTGAGCACCCACATACTAATTGCCTACTAACAACCAATTTAAGAGTCTGGATATTTGAAATATTTTGGCGCTGAACTTTATTGTTCGCATAGGCATCATCTACAAGGTCACGTACATATTCGTTTAGGAATCTGAATCCACCCACCAGGGGCCCTGATTTTTTGTGATGATGTTGAAAGCTGCAGTAGTTATATTCCTGAATCCCCCCCCGCAGGGGCCTTGATTTTTATTGATAATGCTGAAAGCTGAAGTAGTTACACTCTTCTGAATCCCCCCCGCAGGGGTCCTCATTTTTATTGATAATGCTGAAAGCTGAAGCAGTTACATTTCTGAATCCCCCTAGCAGGGGTCCAAATTTTGCCGATAATGTTGAAAGCTGCAGTGTTGCATTTTCGCACTGCAATTCAAAGGTCTGTCTACATAAACACTCGCACATATTTCTGTCAACAGCCACTCACTGTGTGTGTGCACATTATCTAGCGCTCAGATAGCCCATAGGTAAAATTATCACTTAATCCCCCAAATAATCCACAGTTAACTGTTCTTGTTAAGCTCCCCCCCCCCTCCCTCCCCCATCTCCCTCTCCCCTGCATTTTGCATGGGAGAGATCTGGCCATCCACTCCAGTTAGACCTTGGTAAGCAGTAAGAACCCATGGGCTCTTAATAGAGACCAGCTGGTGCCCATTCACTAAACCCACAGGCTATAGACCCTCTCTTAAGCCTACCCACAATGTCAGGAGGCTAAGAACCGCCCCCTTCAAGAGAACTGGAGGTATTCATCAACGAAATGGGATGCCTTTCTTTCTCCATGGTGATGAATACACTCTGCATTGTGTGTGGTGACTGATAATTGCATCAGGCAAGGACTATAAGATCAGGCCATTTACAGACTGCCTCAACAGAAAAGGTCAGAGAGGGGGAATGTAAATAAACAAAAACCAACACAGCTAAATGGGGTGCAATTATACTTTTCAGCAATATAGGACAGCCTGTACTTATAACGGAGACTTCACAGAAGTTATCACACTCTCACTACTTTTATCAACCAACTCGCTCAAAACCCCACTCCCCATATCCAATTCCTTAAATCCAGTTCCCAAACTCAAGTCTGCAAACCCAATTCTGGGTCTAAGATGATAACGTTGTCAGCTTACAATGTGCCGAGCATTTCGAGGCCGGAGAAGTCTGACTTGGTTACTTGTGTGATTTTATTGTTTTCCAGGCTCCTGGAGTGGAAGAGAAAGAGATCGACATGATGATAATGGCCCAAAAACACACACACAAAAAAAGAATCAGATTACAGTATGCATAATATCCTTTGATCTTTTGAACTAAATGAGGTCTTTTGGACATCTCATCAAAAATTCGTATCACAGAAACTGAAAGCTACATGCATACCATAGAGCGATAAATTCTTGAAGAGAAGATTTTTCGCAGTTTGAGTAGATTGGGCTTGAGCTGCAAACATTATACGCTAAATACAGTAGGCGCGGATCCAGCATATCGTGATCCTCAAAAAATTAAGAGGCTTAGTGTGTGTGTGTGTGTGTGTGTGTGCATGTGTGTGTATGTGTGCAGGCGTGCATGTTTGTGTGCATGTTTGTGTATGTGCACAGGTGTGTCTGTGGGCGTGTGAAAGCGCTGATAGTTGCTTTTATACAAGGACCATTAGTGTTCAGACTTGGTGACCACAGTTTGTCCATTATTGGATGTCACTGTTGTTTGTCTATTATTGGATGTCACTGTCAGTATTATCGCCCAAATAAGTCAATGTGGTCAGAAGTTTGCATAGCCTAGTGAGAGTCTGGGAATGAGGCCAAGGGTCGCAGCGCACAGTTGACATCAGTGTATTTCCATACCCCATACATCCCTGCTGGTGTATTTCCACATCCCATACATCCCTGCTGGTGTATTTCCATACCCCATACATCCCTGCTGGTGTATTTCTATACCCCATACATCCCTGCTGGTGTATTTCCATACCCCATACATCCCTGCTGGTGTATTTCCATACCCCATACATCCCTGCTGGTGTATTTCCACACCCCATACATTCCTGCTGGTGTATTTCCATACCCCATACATCCCTGCTGGTGTATTTCCACACCCCATACATCACTGCTGGTGTATTTCCATACTCCATACATCCCTGCTGGTGCATTTCCACACCCCATACATCCCTGCTGGTGTATTTCCATATCCCATACATCCCTGCTGGTGTATTTCCACACCCCATACATCCCTGCTGGTGTGTAAAGGGCTGCGAGTTGAAACTGCAAACTAGCCTCATCCCCATATCACAAAAAGCAGCCAGCTACCTGCTCCCATCAGCACTGGAATGTAAGTTGTTACGGCAAAGAAATGCTGCCTAATCGAGTGTTGGAAGTCACAGCAGTAAAGCACTCTCCACTACAGCACAGGTAAGCTGTATAGCTGCCGCAGGCTCTTGTGCGTTTTGCTACTTGAGAGCCTGGTACATTTTCTCATGTGATTTAACTTACTTAATTGTGCGTGCGCAGGACCGCTCGAAAGACGATTACACTTTTCTACCCTCTGCTGGTGACATTGTCTCAGCACATGGTCTGTGGTATAAACGGGCTCAGAAGAGTAGCTACAAGAAGTATAGATTCGCCACCTGCCTTTGTTATCTGAGAATAGCAGCTGTCCTCGCCCACGCAAAAAAATTCCCCCTTCTACCATCCTTCTACCCTACGTGTCACGCACATACAGGTTGCACATATATGCAGGGTATGCATAGGATGTGGGTAGGACAATAACACAATTGGAAAATGTGCATATCCACTTTTCTGCACATTATTGTGTATCATTTTTGCAAGGGTTAAGTCATTGTTTGGGCAGCCAGAAAAGTCCCTCTAGTTATCAAGTTCCCATTGTTCTGGCATTCCAATGATATGCAATTCCCGGAATGACACAGAAGTATTCAGAAAAGGACACCATTTATTGGCTATAATAGGGTGGCATCCCTTGGCATATATTAGCGGCATTACTTTAATAATTTAACCCCCAGGACTCATGTTTTCTCAATCCAATTCATCGCTTATAAGGTGATCGGTATGTCGTGAATGTCTTGTGCCCATATGGAGCCGGCCAAACATGTGTGCACACTTTGCATACAAGTCATATGTGACCACGTACAGCTGTCAAAAATTGACTCTGAAATGCCTCCTAAAGCTAGCCAGTTAGCCAATAAAGATTGTCACAAGTTAACTAATCAATAGATATAAATGATAGCTAATAGTCAGTCACATGGAAATTGAACAGCTTGCTATGCAGCACAGACACAGACACTCACGCACTACACAATCTGTCTGGACATAGCAATTTCTTTTCTACATGTAGCAAGAAACATGTTGCTTCCAGACATTGCAACGGTAAGACAGATGATGTCATAATTTTCTGGGTAGGTCAGGCATGTTTTGTGTCAGGGTACAGATTTTTACTCAGATAAAAGGGTTAAATTTATTCACCTGTGCCTTCAGCAATAGATGCCTTGTGATGAATGGCATATGTTATTGACAAAGTGTGGGGCATGTTTGACTGAAGTATTCCTTGTACTGTTGATATATAGAAGAACCCAAGATACTGAAACAGTGAAAACCTGTCTCAGGTTTTAAAGCCTTGGGAGTTAGGTAATATGTGTAATGGGTGTCCTTGTTTTAGGGTGTCCACATCAATTACACAATGCCATTCAAAACAGTTGTCAAATGTACTGGATGGCCAGTTACATGTGCACTAAGTCCATAGCAGCCCGCCCTTAACAGGCATCACATTAACAGAGCCAGCCCCCTTCCTTTGAACTGAGGGAGGGAGCCACATAAGAAGACCCCAGGAAAATCCCATAGAGACTCTGCCCATAGGAGATCAAAGGATACCCTGGAAACCCTGTGGGGAAGTGGGTAAGGCTAGTCAAAATCAGGTTTAGAAAATTGCCTTGATTTGTTTTGCATCCCACTGGCAGGGCTTCTTCATTATGCCTAAACAGCACATGCCTGGAGGCAGACTTGAAAGTGCGCTATAATTGGAATTACACGCAACCTCACGTGATCACTATCCAATCACATTAGAGTACAAAAGTAGGTAGTGATTGCTATACTACCCTAGTTAGCACTCCCAACCTCCTCCAGTACTCCCACAGCAAAAGCAATGCCAAACACTTATGTCTGACAGTAGCATCAGAAGTCATACACAGGCTACTGTTTCACTGGGGTGTTGTATACACAGAATTTAGGAAGACATGAGAATGGAACAGAGGGAATCATAGCTGTGGGAATAGCGTCCACTTGACTGCTCTTGAGTAAACAAAAGGGCAACCTTAGAATAGCCAAACATGTTTCACTACGCATTGTGACGGTCAATTACTGTACGGCCAATTACTGTACATTTCACTATCGAGTGCGGATTCCATCATAATGACTACACTTTGTGATAGCCGATCAATCAATACTGCTGTCAAGCCACGGAGGCGCAGCGACTCCGCTTAGCGGCAGCCAATAATGCAGGCATTTTGCTACCCAAGTATCACTACACATGGCTGACTGTATAAAAGAAGATAGCAGAACTACCAAATACATGAGGGATAATGGAGAGCCTGCTAATGCAAACTGCAGACAGCTGGCTCGATCAGCATTGTCCGTGCATTGAAGCACCTGGATTTTACCAGCAACTCCAGCTCCTAGCTGACATTACATGCACATAGACAGCGTAACACAGGCCACTGCTGTACATGATAACCTTTTTGTATCATAGCAACAGCCAATGAGATCTGGTATAGACCAATAAGGGCTGCAGTCTAGCCAGCCAACTCAGATAGGCCTGATGCTTGAAAATTATCGGGTAATTGAGGACCAGGAATGATGGGTTGAAAAATTCTTCTCTGGCACGCCAACCCTCCCCACCATTCCAGTATTTAGCTACCCTTCGAAGAAGAAAAGAAGAAAAGAAGTTTTTGCAGTCGTTAAGGACAAAAGAACTTTTGCAGTTGTTAAGGACAAAAGTTGCAGAAGCGCTAAATGGCCTAATAGAGAGCTGTTAACCAAGCCTACTGTGTGACCAGACAGGCCTCCAGGCTAATAAGGGACCTAGTGTTCAAAATGCTTATGTGGTTTGCCCATCATGGACATATATGTCAACTTCAGGGGGGATTACTGCAGGCCTGAACCATACCTGCTGTAGAGCAGTATACAGTTACTAAGCTACACGTAGCTCAGTTCTTTAAATTGCTATAGTATCTACTCTTTCACACATTATTGTTTTCGACCTTCGGCCATTAGACACCAGGGCCGGATTTCACGCAGCGGATATGCTCACCTGACCGTCAGCCACTCGATACCCAAAATCTACAGGTGAGCCATTGACAGAGAAAAGGATTATTATACCCGATAACAGTAGACAAAGGAAACGATATCCGATAAATGGCCGTGCTCTGTAATAGTCACCAACAACACAGGAAAGAGGCTACCGGCTCCAATAGACTTTAGGGACATTTTTCGCAAGAGCCTCCCCGGAGGAGGTTGGAAGGCATCACGTGTCTGTCACATGTACATACAGTTAATAGCATTCCATGGAGAAGAATATGGAAGTTAAGCAAATTTATATGGTATCTGGCACAAAGAATGCTTTATATCTCCACAACCTTCGAGGGTATGGCAAAAACCTTGGCTTGCTTGCGAGTGTGGAACTGCATGTGGTGCGGAAAGATTCAGCTTGTATACTGTGGATTATCAGTGAGCTTGAAAAGTATTTCTTGAAGCTCTGCTACTGAAGGTATGGTAGCGGTTTTACAGCTCAGATTCTAACTATTTTACTTTAGAAAACTGCTAAACTTACACAAGATCACTCGTGAAGCAGCTATATTGCTCCTCTATGCTAGAGACTTTTGCATTACATCATCTGACAGTACAGTGTACGTGATTGCCTTCCAACTTCCTCTGGAGCCTATCTGTATACAGTATGATAAAGCAGAATGCTATACATGTACAAGTGCTTATAAGACGTCATAAGATATGCAACTTCATCCATCAAACAAATACTGGAGAGTATTCAACACAAATATGTACATTAAACAGAATCCACTCTCTACTACAACGTCACAAGTCTGTTGAAGTTTGGAAGAGGAACCATTAGCAAGCCCTTGTCAGCGAAAACCCCCACAATTCGTGTAGAAATCTCCTTAACTGTCACTTCGTTTCCAAGGGAAAACCACACGCTAGTAACAACACAAACACCTGCGTGTGAGCCAATTACAAAAGACAAAACAAAGGCGTACTCACTGTTTCAACACACAGGCGTGCACTCGAACATCAATAGTGCAACCTCAGGTCTTTGCGACCCCTCTCCTACACAAAAGCCATTAGCTACTGACCAAGTGCCTAATAACAATTGTTTACGGATGGGGTTTCAGAGTTCAGGCAGCACTGGACTCACTGGCTTTCAAAAATTTACAATACTTGTGGAGTATCAATGACAGCTGCCTCTGTTTTCATAAGGAGAAAAGAAAAGGGACTATATACTATAAAGGGGACAGCATGTTGTCATAACAACTGAATGAACCCACTTACATGTGAGTCATGAGTGGAACTAACAATGTTGCAGGTGTACTACACAAACGCAAACACAATGACTCTGAACATAGACTAGGGAACTGGTCCTTAGGGATTCTCTTGGTTGGCTAGTAGAATTCGCTAAAAATCAAGCACAGGAAAATTGCAAAAAAAACTTACGCAAACATAAAGTAAAAATATTAGCACCATGGGATGCTATGGCACAGTCACCACGGCAACACACAGCTACAGGGCTACAGGGCATATACTTCGCTCAATTACTCTAAAGGACAAAAAAAACTGCTATAATTACAGGTGCTTCACAAGAATTTAAATTCTGAAACCTGGCTGGAGGACAAAAAAAAAACATGCATCCCATAGACACACTTAGTCTAACTCCTACAAATCACTTTACTATACAAAAAGTTAAGCAGTACATACCACAAAACATAATGTTTCATACCCAAAGGATAAGAGTCACTCATGTGTTTTTAGAGCTACATGTACATAATAAACCTTTTAGGCTTCAATGCACTAGCTTCTCTACAGGCGTAGATGCTATTCTTACATACAATATATATATATATATACATACGTGGATGGGTTCCAGTTCTGCTATGAAACAAATCTTACCCTGAGATCGCCAGGTTGCATTCCTGCGCCTGGCATGCCCACATAATATCTAACACGTTTACTACCAATTAATTAAATGGATTCCCTACCCTTCCACCTAGTAACAGGGGAACCATGAAACCATGGAATTGAAGAACTTCCACTTTTCTACAAGCTGACTGACTGCAATAGCAGTGAATCAACAGACAAACATTCCCACTCAAAATGCACATCCTGCTTGCATTGCCCTACAATCCAAACCAGGTATATACAATTGCCTTATTTATCCAATCTCAGTGTCCCCCAGAAAGTTGAGAGCATTCAACATTAAAAGGGTCACATTATGGACTATAGGTCTAGTTACATGGGATGAACCCATAAAGGAAATACCAGACATAAGTTGGCAGTCACAATGTTTTGTTGCCATGTGTAAGATTGGGTCCATTTCAAAAAAAATGCCTTCATTCTTTCACATGTACTGCATGAGTGTGCGCTTTAGGATTGGCAAATACTTGAGATAAATTGCCACTGGCCCTTTATTCCCTTTCAAGCTAATGGGGGGGGGGGGGGGGTTGTGACAACTATCATTTCTGATCAGCAACTACTAATCTCATTCCCAGGCTCTCCTGATTCAATGGTTCAGAATGGAATGAGTACGTAAATGGAACGGGAGCCTGGCGTATTTAGTGACGTAATTATCTGAAGACAGAAATGGGTACAAGCCACCACCGTTAGTGAGGGGCTCGTAAGTCACTGACAGAAAAAGCCGAGTAAATTAATGGTACTGCGAACTAGAGTGTCCGCAATAGTCGTATGCACCCCTCTTCAATCTTCCTGGTCTCCATGTAGCCTCGTCTGAGACCCAGCACTACTATCAAACTCAGACCAGAGAAACGGTTGATACTATCTTTGACACTCGAGATACAGTTCCATAGTTGGGGTCAATTTACGCCTGTTCAAACTGTTTGGTAGCTTCCCACTATGCGAAGTCCACTTGTTTATGGTTCACTATTAGCACTTTCTCCGACTGTACGGGCGAGAAGTAGGTTCCAAAATCAACAGCAAAAGGTCCTAACTCTACACACACTTAATTAGCAGAACAATAGTAAGGTGGCTCTTGCTTGAACGATCATCAAAGCATTCCGCATGTCACGCACGTATACGGTAACAAAGGCATGTGCCTAATGGAAGCTTGCCAAGATGTATCCCATAAGCGCGGGTTCACAGGGTAGCTGACCGTAATATCTATTAGAACTGTAATTTCAAAATTTTCAATACCCTCGCGCGATGCTACAGCTGGCAGCGTGACGTTCTAGATCGTCGCGTTTCCATTAACCTAATTCCCAGATGCAAGCCACATCAGGTAGGCTCGCTTCTCAGCGTCGTACACGTGTAGCTACTGACCCATGGCATGAAGGCTCAGAACCAGAATGGGTCTAGCTAACCCACAGAACTTGCCCCGAACTTCAGAATACCTACTCCTCGGGAGATGTAGCCAGCTTTTGTCGCTTGCACAAGAGCTGCTGAAATTGTAAAAGTTCAAATTTGGTCATTTGCTAATAGAGCAGGCATTACTTCATATTCCCAGCACCGTGATTCTGAACCTTAATAGGTGCTTTTATACACCCGAATTGCATATTGCAAGTTTACTGCTGACACTATAGCTACGTACCACTTATCCTTGCAATCTGATTGGTCAGGTAATACACGTGTTCCGATCCCTTGGTGTGTGACATCATGTAATTGATTTTGGTGTTACGCTAATTAAACCAATAATCATATAGCTATTCTAGAACCAGTGGTAAACTCCTATCAAGATTATTGTGATATTTCACTCTTCTTGATATTTCACTGTTGCTATGTGATATTTTACTGTTGTCAGGGAGTTATAAGATTAACATGCGATAGCATGATTTGGAATGAAATTTGGGATAATTATATTATTTTCAATACCCTCGCGCGATGCTACAGCTGGCAGCGTGACGTTCTAGATCGTCGCGTTTCCATTAACCTAATTCCCAGATGCAAGCCACATCAGGTAGGCTCGCTTCTCAGCGTCGTACACGTGTAGCTACTGACCCATGGCATGAAGGCTCAGAACCAGAATGGGTCTAGCTAACCCACAGAACTTGCCCCGAACTTCAGAATACCTACTCCTCGGGAGATGTAGCCAGCTTTTGTCGCTTGCACAAGAGCTGCTGAAATTGTAAAAGTTCAAATTTGGTCATTTGCTAATAGAGCAGGCATTACTTCATATTCCCAGCACCGTGATTCTGAACCTTAATAGGTGCTTTTATACACCCGAATTGCATATTGCAAGTTTACTGCTGACACTATAGCTACGTACCACTTATCCTTGCAATCTGATTGGTCAGGTAATACACGTGTTCCGATCCCTTGGTGTGTGACATCATGTAATTGATTTTGGTGTTACGCTAATTAAACCAATAATCATATAGCTATTCTAGAACCAGTGGTAAACTCCTATCAAGATTATTGTGATATTTCACTCTTCTTGATATTTCACTGTTGCTATGTGATATTTTACTGTTGTCAGGGAGTTATAAGATTAACATGCGATAGCATGATTTGGAATGAAATTTGGGATAATTATATTATATTCGTAATATACCTAGGGTGGCAAATTGCACTCGGCTTTGCCAGTTAGTGCAACTGGTCAGTTTAAATAAAGTCTTGACAGTTGTGTTACTGTAACATATCTGTGACAATAGTCCATCAAGTGTTAACAAAAAGTTACTAAAATACTTTCAGTTTCAGTTAATTGGTCCATTTTGAGAAGCAGCGCATGATAATAACTTCATCCCCTAGGCCACACACACACACACCGCAAACCACACACCTGTAGCCTGGGGACAAGGCTATGCATATAGTGGCAATGCTACATACATACCAGTTGCATTCCCATAGCTGTATAAACCGGTAGTACAGTATGAGAGACCTAAGTGAAAAGTGACAAGTAATAAAGAATGAAAAGTCATTAATGTTATGGCCAACAGAACATTTGAAAAGAATGAGTCTGAGAATTATCTACAGGACGTCTTCAGTCACTATCATCATCGCTGCCAAAGACAGCTTTTCTAAGTGGTCGAGGAGCTGCTGCTTGTTCAGTGTCAATCTCCATCTTGTCGCTTTCGCTGCTGCTTTCTTCTTTGGCTTCTTGCTTCTGTTTTTCGTCTGTTTCGTCACCAGAGGTCTGACTGGTTTGACTGCTCTGTTCTTGTTGGGTGTCTTCTGTGTCACTTTCCCCACTGTGTGTGTGTGTGTGTGCGTGTGTGTGTGTGTGTATGTGCGTGTGTGTGTGTGTGTGTGTGCGTGCGTGCATGTGTGTGTGTAAATGAGCGTAAGCAGAATTCTTAGGTAATAACAGAAGGCTGCAGGTCCTGGCTTCTATCAGCTAACTCCAGCTGTGACAAACACAGTGCTGAACTTAGCCTCGCTTCCAGTCCTTCCCGTCCCACACGGCGCGACATAAAAAGCTGGTGGTGGGAAGGAACTGAGAACAAGGCCATATTATATGGAACAAGCGTTTCAGTGGTCTGTTTGTAACATCATACCCAGGCCTTCCATGCCCAGATTTTATCTCGCAGCCGTGGAGAAAAATCGTGGAGAAAAATCGTGCCCGGCTGCGAGATAAAATCTGCCTCGGTATGAGGCTAGTCTGTTTGCACCCCTACCTAACTCACAGGTTTGTGAAAATCAGAGGCCATGCATGCACAGACATATAGTTTGTAGCTTGTACATTGGTGTGGCCAGTCATTATCATAACAGAGCCATTGTAACAGTACATGTGCTGGCTGTTGTTTGTATGTACATCATCATAATAATGGGATAAGTGCAAAGTACACCTGCCAAAGATCACATCACATGGGCAATACCAACCGGTTACCCTCGCTAGGCAACACAACACAACGTCTGCTGTTGTGCTTACAAATGACACTGCACCTGCCAATATGTTATATGAGCATCTCAAAGGAGAGACCACTGTCACAGTGTGGTTGCACTGAAGGATGTCTTTAGGAAACACTATAATGCAATTTAACACCCACCTTTTTCCTTTGTCAAAACCCCCCCCCCCCCCCCCCCGCCAAGATCAACTATGCATTTTGAGGCAAATGGGAATATTTCCAGGCAATACATAACTTTTGTCTATGTGAGGAATTCCGCACCAAGCTTTTTTTACAAACTGCTTATATCATTCAATGGTAGGGTCATGGAATCTGCGACCGGGAAGGGGGGGTAGCTCTTGCAATGTCATTCGATATCATGGCAGGTACAGCACATAAGAGGAATATAATCAGGATTTCATACTGGGTGGGGGGGGTGGGCTGGTATTCCCCCCCCCCCGAAAAAAATATTTTAAAGTTTACATATTTTTTGAGACTTGGTAATTCATTTGCAGCTAATATTCGGCATTTTTGGGGCCCCATATGCCACCAGAAGCAACCCCCAAGCATGTAAATTTCAAAAATCTCTTGGGGAAGCATAAGCACGTGTATCATTTTTCCGATCCCCACTGAAGAATCCTGTACGAAACCCTGATTATGTGCACTACGGCCACACGTCTTTATGCCACTTGTATGTATCACAGATTCTAGGTTAAAGTGCCTCACATAATTAGTTGGGGAATGTTAATGCAAATACACTGTGCAATAAAAGCTAGGAAGGGGGTAGGAGATTTGCTACACAGAGTGTACTAGGCCAGTTGCCCCTTGGTTATGGACTGGATGGTTTTTGGTTTTCTCCTCGGCTATAGCTTCTATTTTTCCATGTCTGGCTTCAGTCGTGTTTCCTCTGCCTCATCTACATGTACTGCACTGCCATTTTATTTTTCTTTATGCTATGTGGCCGAGTCGGTGTGTGTGTGGGGGGGGGAGGGGAGGGGGTAAAGTTTAATAGGGGGTTTGAGGGGGTTGTGGGAACGAGGCTAGTACATTGTAGAATACACATGAGGATAACCTTCCCTAGGGTACAAGTCTATACACTGGCAAACGTAATTACGCGATGAACTGAAGCCTTATATTAGTGCAGTAATGCTCACTGCATTCAGAGAGACACACAAGCATTAAACCACGGCATATTTGAACATGGTGTGGAAAGGAATGCTACCTGTTTTACATGTTTGCTACCTGAGAGAGCCACCATAAGTGTTCCATTTCTCACTGACCAGTCTCCTGGCTAACAAGCTAACAGCCTTGGGCTAACAAGCTAATAGCCTTGGGATTCCTTTGCCACCATAAGTGTTCCATTTCTCACTGACCAGTCTCCTGGCTAACAAGCTAACAGCCTTGGGCTAACAAGCTAATAGCCTTGGGATTCCTTTGCCACCCATAAGTGTTCCCGTTCTCACAACCAGTCTCCTGGCTAACAAGCTAACAGCCTTGGGGTGCCTTTGCAGTCCACTTCAAAGCATACCAGAAACACAAGGAGTAATAACAGTACAGAGGAGGGAGTAATTATGCCAAATGCCAGGATAAACCACATATCCAATGGACTAGGCTGATGTCGGTTTGCCCAGAGGTGAAAGGGTTGTGGACCTCAGATGATGGGCTTAAATGTAATTGGGAAGGGTGGAATTAAATCAGGTGGGTTGATTCTCAGTGGTGGGCAAATGGGCCAATACCCAGAGGATGGGCTTATACTCAGAGGGTGGGCTTATAATCAGAGGATGGGTCTATACTCAGAGGGTGGGCCTATAATCAGAGGGTGGGCTTATACTCAAAGGGTGTTTTTTTTAATCAGAGGGTAGGCTTATAATCAAAGGGTGGGCCTATAATCAAAGGGTGATGGATTTCAACTCTGGATACATAGTGGCTTAGGAGAACTGTGCTCAGGCATACACTCAGGGGTGGGCTTATACTCACAGATTGGGCTTATACTAAAGGACGAATTTATACTCAGGTGTCGGCTTATAGTCAGGAGTGGGCTTATATTGAGGAGTGGGCTAGTTATGTAAGGGATGTGAACACCTACAAGGTCTGTGTCCAGACAGATAAATGTAGAGGAGGGGAAACTCCTAAAATATAGGTGCCAAGCTGTTGACAGCAGTTCAACTTTTGACCTATTAAGTCAACAGCTAATCATTTGTTGTGCTGAAAACACTAATCCCATAACATAGCAACCACCCTCTTCAGCGCTGGACCCAACAGCCCATGAATCAATAATTGCTAATTCCTTTCCTTCACACTCAGACACTCCCAAGAGTATTGCTGCTATCCCATAGGATAAACCATCAAACAATATACAGATAACATTACACATCACTAGAGCTCAAACACAGAAAAGAAGCGAGATAACGAACAGGAGATGAGTGTGCCATCAAAGAAGCCCCCCCAAGAATACACATTAGCTTGTATACAGGGTTCATCAGGGGTGGAACTCCTGAGAGACTTAAGTGTGTACGAAACACCCCCCCCCCTAGAGGGGACTGAATGTGTATAAATTAGCAGACTTTTAAAAATGCACTGCAGCGTGACTGACTTTCACTGGTGGTGTATTTGACTGGACAAACTTGTAAAGGAGTGAACAGAAAAGGGTGTGGCTCTGGCGATAATCCAGCAGTGGACTCTCTTCCACTATGATATAGGTGTAACCCGGAAGGTACATGTAGGAACCATGAGAAACTACATGAAAACATGGACGTTTTTGTGCTGTATTGTACCTTTTATACATGAAAACATAATAACGTGCCTGTTTCCCTGTATTTATTGCCTCCCATTACATGCCAGTAAGGGTCTATTTTGCTGTACACGGCGTTCACAATAAAGAAACTTTGGGGCTCATAGCTCTGAAACGAAAGGAGACGTAGACTTAACAACCTAGGTCAAAGTTTAACTCTTAGCACGCCCACAAAGCATAACACATCATTAGTATATAGCCTGTGGTTCGGTATGTTTCATTAGCTTCTGCATCATGGTCCCACTCCTCTGGCATTGGTCTGCCACTGCAGGAGCAGGTGTAAGTCACTTTCTTCTTAACAATCATTTGTGTTTTAATTACTATTTCATTGTACACGGTTCTCACCATTACTTTCAGAAATACGTACTGTAAAATTCAGACTGCTGTACAGTTCAAAACCAGTCATAATTATATGGCATCATCCCTAGGCTCTCCCCTCGTCCCCAGGCTCTCCCCTCGTCCCTAGGCTCTCCCCTCGTCCCCAGGCTCTCCCCTCGTCCCCAGGCTCTCCCCTCGTCCCCAGGCTCTCCCCTCGTCCCCAGGCTCTCCCCTCGTCCCCAGGCTCTCCCCTCGTCCCCAGGCTCTCCCCTCGTCCCCAGGCTCTCCCCTCGTCCCCAGGCTCTCCCCTCGTCCCCAGGCTCTCCCCTCGTCCCCAGGCTCTCCCTTCGTCCCTAGGCTCTCCCCTTGTCCCCAGGCTCTCACTTCGTCCTAGGCTCTCCCCTCGTCCCCAGGCTCTCCCCTCATCCCTAGGCTCTCCCCTCGTCCCCAGGCTCTCCCCTCGTCCCCAGGCTCTCCCCTCGTCCCCAGGCTCTCACTTCGTCCCTAGGCTCTCCCCTTGAAATTAAAAAACGGGGGAGAGTCTGGTATCTTTTTTCATGTGAGTCAACTTAATTACGTGTAGGCGGGGACCGATGGAAAGATGGCTACACTCTGTCTGTGGCACCAATGGCTCCTACAAGAAGTATTGCTTTGCTGCCTTTCCTCGGTGTCTGGGAACTACAACTGTGCTGATCTACGCACCATTAAGTCCTTTCCACCCCTAGCCCAGTGTACCTTGAACATATATTCACATGAGAAAAGATACCAGCTGTTTTAGGGAGGGCATGGGGGCCGAGGTACTGAGGTATTACGTGTATAAAAGCAGTATTTCCCCCAAAGGGGGGTACCTGGGTGCCCCCCCCCCCCCTTTCTAAATTGGTTTCCTTTGATGTTGTCACTGGAATGTTTAATTTGCTTCGATCTCTTGGAAAAGTTGTATCTCCCTCCCCTCCCCCTTTCTTTTCGTACTTGGGGGAAACACTGATAAAGGAGCCCACAATCATCCCTCTACAGACACCAAACAGGTCACACATGTATGCCACTTCCCTTGAGTACACCAGTCACACTCCAGGTAGCCCATGATACATGTATATTCATGAACTACTGATAAGATGGGCTAGCGCACGTAACATACATGTAATACAATAAGGGTACGTGGCTCTGGTTACATTCCATAATTCCATTCTCACATTACCACCCACCGACCAGACAAACCAAAAAAAACTTTCGTCCCTTGTTTCTAATCCAGTGGGACTCATCAGTTGGTTAACCGCAACTCTACCAAGTAATAGGCTACCGCAGTGTCCCTGCTAATGAATATAGCTAACAGGCTGTCCTGTTTAGGTGCCTCATAGTAGTCTGTGCTACTTAGTATGATCTCAAACGCCGGCAGCGTGCTACAACTCCCAAGTTAGTCATGATTACCCACGGTCGTTAATACACATATCTCCAAAACCACGCTGTTATGTAGTAGAGAACCTCACCTTTCTTCGGATTCACTCGAAGATGATTCACTGCTGCTAGCTGTGGTTCCCTCCCCGGCCTCGACGCCAGCTGCCTCTTCCGTGCCTCCCCCTTCCTTCGTTTCTTCCGCCCTCTCTCCTCCATCCTCCGCTCCCGAGGGCTCATCTTCATCCGACGAGATGAACTGCTTGGAGATCACCTTCTTCTTCTTGCGAGGGTTGGCTGAAAGGTTCTCTTTGGCCTCTGGCTCTGATCTCCTACAGAGCAGAGAGGGTGGGAGAGGGGGAGGGAGTGAGGGTGGGAGAGAGTGAGGGAGTGAGGAAGTGATGAAGGGAGGAAGGGAGGGAGGGAGGGAGGGAGGGAGAGAGGGAGGGAGGGAGGGAGGGAGAGAGGGAGGGAGGAAGAGAGAGGGATTAGAATCTCAAGAGCTTCAAGAGCCTATTTTCCACTCTTAAGAAATTTAGCCAGAAAGGCTAATGTAACTATTTGCGGTGTGTTAACAGAAAGGCCATGCTCGGGTCACACAGAATATAAAACTCCTCCACATAATTGTGCAATATTATAGCACTTTTTTATAATCTTATACCCTAGCCCCTACAGACAGTTTACAATTTGTGCCTTGCAATAGCTCAGCATGTTGACAAAGTCTGTAGCTCTAGGCCTCCCTGTATGCACTCTCGCATGCAAACAAAAGGAGAAGTTCAATAAAAATAAAAAAAGTGAAGGAGGGAGTTAGGGAGGGAGAGAGAGAGGGAAGGAAAGAGGAAGGGAGTGATGGAGGGAGTGAGTGATGGGAGGGAGGGAGTGATGGAGGAAGGGAGTGATGGGAGGGAGGGAGGGAGGGAGGGAGAGAGAGAGGGAGTGAGAGAAGGAGAGAGGAAGGGAGTGATGGAGGGAGGGAGGGAGGGAGGGAGTGAGGGAGTGAGGGATGACATGTTACTAAGCAACTCTACTGGAACAATAGAAGGACAAGCTACAGCAAGACAGCTGGTGTGTAAGACAATCCTTCAAACAGCTGATCTGCTGCTGAGTGCAGCCTAGGGATGATCACATGCGTTTGAGTCCAATTTGGAAATAATAGCACAAAGCAAGTGTAACAAAAGTCTCGAGATCGGCACCCAGTGTTGAACGAAGTAAGCTGTGCATTCTTGAGTGGAACAGGTAATGGCTGTCATTATAATGAGATATGTCCACACATGTGTTCAATACGTACGTATATACTAGAAATTATAATGACACTGACTTTAAGTAGTCTAAGCAGGTACTAGCCTCGTCCCCAGGCCACTCCCCCCCGAAGTGTGGGGGGAGTGGCCTGGGGACGAGGCTAAGCAGGTACATGCACACCACCTAGCTAGGCTGTATTCACTCTACAGTTGGCTTGATACTATCCATAGACATTTGACAACTTCACAAATGTGCCCAGTAGCTATGAAATATCGTTAGACAATGGGATGGCTTGCCAATGATACTCCAAGTTAGCCTCTCCCCCAGGCTGTCCCCTCCAACAATTGCAAAACATGGTATCTTTTCTCATGTGATTTGTATATGTAATAGCATGGTTTGGAGTGAAATTTGGGATAAATCATACGAGTAATGTACCAAGGATGGGGTTAAATTACACGAGGCGAAGCCGAGTGCAATTTACCATCCTAGGTACATTACTCGTATGATTTATCCCAAATTTCACTCCAAACCATGCTATCACATGTTAATCTTATAGCTCCCAACAACAGTGAAATTTCACATAACAACAGTGAAATTTCACTTAGCAACAGTGAAATATCAAGAAGAGTGAAATATCAAAATAATTTCAAATAGGAGTTTACCATTAGCTCTACAATAGCTATGAGATTAAACTTACTTATAATTACGCATGGGCTGGGATTGATAAAACAGTTGCATTTATCTGAAGACATTGCTTCAGTACTCAGTCTGTGACACCAATGAGCCCCAAAGATTAGCTACAAGAAGTGTACATTCACTGCTCTTCCTCGGTGTCTGACAACTGCAACCATATATACTTACCTACGCTGGGATGAGGCTAGCATGTATACTCAAAAATTGAGCCACCCACAAAGCAAGTATCATGACTGCAACATGTAGCCCCACACATGCAACAGCACATGTAAATGTACATGTACGTGGTAATTCCACGTAAACCCATAAGGCTACACCTAATACCATTACTACATCCCTTCCACCCTTTCATTGCGGGCATTAGACAGGTGGTTACAGACAGGCTGACTAAGGTTACCATTATGTTGCAAAACAGTGCCCCATTGTAATGTAGTAAATAGCTAAAGTGCAGCTGTACCTGGGTAATTATAGCAATCATCGCTACATGGCAACCAGGCAGTGAATATGAGTGCTATGCTATTGTTTACTGGTGTTAGAAAGCGGTGGTTATAGCATTGTTTAGCAATGAAAAGGCAACGAGACCCCTCTATCATAGACACTCTCGGGACCAGCTCCAATGTCCTGATTACTGGGGGTGTCCTTTGGTCAGAGGTCAAACAAGTAATATTTAGATACCAGTTGGTAGAGCATTACAGGCCTAGCTTTAGTTGGCAATATACCACTTGAATATAGTAACAGTCGAGGGCAGGATGATGCATAAGCCGTAGGTGAGTGCATTATCTGCCTGAGACCGTTGCTATAGTGCACGAGTACTCTAACTAGCCCTGTAATGCACTGCAACTGGTATCTGGTTTTAGTGCTTTCACTGACCCGAAACAGCCATAGGTCTACGTAGACCTGCAGGCATCATTTAGAAAGTGTGTGTCATCTTCTAGATAACACACACTAAAGTGAGCATCATGTGATTTAAAGCACTGTCATGTGATCGATCTTGAGGCTTCTAATTCGTTGAGAGTCACATGAGTAGCACTAATACAGTGGCAATGTTGACTGCCTGGTTGCTAGGTAACAATCATTACATTGGTACATGGTACATGTATCATTCCGAGTGGTTTGTAGCACTTAAACTATAGGCTATATCAACTCCGCTCCTTAGCTACCGCTGCTGGGCGAGCTGGCTGCAAACGATACAACTGCCTAGTTAATTAAACATACATGGCTTATTATGAAGTCCTCCTCAGCGAGGCACAGAGGCAATTAGAGCAAGAGTCAGGGGTTCATTTAGGAAAATCCCCGGGGGGGGGGGGGGGGGGAGCACAAAGTTTCCAAGAGGGGGCGAATGCCCCAGGCAAGGCACTACAAGAGGCATGGGGAAAAGGCACGAAAATACAAGTAGCTGTGTTTGCTTCACTTGCAACCCTTTGAGGTATCTGTCAGGCTGTGGGTTGAAGTCGCTCACTTCAGCTATCTGCTTGCTTCGCTCGCAAACCCTCAGAGTTGTCTGTCAGGTCAAAGTCAAGGTCAGAAGTAGAGGACTGGACCACTAAATGCCGTAACAAACGCCTCGCTCATTCTCGTACAATCGCAGGCGATCAGACAATGTTACGTCCGTGATAGATGCACAGACAGAAGACTAATCACTTGCAATCACTTGAGAAAATGCAAGAAGTTGTTGCGTCATATAATATTATAGTAGTTAGTCCTGACCTCTACCTCTGACCTCAGTCATTGGCTATAATAGCTACCCAATAGTTACTGTAGCCTGGCAACCAGCAATACAGCTGCCGATTGTTGTTGTTGGGGTGCACAGAACAAGGCGCAAGACTAGTGAATTACTGTAATGACATCAGACTAACCACAGATCAGAGTCTCAAAGCGACGAGGCTGATAAATTGCTCTTCTTCAAATTAATTAGAATGTCTGAGTGCGAATTAGCGAAAACAGGATAATGCCTTTCATTAGCTATAGCATGCAGTGACAGATGCACATACAGACAGACAGACAGACAGACAAAAGAAGATTCAATTATTGATATTCAAGTGGAGAAATTATCATATTCTCTCTAATTTGCACTCAGATAATTTGCAATCTAATTTAAGGTACCAGCATCTGTGAGCCTCTAGTCCATGGATAGTCTCATACTTAACTACAGTAGTCTTGCATCCCATCCTATGCACCCCAACAATTATCATAATTTGCACTCAGATAATTTGCAATCTAATTTAAGGTACCAGCATCTGTGAGACTCTAGTCCATGGATAGTCTCATATTTAACTACAGTAGTCTTGCATCCCATCCTATGCACCCCAACAATTATCATAATTTGCACTCAGATAATTTGCAATCTAATTTAAGGTACCAGCATCTGTGAGACTCTAGCCCATGGATAGTCTCATACTTAACTACAGTAGTCTTGCATCCCATCCTATGCACCCCAACAATTATCATAATTTGCACTCAGATAATTTGCAATCTAATTTAAGGTACCAGCATCTGTGAGACTCCAGTCCATGGATAGTCTCATACTTAACTACAGTAGTCTTGCATCCCATCCTATGCACCCCAACAATTATCATAATTTGCACTCAGATAATTTGCAATCTAATTTAAGGTACCAGCATCTGTACTGCTGGTTACCAGGCTGCAGAAATTACGGGGCAACTACGTACTACAAACAATAACTGAGCAGCCACACAGCCTATTAGCCACTCCTTTCTTTCCGGTAATAAGGCCTTGTTTCTTAACTTGTTAATGTCAGCGCTTTCGCTGGAAGCTGCAAAGTCTAGCCAAGTTGATCCATTTTACAGCTGGCATTTAGCTTAGATCTATTGTTGAGTGCAACCTTCATCTGGCTGATTTATGTGAAAAACACTCAGCTGATTTTTAGATATGAAATATCAGTCTTGTCTCCACAGTTGTAAGATAAAATCTGGGTGTGGAAGGCGGGTACCCTTATTCAGCAACTGGGCAAACAATTTGCTGGGGAGACCTGTTATGATGTAGTGGTGGGTAAAAGTGCTGAAAGCACCCGAAATTACAAGGAAACAAGCATGTTTTTATGTTTTCATGTAATATAAGACAACTACATCAAAACACGTTTTCTTGTATTTTCTCCATTTAGTGCCTACCTTTACCCCCCCCCCCCCCCCGCCCCCCAATGGATAAAGGTTTATTATTGTTCATCAGCCATTTTAGCAATAAAGAGAAGAGGGTGAAAGTTTATTTACTGGTATGTGTATATATATGTGATCAAATTGACCTTTGACCCAGGAGGGGAGAGGTCAGGTATATATTAAGAGGGAGATACTAACTAAAACCAACCTCTTTCTCTTCCTTTCTTTGCCTTCGTGAGACTTCCGTCTGTGCCTCCTGCGTAAGATGAAACATCACTGGATTAATGGCCAAGATGACAGAAACTCATCGCTAGAGTGCTGCTTTCAAACACAGTTTGGGTCTTTTGCAGGCAGCATATCACAGTTTCACCAAAATGTCCTCACGTGGGCCGAGAGTCTCGACCCAAACACGTGATTCGCACACGACAACGTTAGCAACAACTAGTTAATAACTACATTCCGACCCCGCCCATAGCTGGTTAAATGGTAATTAGCTGTGCAGATATATAGTAGCTAGCTTAGGCATCCTTCTTATCGGCCTAGGCCTTGAACGTTATTGCTTTTAGGTACCGAACTTCAATGGCAAGCTATGTGCAGAGAAACTGGTAATTAAATAACTATTAACAATTGCATTTTTCAAATTTCTCGTTGCTATGCGTACTTCGCGTTCGGATATTTTGGTGAAACTGATCATAACAGAGTGAATCCTTTCTGTAAGGGTCTGCGACACTCTTGGGTCTGCCTCCATTGTCCTGGTTACCGTCTTCATTTTTGGGGGCCAAACAATGCACAGTCACATGCACCGAGTGTCCTCATTAGTGAGGTCTCCGTATTTAGGGAACCCAAGGTTAGCGGGCTTCCACTACACAATCAAGACAATTTAAATGATATGCCCCAGGCATTTACTGTGCCGGAAAGGGCACTTAGAGGGTTTGGCCGTTGCTTGTTCGGTAGGTCTTACTCATTGTGGAGTCCCGGCAGCGCCGGTGTCTAAGATATCAGAAGAACGCCAAAAGGAGGCTAGAAGTAGCCCTTTAAATTTATGTCTATCACTAATCTACACTAATTAAGCCTGAGCTTCTTGTGGTCCAAAATTTACTTTTGGAAACTTCCACAAAATTAATCATCATCCGATATATTATTCTCATAACCGCATCCTATTATTATTCTTTTAAAATCGTGACAAGCGTGTGTGCATGGACGTCAGATAGCACGTTCCAACTTTCAAGTCAAAACTAGTCGGCATTTAATTGAAACGTAAGTGCATGAAGTGACACCTCTATGCACATGTAGCTGCTGTTAATTGTTAATTACAGAAGTTTGCCTGTTGCCTTGTGGTACTAAGATTGCTTTACGTTCCCGCGTCTGTGCGTTTGTGTGTGTGTGTGTGTGTGTGTGTGTGTGTTCGTCCGCAATTATCACGTGCGCTAAGTTACGTCATTCCGTTACTATGCTACTATAGCCATGAGCGCAGTGGAAGCTACAGAAAGTTTGCAGGCTGAATAGGCCAAGGTACGTCAAGCTAGGTTAGTTTTGTGTTGCGTAGATGGCGAAAGAGTGGTAGGTACAGATGATAATTCTGTTTTGGCAAGTTTTGATCGCTAACTGGAATCCCTATTATTCCAAGAGCAAATGGGCAGTGGCTCTCAAGTGCTTAATTAGGTTAGGCTGTCTGGATTCTCTGGAACAAAGGCTAACAGTTTACATACATACTTGGATATCGGCTAGGCGATTGCAATGTGCTTCAGCTTTTTTACCTCTTTCGTTTTTCACCTCCTCGTTCCTCGTCACTGTCAGCGACATTTTTAGATGACCTCACCTTCTTACGAGACCTGTGTGTATGTGTGTGTGTGTGTGTGTATGTTGTGTGTGTGTGTGTGTATGCATATATGTTGTGTGTGCATGCGTGTGTGTGTGTGCGTTGTAAGTGTGTGCGTGTGTGTGTGTGTATGTGTGTGTGTGTGTCAATGCCTAGTGATAGGATGATCCCCAATGATTAGAGGTTCTGAACAATTGCTATCCCTTACATAAGCAACTCAATGACATAACCAAAATGGTCATTCACAGTCACTTAATTGAATAAAAAAGCAGCAATTCCCTGGGGGGGGAGGCGGGGCTGTTTTGACTAGCCAGCTTTCTTCCATTTCGACTATGAATATAAATCCTTTAATTAAGATTTTTAGTCAGCTATTACGCCCACAAAACGTAGTCCATATTTTAAGCTTTGAAGTGGCTACCGTAACAACAATTATAGTGCTCATGTTCCAAAGTAAAGAGATTTCCCAGGGCGGGATGCTTAGCCTACGACTGCAGACTTACCGCCGCTAACTGCTTTCAGCCCATTTTCCCTACATGCATTGTATCCGCTAAACCATTTAGCTAATCTTGTACCCTGGCCTCCCATGCCCATACATGTGTATTTATCTCGTAGCCATGGAGAAAAACGAGGGAGTGCTCCCCAATATTTCTCCACGACCGTGAAAGAAGTAGATTTTTCTCCATGGCTACGAGATACAATCTGGGCATGGGAATACAACCTGATTTTTCTCCATGGCTACGGAGATAAAATCTGTGAGATAAAATCTGGGCGTCAAGGATAAACATCATAGCGTATGTTCTCTGCAATTTCTCCATTTAGTGTCTACTGTTATGTACCATCACCCACGTTCTCGTGTGCAATGTTGGAGAGCCAGATACATTTTCTCACGTGATTTGACTTACTTAATTGCGCGTGGGCAGGGACCGTTCGAAAGACGGTTGCACTTCTCTACCTTCTGCTGGTGACAGTGTTTCAGCGCTTGGTCTGTAGTACAAACGGGCTCCGAAGAGTAGCTACAAGAAGTATAGATTCGCTGCCTTCTGTCATTGTCTGAGAACTACAGCTGTCCCACCCACGCAAAAATGCAACCTTCTATACCTTCCCTCTACCCTACACGTTGACAAAATATACCAGGCCCACAGCTAGCTAAAGTGGAACCAACACGTGAGCCTGGGAACGAGGCTATTTTTTTAATGCTCAGGTACCTAAAGAAGCCACCTAAGAGTTCCTAAATTTTCAAAATTTCTGGGTGGGGGTGTATAACTTTCTGGAGCCACACCCCCTAGGGGTGTGTGGGGGTATGTTATGGTATGAAGTATAGATTCACTGCCTTCTGTTACGGGTGATTTTCCAACAATGGCGATGCTACAAAGGCATGTATCTCAGAAATGGGAAGAGTTACCAACTTCTAGCTCAAGTTGCTATTAGTTGAAGGCCAGCACTTGTACTGTATCAAGAATCATTCTACTCTGTCTACTGGTTGTTGAGATATGACTGTTTGAAAATTGCCAAAAATAGTTGTAAAAAACGCGAGTTAAGTCACTTTCTCAGATCCAGTAAATTATATTATCATAATATTTTGATCATTTCATAGGTATAATATCATATGTTTGCAGTAGTAAATATTATGAGTTTGTCCCTCAAGTATTATTATTGTGAAGATTATTACTGTCAACATTCAATCTAACTTCCTTGACAGTCTCAAACACAAGCAAGTCAACATATGCTAAATATAGCCCGAAAGTAGCAATTGCTGTTACTTCAATTTGTCATTTCTAATGATTGAAGGGCTGAGAAACTGAGCGGACTAACCCCAAAACCAAGTACAGAAAAAGGCATGAACTGCACAATCAGTAGCTTCCTACACATTGCTGACCATGTAAACTATATTGTTTATTGAATGTGGGCGCCAGTTGAGAATCGTGATTCAATTATGCAACAAACACAGCATCAGCTAGCCAATATTCAAGGTCACTGCCTCAATGCAAGTAAAACTATTTAAGACCCAGCTGGATCATGCAACGTACTTTGGTCACAGCCTCACTCCCAGGCCCTCATATACGTTTCACTTTAGGCCACAGCGAGTTAATTTCATCCCCGCCCGCATACAGTTCCTGGAAATGTTACTAAAAACACACACAGGTACTTCGCTATATAGAACAGCTGCATACGGTTGCAGATCGAAGCGAACGGCAAAAGCGGTGAGAAATCCAGTTGATTTATCAACGTTTCTGACTGTAGCTCGGTACTTGGGCAAAGAAAGTATTCAAATATAGCACTCACAGGTATACACTGGTCGTCGGCGCGAGTCAAGAATCGATTATTCATAAGTAACGTGCTGTGTTTTTTTTTTGCGTGTGTTTGTTATTTTTGTGCCCGCCTGCGTACGATTTTGAGTTCAAGGGGGACGAGAAACAAGAAATTAATTCGCTGTGGCCTTAGCTAGCTGTGGGCCTGGTGTTGCTTCTCATGTGCGTGACGTGTAGGGTAGAGAGAAGGCAAAAGGGTGAATTTTTGTGTTGGGGTGAGGACAGCTGCATTTCTCAGACAGCGAAGGAAGGCAGCAAGTCTATACTTCTTGCAGCTACTCTCTGAAGCCTATTTGTACCACAACTGAGCACTGAAACACTGTCACCATTATAAGTGCAACAGTTTTTTGAAACATCCTGCCCACATACAACTATATGTAAGTTAAATCACGTGAGAAAAAGTACCGGGCTCTCCACAGTGAGCAACACGAAGAGAGTCTGGGGACAAGGCTACTTCATAATCAGTCATTCCTCAAACCAACACGGCAGACTTATAGGCACCGGGGTTTCATACAGGAGAGGGGGAAAGGAAGAATATTCCTCCCCCCCCCCCCCAACCCAAATTCCCCCCCTAAAATCTTAGTAACAATATTATAATTATATTGTTTTTTGCTACTCAGTAATTCGTTAGCAGCCCTTTTGGGCCCCCCTAAGGCACCACAAGCAACCTCTGACTGCTGAAACTACAACATTTGGGGGCAAATCAAAGTCCCAGGCAGCCTAGGGGGTGTGGCTTTCCAGACACATATCTGTATATTGTACGTCTTTTCCCCAACAACCAAATCCTGTATGAAACTATGAGAACTGAATCAGATGATAACTGCTTTGAGAGGTGTGGTTTTCACGCGGAGACAGCATATGCCGCCACATTGCAAGCACGTACATGCACTGCTGTTGAACACCTGGTCCGCTGATAATATCGATAAATTAACCTTTAATTCAGGTTGAGCTCTAAAACAGGCAAACACAGCTGCAATTCTCTGGAGAGCGGTTCTGAATCAGTCAAGCCAGCATTTTTTTCTTCTTGTTGTTTCAGCTATGAATACACATTGCTTGTTGTTCCCTGCTTCCCAGACAGCTGAAACACCACACTGAAAGCCCTTCCTTGACAACAAGACACGGGAGTGCAGCTGTGCAGAGTTACATCAAGGCACTGAATCTACTTATGTGTTGTTGCAGTATTCACGGTTGCCATGAAAACGCTGCACAGCATGAATCTGATTGGCTGAAATGCACCTAATCAAATTATCAAACTCAAGCTGCAGACAGTTCCTGTCTTGAGGTACTACTTATCACAGAACAGGCCAAAGTCTCTTTCATAAAATTTGAGGAGCGCTATGGGCCTGGGGCATACGCTAGCCAGCTATGGGGTCATGCCCAATTGCCTACACATACATGCCGAAGTTCTTCAATTCCAACCCGAAATACTCGTCAAAACCTTCATCAAATGCCGACGTTTCGGCTACTATGCTGTAACCTTCTTCAGGGCAACAATACAAAACTGGGAAATACAAGGCCTACACATGATTATAATTAAGTAAGTGGAATCGGACCAGGCTCTTCTCTCCCATTTTTCAATTCTTCAAGGGGAGAAAGCTAAATAGGGTTTTCCAAAACCACGCTCCATCAAGATATTTTACCAAGCACAACCTACGTAGATGTAGCCTCGTCCCCAGGCCACTCCCCCCCCCAAGGAGAGAGTGCATGGCCTGGGGACAAGACTAGGGGGTGTGTGGCCTGGGAACGAGGCTAACACAGATGCTGACTACGTTTCCAAGTAATTTTCTTACCTCCTCTTCTTCGATCTCTGATGGGCGGTCCCCGCCTCCCCCTCTCCCTCGCTGTAGATGTCTCCGCTCCGCTCCTTCTGTGGACACAAAAAGAAACCACACCCATTTACAAGTAGACTACCCTAAAACATCTCAGGCATGAGGAAACCACACCCATTAAAGTTAGGCCCAACAGGAAGTGTAGACAATAGAAAACTGTACGAGATTTCGTGAGACAAATTTTGCTATACTCGCAAATCAAACGTACGACTGCGAAATTGATGGAGGTGCGTATATACACTGTAGCGCATGACCATAAACCGTGAATTATAGTTAATGCCTGTTACATCATAGTGAAAAAGGGTCTATTTACAGGGTTTCATATGGGATGGGGGTGGGGGGGGGGGGGGAAATAACCAGCTCAAACAGGCTATTACTGACACCTGTTGTGAGTACCATCCGCAAGACTTGACTGCATCCCATCTCTTCATTCATTGTACTCTGTAATACCAACTGGAACAGGTTTATGAGGCAATCTACAAGGCATTAATTGGGTTCAGTGCCATTGATTAGGTTCAGTGTGGTGTCTACACACTGTTGCACGAACAACGCTACCTCAAACAAAGGTGTTGTGTGCCAACACTACCTCAAACATTGGGTATTATGTAAAAATAGTCTCATGACTTCCCTCTCGCTACAACCCAACATTGTATAGCTAGACATCAGACCACTCCTTGCGGGAAGGAAGTTTGCGCAGAGACTAGCGTAACAAGACCAGGGCTTCGCTAGCTGCGGGCCTGGTATATTTTCTCAGCGTGTACAGTTTCACGAAAATGTCCGCACGTGACACGAGAGACTCGGGTCAAAACGTGATCCTCACATGACTACGTTAGCAACAACTATTAATAATTACATACCGACCCCGCCCCTAGCTGGTCAAACAACGCTTATCCGTGTAGCTACTGTAGTAGCATCCTTAGGCATCCTCTTGTCGACCTAGGCATTGAACGTCATCGCTTTTGTGTACCAATATTCGACGGCAGGCTGCGTGCAGCGATACCGGTGAAGTTAAGTAACTATTAATATTTGCATTTGCAAAAATTTCTCGTTGATATGCGTTCGGATATTTTGGTGAAACTGTGTAGGGTAGAGGGAAGGTATAGAAGGTTGTATTTTTGAGTGGGCGAGACAGCTGTAGTTCTCAGACAATGACAGAAGGCAGTGAATCTATACTTCTTGTAGCTACATTTTGGAGCCCGTTTGTACCACAGACCAAGCGCTGAAACAATGCCACCAGCAAAAGGTAGAGAAGTGCAGCCGTCTTTTGAGCTGCCCCTGCCCACGTGCGATTAAATAAGATAAATTACGTGAGAAAATGTACCCAGCTCTCAACGTAGCAAGTGAAAAGCGCACGAGAGGAGTCTGGGGAAAAATCTAATCATAAAACAAATGAGCTTTTAAAATTCGGAGGGGGGGAGGGCATCTGGCTGGGATGGGGAAAATCGCAGCCCCCCCTCCCCTCCTCCCACCCCCCCCCCTGCTGAAGGGCACCAGGTGGCTGATAATAGCTTGCTACAAGCAGTTCAGCGTGTTTGGAATTCTTACACATGGTTAATAGAATTTAAACCCACCCATGCAACCAACATTCACCCGCCCTCCACCCCCATACAAACCAGTGTTGAACTGGGGACACCAGTATTCATATTGACAGAGGAGAATTCAATGGCTAGGAACACATGAACAACAGAGATGGTGTGAGGTTCCCAAGGCAGCAAGGCAGCGTTTCTTCTCAATGAATACCGAGGTGTGATTGTATGCTATGAATAATTGATATGTGAATACTCAGCGAGGAGGTGATAGCCACTTAACTCTCAATGAATACTTATCTACAAGGATGTGTACAGCTGCACGTCATGCCAATTGACATAGTTACAGTTTCAAGGGTGAAAACACCGAGATACAAGCCTATATGGGCTCATAATATGGCATATTGCAGAGCTACAGTAGCGCCGCCTGCCTAGGTTTTTTTCCCTCACAGCCTAACTGCTCACCCAGCCCACATCCATACCTTCTTGTACAACGACATCTGCATTTTCCACCAACAACAACACACAACACACTTTGAAATACTTTTTCAGTTAATAGTATAATTAACCCATTTTGTGAAGATTATATACAAAAGAACTCTGAAAAAATGCCACATGATGTACACATCACAATGTAACATCCTATCATTCCATTTAATAAGCACCACGAGAACTGGTTGTCAAAATTGAGATATAGGAAAGACAATCCATAAAAGTATTGTAGTATCTTTCCTATCTTGTTTGGTTGCTTTTTTTGGAATTCCATCCCTATATACGTCTGTTTTTAAATGTTTTTGTGACATATACAATGTATGTTACCGTTAGAGTACAATGAATGTAGAAATGGGATGCAGTCAAGTCTTGTGGACCGGCCTCACAGCAGGTTTCAGGAAAAGCCACTGATTGGTCAAGGTGTTGGTTGCTATGCAGTTGTAGATGCCTTTGAGGCCCACTTAAGCTCCTAAGGTTTCAGCATTCTCTAAATTAATTATGGCTTCAGAAAAATCATCTTTGGCATATATAATGTTATTGCCTGGTTATGTATGCACAATACAGTGGAACTCCTCTGCTACGGACACTCAGCTCAAGTGTCCTAATCACTGGGGGTGTCCTCATTTCAGGGGTCAGATACGTATTACACATTCACATGAAGTTGGGACCAAAAAGTGATGTCCTTATTAGTGAGGCGTCCTTATTTCAGGGGGTCTTGATTAGAGGGGTTCCACTGTAGATATCCAATGACGCCTTGTGCTTTTTTACCAGCCGGGGGCACGCAAAGCTTTCACGTTTTCCGCTTGTGTGTGTGTGTGTGTGTGTGTGTGTGTGTGTTCGTCCGCAAATATCACGTGCGCTAAGTTACATCATTCCGTTACTATGCCACTATAGCCACGAACGCAGTGGAAGCTACTGAAAGTTTGCAGGCTCAATAGGGCAAGGTAAGTCAAGCTAGGTTAGTTTTGTGTTGCCCAGACGGCGAAAGAGTGCGTAGGTAACGATGATAGTTCTGTCTTGATTGCTAACTGGAAGAGCACTACGAAATTGCTGTGTCGCACTTTCGCTGGCAGCGCTACACGATGAGACTGTCTGATCAATTCTACAGCTGCATTATATAGCTAAGACTAATCTGTTGCTGAACACAACCTACAATTGAATGATTTGTGTAAAAAAAAACACCCGGCTTGTTTTCAGATATGAAATATCAGTATTGTTTTCCCTTAAAAGCAGCCCAGGCACTGGCCAACGAGCCAGAAGTCTAGATGGACAGAGGCTCCAAGGTTTACCTTCTTCCTGGCTGCTTTAGCTCGGGACTCAGGCGGTGCCTCCCTGAACGTTAGCAGGCTCTGGGTCTTCAGCTTGAACTGTTGTCTCTGTTCCTCCAGTTGGGCCGCCTGGAGCTCCTTCTGACGCATACGCTCTTGCTGTGAGGTGGGAGGGGAGGGGAGGGGAGGGGAGGGGAGGGGAGGGGAGGAGAGATAATTGATAGGATTGAAGAGCTACAGCTAATTATAGAGCTGCTCTTGGTTCAAAGCTACATGTACATGTACGTAAAAATTGGAAGACTGATGAAGATTTGATGGCAGTACTTTACAGTCAAAAGACAACTTACTGACTCATGAAATTTTATCCTTAAGTTAGCAGCCACTTCATTGCCTCCCCTCCCCGCCCCTCCCCACCGCACCACTCACTGCATTCTTGCACACATACACACACATGCACACACACACACACACACACACACCTCCTCCACCATCTGTTTCTGCCTGAGGGCCTCCCTCTCTCTCTCCTGCTTCTCCCTCAACGTCCTCTCCTCGTCGTCCACCCTCCTCGCACGGGCCAGGTGGTGCTGGGCCTGGCTGAGGTAGTCCGCACACTTGCGGGCCTCGTGGGTGGCAAAGTTGAGGTCGAACTTCATCTGTTCTCCCTCCTTACTCAAGTACACAAAGAATCTGGGGGGGAGAATGGCAGTATATAGTGGAACCTGTCCAATGCCTCATACTCCGGGCAGTGTTTGGAAATACCCTTGGGGGGTGGGGCAAAAGCTGATCGGAAGATACTTGGGGGGGGGGGGAGGCAAAAGTAGATCGGAAGATATTGGGTAGGGGGAGGGGGCGCACGTACTATGGTAGTTTTACGAGTTGTGCTGTCACATGCAGGCACTATTAATGTAGCTACTCTATTCAGGGTTACAGATAAGCATTACTACATATATTATAGAGTATTTTGGGGTTTCCAGGCTCCCACTCCCAAGCTTTTTCACACGGTGCGAGATAAGCTGGGGAGTGGAGTCTGGGATCGAGGCTAGGCTCACTGGCAGTCTGCAAGCCTGTGAACTACGGTAAGCTTAGCCTCCTTCCCAGGCTCCACTCCCCAGCTTTTCTCACAAAGCCTACACTGTGCGAGATAAGCTGGGGAGTGGAGTCTGGGATCGAGGCTACAGTTGAGCTAACGTCATACCCAGGCCTCTCACAGCCAGAGTTTAGCTCGCAGCTGTGGAGAAAAGAAGAAAAATCGGGAAGTTACTCCAAGATTTTTCTTCATGGCTTCGAGATAAAATCTGGTTGTGGGAGACCTGGGTACTAGGATACAGTAAGCTACCGGTAGTTAACTAATTATTTAATTTTGTCTAGACAGTGACAACGCAGTAGATAGTGATAAATACTCCTGATGTTGCTAGCCATCAGCCTTGTTCCCAGGCTCCCCCCCCCCCCCCCCCACCCCACATGTCTGGGAGTGAGGCTATCGCGTTTATTAAATTACCGAGTCAGCACTTTCATCATCAGTTGTGCAAGGTAGAGTATGCTACCGATACTTTCCACAGAGAGTGGACGTACGTGTGGTTAGCTAAAGAGGCCAGTACATTTCACATACATTAGGAAATTTGCACGCTTCAATGGTTGCACGTCTCCTGAATAAGACGAGCTATTGTAGTCAAATTTGAGCTAATAAAAACTCAAATAATCATATCGATGACATCACATGAAAAAAGGTCTACTAAGGCAGGCTTAATCAATGCACTCCGGCTAATATGCTGCATACTATCTTCTTCTCTCCCTCCCTCCCTTCTCCCCTCCCTCCCTCACCCTATCCCTCCTCACCCCCTCCCTCCCTCACCCCCCTCCCTCCCTCACCCCCTCCCTCACCTCTCCCCCTCCCTCCCTCACCTCTCCCCTCCCTCCCTCATCCACTCCCTCCCTCACCTCTCCCCCTCCCTCCCTCACCCTTCCCCCTCCCTCCCTCACCCCCTCCCTCACCTCTCCCCTCCCTCCCTCACCTCTCTCCCTCACCTCTCCCCCTCCCTCCCTCACCCCCTCCCTCCCTCATCCCCCTCCCTCCCTCACCCCCTCCCTCACCTCTCCCCCTCCCTCCCTCACCTCCCCCCCTCCCTCCCTCACCCACCTCTGAGCCATCTCCAGCTCCCTCACTCCGGCCAACACGGTGCCGAGGCTGCTCCTGTTGTCCCTGAGGACGGACATGGCCGACCTCTGCTGGACCAGGGCCAGGTTGAAGAGCAGGAGGGAGTCGTTGGGAGAGATGTGCCTGGCCTGTGGAACGGAGGATTGAGGGTATCTCGCAGGCTTACAGGATGAATCATCACAGCTTACAGAGGCAGCAAAGGGCACAGAGAGGTATACACACACGTGAGGGGTTTGTGGTGTTGCATTTCCCTACGCTGCTGTATCTGGACCATAAACTGGGATAAAAACTTGTGACATTTTGCATACACTTTGAAAATCAACAGGTATCATTTGGCACGGCTAAAGTCAACACGGAAGTGTGTATACAGCCTGATCACAAAATCTAGCTACAAGTATGTCCACTTAGCCTCGTTCCCAGGCTCCACTGCCCGGTTTTTCTAGAACATTGGAAAGCGTACTTGTGTTTTTTTAAACATGTAAAGCATACAGGAGAGTGGAGTCTGGGAATGTGGCTACATTCACGTCACTTGGGTTAGAGTGCTGAACCTCAATAAGGTGTGGCAAGGCCGTCTTAGGCGGCACTACACCCCATTGAGGTTCAGCACAGGTGGCTGTGTATTTTGGTCACCTGGCTCTCAGCCAATTAATACGCAAAAATTCCAATGTACACACACATACATACATACGTGCGAGTACACGAACACATAAACATACACATGAGTACTCACAAACATGCACACACAAGTGCCCACAAACATGGACCGACAAGCTACTCATGAGCAGTACTGTATGTACCTTTAGCAGTGTCTGCTTGCAGTCCTGGAGTCTGCCGGCCTTGAAGTACGCTCGGGAAAGATAGAGGAGGATTTCTGTGTTGTGGAAGTTGTGGAACTTGCGAAGGGCATTCTCGTACTGGTGTGTGTGTGTGTATGTGTGTGTGTGTGTGTGTGTGTGTGTGTGCATGTGTATGTGTATGCATGTTGTGTATGTGTGTGCATTTGAAATCATTACTACATTACAACCACTCCTACTATCCAATAAACCCCAGTTACTGCTGGATGCCTGACCTTGAGAATCAGGAATGGTGCATGCGTTGTGTACATGTATATGTGTGCATGTGTGTGCATGTGTATGCATGTGTGTGCATGTGTGTGCATGTGTGTGCATGTGACACAAAACCTGAATACACTTACTATAAACATGTGATACAAATGTGTACATAAGCCATTAATTCATGTTACGTACATACAGTATACAGTAGCAGAATCATACATACATGTACATACATGTATGTACACAAACACACTCTCCCCCTCACACACACACCATCTGAATGGCACTGATGTACTGCTTCTGCTCCACGTAGATGTGAGCGAGGTTGAGCCACACGTCAGGAAGCTCTGCTGTGGCTTCTCTCACCTGGGCAAACACGTCTCGAGCCTCTCGGAAGTAGTTCTTGTGGGCCAATACCGACCCTATAGGACGACAGGGACAGGCGAGCGGGTCAGACTGGGGATTTCAACCCTTCAAAATTGACTCCTGCCCACCCCATCCCCCACCCCCCAAATGTCTCCTGATGTATTTTTGTCCCACCCCTTGGGAATTTTCTTAAATGAAAATACTGATCTACATGTAAACATGTGTTTCATGTTCACTGTATCATACAGTGGAGCCTCTGTATTGTGGTCGCCCTTGGGCCTACATTCATTATAGAGGGTGGCTGTATTATAGAGGTCCATAATACATTAGCAATATGGGACCCTATATAGATTATAGAGGTTCCACTGTACTGCGCACTCAAAGTCACCATAGTTTTCGACCCCACTCACCAATCCCATTGGCGGCATAGAGGTTCTTGGGGTCCCTGTGCAGTACGTCTTTGTAGTATTGCAGGGCTCGGTCCAGGTTCCGTTTGTCCTTGGTACGGTCTCGGGTCGGCATGTGTAAGGTCTGCAGCCACACATTACCTAAGGCAGCATGGAAAAATGAAGGAAGGAATTTGTTTCATGGATGGTTCTTCTTAGTTGCCGAGCGGGAAGTGAGGCAATTAATCGTATTGCATTGAGACTCACGTATGTATGTATGCATGTATGTATGTATGTATGTATATGTAAGTAACGCTACAGAATGCAATTATTGCAAACATATTTCCTGTGGGCGCGGCATTGCTGCACGTGTAGTACCACACAAATGAAGAGTACTGTACTATGATGGAATCATCTGTAGAGAGGCGGCAGTGAGTAGGGAGGCTACGTGTGCAGCAACGCAGAAGTAGCAGTAGCGAGGAGAGGAGGGGTGGTTCATTAACAGCGGGTAAGGCTGATTCTGCAGCAGGAAAGTGATGACTTCCATTCTCAAAGCCTCGGACTGGCTGAATGGTCAGCTGAGCAGCACGCTAAATGCAACTCGATTCCCGTGAGGCTCTCCGCAAAGAATACCATGTATGCACTAGTTGTAATTTGAAAGTGGTATGATAATATAACTTGCTATGTTATAATTAGTGCCTTTCACTGACTTGTCTGACAGCCCCAGCAGAGAACTGTGCCATGAGTCTTGCAAGTTTTGACAAGATATCAAACGGAACTTACAAGAATAGCCTCGTACACAACTTCTCTGTCTTGTTCATTCTCTCCAAGATATTAGCCTCGTTCCCAGAAGCTGGGGAGTGGAGCCTGGGAACGAGGCTACCAATTGAGCTCAGTAGCAAAATTGACTAGCCTCGTTCCTAGGCCACCCCCCCCCCCCCCCCCCCACGAAAGAGTGCACTCTTTCGTGGGTGGGTGGGTGTGGCCTGGGAATGAGGCTACAATATTGCAGTCTCTGCCGTTACCTAGTGACAGCAGGGAGTAGGTGTCTCCTTTGGTCTCGGGGTTCTTGAGGATACGCTCAAATTTCTTCTGCCCCGGCCCCCATTCCTGCTTAGCCAGGTGAAGGTTTCCCATTAGAGCCCAGGCATCTGCATGGTCCTGCCAGGAGTAAAGAGAGCATATACATAAATGTGCATCAGGGTTTCATACAGGATTGTTCAGTATAGTATAGGGGGGGGAATTATGCACAAGGAGCTGTGCTCCCTAGGGGGGCATGGGGGTATGCTCCCCCTGGAAATTATAATTTACATGCTCTGGGGTTGCTTCTTGGGCCTCAATGATGCGCTACTTACATGTAGCTAATAAACTATTGAGTATCAGAAAAACTTCAAAATTCGGGGGGAGAGGGGGAAATTCCAGCCCCCCTCCCTCCTCTGTATGAAACCCTGTGTATTTGGATTCACTGTCAGGGTTTCATAGGGGGGACTGGAATTCCCCCTCCCCAGCTAGGCCCCCGCTCCCTAGAATGTAATCATCTCCTTTTTAGTAGTTGCTCTAGTATCCGACCTGGTTCTTCTGCAGAGCCTCCTTGAACCAGTCCGAGGCGTCGTAGATCTGCTCCCGGTTGCGAGCCATGCACCCCAGCCGCAGGTAGCAGTCCACGTAGCTTGGGTGCTCCTGCAGGCAGGAGACAGAGAAGAGACCACTCTGGCCAGGAGCCTTCTTGATGAAACTGTATACATTAGTAGTTAAGTGGCCATATGTCATGCAGTACCTATTGTCAAGCAAAGCTGACTCAACAGTGAACACACAACAAGTCCCCAAGGCGAACACATAATTGCACAATGTTATCAGCTGACTACATACAATGGCGTTATGTGCCTAATTCTATTTTAAACACCCTAATTGCTCAACCTCCTGAAAAATGGCCCATTTTGGAAACTATCACTCTGTGACGTCATTTGAAAGACAGTCCAGGTAGAAAACAGTAATTTTTTTACAAATACGAAGGCTTTTCACGAAGATTGAAGGCTCAACAGAGGGTCTTGTCAAGGTATCATTTTGCAATATGCCTCTAAAAGCAAGCAAAATCCATAATCAAGAATATAATATTCAGGCATGCACATTCGGCTGAGTAGTGTATTATTACCTTTCCAACTAGCTTCTAAGCATTTTTATACCTTCTCATAAGTTGCTACCTTGTCAAGGCCCTCTGCTGAGTCTTCAGCCTCCCCATGAAAACTATAAACTCACCGTTTTTTTTTGCCAATCAGTTGCCTTCCAAATGAGATTACAACAATGCATGTGATAACGCTCCAAAATGTTAAAGTAGTCCGAAATGATTTTGTTCAAATAATTAAGCTCACTACCACTACCACTAACACATAGATTACATATACATGTACATGTAGGTACCTTGAGAATTGTTTTGTAAAGACTTTCCGCTCTCTCAAACTCGCATGTAGCTTCATATAACCGGCCGAGATTGTAGGTGGTTGTCACGGCAACCCCGTTGTAGTAGGTCTCATCCTGTATGGCTTCCTGTTTACAGCGGTCCAGAGCCTGTTTGTAGAATACCTGCACGTAGGTATAGTGTGTGTGTGTGTGTGTGTAAGTGTGTGTGTGTGTATGTGTGTGTGTGTGTATGTGTGAGAGTGTGCATATGTGTAAGTACATGTGTGTATGTATGCATGTAACCACCACATTACCCCACTACCACACTACTCACTATTCCACTAACATACTACCCCAATATCCCACTACCACACTGTTCCACTAACATACTACCCCACTACCCCACTAACATACTACCCCACTACCCACTAACATACTACCCCACTACCCCACTAACATACTACCCCACTACCCACTAACATACTACCCCACTACCACTCTACCTTGGCCTCTTCCAAGCTGCCCTGTTTGAAGTGCAGGGCTCCCATGTTGTTGAGGATCTCTGGAGGTATGTCTGCCCCAACCTTGTCCGTCAGAATCTGAGAGGCTTTGTCGTATGCCTCAAGGGCTCCCTACACATGTGTACGTGTGTGTGCGTGCATGTGTGCATTGGTTGCAATGTGTATATATGGCAACTGTACTAGGTATACTAGGGCCTGGGGACGAGGCTATCCAGGCCCTAGACCCATTCCCAGGCCCTAGCCTCATTCCCAGGCCCTAGCCTCATTCCCAGACCCTAGCCTCATTCCCAGGCCATAGCCTCATTCCCAGGCCCTAGTCATATTCCCAGGTCCTAGCCTCATTCTCAGGTCCTAGCCTCATTCCTAGGCACTAGCCTCATTCCCAGATCCTTTATAGTCTCACCCCCAGTGCCACATGGAGACAAGAAGCATTTTTTGACACAGACCTTATACTATGTGAAATACTAAAATTCAGATATCTGCACACTCACAGCCACGTCGCCATGCTCCAGGATCCCTCCCAGTTCAATCCAGGCCTCTACGTCATCTGGAAACTGCTCTGTTACTTTCTTTAGGTGGGCCTGTGGTGGTGATAAAGTGGGTATATGTGTGATGTGAGTGTGCGTGTGTGTGTGTGTGTGTGTGTGTAGGTGTGTGTGTGTGTGTGTGTGTGTAAATGTAGGTATGTGTATGCATGTGTATACTTAGTTCTTCATTTCCATCCACACACATATACACTCTCAATGCTAACCAGACACTTTTACAATGTACGTACCTACTGAACTAACGTGACGTTCTAGCCTAGAACGTCACGTAAGTTTAGAACGTCACGTTATAAGCCTAGAAGTTGAACGTCACGTTATAAGCCTAGAACTTCTAGGCTTATAACGTGACGTTCTAAGCTTAGAACGTGACGTTCTAGGCTTACAACGTGACGTTCTAGGCTTACAACGTGACGTTCTAGGCTTACAACGTGACGTTCTAGGCTTACAACGTGACGTTCTAGGCTTAGAACCTGACGTTCTAAGGTTACAACGTGACGTTCTAAGCTTACAACGTGACGTTCTAAGCTAACAACGTGACGTTCAAAGCTTACGACGTGACGTTCAAAGCTTACAACGTGACGTTCAAAGCTTACAACGTGACGTTCTAAGCTTACAACGTGACGTTCTAAGCTTACAACGTGACGTTCTAAGCTTACAACGTGACGTTCTAAGCTTACAACGTGACGTTCTAAGCTTACAACGTGACGTTCTAGGCTTACAACGTGACGTTCTAGGCTTACAACGTGACGTTCTAAGCTTACAACGTGACGTTCTAAGCTTACAACGTGACGTTCTAAGCTTACAACGTGACGTTCTAGGCTTACAACGTGACGTTCTAGGCTTACAACGTGACGTTCTAGGCTTACAACGTGACGTTCTAGGCTTACAACGTACGTTCTAGGCTTAGAACGTGATGTTCTAAGCTTACAACGTGACGTTCTAGGCTTACAACGTGACGTTAACGTGATGTTTAAAGCTTACAACGTGACGTACGAATTATCTCTGTGACCCTTACTTCATGCAAAACATTAATTTCTCTTCTTATCTTTACACTTGGTAGTGTATACAGAAAGCACGTACCCTTGCAGATTCCTTCTTTTTCGGGTCACTGGAGCTGGCATAGATCGATCCCAGTATCTTCATGGTCTCATAGTTCCCCGGCTGCACGGCTAGCACCTTCTCGAAGCACTGGGAGGCGTTGTCCGGGTCCCCTCGGGCAATGTACATCTGGCCCAGTCCGAAGTGAGGGAGGACGTAGCCACTGGTGGCAAACTGTGTGGCCTGGTAGTAGTACTGAAAGGCTTGGTCATAGTCACCCTGGGTATGGAGGACAAGAATGGGATGATCGGCAATGGAGTATGAGAATGGGATAATTGGGTATGGAGTACATGTATGAAAATGGGATGACTGGATATGGAGTATGAGAACAGGTATGGAGTACATGTATGAGAATGGGACGACTTGGTATACAGTATGAGAATTGGATGACTGGGTTGGTTTCCTTGAATAATAACGACACCACGCCTTCTAATGCTAAAACCCAGGCCTCCACTCCAGAGTACGCTTCAGCCTTTGGATTCCATGGGTAACTGTTTGCAGCCAAGCACACCTGAAGCTGGTACTTACGTTCCCTGTGTCTGCTTCCTTGTTTGTCTGTCTGTTTGTTGCAATCTACTAGCATTCTACTGAGCATTATGCCGGCACTTGTAAGCATTATACTGAAAAAGCACTGGCATTCTACTGAGTACTCTATGGGAATTCTACTGTGCTTGACACACTAGAAACAACTGGTTTGGTAGCTGGATGTGGAAGAATCTGGCCAGCTGGTAGCATGCCTCAGCCAGCATGGCCTCCACTGTCACGTAATATCAGATATATTATTATACTACTAGCACACTCAATAGACAATTATGGTGTAATGGAGGTAAAAGTGAGCACTAAATGGAGAAAATACAAGCAAACATGTACTTTGATTAGTTTTCTTGTATGAAAACATAAGAACATGCTTGTTCACACATGTTCTCCTATATTTTCCATTGAGTGCTCACTCCCCCCCCCCAAGGCCGTTACATCATAATGGTAAAAGGTCTATTGGAATGGTACCTGGACATGGAAGGCCCTAGCCAGCTGGTAGCAGCTCTCAGCCTGCATGGCCTCCACCTCCGTGCCATGGAAGGAGTGCAGAGCCAGGTGCTGTACCTTGGTGTAGTCCTGGGGGGGGGGGGGAGGGACGGAGGGAGGGGCTCATCAAGGAAAGATGGGTTGAAGGGAGGGGGAAAGCATTCCCTCCCCTCCCTAAAATAGCAGCCAAGGAAACTGCACTCCCAAGGGGAAAGATTACGGGTGAACGAAGAAGACATAAGTTAATTCATTCCCACCTCAACCACACACACACACACACACACACACACACACACACACACACATACACACACACACACGTATATGCATGTGCACAAACGCACACGAAATAGTCACCCACCTTCTTGAAGAAGAAGTGGTTAGCCAGGTGGTTGAGCACCATGGGATTGGTGGAGTCGATGGTGTATGCCTTGGAGAGTAGTTCCACCCCCTTCTTGATGGAGTCATGCTGGTGAGGACACACACACAATGGAAAGTTTAGAATCGTACAGTATACCAGCAAAGTACAGGTACAAATGTACATTCAGTTAATGACATTTACATGTAGCAAATGCCACTCAATCAGTTACACTGTACAGCAATGCTACATGTAAGAGGAAAGGGAGGGAGGCAGGGCAGGATGGGAGGGGAGTCCAAACCTGTTTACTGTTCAGCTCCAGGATGGCAAGTCCCACCAGTGCACCCACGCTCCTGGGGTCCAATTCCAGGGTCCGCTCAAACGCCAGTCTGCAGTCGTAATGACATCATAAAGTGTACAGGTGAATGTGCCAATTCAGCCAGATGACATTCAAAATTTCTGAATAAATCGGAGCCCAGCTGGGGATCAAACTGATTACTAGTCAGATGCTCTTACCTACTGAGCTACTGGAACTCCTGAGCAGAGGAGCAGTAGGCATGCTTTATACATGTAGCTACTAAGCCCTTGCCAGTAGGACCTAGCCAATTCCCAACCGTGCACATACTCCAGTACATCCATTACCAGCGGCTTCTACTTCTGTATTGCCCTGTGCAATGAACATCCATGCAGCAACACTTAAAGTCTCACCTTGCTTTCTCCAGGTTGCCCAGTTTGACGAAGCAGTGCCCCATGCCCAGTCTCACGGCACCTGTGGAGAGGGAGTACTTCCATTGCATGCAAACACAGCATTGCCGTTCCGTATGTAGACACTTTGCCAACAACTTTAATAGACCTTTATCTATTATGATGTAATGGGGGTAAAAATGCTGGGTCCATGGAAGCTTAAGAAATTACAAGCAAACAAGCATGTTCTTATGTTTACATACAAGAAATCTAAGTACATCAAAGCACATGTTTTCTGGTAGTTTTTCCATTTAGTGGCTATTCCCCCCCCCCCCGGCCCGGGCCCCATGTATTCTCTGTGATGTCATCATTTACATCCCCATATACCTGGGCAGTTGGCGTTAGTTCTGAGGGCCTTCTTGTAGAACGCCAGGGCTCCCTTGTAGTCCTTCTTGTTGAAGGCTATGCAGGCCTTGCCTAAAGGTAGGTACACGTGGATACAAACATAATTGCATGTACATGTAGGTACATAGTTACATGTATATCTGGGTGAGGAGAGCACGGGTACGAGGCTAAGAAAGACAACATAGAAGCGAGGGATATTTTAAACGGAACGTTAACTACACCAATGATTCAGCTGGGGCCATGCTATGTACTTGGTTTCTCACACAACCATCACAACTACACGAAGCTTACCCAAAAGAGCAGGGATGCTTTCAGGTGACTGTAGAAAAATGAGGTAAAAGTGAAAATACAGAAGCTACTCAAAACGCATGATATATGTATTAATTTGAATGCATATAATATATACAACTGTACACACACACACACACACACACGCGCACACACACATACATGTACACACACATGCACACACACACACACACACACACACACACACACATACACACACACACACACCTGCTGTAGTACGAAGTTGAACTGTGCCTCAGCCTGGTCCATCTTGTCTCCCTCAAGTAGGCAGAAGTAGGCACGACCCAGGAGATGGTTCGGGTCGTACATGATGATCTTGTCTGCTGTGGTGTAGAGGAGGGTTGCCTGTGTGTGTGTATGTGTGTGTGTATGTGTGAGTATGTGTGTGAGAGAGAGAGAGAAAGAGAGAAAGGGGAAAGTTGGAGCATGCAGCTACTCAGGAGATGGAGTGAGTTCTTCAGCCTACACTTTCTTCTGGCTCAGAGCATTGTTACAGACCATGACCAGTTTTTTGTCCCAGCGTGTTTCACTGTGCGACTGGAGAGCCTGGGGCAATTAACGATTGCACTTCTCTACTTTTTTTCTGGTGCACTCGGTCTGTAGTACAAACGGGCTCCGAAGAGTAGCTACAAGAAGTATAGATTCACTGCCTTCCTTCGTTGTCTGAGAACTACAGCTGTTCTCATCAACATAAAAATAAGCCTTCTACTCCACGCATCACACACGTTACCGAACCCACAGCTAGCTACATGCACGTTGGCCTGAGAACGAGGCTAGACCCTGATACTAAACAGAAGTAATATCAATATGTAAGTATCGAGCTTAGTGGAGTGAACCTTGATGTGCTAGTTTGTAAAAATTTTCATTTTCATATACACTGCTTCAAACAAACTGAATAAGATCCAGTAATGGGGCGGGGAGGGGGGGAGGGGGGAGGGGTAAGTGCTGAGGACTAGAACTTCCAAGCAAACAGGCATGTTCTTATGTTTTCCTTGTTCCTTATATTTTCTCTATTTAGTGCTCACTTTTATCCCCTACTACATCACAACGGTAAAAGCTCAGATCACTCACCTGAGCAAAGTGTTCTTTCCTGAGATCTTTGGACTTCTCGTTCCTGGCCAGCTGCACGTAGTGGGCAGCCAGTGTGTCCAGAGCAGCCATCTGGTCTTTCTCATGGTCCACATAAGTGATGTCTGCATCTGAGGGGTGTTTGAGTATGTGTGTGTGTGTGTGTGTGTGTGCATGTGTGTGTGTGTGTGTGTGTGCATAAGGCCACTGAAAATGAAATGGCCCCTGAAATAGACTCAATTTTGTATGTAATGCACGCATTGAACTACAAGTCGAAGATCCCCCCCCCCCCTCACGCACACAAAATAACAATAACAACACTTGGAGTATAGCTGTATAAAATACAGGATATAGAGTCCACTCCCTAGGGCATTAGTTTACACTACTGCATAGGCAGTTCAAAGGATTCCAGTTGCAAGAAACTATGGCTGGTACATGACATCGTGGGAGAGGTTAGTCAGGATGTGCTTTTTTCGATTGCAAATCATTTAGAAAAGTACGGTAAGCAACTGCTCTCTGTCTATACGTAGCTAGTTTTGTTGTGTCTCTGCGTGTCTGTGGATGTGGCCATGCTACCGTTTTGCCCCAAAATGGTGCTAGGTTCAGGCTACATGTGGACAATCGTATGAATATGGTTACCAGTAGTCCTTCATGCTAGCTAAGAGAGTTTCGCCACTAGTAGCTAGTATAAATACCTAGAAAGCCTGTATAGCGTACCATCTCACTCTAAAGTTTGCACACGGTTGAGAGACACTGCTTGTTTGTGCTGTTCGCCGTTGACATCGCTCCATTCATGTAGCGAATCACTCACACCAGTAAGTCCTTCCTTGTCTCTTTGGTTTGTGATTTGGCGTCCATAGTTACTGTTGCTATATACTCTAAAATAAGTTAGACACCTCAACCAATGGAAATTACGTGATCTAGAACCCCTCAGGCCCTGAGTAGCACCCTCACTTGGTTTGGGACACTACAGCCCCGCATCTTTGGGTTTCTAAATCATGCAAATACGTTGGTCTTGGCGTCTAGTGATTATTTAGTCTCAAATTAATTAGCCCACATTTGGGCTTCCAAAAATTCTTTTTGAATACAGGAGTGGACACCTGCAGGTGGTGAGTGCTACTGATGGAGCCATAGCTGCTTTTATACTCCCACTGTGAGCAAGTCACTTGTGGGTTTGGTACAAATACAGCAATTCATGTAGCCAGAATGTCATTACTGTCTATGAATGACATTATATAGGGAAGCCTGCAACATGAAGGCCTCATTCCCAGGCTTTGTCTGTGTTATAGTACAGCAGATTTGCCTGCTGCAGACAGAATTCCAATAACAATTCCAATAGGTCCGTGGTCATGAAAATAATTACATGTAACAAAATTGGGTTATTAATTTGGCTTGATTTCAAAGGATTTAGACGAAACTTGAGTTGAAAAATCACAACTTCATTTTCATCACTTCTTTCGAGTTTTTCACAGTCCGCGGTCATGAAATAATTGGCTTGATTTCAAGGAACCTGAAAGTATAGCAAACGTTGACTAATCATCTCCTGGCACATTCCTACCAACACTTTCAGACTTGGGTTGAATAGTGTATGTGCCTATCCCTCTATTAGACGGAAAGGAAATATACGCTTATTAAAATATGTGCACTTATTACAGTAAGGCCACACCCATCCTCTTGTGAGCGTCAGTGCTGCTGTACTACCGGTAGTAGACAATCATTTATTATTGAGTATATCCCATTCGCAGTCATCATGTTTACATGTAGCAATCATGTGGAACATTAAAGCCACTTGCATCACATAGATCTTAGAAAAGACCATCCACTGAGATCATATTGAGCCATCTTTCCTGACCAGCCTTGTTCCCAGGCTTACCTAAGCCCACGAACCTCTTTCTACTTCTGCTTCCTGTGTGGGTGGGGCTAGGTAAGCTTGGGAACGAGACTATAGCCACTTGCCGATAACCACAGTGCATGCCAACCTGTTTTCGAAGCCTCCAACAGTCGAATGAACTCCTCGTACTTCCCCTGCTTGTAGTAGTGGAGCTGGAGAGGAAAAGAGGTGGGTACATGTGATGTCATCGCAATTGTATGCAATGAAGTAATAATGACATAATCCACTGAAGTACATGTACCACTCCTCCAGAACCAGGGACAGTGGGAGTCCTATGCATTATCACTACAGACTGACTGAAATGGATGGATTAGGCTTTCCAGCAGTGGACGCAGAGAGGGTCTAGCTTGATAGACTAATGGATCAGGATATACAGAGCAGCAACTATCTTAAGTGGCAATAACGGATTATGACAATGCACGAGGTCATTGTCTTTCGTCATGTTCAAGCTGTAGGAGGTGTAGATTTGCTAAACGCGCCCAAGCCTAATAACTCCATGTACTTGGTATCAACAACTGCTATAAGGTAGAGCAGGGTAATTCGTACAAAAGTGACCACCAATAGATTGTTTGCAAGTCTCACTCTCACTCATGCTGCAGAAACACTAACTACTCCTCGCACTAGAATTGCAATTATATCTGCATTAATTGCTCTATATGTTAATTTAGCTTTCGAGCTATGCTGACCAAAATTACGCTGTGACCGAAATTACTCAGCTCTACCTTGCTAAACGTGTCAGTTCCAAGCTACCCTCATTTCTATAATTGCTGTAGAATCTACCACTCTTTTGCCAGATGGAACGGAAAAAATAATGCAATTTACATAATGCATGACAGCACTCGATTAATGTCTATAGCGAGTGACAGGCCAGGGAGACCTAGCTAGCCAAGCAAGGCTAGTCTCGTCACCATGGCAACCTCTACCAAGACTAAGAATTGCTTATAGTATACTACCACAAGTAGTGAGCTTGTGTGCCATACCACTGTGAGCAATCCTTCATTTGGGCAAGACTATATAAGGCCATTTCAACTTGTTTCGTTTTATGGACCTGACCGACCCAATTTTTTTTTGATGCACTTGAAAATAATTGATCATACTGCAGTTCAGTAGCAGCCTAAAGCTGTCTGCATGAGTCAGCTTCGCAGTGAAATGGCTGAATGCATGCAACGCCTTGCAAAATTACTGGGTGCAAAGGCTGTAAAGACTTTTGTGGAAGTGTAGACAAGCTCAGACATCGATCTTCAAAATTTACTTGCACACGATGCTGAGGAAATGACATCATACAAATGGCTTTTTTAATCTTTTTTTTTGCCGAACGACCGACCGACCCTAGCATATAGGAAAATTGGCCCGTGAAACAAAACATCAATATGAAGTGGCCTAAAAATTAAGAGAGATTACGTAGATTACGTACTGCAAGTGCAACCCATGTGTGCAGGGGAGCCCTCTCATCTCTAAGGATACCTATGACCTCATCTCCCTCTGGTAGCTGGTCTACATCTAGCTCAATGACCTGGGAGAAAAGATAGAGGTGGCCATAATGAGGTAGAGGATATTAGAATATGGTGTGCTTTTAATAGAAAAAAGTGATTACGTACCTCATCGGTGTCTCGAAGAGGGATTTCAATGGATGTTGCCCCTGGAACGTAGCGAGTAGCCATCTGGTCCACAGGCTATGTACGACTGCAGCTGGCTACCGCGCAAAAGATAGCTGTATAGAGTAATGGGAAACCGAACTGGCACTAGTCCTGCACCGCACTCTTACTTACTTGACGTCATGACGCGTCATGTAATGATGTAATCTTGTTTACAGAAAACAAGATCAAGAATGTCCATGAGCTTGTGCGTGAGTTTGCCACAAGTGGCTGTTCCTATAAATTTGTTATAGATTCGTCTGTGAAGCTTCTGGACTACGAATCGCCTAAGTAAATGGATACTGAAGAGCAAAGCGATGTTCACTCAGCTTGTGTAGACTTTGAAACAGTGCTGCCACTGATAGAGCCCGAGCCTGAAGAGTTTGAGTCGACGAGACTATTAAGAAGACAACAGATACACTCAGCTTGTGCAGAGGGAGACTTTGAAACAATGCAGCAGCGGATCAAGTCTGGAAAGTGTGAGTCGACGGGAGTATTGAACGAACAACACATCCGCTCAGCTTGTGTAGAGGGAGACTTTGAAACAGTGCTGCAGCTGATAGAGTCTGGAGAATGCAAGCCAAGGAGACGATTCAAGAGAGGACCCAAGTACACAGTCCTTCACTTTGCTGCAGCTCATGGCAGGCTGGATGTGGTGAGGACCCTAGTTGAAAAGTATGGGTGTGACCCAAACTATAAGGGTAAAAATGATTGTGCTCCCTTACATTTTGCTTGCTACTGTGGGCACATAGACATAGTGAAGTACCTGGTCACTGAACAGAAGTGTAACCCCTACACTTTAACAAAAGAAAAGCACTCGCCACTGCGCTATGCATTTGATGTTCATATGTATGACCCCCTTCTGAAGTCACAACCACGTAAGAGTTTCAAGCACATTGAAATTCTAAAGTTCTTTATCACACATACAGAGTTTAGCAGGCATGAAAATATTACAGACCTGTCACATATGCTACACATGGTTTGCAGATATGGGACATTGAAAGATCTGAAATTCTTTATTGGGACCAATTTTTTTAGCCTCCAGACATGCAACAGAGAAAAAGAAACCCCAATGCATGTAGCATGTGCACATGGAAAACTTGATATACTAAAGTACCTGATTGAAGAAGAGCATACCGATCCTAGGCAATGTAAAAGTGGTCAACACACCCTGTTGCACATAGCTTGTACAACTGATGGACTAGATGTTGTTAAGTATCTGGTAGAAAGCAGTTACTGTGATGCAGCAAATGAACCCAACGATGATGGTGATGTGGCTATACATATAGCTTGCAAAAGTGGAAAACTTGAGATATTAAGGTACTTAGTGGAAGAGAAGCATGTTGATCCTGAAGTCTGTAATAGTGAGGGAAATACACCTCTTCACCTAGCATGCATGGGTGGGCACTTGAAGATTGTAGAATACCTCATAACAAGCAGAGGTTGTAATCCAGCTGTTGAAAATGGGAAGTATGAACTACCGTTACACCTGGCTTGCCACAAGTGTTCCCTAGAGGTGGTAAGACTGGTAAGTAATATCAATCCACCACTGGTGATACCAGTCAGGGCGAAGAAGACACCATTTCATATAGCCAGCTCACATGGAAACCTTGAAATTGTGAAATACCTTTTGAACGAAAGAAAATGGTTCTTTTTTGATTGTAGGGATTCTGAAGGTTATACTCCATTACATTATGCATGCAAGGAAGCTATAAGTAACGAACCTTCACTCAGGTTTGATATTCAGTTTGCAGCATTGTGGAAAGCATTTGGCAGTACCAGTGTTTCGATTAATTTTGAATTGGTATTATTTTCAGTCAAAGAATGTGGTAGTGATCCTATGAAACCCTGGCCTAAAGCTAGATCCAGATATGAAAGTAGTCCAATTGAGACTGCCATCAGACAAAGTAATTTAGAGCTGCTAAAAGCACTCACCAGTTTAAGCGTTAATTGTGTGGATGGGAGTGGCAACAGCCCATTACACTTTGCTTGCAAACACAGAGAGATAGAAATTGTGAAGTACTTAATTGACCAAAGAAAATGTGACCATGCTATCCAGAATTTCTATGAAGAATTACCCCTTCACATTGCTTGTCAGCAGAATTCACTAGAAATCATGAAGTTAGTCAGTGATTGCAATGTCAGTACCCAAGAAATTTGTGGGAATACCCCACTGCACATTGCTTGCAAACTTAAGGCATTAGAAATCATCAGATACTTAACCAAACAAAGAAAATGTGATCATACTATCCAGAATATCAATGGAGAATTACCCCTTCATATTGCAAGTGAATGGGAATCACTAGAAATAGTGAAGTTGGTTAGTGATTGCAATGTCAACACCCAAAGAAAAAATGGTGATACTCCACTTCACATTGCTTGTAAAAATAGATCATTCGAAATCATCAGATACTTAACCAAACAAAAAAGGTGTGATCATACTATCCAAAATATTTATGGAGAACTGCCCCTTCATATTGCATGTCAGAAGGAATCCCTAGAAATGGTAAAGTTGGTTAGTGATTGTAATGTACATATCCAGGAAATAGGTGGGGATACCCCACTGCATATTGCTTGTAAAACTGAAGCATTGGAAATCACCACATACTTAACCCACCAATCACAGTGTGAAGTGGCTAGAAATTGTGGTGTATATACTCAGAAAATAAAAAAGGATACTCCACTGCATGAAGCTTATAAAACTGAAGCATTTGATATCATCAAATACCTTGTCAAAAAAAAAGGCTGTAATCCACCACAGCACCCTGAAATATACAGCAATCTTTCTATTCATGTTGCTTGTAGATCAGAAGATATAGCCCTAGTGCGATCCATTGCTACCTCTGACAATGTGAATCATTATAGCAGCCCATATGATGAACACCTAGCGCTCATGACCCCATTAAGTTATATGCACTTTGTCTCGTTACACTCATATTCTCCATTACATTTAGCATGCAAGCTTGGTAATATCGAGCTTATAAGTTTTCTAGTTCAGGAAATGCATGCAGACCTGAATATGGTGATTAGTACACCTAATAATAAAGTGCTGCTTCTACACATTGCATGTCGTTTGAATTCACTTGAAATGGTGCAGCTTGTGAGTGGGTGTGAAGATGTAAATTACAAGGATTCAAGTGGAAACACACCTTTGCATATAGCTTGCGAACATGGGACACCAGAAATCGTAAAGTATTTAACTGAAAAGAGATACTGTGATCCAACCATTCAAAATAATGAAAAAGAATTGCCCCTGCATATTGCTTGTCTAAGACAGTCTTTGGAAATGGTGAAGTTGGTAAGTAATTGTGACCTAAACTGTAAAGTTTTAAAGAAGTCAATACCTCAAGATCCAGATGATGCTCCGTTGCATATTGCCTCCAGACTTGGAACAATGGATATTGCAAAGTATTTAATTGAAAGTGGAAAATGTGACCTAGCTATTGCAAACAACAGCGGAGAGCTTCCCCTTCACTGTGCTTGTCAACATTCTCTGGAGTTGGTTAGATTAATGACTGAATCATGTACTCAAAACCTAGTGAATGTGAAAACTGCTAAGGGTGCAACACCTTTGCATTTAGCTTGTTTATATCAAAAGCTTGAAATTGTGAGATTTTTGATTGAAGAAAAAGAGTCGGATGTTGATGCTTATGACAAGAGTGGTCTAACGCCATTACATTATACATGCGGCTTTTGCTCTTACATTAATGTTAAATCTGATGACATTGAAAGTACAGTTGCTATTGCAAAGTATTTAATTAGCAAATGGGAATGTGATCCATTGGAAGAAATTAAAAGTAAATATTTAATGAATTATGACCAGATCTCTCCTCTTGCTAAGGCCACAGTTGAAGGAAATTTAGAGCTAGTGAAAGCACTTACAAGTGGAAGTTTCGATGTAAACCACTTAAATAGCAATGGTGAAACCGTGCTGCACATAGCCTGCAGGCATAAGCAACTAAATATTGTTGAATTCTTAGTTAAGGATAGATATTGCAATCAGTCTATTCAGAATCGTCAAGGAAAACTAGCCCTACATATTGCATGTAAAGGAGGCCATCTTGATATTGTAAAGCTAGTCAGCAGTTGTGACACTAACATTCAAACAATTACTGGAGAAACACCACTGCACATAGCATGCAGGCATAGCTGTGTCCCAATAGTTGAATACCTTATTCAAAACTTCTCTGATCTGACGATACCAGATAACAATGGAAGTCTACCATTACACATTGCTTGTGAAAAGTCCTTACCACTAGTGAAGTTGGTCAGCAACTGTGATGTGGATACCAGAACAAAAGAAGGAAGCACCCCACTGCACATTGTCTTAAAACAGCAGAAAAGAGTGCAGAAACAAGAAATTGTACAATACTTTGTTAATAAAAAATTCTGTGATGTAACTTTGCCTGATAATTCCGGAAGCCTACCTTTGCATGTAGCATGTGGACAAAATTCATTGGCATTAGTGAAATTGGTCAGCAACTGCGATGTAAATGCTAGAACCAAAGCTGGGAACACTCCACTACATATTGCTTTAAAAAACTATTATTCTGGTTATAATATGGAAGAGACACACCAAATTATACAATACTTAGTTAATGAAAAGAGGTGTATTTCAACTCTACCAGATAGCAATCACAAGATCCCCATTCATCAAGCATGCAGATATGATCACTTGGCAATGATGATGCTTTTAACAAATGCTGAAAGTGTGAATTGTAAAGAAGGTGACAGTATGGACACTCCATTACATGTTGCTTGTTTACTCGAGTTCTTAAATATCATACATTTCCTAGTGGAAGTGAAAGAATGCAATGTAAACATACAAAATACAGATGGAGACACTCCTCTACACTTGGTGTGCAAACATAGTGTGCATACAGAGACTGGAGTCAAGATAATCCAGTGCCTTGTTAACAGATACACAGAATGTGATACCTCAATAGTGAACAATGAAGGACAACTACCTCTGCACATTGCTTGTACTAATCCACATGGAGTTTCTCTGGAAGTAGTAGAAGCATTCAGTAAGAGTGATCCACAAGTATTCAACTTAAAAAATCAGTTAGGGGACACACCACTTCACATAGCTTGCAGAAAAACATCCCAATACCTGGCTATGTATTTAATCAAAAAGGTGAAATGCAATGCAAACATTCAGAATAGTGAAGGACAGTTACCCTTACATATTGCCTGTGAAGTGTCTAGATGCTTTGCTGATGTAATTAAACAACTTAGCTGTCAATGTGATTTGAACTGCACAGATAAATCTGGTGACACACCCTTGCATATTGTTTGCAGAAATGGAGATTTAGATATCATCTTAAATCTCCTCAGCTTTGTACACTGTGATGCCAATATTCAGAATGGTATTGGAGAACTTCCTTTACACCTTGCTTGCCACCACAGTCTGGAGGTGGTTAAATTAGTTAATGTTCATACCAGTTGTTGTCCTAACTTGCAAACAACTTCTGGTGACACTATTCTTCATGTCGCTTGCAGGCAAGGTAACTATAATATAGTAAAATACCTGGTGGAGCACAGGCAATGTGACTATTCTATTCAAAACAATAAGGGTCTGCTTCCCCTTCATTTAGCCTGCTCTAATGGCTCAGTAGAGATAGCAAAGTTAGTAAGCAACTGCAATCCTGATATACAAACAATTGCTGATGATGATACAATCACTTGCCCTTCAGATGCTAGCAATGATCATGTGCACATGCAGATAATTCCGACACAGCATCGGAGTGGTGACACCCCACTGCATATTGCCTGTCGATCTGGAAACGTGAAACTGGTTAGATTTCTTATTGAACAGAAGTATTCCAATGCAGATATCCAAAATGATATTGGAGAATTTCCCCTGCATATTGCCTGTGCTGCTACTTTCCAAGATTCACTGGAGATAGTAAAACTTGTGAGTCATTGTGATGCAAATGTGCAGACAAAGTATGGTTACTCTCCTTTGCATTTGGCAGTACATCACTCTCAAACATCTTTGGCTGGAAATCTACTAGCTATTAAAACTGAGACAGCAAGATATCTGTTTGCAGAGAAACACTGTGATCCATCTGTTCGCACCAGTCAACATGAATTACCCCTGCACTTGGCTTGTCGTGGGGGGTGGTTAGGAAGTGTTAAGGTAGTCAGTGGAGTGGATAATATTAACTCACAAACTCTGTCAGGAAATACTCCACTGCATGAGGCGTGCATGTTTTCAAATATGCATGTTGCTATTCCTATTGTGGAATACCTCACCAAAGTGAAGCATTGTGATCCAAACATACAAAATAATGACATGGACTTGCCACTGCATATAGCTTGCAGAAGAAAATCTCTTGCAATGGTAGAACTAGTGAGTGCAGGTAGCGTAAGTGTGAACAGAAAGAATTCAGCTGGAAATACGCCTTTGCATGAAGCATTTACACATGTAAAAGAGATGGAATTGCCACATCCACACCAAAGCTTGTGGACAAGTTCCACGCAGGGCACAGCTGTGTATTCATTACCGATTGTGAAATATCTTATCACAGAGCAACATTGTGATTTATCCGTTTGCAACAAAAAAAGTGAACTGCCCCTGCACTTGGCTTGCCGTGAAGGTTGGTTGGATATTGTGAAACTAGTCAGTGGAGGCGATCATATCAACTTACAAACACTCTCCGGAAATACTCCACTGCATGAGGCATGCATGGTCTCAAATTTACAGGATGCTATTCCTATTGTGGATTACCTCACCGAAGTGATGCATTGTGATCCAAAGATTTGTAATGATGACAGTGAACTACCACTGCATATAGCATGTAGAAGAACATCTCTTGAAATGGTGAAACTAGTGAAATGTTGCAACCCCAATCTTGGAGCAAGAATGGGAAATACTCCACTCCACGAAGCTTGTATACAGACAACCCATTACTCTCAAAGTCCCAAAGAATTGTTGAAATTTCTAATCGAGCAAATAGGTTGTGACCCCAGTTGCCAGAATGATGCTGGAAGAACTCCTCTGCATTACCTCTGTGAGTCCAATGCTGATACTGCAGCAATTGAATGTCTCCTTTCAACACAAAAGTCATATACATCTGTTATGGATAACAAAGGACAGACACCAATCATGCTCACTACTAACCTTGAAATTACGAAACTGCTCCTGAAGCACGGAGCTGATGCCACACCTCTGTACAATATGCATCATGACTTCTTTAAGACCAAAATCCCTCCGCCAACGCCTCTGAAAGTCCTCGTTATTGGTAATGCCTCTATGGGCAAGACTACACTCATTGAATCACTACAGAATGAAGCTAATGAAACGTTTCAAGCTGATCCAAAGCCACACACGGCTGGAATAATCCCAAATGACTTTCAAAGTGAGATATATGGGAATGTAACTCTCTATGATTTTGCAGGCCAACATGAGTACTATGCCAGTCATGAGGCAGTGGTTCACTGTATAATCAAAAAATCCTCACCAGTTATTGTCCTACTTATTAATGTTACTGAATCTAAGAGTGACATCAAGAAGAACATACTCTACTGGCTTTCATTCATCGAAAACAGGTGTACCTTACTAACAGAAAAATCACATTTGATAGTAATCGGTAGTCATGCAGATTGCTTTAAGGAATCTGATGGCAGCGACCCTGAAGATAAGCTAGGTGTCGTGATTACAGCTTTTCAGTCAAGGCTGCAGAACTCACCCCTTAGGTTTATTGCATCTATAGCAATGGACTGTCGACAGTCACAGTCACCTGGAATCATAGCACTGCGCCACCACTTACAAGAAAGTTCTATCAAACTTCGAGATGTGGCAGTAATGAATTTCACCTCTCACTGTTTATGTGTTTTTCTTCAAGACAAATTGCAACATTTTGCCGCTGTTCATTTGGAGCAAATCACAAATACCATCCTCAGTCATGGATCACATATCCATACAAGGCATACTGGAATATCCCGTGCAGAGGACACAAGTAAAAATATGCCTGAAGCATTTTTGCCAACAGAGACTGAAGAAATTGTTAGAATCTGTGAAGACCTAAATGACAAAGGGCTTTTTATTTTCCTGAAAAACCATCCCAAGCCTCAGATGAGCTGGGTAATTCTGAACAAGGAAAAGCTACTCGGCACCATTAATGGTACAGTATTTGCTCCACACTCTTTTGAACAGCACAGGAATTTGGCTTCTAGTACCGGTGTGGTTCCCTTTCATAAAATAACCACACACTTTTCCAAACATGATCCAAACATGATAGTTGGGTTTCTGAGCTACATGGAATTCTGCCAGGAGATTCACGACCAGGAAGTCTTAGATCTTCTTACCCCACATGATAGAAAAACAGGACCCTGGTCATCAATGGAGCGTTATTTCTTCTTCCCAAGCCTTGTGAGTATTGAAACACCACATGGAGTCTGGAAAAATGACATAAGGTATGGCTATCGGTGGGGGTGGATACTGCACTGCACAGAAGCTTATCAATTTTTTACTCCACATTTTCTTCAAGTGCTAATTCTTCGTCTCGCATTCTCATTTGCCCTTACTCCATCTAATTATCCAACTGATGATGAAATGCCTGCTATAAAGAGAGTCTGTTCAGTTTGGAAGAAAGGGATTTGCTGGACATGTACTGGGGGTGTAGAAGCAATAGTTGAAGTGCTGGAACAGAATCAAGTTGTTGCTGTTATGGTTCGAAGCTACAGAAAGGCTCTAAGTGAGATGGAATGTATCCATCTTCGCTCCCTAATAATGAAGAAGATATTTCAAGCTAAGGAAAGCTTTTGCCCAAATGTATCCACTGCAGAATCATTCATTCACCCAAAGGATTTACATTATCCTCTGCCACGTATCACAGAAACATCTCTCTTCGTATTACCTACTGTTGCACAGGCAATAGTAGAATCTGAACCATGTGCTGTAAGTGACAGTGGTGAAATGCTTGATATTGAGGAGCTGATTTCTTTTGATCCCTACTCTGATGTCGATGAAAGTATTTTGGAAACTCTGTTTGACAAACAAAATAGAGAGAAGCAAGTGACAGATGAGTTTCTGCATGATTTTTCCAGCTCCATTGTTGAGAATACAGATCAACATGAGACTCTTGAATTCAAGAAGAAACTCTTCATTAAAATTTTCAAACTTCGCAAAGTTATGCTTAAAAGGGGCAGGCGTGATGCAGATGAAGTACATAAAGTGTTAGCAATTTTTCAGGCTTGGCAACACAACAGTGCTGGTACCTATCAATGTCTGAGAGAGATGCTCGATGAATACAGTGTATTCTGTGGAAGAAATCCCCTGGTAAGTGTCCAATCTGCTGTCCATGTTCTACTAACTAGATATTATGTATTTGCATGGGGAAGAGAGGGTGAGCACAGACTATACATAATATGCAATGACTCAAACAGCAAATGCAATAAATAGCCAATTGTACCGTGTTCTACTCAAGCCTGATTTTGGAAACATACAAATAATGTAAATTGGGAGGATCAGCTGTTTTGTGAAAAACAAGCAAGTAAGCTCTGCCTCATTGCCAGGCCTCCCCCTAGGTCTTATCTCACAGCTGTGGTTTGTATCTCTACAGCTACAAGACAAAATCTGAGCGGAGGCCTGAGAATGGGCTAAGGAGTATCTAGTACTATAAAATTCACGAATGAAGCTGACTTCAGTCTATTTCCTGCAGCTAGTATTTATGATAGAATTGTATACTTGTACGCATTAAATAATTCAAATTCTCATTACCACTTTTTGTTACTCCTTATTCTTTACCTATCCATGCCACCACACATATTTCTATAGAAATTTTACAAAGCCAGCGATGCCCAATGGAAGGCAGTAAGTGACGATCATAGCAGTCACTACCTCGATGACCCACCCTCACTGTATGATGAATATGAGAAACTTCACCAGAATTTTGATACAGTTATTCGCCATTTAACTGCACAACGATGCTCTGGAATTCTTGCGGACAAACTGTTTGCAAAGAAACTCATTACAGATTGCATCCGAGAGCTGGGAACCAATGTAGGCCCAGAGGTTGTAGAGTCCACACGCATTAGACACTTGATCAAAGCTGTACTTGACAAAGTACAACAAAATGCCAAACACTACAACACATTTATTGGAATTCTCACTGACATGGGACTGGACGACGCTGTAGATTTACTGCAAGGTATATGAAGTAATAATGCTGTGGTTTACTGTAGAGTACACTGCCAAGGGATGTAGCAATAATGGAGGCAGAATGTTGCTCAAGTATGTCACTGAGTGTTGGAATGTACAGAACATAATCTGCAAAATTAGCAGGCATCCATGGCCATTTTAAGTTGGCCATGCCATAAATTCAGGCTTGTTTTATAGAACCAAGGCTTCAACCTAGCACCATAATTGCTGTCAGTTCACAAACTGCAGCCAATTATTGAATGGGCTAAGGAGTATCTAGTACTATAAAATTCACGAATGAAGCTGACTTCAGTCTATTTCCTGCTTTGTGTCTGTGAGATGGCTGGGTTATTTAAGCATGCAAATTTAACTGCACAACGATGCTCTGGAATTCTTGCGGACAAACTGTTTGCAAAGAAACTCATTACAGATTGCATCCGAGAGCTGGGAACCAATGTAGGCCCAGAGGTTGTAGAGTCCACACGCATTAGACACTTGATCAAAGCTGTACTTGACAAAGTACAACAAAATGCCAAACACTACAACACATTTATTGGAATTCTCACTGACATGGGACTGGACGACGCTGTAGATTTACTGCAAGGTATATGAAGTAATAATGCTGTGGTTTACTGTAGAGTACACTGCCAAGGGATGTAGCAATAATGGAGGCAGAATGTTGCTCAAGTATGTCACTGAGTGTTGGAATGTACAGAACATAATCTGCAAAATTAGCAGGCATCCATGGCCATTTTAAGTTGGCCATGCCATAAATTCAGGCTTGTTTTATAGAACCAAGGCTTCAACCTAGCACCATAATTGCTGTCAGTTCACAAACTGCAGCCAATTATTGAGCTTTGTGTCTGTGAGATGGCTGGGTTATTTAAGCATGCAAATCTGTTGTACCTATGAAGTCATATAAAATTATATATCCTCCTGTGACGCTATGGTATGTAGCTATATGGTATGGAAGAATGAAGGACCTCATTCCTGATACTACCACTTTTTGGTTCCCAATATAACTGCACCATAGCTATTGGGCCTCATAAGATACTACAAATATTACTAGTATACTGTTTGTTTTTCTGCAGGTCCTACAAGAAATACACCGTAGTATCAGTCTGTACTTATGTATAGGACAGCAGATTTTATAGTCTTAAGTGTATATTTGTACCAATTAAGAACTTTCAAAGTTCAGAGAATCAGTATGCTTATAATGCTAGATGTATTGTTCATTGTTGTTTATCACAAGAAATACACCGTAGTATCAGTCTGTATTTATGTATAGGATAGCAGATTTTATAGTCTTAAGTGTATATTTGTACCAATTAAGAACTTTCAAAGTTCAGAGAATCAGTATGCTTATAATGCTAGATGTATTGTTCATTGTTGTTTATCGCAATTAAGCTAACTGCACATTCTCTGGTATTGGGCTGCAACTGAGGGTTAACCCTATCGAGACAATTTAATAATCATCTGGCCCAATATACTAAACTGTGCCATTATTGTGCACACGTACATACTAGCTATAGGTAATACAGCTACACAGAGTCTACAGAGAGCTAGGTCTTCAGTAACAGTTTTATAGTCTGTACATGGGGCTGGGAAACTCCTTCAGGAATACTCCTAACTTTCATATGTTAATTCTTTACTAAGCATGATTGGAATGGCAGGAGTTAGCTACAGAGACAAATATTATCAGATGAAGTGGTGGTATAAAGTCAATAAGTTGGATATTGAGCGGTATCCTAGAGTACTATTAGATGCTGAGTGGGAAGTGAAACCATGTAGAGGTAGGCAAAGGAAAACTTGGATGAAAGTAATTAATGAATTGCTGCTGCAGTTAGATTTAGATAGCCAAGAGGTATTAGCTGCAGATAATATTAATTTGTTTTTAGATACGGTAGACGAAGCGTTGAGGGATAGAGAATACAAGGACTTTAATGACAGCTTGAATACTAAAGTTAAGTTGAATCTGTACAAGTCTTTCTGTAAGGAAATAGAATTCAAGAATTATTTGCAGGGGGTAGGTGATCCGGGTACAAGATTATTGTTTAAGTTTCGGTCAGGTACGAACGGTCTGAATGAAGAGTTAAGAAGACATAGGGGTAAAAATGATGATAGGCAGTGTAAATTATGCAGGGGTGAATGTGAGAGTGTGGTACATGTTCTCTGGGAGTGTCCAGCATATGACAGCATTAGAAATAATTTCATGGTAGAATTAGAAAATCTATTGGGGGGGAGGTTTGGGGAGTTTAGTACACTTGATAATTTTAATAAGGCAAGTTTTATTTTAGGATTTGAGAATTGGAACAGGGATGATTTTAAAGCATTATTAAAGCTAGTTAAGAGCTTTGTATTATTGATATGGGAGACTAGGAAGAAGGAATTGTATGGTGATCAGGATTGTGTGGTCTCTGGTTGTTCTTGCTCTTGTCCTCTGACTGGAGGTCTTACAAGCTCCGCCTGCGTCTGTGGGTGCGTGGTCAATGGCGTAAGCGCTACGGCAGCAACATGAGTATATTATTATTATCAGATTCTAGTGAATCAATACTAAATTAACTCTAGCTAGCTTAGCTAAAATGTCCATAATCAAAGTCTAGTTAGTTGCTGTGAAAGCTTTGTCAATTACCATGCTTTCCTGAATGGCTTTGGGTATGGCTGTGTCCTGAGCCACGACATGTACATCTGCCCAGCTGGCTACAGATGGCATTTTTGGGACAGCTGCTCCTGCATACGCAATCTTGGTATCACTCCAAATTGATGGCTAATTACAGACTGAAGTATGAATCGAAGTTGATAGCAGAACTATGATTGCATTCTAGCTGTACAGCTGTATGTGCATACTAATATACTGATAGATATCAGATGTAATTTCATAATAATGCTTCAGGGAGTGAATCATTAGCAAGGGGTTGGACATTGCTGAATCAGCACCCCTTGGTCATTAGTGACAAAATTTGTAAACTTGAAGCCATAGGAATGATTTGGACTTATAGGTCCTGCATTGCATGGAACTAATTACCTGATTCTCAAAACTGATATGGAGTGGGATAGCCAAAGTAGTTGTACATAGCAAAGTAATGCAGCAACGATATTGTGTTCTGAATATGACAATTGATGTGGCACTGGGGGCACCTCCATCCCCTTCCTCGGGCTCCACGGCCTCCTTGGCCTCCCCTTCCTCCGCCCCCCTCATCGCAGTGGCTCTCTGGGTCTGGGTCGGGGCGGCTCTTCGGGCTGGGCCGGCTATCCGACTTTGGCTCCTCCCACTTCTCCTACCCCTCCCTCCTCATGGGTTCAATATCCTCCACATCCAATCCCCGATGGAGGTCATCACATGCCATTTCTGCTGAAGAAGAAACATTATTAGTACGTTATGGAATTATAATAATTATGACGCAGATATTTGGCAAGCGCCATGTGTTTAAATACATGGCCCATGTCTACATGGATCTGCACCAAAAGGTTAATGAGGGCAAGTACTCCAGGTTCATAGTTTTAGTGTTTTATATCCCATTTCTAGAGTATATAAGGTAGCTACATCCTAATCACAAAGAAACACTTGCATGTACGTAGCTAGCTGTCCTAGAAAACCACTGTGAATACTAGAATGTTGTGCACAGTTCTTGTAGTAATCCAAGTTGCTGCTGAACTTCAGCTCTCTGTGTGCCAGGAAGGTATGACTAGCAGCCATGGCCAGCAGTACAACACTTCACTGCCATCGACTTACTCTGCTACAGTACTAGATGGAGGGGAGCCTCAGGTTTGTCCTTCTGGGGAGCAACTGCAGATGGCCAGAGCTGAAATTGGACAAGATGTTTGAGATATTTTATCAACTTGTGGTATTACAACACTCTGCCCTGGTCAAACACAGGACAGTCCAGCAGCATCCTGCCTTGATGTTTTCCAGTGCAATCGTACACTCCCATCAGTGGATCATTAGCTCTAATGGAACTGCTGTTCAGGTGTACTGCGATATGGACAGGCAGTGTAATTGTATCACCGGTGGTAGTGGAGGATGGTCACGTGTGGCTTACCTGAACATGACTGACACCACTCAGCAGTGTCCACCAGCATGGACTGAGATCATAGAGCCAGTGAGGACATGTGGAAGATCGCAATCGGTCATTCATGGTTGCTTATCCACGGTTTATAGCAGTTATGGAATAACCTATTCCCATGTATGTGGAAGAATTACAGGGTTTCAGTATGGAGGAACACGCGCATTCTATGGATACAATAGTCAAGGTCATCTTACAATAGAAGAACCATTTGTTGATGGAGTGGTCATCACACATGGAAGTGTTAAACAGCACATTTGGACATTTGCTGCTGCACTGAGTGAAGATCCTTTTTATAGTCCAAACGTACAATGTCCTTGCACCGATGTACAAAATGCAGGTACCGGTAATACCACTATTCCTCCATTTGTGGGAGATGACTATTTTTGTGAAACCGCTATAACTTCAAGCTCATTTCTCAATGAATTATATCCTTACAACCCACTCTGGGATGGAAAGAACTGTGGATCAGGAAGCACCTGTTGTGAGTTCAATAATCCACCGTATTTGTGTAAAAATCTCTCAGAGGCAACAGCAGATGATATTAAAGTAAGACTTTGTGCAAACAAAGATTCAAGCCAAGCTAGTAGAGAAGAAGAAGACACTCCTATTCAGCTGATAGAGATCTACCTTTTATACTCCAGCAAGTGTACAAATTAGGCTATGGGTTTTGACCATGAATTTACTTGAGGTCGGCTAATTTGTTTGTGTATTTTGTTAACACTAGTCAATTACATCCAGCGGTAATATTCCTCTGAATGTATGAATGTATGTATGTATGTCATGTATGTATTAAATATCGTACGTACGTCGTGCCGCATATTCCATGTTCACATCAAATTTAACGCTTTGCAATATTAATTGGGGCGAGCCTGATCGAGCCCCACACTAGTCATGTCAGTGGTGCATTTCCTCTGAATGTTTGAATGTATGAATGTATGTACGTACGTACGTACGTCGTGCCGCATATTCCATGTTCACATAATTTAACGCTCTAATTTTGCAATTCCAATTTCTCGCGCTCTCACTTAGCAGTTGAATTTCTCGCGTTTCCACTACACGTACGCACAAAACACGTGGCAAAACCACTGGTTTTTCCTCGGCTATGGATGCTACAAAAGCGCAAACTACTTCCTCAAAGGGAACTACTGAATCATGCAATGCAGAGAGAGAATAGGCTACGCCATAGAAGAGAACGAGAGAGGGCCTGCCGTGGACGCTACTCAGACTGCCGAAACAAGAGCAACAAAGAAGGCGCAGACTGGCAGTCGAGACTGACGAGGTGAGATAGGCTAGGCTGCAGCGAATGACTGACAGACTTCCCGATGAGACTGCTGAGGAGAGAGAAGCCAGGCTGCGGAAAATGACTGCTTCCAACCATGCGAGATTGGCTGCTGAGACTGCTGAGGAGAGAGAGGCCAGGCTACAGTCTGACAGAGTACTGGTGAGGCACAGACAACAACAGGTCATGCAGGCACAGCTCCCATTGTTTCAACAATCTTCTATCCGAACTAAGATGTTTACATTTCATGCACACCACATGGCTACGCTGGACGCGCCGAGATGTACATGAGATTCCCTGGTCTCAAGATTCACTCACACATTTCTACTGAGTGTCTGCAATGTACCCAGGACGAGCATACACCTAAGTTATACTCCTCGACCAACAACATGGATCCTGACCCTGTACCACCTCTTCAGGCTAGCACATGTAGCTATTGCATTCTAGATGAAGTTACAGTGGCATTGAAGTATCAATTTTGTATTCATTAGTATGACGTGTTGATCATTCCATTGGAGGGTGTGAATTGACATATCAATGTTGTGTCTATTAGTATGACATCATCCTACATGTTCAACATTTCCATTGCCGGGTTTAATACAGGTGGAGGAAATATTAATTTCAAGGGGTTTGCCAATCATGTCTACCGTTTGCCTCACAAACAGTATGGGTACCGTGGACATGTCACCAATCTGCTGCAAGATATAGCCTCATTCGCCAACAGCTCCTTCACATTCACAATTCTCGCGAAACTACCTAGTAGTTGTTGCTAACGTAGTCATGTGAGGATCACGTTTCGAACAGAGTCTCTCGTGTCGCGTGTGGACATTTGTATACGTACGTACGTGTCGTAACTTTGTAATGATGTAATCATGTTTAGCCAGCAGACGTTCACGCCCCCTCCCCCTTCATGCGGGGGGGGGGGGGCGTGAACGTCTGAGACGAGACTATTGGAGCCATAATTTACGCTGCCACCTGTGTAGTGCAGTGTAGTCTCGTGTGCAGTGGACTTAGAGGGTAGATAGCTATAGGAGATATTGTGAGATGAGTCAGGAGAGTCCATGCAAGTTAGTTAGAAATCCTGACCTTTGTGAGTTTGCCACCAGTGGCTGTTTCTATAGAACTAGTCAAGATCAGTACTAGTGAGGCTGTAGTACTACATGAGCACTATAATAGATGGATGAAACGCAAAGCACAAGTTCTGTAGACTTTGGAGCAGTGCTGCCACTGATAGAGCCTGAGCCTGGAGAGTGGAAGTCGACGGGACTATCGACAGGGCAATACATCCGCTCAGCTTGTGTAGAGGGAGACTTTGAAACAGTGCTGCAGCTGATAGAGTCTGGAGAATGCAAGCCAAGGAGACGATTCAAGAGAGGACCCAAGTACACAGTCCTTCACTTTGCTGCAGCTCATGGCAGGCTGGATGTGGTGAGGACCCTAGTTGAAAAGTATGGGTGTGACCCAAACTATAAGGGTAAAAATGATTGTACTCCCTTACATTTTGCTTGCTACTGTGGGCACATAGACATAGTGAAGTACCTGGTCACTGAACAGAAGTGTAACCCCTACACTTTAACAAAAGAAAAGCACTCGCCACTGCGCTATGCATTTGATGTTCATATGTATGACCCCCTTCTGAAGTCACAACCACGTAAGAGTTTCAAGCACATTGAAATTCTAAAGTTCTTTATCACACGTACAGAGTTTAGCAGGCATGAAAATATTACAGACCTGTCACATATGCTACACATGGTTTGCAGATATGGGACATTGAAAGATCTGAAATTCTTTATTGGGACCAATTTTTTTAGCCTCCAGACATGCAACAGAGAAAAAGAAACCCCAATGCATGTAGCATGTGCACATGGAAAACTTGATATACTAAAGTACCTGATTGAAGAAGAGCATACCGATCCTAGGCAATGTAAAAGTGGTCAACACACCCTGTTGCACATAGCTTGTACAACTGATGGACTAGATGTTGTTAAGTATCTGGTAGAAAGCAGTTACTGTGATGCAGCAAATGAACCCAACGATGATGGTGATGTGGCTATACATATAGCTTGCAAAAGTGGAAAACTTGAGATATTAAGGTACTTAGTGGAAGAGAAGCATGTTGATCCTGAAGTCTGTAATAGTGAGGGAAATACACCTCTTCACCTAGCATGCATGGGTGGGCACTTGAAGATTGTAGAATACCTCATAACAAGCAGAGGTTGTAATCCAGCTGTTGAAAATGGGAAGTATGAACTACCGTTACACCTGGCTTGCCACAAGTGTTCCCTAGAGGTGGTAAGACTGGTAAGTAATATCAATCCACCACTGGTGATACCAGTCAGGGCGAAGAAGACACCATTTCATATAGCCAGCTCACATGGAAACCTTGAAATTGTGAAATACCTTTTGAACGAAAGAAAATGGTTCTTTTTTGATTGTAGGGATTCTGAAGGTTATACTCCATTACATTATGCATGCAAGGAAGCTATAAGTAACGAACCTTCACTCAGGTTTGATATTCAGTTTGCAGCATTGTGGAAAGCATTTGGCAGTACCAGTGTTTCGATTAATTTTGAATTGGTATTATTTTCAGTCAAAGAATGTGGTAGTGATCCTATGAAACCCTGGCCTAAAGCTAGATCCAGATATGAAAGTAGTCCAATTGAGACTGCCATCAGACAAAGTAATTTAGAGCTGCTAAAAGCACTCACCAGTTTAAGCGTTAATTGTGTGGATGGGAGTGGCAACAGCCCATTACACTTTGCTTGCAAACACAGAGAGATAGAAATTGTGAAGTACTTAATTGACCAAAGAAAATGTGACCATGCTATCCAGAATTTCTATGAAGAATTACCCCTTCACATTGCTTGTCAGCAGAATTCACTAGAAATCATGAAGTTAGTCAGTGATTGCAATGTCAGTACCCAAGAAATTTGTGGGAATACCCCACTGCACATTGCTTGCAAACTTAAGGCATTAGAAATCATCAGATACTTAACCAAACAAAGAAAATGTGATCATACTATCCAGAATATCAATGGAGAATTACCCCTTCATATTGCAAGTGAATGGGAATCACTAGAAATAGTGAAGTTGGTTAGTGATTGCAATGTCAACACCCAAAGAAAAAATGGTGATACTCCACTTCACATTGCTTGTAAAAATAGATCATTCGAAATCATCAGATACTTAACCAAACAAAAAAGGTGTGATCATACTATCCAAAATATTTATGGAGAACTGCCCCTTCATATTGCATGTCAGAAGGAATCCCTAGAAATGGTAAAGTTGGTTAGTGATTGTAATGTACATATCCAGGAAATAGGTGGGGATACCCCACTGCATATTGCTTGTAAAACTGAAGCATTGGAAATCACCACATACTTAACCCACCAATCACAGTGTGAAGTGGCTAGAAATTGTGGTGTATATACTCAGAAAATAAAAAAGGATACTCCACTGCATGAAGCTTATAAAACTGAAGCATTTGATATCATCAAATACCTTGTCAAAAAAAAAGGCTGTAATCCACCACAGCACCCTGAAATATACAGCAATCTTTCTATTCATGTTGCTTGTAGATCAGAAGATATAGCCCTAGTGCGATCCATTGCTACCTCTGACAATGTGAATCATTATAGCAGCCCATATGATGAACACCTAGCGCTCATGACCCCATTAAGTTATATGCACTTTGTCTCGTTACACTCATATTCTCCATTACATTTAGCATGCAAGCTTGGTAATATCGAGCTTATAAGTTTTCTAGTTCAGGAAATGCATGCAGACCTGAATATGGTGATTAGTACACCTAATAATAAAGTGCTGCTTCTACACATTGCATGTCGTTTGAATTCACTTGAAATGGTGCAGCTTGTGAGTGGGTGTGAAGATGTAAATTACAAGGATTCAAGTGGAAACACACCTTTGCATATAGCTTGCGAACATGGGACACCAGAAATCGTAAAGTATTTAACTGAAAAGAGATACTGTGATCCAACCATTCAAAATAATGAAAAAGAATTGCCCCTGCATATTGCTTGTCTAAGACAGTCTTTGGAAATGGTGAAGTTGGTAAGTAATTGTGACCTAAACTGTAAAGTTTTAAAGAAGTCAATATCCTCATTCAGATCCAAGACTTGCACGAATGGATATAATTGCTCGATGAAAGCGAGTGCGAACAGCATTTGGAAGTGGTCAGTTTGGTAAATTATTGTGTCCAAACATAATTTAATGGACCAGACTCAGGAGCTGGGTGACACTCCATTACATATTGCCTCCAGACTTGGAGCAATGGATATTGCAAAGTATTTAATTGAAAGTGGAAAATGTGACCTAGCTATTGCAAACAACAGCGGAGAGCTTCCCCTTCACTGTGCTTGTCAACATTCTCTGGAGTTGGTTAGATTAATGACTGAATCATGTACTCAAAACCTAGTGAATGTGAAAACTGCTAAGGGTGCAACACCTTTGCATTTAGCTTGTTTATATCAAAAGCTTGAAATTGTGAGATTTTTGATTGAAGAAAAAGAGTCGGATGTTGATGCTTATGACAAGAGTGGTCTAACGCCATTACATTATACATGCGGCTTTTGCTCTTACATTAATGTTAAATCTGATGACATTGAAAGTACAGTTGCTATTGCAAAGTATTTAATTAGCAAATGGGAATGTGATCCATTGGAAGAAATTAAAAGTAAATATTTAATGAATTATGACCAGATCTCTCCTCTTGCTAAGGCCACAGTTGAAGGAAATTTAGAGCTAGTGAAAGCACTTACAAGTGGAAGTTTCGATGTAAACCACTTAAATAGCAATGGTGAAACCGTGCTGCACATAGCCTGCAGGCATAAGCAACTAAATATTGTTGAATTCTTAGTTAAGGATAGATATTGCAATCAGTCTATTCAGAATCGTCAAGGAAAACTAGCCCTACATATTGCATGTAAAGGAGGCCATCTTGATATTGTAAAGCTAGTCAGCAGTTGTGACACTAACATTCAAACAATTACTGGAGAAACACCACTGCACATAGCATGCAGGCATAGCTGTGTCCCAATAGTTGAATACCTTATTCAAAACTTCTCTGATCTGACGATACCAGATAACAATGGAAGTCTACCATTACACATTGCTTGTGAAAAGTCCTTACCACTAGTGAAGTTGGTCAGCAACTGTGATGTGGATACCAGAACAAAAGAAGGAAGCACCCCACTGCACATTGTCTTAAAACAGCAGAAAAGAGTGCAGAAACAAGAAATTGTACAATACTTTGTTAATAAAAAATTCTGTGATGTAACTTTGCCTGATAATTCCGGAAGCCTACCTTTGCATGTAGCATGTGGACAAAATTCATTGGCATTAGTGAAATTGGTCAGCAACTGCGATGTAAATGCTAGAACCAAAGCTGGGAACACTCCACTACATATTGCTTTAAAAAACTATTATTCTGGTTATAATATGGAAGAGACACACCAAATTATACAATACTTAGTTAATGAAAAGAGGTGTATTTCAACTCTACCAGATAGCAATCACAAGATCCCCATTCATCAAGCATGCAGATATGATCACTTGGCAATGATGATGCTTTTAACAAATGCTGAAAGTGTGAATTGTAAAGAAGGTGACAGTATGGACACTCCATTACATGTTGCTTGTTTACTCGAGTTCTTAAATATCATACATTTCCTAGTGGAAGTGAAAGAATGCAATGTAAACATACAAAATACAGATGGAGACACTCCTCTACACTTGGTGTGCAAACATAGTGTGCATACAGAGACTGGAGTCAAGATAATCCAGTGCCTTGTTAACAGATACACAGAATGTGATACCTCAATAGTGAACAATGAAGGACAACTACCTCTGCACATTGCTTGTACTAATCCACATGGAGTTTCTCTGGAAGTAGTAGAAGCATTCAGTAAGAGTGATCCACAAGTATTCAACTTAAAAAATCAGTTAGGGGACACACCACTTCACATAGCTTGCAGAAAAACATCCCAATACCTGGCTATGTATTTAATCAAAAAGGTGAAATGCAATGCAAACATTCAGAATAGTGAAGGACAGTTACCCTTACATATTGCCTGTGAAGTGTCTAGATGCTTTGCTGATGTAATTAAACAACTTAGCTGTCAATGTGATTTGAACTGCACAGATAAATCTGGTGACACACCCTTGCATATTGTTTGCAGAAATGGAGATTTAGATATCATCTTAAATCTCCTCAGCTTTGTACACTGTGATGCCAATATTCAGAATGGTATTGGAGAACTTCCTTTACACCTTGCTTGCCACCACAGTCTGGAGGTGGTTAAATTAGTTAATGTTCATACCAGTTGTTGTCCTAACTTGCAAACAACTTCTGGTGACACTATTCTTCATGTCGCTTGCAGGCAAGGTAACTATAATATAGTTAAAATACCTGGTGGAGCACAGGCAATGTGACTATTCTATTCAAAACAATAAGGGTCTGCTTCCCCTTCATTTAGCCTGCTCTAATGGCTCAGTAGAGATAGCAAAGTTAGTAAGCAACTGCAATCCTGATATACAAACAATTGCTGATGATGATACAATCACTTGCCCTTCAGATGCTAGCAATGATCATGTGCACATGCAGATAATTCCGACACAGCATCGGAGTGGTGACACCCCACTGCATATTGCCTGTCGATCTGGAAACGTGAAACTGGTTAGATTTCTTATTGAACAGAAGTATTCCAATGCAGATATCCAAAATGATATTGGAGAATTTCCCCTGCATATTGCCTGTGCTGCTACTTTCCAAGATTCACTGGAGATAGTAAAACTTGTGAGTCATTGTGATGCAAATGTGCAGACAAAGTATGGTTACTCTCCTTTGCATTTGGCAGTACATCACTCTCAAACATCTTTGGCTGGAAATCTACTAGCTATTAAAACTGAGACAGCAAGATATCTGTTTGCAGAGAAACACTGTGATCCATCTGTTCGCACCAGTCAACATGAATTACCCCTGCACTTGGCTTGTCGTGGGGGGTGGTTAGGAAGTGTTAAGGTAGTCAGTGGAGTGGATAATATTAACTCACAAACTCTGTCAGGAAATACTCCACTGCATGAGGCGTGCATGTTTTCAAATATGCATGTTGCTATTCCTATTGTGGAATACCTCACCAAAGTGATGCATTGTGATCCAAACATACAAAATAATGACATGGACTTGCCACTGCATATAGCTTGCAGAAGAAAATCTCTTGCAATGGTAGAACTAGTGAGTGCAGGTAGCGTAAGTGTGAACAGAAAGAATTCAGCTGGAAATACGCCTTTGCATGAAGCATTCACACATGTAAAAGAGATGGAATTGCCACATCCACACCATAGCTTGTGGACCAGTTCCATGCAGGTCACAGCTGTGTATCCATTACCGATTGCGAAATATCTTATCATAGAGAAACACTGTGATCCATCTGTTCACAGCAGTCAACATGAACTACCCCTGCACTTGGCATGTCGTGGGGGGTGGTTAGAAAGTGTTAAGCTAGTCAGTGAAGTGGATAATATTAACTCACAAACTCTGTCAGGAAATACTCCACTGCATGAGGCGTGCATGTTTTCAAATATGCATGTTGCTATTCCTATTGTGGAATACCTCACCAAAGTGAAGCATTGTGATCCAAACATACAAAATAATGACATGGACTTGCCACTGCATATAGCTTGCAGAAGAAAATCTCTTGCAATGGTAGAACTAGTGAGTGCAGGTAGCGTAAGTGTGAACAGAAAGAATTCAGCTGGAAATACGCCTTTGCATGAAGCATTTACACATGTAAAAGAGATGGAATTGCCACATCCACACCAAAGCTTGTGGACAAGTTCCACGCAGGGCACAGCTGTGTATTCATTACCGATTGTGAAATATCTTATCACAGAGCAACATTGTGATTTATCCGTTTGCAACAAAAAAAGTGAACTGCCCCTGCACTTGGCTTGCCGTGAAGGTTGGTTGGATATTGTGAAACTAGTCAGTG